>VIBL01000201.1:0-729348 GCA_008271625.1 Lutraria rhynchaena
TTTTACTGGATGTAAAGGCTAGTAATTCTGTCAATATTACCAGACTTCATCAAATTTTATACAGTAACACAGGGGTGTAGAAATGTTTTAATGTAGCCAGCAAGCTACGACAAAAAGTAAAAGGGGGTCTGAGGGTTACCCCCAGTAAGGGGCATGTGGGCAACGTCCCCTGTGTCGAAAAAGTAGCTGGTGAGAATGCTCAAATAGCCAGTTGATTTTTGCAGCTTCTGGCTCATTTATACACCCTGTAATAAGACTGGTAGTTTAAAGTGTAGTCTCAGCTTATATTGTTGGCAGGATACAATTTAAACCAATTTTATATTCCTTGTAGTCGGTATGGAACTCCAGAGCAATTAAAAGAATTAATTGACACTGCACATGGTTACGGAATCACGGTTCTACTTGACGTTGTACATAGTCATGCTTCTAAGAATGTGGTTGATGGACTGAACCAATTTGATGTAACTGAGTCTTGCTTTTTTCATGGTAATCGACGAGGTTACCATGATCTGTGGGATTCAAGGCTATTTAATTACACTGAGTAAGTAACCTGTGTTACCTGTAAATTAATTATGGACTCACTCATTTTACATTAAAAAATGTTCCATTAAATTATATGACGTAGTTCAGTGTTTGGACAAAGTTTTTTAAAACTCTTCCCCAAACTGTATGTGGGTTTTTGAAAATGAACAATTTACCACTTACCGGAGTACACAAAGTTCACAAAGCCTAATAGAAATTTACTAACTCTGGACTTTGGGCTTGTGGGTTTGCAAAAAAACAGGTAGTTTTAGATGGATGAGGTTTCCCTGTACGAACTGTACAGTGCAAGTTTACACATGTTGTGTATACTTTAAGTACTTGCGGGATAATACAAATCACATTTAGGCTACTACACATTACATATTTTCATATAAAATAACATATTATATTATATTGCATTATTTGGTGTTAAATAATTGTGTATGACATTACCTAATGTTACCTTAATTTTACATTACATATATGTTATACATCACTGCATTATATCATACATTATATTATTTTGCATTATACTACATGTAATATCAGGGATTTTTCTTTCTATAGCAGGGGCTGTTTATTGGTAACTTTAAAATTATGCAGTTTTCTCTTAAAATTCAATTTACATCAAGTCTTTTCTTCACCTTTTTGCAAAAATACCACATATTTTTTCCCCAAATTTAAGTAAAATACCCCTTCCCCTACCTGTGAAAAAAGCCCTTAATATCATATTAGGTATTTCCTTTCCCATCATTAACCAGTGTTTACCTTTCAGACATGAGGTGTTACGATTCTTGTTGTCTAACTTACGTTGGTGGATAGAAGAGTACCATTTTGATGGCTTCAGATTTGATGGTGTGACGTCTATGTTGTACCATTCTCATGGTATAGGTAAGTCTGACCTAATTTAACTACAACTGCTAATATGTTAATCCGTGATTATAATTCATATTGGTAGGATTGATTCATATTTTACTATATCCATAACAATGAAATAAAGAAGATTATGTTCAGGGAAAAATAAATTCTATGCATCCATTGTTCACTATATTCTGGTTTATCTTAACTGTGTTGTACTGTAATTTTTTACACATGACTCTGGAGTATTGTCTTTGATATTATGAGTGGACTGTTATGGAACTATTTAATAATGTCTCCCCTTCAATGATTATGCATTGCTGACCATTCAGAGAGATGTCCAACCTGAACTTTTGACCTTGACCTTTGACCCAGAGGTTCCAGGTCATACAGTTCAAAATGCTTTTTTTTCAATTTACAGTTTAAAAAAATCACCTTTATAAGGGTTGAGGTCTTCTCTTGTAATAAAGGTCCTGTTTTTGTCTATTTCAGGGCACGGCTTCAGTGGAGATTATGATGAATATTTTGGGTTGAATACGGACACGGAATCGCTGACTTATCTTACCTTGTCAAACTATATGCTGCATAAATTCTATCCTGAATTTATGATAACTGTTGCCGAGGTATTAATATTTAATGATGTGATAAAATACAGTTGAACCTCACTTAGCCACCACCTCAAAATTGCAACCACTTATTCTCAGAATGCTTTTCGATATTCCCTCTACATATCCATTGAATAATTTCAATAATCAGACAACTTCAGTATCAAAGCATTTATTTGGTCCGAAAAGCAGGTATAATATTGAGACTTTACTGTTTTTTGTTCTGTTATTTTTTATTCTTGGGGGTTTAAAGTCCAGCCAGCAGCCTGTGTTATTTAGTGACCTTTCCAGCTGTAACAGGGGAGGAAAACCCCAGGCATACACCATGGTACAACCAATGACCTCAGGTAAGCTAGTTGGACTGCTCCGTCTGGAATGAAAATGCTAGGTGTAAAATGTTTATCCTCTTGTAAATGTAAATAGCATTACATTAGAATTAGATATTTTACCAAAAACAATAACTTGAGGGAATGATAAAAACATGCATGTGTGTCCAGTAAGAATGTAGTGAATTTATTATGATACAATTATGCTTTTGTAGGATGTGTCTGGTATGCCGGCATTATGTCGTGTTGTTGAAGAAGGTGGAGGTGGCTTCGATTATCGTCTTGCCATGGCACTGCCTGATATGTGGATAAAGGTAAGCATTTTATGGTGTATTTGATTGTAAATAAATTTATTAATTAATTTCGTCCTTTAATCAAAACTGTAAATTTAAATCAGTTGAAGTGTTGCTGTATTAGTCATGAAAAACTTAGAACTATTATGATTATTTTTAGTCTTATTTTTTTACCGGTATCTATTTTTAATCTTTTTTATCCCTGCCCTTCCCCCTTCCATTATTAAAATGGGGGACATTTAGCTTTATCATTGAATCATTTGCAGTTTGTATTTCAGCAATATTTTAACTGGCATTTCCATTTTGTTACTAGGACTTCTGGGTATTTTTTTCAAATTTCAAATCTTTACTTGGACCTAGTGTTGATCTTTACCATAAATTGCAGAATTTGAAAGAAAAATCCGATGAAGACTGGGATTGGGGAAACATTTGCCACATATTGACAAATAGACGTTACACAGAAAAGTGTATTGCATATGCTGAAAGTCATGACCAGGCTCTCGTTGGGGATAAATCTCTCGCTTTCTGGCTGATGGACAAAGAGATGTACACTCATATGTCAGAGTTATCTCCCCCTAGTCTGATCGTTGACCGAGGCATTGCCTTGCACAAGATGATTCGTTTGATAACCATGGGTCTAGGAGGTGAAGGATACCTGAACTTTATTGGTAAGGTTATAAATACATTTGTATTGTCAATTTACAAGTGTGGGTCATTGGGGTTGGGCGGGGCGGAGCTGGCATGTGAGCGCCCCCTCCAAAATCTGGCAAGCATATAAAAAAAATGTCAGTAATGTGCTGATCTTGTCCATATTCTACATAAACATCTAGACTTTACGTTCTTCCTAACCAAAAATTCTGTAACCGCCCCTGACTTTAATTCTTGATAATTACTTTCTGGTGAATGACTAATTTTTTGTTAGTTATTTTTTTATCATATACTTAAAATTTTCTGAATGCAATTTAGAATGTAAGAAAGGGTACATTAATGTCTATTTTATAACTATACAGTTTAATAAAATCTAATTTATCAGAATTTCAAAATTAACTTGGAAAAATAACTTTGTTTTTGTGAACAGAATGTGTGCTTTTATCATTATGTTTCCTGTGAAGTGACATAAATACATCATATATACTTTATATTGTTTTATTTCAATTAAAGTTCCTTTTTTCTCTGGTGTTTAACATAGCACCAACAGCTGGGGTCATTTAGTGACATTTCCAGCTTTAACTGTGGCCGAAAACCACGGGATAGAACCACAGACCTTCCATAAGCTAGCTGGACGGCTTCCTCACATGTGAAATTTAGTCCTGGGTGTGAATAAAACTCACAATGATGATGTGCTATTGATTACTAGTAGGGGATTAATTTTTAATTCAGGTAATGAATTTGGCCATCCGGAATGGTTAGATTTTCCAAGGAAGGGCAATCAGGAGAGTTATCACTATTGTCGTAGGCAATGGAATCTACTAGATGATAAGCTACTGAAATATAAGTACTTGGGCGCCTTTGACTGTGATATGCAGCATCTTGAAGAAGCATATGGCTGGCTTACTCAAAACTCACAAGTAAGTGTTATAAAACCTTGATGTACGGATCACCTTTGGCATGAAAGAACAATGGCGGTCTCATTATTTATTTTGTTTTAATGTGACTCATTGTCACTGGGACTTAACGCCATTTTTCAACAATTTTTCCGTTATATACGGCGACCAGTTGACCTAACCAGTTTTTCTGGACTGCATACTAACCAGTACTAACTTACCCTTCCACAAGGAGCCGGCACCTTCTACAGCAGGGTGTCTTCAGAATTGTAGAATTAGACACAAGGATGGGTTATGTTTAGTTTGAATTTTTCATTTAAGGAGACTTTGATATAAACTGATGAAAATTTGTTATTAAACAAAGTCCAGCCACCCACCTCACCTTTCCTGAAAATTTGTATCATCTTATGAATATACTTTTGCCTAAATGCATTCATTGTCTTGCAGCAATACATCAGTCGAAAGCATCAAGGTGATAAAGTGATTGTATTTGAGAGGGTGAATAAATTGATATTCATCTTCAACTTCCACGCTAACAACAGTTACACAGATTATAAAATAGGAGTGAACACGCCTGGAAAGTATCTTTTGTTAAAATAGTCCTGATTTAGGGGCCACCATTGACGAGTGGTTATGGTCTCTGACTTGTAATTACTAGCCCCTCACCACTGTGAGTCCAAATCCCACCTTAGACCAAATTTCAAAGGAAGCTTATGGAAGGTCAGGGTTGTACCCAGGTGCAAGCCTTGAATTTTCCTTCACTGGAATGTCGCCAAATGACCCAGGCTGTTGGCATGACATTAAACTCTAGTGGAGATTTATTTTTCGTTACACTGGTCGCATATATGTTATTCATATCTTTTTATATTGATCATGAAAACTTTGAACCAAAATCTTTAACCTAGCCCACAGATATAGAATAGTATTAGACACTGATGCTGAACAGTACGGAGGACATAAACGTCTAGATCATAATGTCGAATTCTTCACCTCTAATGAATCTTGGGATGGCAGATACCATTCTTTGATGGTAAGTGTTGGAGCATAGAATGGAATTAATAATAGACATTCTCATGAAGCCTATACTTAATTTTTTAACTTGAAATATAAACACATCACTTGCCCCTCACTACTGCGAGTTAAATCCTGCCTGGGATCAATTTTTTACTTGAAATATAAACACATCACTTGCCCCTCACTACTGCGAGTTTAAATCCTGCCTGGGATCAGACAAATTTTGCATGTGAGGAAACTGTAAAGGTGAACGCCTAGGTTTTTCCTCTACCATTAATGCTGGAAATGTCACCAAATGACCCTAGTTGCTAGTACCAAACTTGGTTTTATGAAGACCTAGCTTTGGGAGGGGGTTCTAGGGTCAAGGTCACATGCCTGGAACTAGATAAATGGTTTCCAATCTATAAACTGTTGAAGGCCTGGTTTGGCAGCATTGCTCTGTTTATTGTTTCCAGCTTTGAACCGAGGCAACTCTTTCTTAATGAAGTTTGGTACAAATTTTGTTTTTTTGTTTTTAGGTTTACATTCCCTCAAGAACCTGTTAATGTATGGTATAGCTGCTAACTGTAGAATGTGAATTAAGATGCTTATAAATATCCAGATGTTGCTGATGACTATTGTTCTTTAGATGTTGTGGATTGAACACAAAGTTCCCTGTATCTTCAATATGATTTATTTAACAACAACAGTTTTAGAGCTCCTAATTTTTAAAATTAACACCAAAATGAAAATAAGAACACAAAGTGTCAGTCAGAAATATTTTAAGATAAACACAAAATTCATTCAACATCACATAGATAGTATCTTAAGTAAAGTATACAAGTGTCACAAAGACAAAATGAATTTAAGTCAAACTATATATCCTTTATTCCCCTTTTTTCTATATATCTTTTTTTAAACTCAACTTCCCTGATATATAGTCTTTTTATGGGAGGTGTGGCTTATTTCTAAAATAGCACAATTTATTTACTGATTGACAAAAATACAAACAATTTTTTAGACATTGACTTTGACACCAGACATGCCCTAGTTATCCTTAATAACATGTGATATGTATTTTTCTAATTTTATAATAATTTTACTAATTGTACATTAACCAAAAAAAAAAAATGAAAAAATATGCATCATAAAAATGTTTCAATGTTTATATCAAGGATGTGATATACAAATGAACTAGCCTTGGACATACACAATCCACCCATATTAACCAACCTCGATTTGACTTTGACCCCCCCCCCGACCCTTTTCCAAAATTGCAAAAAAAATCACTAATTAGATCCATACAATACACATATCAGCATCAAAATTCCAGTTGTAACAGAATTACAGACAAAGTTGCAAATGAAAGATGTTAAATTTTGAGTTCTGAATAATAGGGCAGATGGATGTTTGTCTTGTCTATTGTCCACACAAAACCACAGACAAAGTTCTATTTGTCTATTTTTTTACTACTTAAAAGTAGTTCTGCAAATATCAGTATTGGTCCAGTGGTTAATGTTGTAAAATATTCTTAAAACTCAACAATTACATGTGCAGATTAATTAATTTATGTGGAACTACAATTCTTAAAGCAAATATGTAAAACCTGGAACCAGGACATGTACAATTGACTTGAGGCATCCAATTTGTACTAAATAATTACTGTATTCTGTGAACTAATCTGTGAAAAAAATCCTGGCCCCCAGCTGGAAGGGGGTTAGAATTCCCCACCAGCTGTTGCACTACAGAGGGGTAAGACCCCCCCCCCCACTGTGCCTGCCTGTTTGCCGTGGGCTGGAACCCGTATCCTGGAACCTTCCTGTCTATACTCTTTCCCTTTTACTTGAATTTTTTTTTCATTTTATTTACTTTATACCGTATCTTGCCTGTGCAACTTGAGCATAGTGAAAATGCAGTCCCACTTAATCATTTTATCATTTTTAACAATAATTGAACAATTTGGCAACAAAAATGGGAATTTCTCTGTTAACTAGATTTTACCCTTTCATATAGCATCAATGCTATTTTACTTTTTTATCTAACACAGACCCTGCTTACCTGTACTGATTTTAGTTGTTATCACATATTTTTATTGCTTTTATTAGATTTGGTTATTTTTCTTATATAGAATATATCAGCATCTTAGTGCAAGACAGCGATAAGTCCATTTCCCAAAACTTCAGAAGAGCCAAAAACCTAAACTAAAAACCTAAATTGTTATATAGACTATTCTTTGACTAAAATACTGTTTACTTTTTATACCATATTTTAAAGTAAGAGAATAATGAAAAAGGATTTTGCCTCCAACAGCTATGATATGCATGAAAACTTTAAAATTCACTTTGAGAAAGAGTGCGTTAATAAATTAGAATCCCTCATGACTTTGATAAAACGCCAAACAGTATCCTGTGTTTAAGACAATAGTCAGAAAAATTTAGCTTGACCATGATGGTTAGGTCTTCAAAATAAAGATTTAGGGTAGGTTTTGGAGAAACTAGGGGCCAGGGTAGCTAGGTATTGCCAGGTTGTCCTAAACACCAATTAATTATATGGACCACTGTTAATAGGACTAACATGTGAGCACAAATACACAATAAAACATATTTTAAATGACTAGAACAATAAAAAAACATTGTTCATGACCACCTTACAATTGACCCTGATCCTAAACCCAATAAAAAAACATCCAAACCGACCTTATCTATTAAACCTATCTACAGCCATTTGCTACAATCATAATACTACATTAAACACAAATAGGTCATCTTGAACATACTAAGTTAAAGATTTCTTTGATACCAAAATTTCTGCACCCATGCAATGTCAGTCAACACTTGGAAATCTAATACCAGATTTTCTTTTAAAATATTGCTTTTGATAGTTTTCACTATTTTTTTCTTTTTTTTTTGTCAAACCCTGGGTAACCTACCCGCTTGATGCTGCTAAACATAGAATCAATTTGGTATGGCCATAATCCTTTCATAAGACATAATACTTTTCATATACATTAAAAAAATTAATGATTTAAAAATGAAATTGCCTGCTTCACTTATCTTTTTATCCAAAATGTCCAGTTTTTTTAAAGACATGCCTTTTATTTTGATTAAAATTCGACATACAATCATGTCTGTGTTTGCAGCCATCTCGAAATAAAGACCACCCTATGAATAAAGGACATTCTTTGGAAACTTACTGCAATTATTTAGAACAAACTATCTTCCGAATAAATTCCATCTGTCAATAAAGGCCACATTTTGTCATTCCCAAGGGGGACCTTTGTTCACAGGTTTGACTGTATATAAACAAGTTAAATACAATATTATGTCAATGTATTAATTTTATTTTTATTCAGTTAAATAATCATACAGTGCTGTAGCCAGACCCATATTTAAACCAAGGCAATCTAGGGGGTGTGAGGCATGCTTTCTCTGATTTTTTTTTACTAAAGCCTGCCATTTTTCCTCATTTTTCCCTGCCATTTTTGATTATTTGAATAGCCTTTTTTAAAAATCATTACCTTGGTTTTTTGTATATTTACTATTAGTTTCCATCTATTACAATAACTGCTGAGAATATTTAAACCTTTCTGAATTTCTTCGCTAGAATCAGCAAATATAACTATGTCATCAGCGTAAAGAAATAGAAATAATTTTAACATCCCTATATCAATACCCTCAAAGCCATTTATGTTTTGTTCTTGCACAATGCATTAAATGTATTTATGGAAAAATCATTGGTGCAGTAAGTAGATAAGTGCACGTATTTACTTACGGCACCAAAAAAAAAATAAACAATGTAAATATTACAATCTGACATTTTCTTTAAAAGTAGAGTTTAATTGAACTATCACTTAAATACTTATTTAGGATATGTATGGTAACATTTCAAATCATTTAACGCAAAAATATCATTTTTGAAAAAAAAGTCACTTATTACAATTATATATACTGTGGTTTCACTAATGTCCATTGGGGATTTAACTTAGTGGATTTTGTGGGTTTGCTGATAGATGAAGTCAAATTCCCCATGTATATAAATGCTGAGATATCTATCAACCATCAAAAATTCGGTGAAATCCGAAATAGTCCAACTTAATTGTGCTGCTATAGAACTTCCATTATGGTTCAAAATTGGAAAATAACCAGCTCCAACGATCTGTTATTGTTTAAGTAAGACATCAGTTAAGTATGTTCATCAAATTTAACTAAGAAACACGTCTCAGTTTATGTTCAATGATAATTGATAATCATTTACATATCACATGGAATGGACAGAAATATGAGGAATGTTAAACTAACGGAAATGATGTAGGAAGGTGTGAACACAAATGGCCCCATATAATTTTGCTCCATCATTGCACCAGGTCCAGACATGTGCGCATAAGTAGCCTAACTGTTGGTAGCCTTGCAAAATATAAACATGCAAAGATAAAATAACTTAACAAAATAAATACCTTTTTTCCAACTCATTCAGCACTTTTACAACTAGACTTACTAAGGACTGAGTCGAGATTGAGCTTCCAGGCCTCACTTTGGATCACAGTATTCAGTGACTGGCCCTTTGTATTAAAATCCCCAAGGTCTGATTGGATGGTCAAAGTGTGTAGGTCATTATCAGACCATCAGTATATTGATGATAATTCTCCCTTTAAAACCTTCAAACCCTGTAAACACCAATATTATTATTTATTATTAATTGCCTTTGCCTGATCCAACAGCATCACTGATCAAAGACAAATCTTAGTATTCAGGATATGTAAGGGACTATCCTCCTTGTAAAAAAGGTTTCATCTCTCTATGTAGAAAGTATTTTAACTGTAAAATATCTTATCACATTTTTGTCACTTTTAATTAGTTAATTTTATGGCCCTAAAAAGTTAGCCTTTTGTGCAAGTTCGCCCCAAAGATATTATTTTTGTTTTCTACTATGTTAATCATTGTTTTAATTACTACACAGAGGGTGAATAACAATTTTATAACTACCAGTTCTGTGTAATTCGTAATCTCTTTTTTAGATACATATTATTAAGTAATTACAATTTTGGTTCTGGGGGTTATTTTTGAAACCATCATACTCTCCGGTATGTATCAAAGTCTTCATCAAACTTATATAAATGTGGCTGGCCGCAAAGAACAAGTGTTTCTGATTTCTAGATGAAGCAAAAGTTACATCAGAATCACTCAAGAGTTTGCATTCTCTTATATATGTTGTAAAAGAGAATGCAAACCACATATCGGAAGTACTTATTTATTATGGTATCCAACTGGGCAAAAATTAATCTTTATTTACATTATACCCAAGTTAAATGAATATCAGGCTGGTAGTTAATATACTGTTACAACAATTACATGATATACTCTTACATCTGACCTGACAAAATAGAAAAACAAAAAATTAGTAACCAAATTTTAATTTTAAATACTAAAATTAAATATACTGTAGTTAAATGTTAAATAAAAAATTTAGATACCTTTATTAACTAAGTATTAGTGAAATAGTGTAATTATATCATAACAAGTTTAAATTATAGACATACATATAAACATTCACTATAATAGTAAAACAGCCTACCCTTACAAGATTGTTTTAATTTTTTTTATATGAAAAATTAGCTACAACACACTATAGATTATTGTTAAAGATAGTGATGGTGTGCCCATATAGGAATACCCCAGAGGTGAGGGTTGCAAACGAACTAATATCAAAAAGTATCTGTTGCAGGTTATATAGCTTTTGATGGGGTCCCTTTTACATGTGAGGGCCAGTTGCCTGTACCTTCACTTCACTACTCAGGTTATCTTATAAAAAATGACAGAAAATGATGGGGCAAAATACTGTGTTTTTTTTTCAAAAAATCAAAGTCCACAAATTTACATCCCCTCGAAATAACCATTTTAGTAAACACCATGAAAATTGTGCCCAATGAAAATAAATGATACCACGGTATTTGAAACTTTGCTTCTACTTTTACATATAGACCTTATCAAATCTATTTCAAGTATGCCACCAGGAGCATATCGAGGCATAACAGTGCAACCGTTCCTTCTACATTATTGAAAATTTTACAGAAGGATAAAACTGTTTGCTTTAGCAATTCAAAGTGTTCGGGATCTTACATTCAAAGAAACTTTTCATAATTACATAAGAAATAAGTGAATTGCTGATTTTTTAAATGTTTTTTTTTTTTATAAAAATGTTACTCAGAAAAGTTTCATGGCCAAATTTTGAGAAAAAATGTCAAACTAAAATGTTAGACTGTATCAGCAAATTTTGTTTTTAAATTAAAATACATTTTTCATATTTTACTAGAATTTTACAAGCAAAGTATTTTCAACAAGATGTTTTTGATGAAATATACTTAGGACAGTATTTTAGCCAAATTTAACAACATTCTCAAATTATTTTACTGTGAAACTTTTTCAGCTATTTCAATCTCTAAATTAGCATTGTTTACAGGAAGGTTTTCATATTATAATAGTCTGCCCACGACTTTAAAGACTAGTAACAATCCTTGACCTTTCATCATGCCCAACCCCCGATTTCTGTCTATAATAGTATAAATAATTATGTAATAAAAATTAGTAAGAATGATTTTTAATAACACCTTTCAAATATTATAGATTATCAATAATTTGGACAGTATTGTTTTTAATTAAGTTTATTTAACAGACTCAGCCAATATCTATGGGGCTGTACCATTAAAATATACTGGTCAGTTACAGTTAATGACTGTCGCACTAACTATAATAAATATACTCAGCACTTAGAGAACAAATTTGACATAATGATACGTTACAGTCAAACCTGTGTTTAAAGTCACCTCAGAATAAAGGCCACCCTCTGAATAAGCCATTCTTTGAAAAACCGTCATCAATTATTTAGAACAAACAGACCTCCGAATAAAGGCCACATTTTGTCTTTCCCAAGGGTTTATTCATACCTATGACAACCCAAATATTTTGCAGATTGACAAGAATTTAATTTTTACCGGTGCAATGTATGGCTATCAAAGTCTATGGGTTTATCTCCTTGTTTCATATCTTAATTTCAGTGCAAATGGATATGAGCTATTAATGATGTAGGATTATTTTATTTTATTCTGAACTAACTCTCTACAAAAAGAACTGCCTTTAGTGTGCATTCTGAATAATACCTATGAAATGCCCCACCTCTGATTAACACCACTGTCTGTTTTTGAAAATATCAAGTAAATATTGACTCACCATGAAGGCTTTTCAAATTCTTTAAACATTTTCAGTGCATTCAAATGTCATTTAACAATAAATCACTCATCAAAATTTTTTTGTGAATTTTTACCTCCATGGGAGCTTTTATTAGAGTGTATTAGGTATAGTCAAACCTGTGAACAAAGGACACACTTGAATCCCAAATGCAGACATAGTTCATTCCCATTTCCTGAAAAAATTCTGTATAGTATAATAAATCAGGCAAACTTTTGTTTCATCAACCAACACTTTCTTGTGAGCTTATTATGTTCAGAGCTTTTACAGCATCTTTATATAAGTATAATTGTTTTACACAAACATTTCAACAATACAGCATCTTTATATAAGTATAATTGTTTTACACAAACATTTCAACAATACAGCATCTTTATATATGTATAATTGTTTTACACAAACATTTCAACAATACAGTATCTTTATATAAGTATAATTGTTTTACACAAACATTTCAACAATACAGCATCTTTATATAAGTATAATTGTTTTACACAAACATTTCAACAATACAGCATCTTTATATATGTATAATTGTTTTACACAAACATTTCAACAATACAGTATCTTTATATAAGTATAATTGTTTTACACAAACATTTCAACAATACAGCATCTTTATATAAGTATAATTGTTTTACACAAACATTTCAACAATACAGCATCTTTATATAAGTATAATTGTTTTACACAAACATTTCAACAATACAGCATCTTTATATAAGTATAATTGTTTTACACAAACATTTCAACAAGACTGTATCAGTTGTGTAACTGTTCATCAACATCTTTATAGGACACAATCATATTATTCATCTAGATTTCTTTAAATAAAGAAACAGGCTATAAAACATTGTCATTAAAATATGACTTGTATTAGAAGAATAAACAATTTACTTAAAAGTTTTAGCTGTACAATGCTACCTCTCCAGAGCAAATTGATTTAAAAGCTTTGTGGCATCTGACATTATTTTATGTATAATATTATACTGCACCTTCTAAAAACTAATGTAAATTAATTGATCACTCAGGCCCCTCTGCTTACTGTTGTTTTACTCCACAGATAAGAATGAAGCTATTAATTATTTAGATATACTCATGGAGTTATTCCCCTCTTTTATTTGCCTGTAGACAAAATCTAGTGTGCACTTCTTCAAAATGGCTTATTGGATGTTTATAAAACTACCAGTACATTAGGCATTAGGTCTTTTTATGCATATTTTACAAAAAAAAAATATTTGGATTTATTTGCATGGAGTTATGCCACCTTTTTTATTTGTCCATACACAAAATTGCCCCAGCTGGGTGGGGATTAGAATTCCCCAGCTGTCGCACTACAGAAGGGTAAGACTCCCCCACTGTGCCTGCCTGTTTGCTGTGGGCTGCAACCCGTGTCGCCTGATGACAGGATCCTGGTGGTTCAGTTTGACCAGAGTATGGTCGTAAATTCTTTGTCTCTGCAACACACCACTTTGACCTTAATTCGGGCTAAACGGGAGGTCTGGAAGGCCCGTCCTGATCAATCGGCTGGTCATGACGTGCCCTAGGTCATTTTTCATTTTATTAGTTCATAAATACATGAATATGTCCTGTTGGAAAAAATGACCTAGAAGGCGGTGGCTCATGGGCTAATCTGGTGAAATGTGATAATTTTTTATACACTCTTTTTTAACTTTGAAAAGTTTTATACATCCATATCATTCTAACTAATTCATATCTCTTTCATTCTCATTTTTACATTATCTTATATATAAGTCAAATATACAGTGTAAAACATGAATAAAATGTCATCCTGTAGGGTTTTCAAAAGATTTGATTGCTCAACTGTTCTGGCAATATTCTAAATTCTGTATGTATTCCCATATTGTGATGGAATTTATGTACGTACACTAAGAATGATCTTTTGAGAATGCACTTAATTAATATAAGTTTGATTGCTGACATAATGCTTACTTTGATTTCAGTCTTTTGATAGTTTCATTTATAATCTGACTTTATTATTTTACTTAAGAGATTTGGCATGTTTCGTGACCTCTGATGACCCATGTTCAAACTTGTTCAAAATATCATTAAGACAAACATTTTCAAATAGCAACCACCTCAATATTATGACCACCTTGTTATTATGACCACTTATATATTTTTATTTTTCTATTTGTCTATTGACAAAATCTTGTGCACACTTCTTCTCTGAAACGATTTGTTGGATTGGTGTGAAACTTTGCCGACACATTCTCAAATAGCAACCACCTCAATATTATGACCACCTTGTTATTATGACCACTTATTATATATTTTTATTTTTCTATTTGTCTATAGACAAAATCTTGTGCACTCTTCTTCTCTGAAATGGCTGGTTGGATTGGTATGAAACTTTATCAACACATTAGGCATTAGGTCTACTTGCGCATATTGTAAAAAAATATACAGATTTTATTTTCACAGAGTTATGCCCCCTTTTTTTACTTTGTCTGTAGACAAAATCTTGCGCACGCTTCTCTGGAACGGCTGGTTGGATGTTTATCAGACTTTACAAGTACATTGGGCATTAGGTCTTCTTGCACATATTTTAAAAAAAAATATTTTGCTTTATTTTCATGGAGTTATGCCCCTTTTTACTTGTGTCTAGACAAAATCTTGTGTTTGCTTTTTCTCTGAAACGGTTGGTTTGATGAATTGGTATGAAACTTTACCTATATATTCTCAAATAGCAACCACCTCAATATTATGACCACCTTGTTATTATGACCACTTATATATTTTTATTTTTCTATTTGTCTATTGACAAAATCTTGTGCACGCTTCTTCTCTGAAACAATTAGTTGGATTGGTGTGAAACTTTGCGGACACATTCTCAAATAGCAACCACCTCAATATTATGACCACCTTGTTAATATGACCACTTATTATGTATTTTTATTTTTCTATTTGTCTATAGACAAAATTTTGTGCACGCTTCTTCTCTGAAATGGCGTGTTGTATGTTTATCAAACTTTACAAGTACATTTGGCATTAGGTCTTCTTGCACATATTTTAAAAAAAAATATTTGGCTTTAATTTCACAATGTTATGCTCCTTTTTATTTTCCAGAGACAAAATCTTGTGCGCGCTTCTTCTCATAAATGGCTTGTAGGATGTTTACAAAACCTTACAAGTGTATTGGGCATTAGGTCTTCTTGTGCATATAAAAAAAAGTCTTATGTTTGCATAGGTATGCCCCTTTTTTATTTGTTGTTTCAACAAAATCTTGTGTGCCCTTGTCCTGAATGTCTTGTTCTAAGTTATTAAGTCTTTAAAATAATGGGGCTTTGTGGGGGGGGTATTTAATCACCTACAATGATAGTTCTAGTTTTTAAACTGGCTTTCAATAACTCAGGTATGATTTAATTTGATAATGAGACCACCTTATTATTAAAACAGATTTATTCACATGGTGGTCTTTATTCAGGGAGAATGATACGTGAAAGAAGTGACATGAAGCCTAAATTTTAACAATGATATTGCTTAAATTAATCTTTGCTGTCATAAATTATAAATTTTTCATGTGTATTTCAATAAAAGATTTGATTTTAATCTCAGCTTACTTCTAAATTTTGCTTTTAACATTTTTATTTAGGATTTTTTTTTAAATTTGCTTTTTAAAAGTTTTTTTAGAAAAGCAAGGTAGACCTCTGGCATGGCTTAAAAACCTGTAAGTTACCTTGCTTTTCATTTCGATTTGGTTTTAAACATTTTTTTTTAGGATTTTTCTTTAAATTTTGCTTTTAAACATTTTTATTTAGGACTTTTGTTTAGAATTTGCTTTTAAATAATTTTATTTAGGACATTTGTT
The DNA here is from genome assembly GCA_008271625.1 of Lutraria rhynchaena. Lineage (NCBI taxonomy): Eukaryota > Metazoa > Mollusca > Bivalvia > Venerida > Mactridae > Lutraria > Lutraria rhynchaena. The sequence continues at coordinate 16,215 of VIBL01000201.1, forward strand.
TAAAATTTGTTTTTTTTAACATTTTTATGGAAGATTTTTGTTTAATATTTGCTTTTAAACATCTTTTATTCTGGACTTTTGTTTACAATTTGCTTTTAAATGTTTTTACTTATGACTTTTCATTAAATTTTATTGATTTTTAAATGCTTTTATTTGCTTTTAAACACTTTTATTTGGGATTTTCTTTATAATTTGCTTGTGAACGTCTTTATTTAGGACTTTAAAACATTTTTCTTTACAATGTCATTAATATGACATTGTAATTTTTTTATTGTTATAAATATTAATTTTAGCAAAATTATCGTTAAAATTAAAATTAAGGCTTCATGTTGCTTCTTGTAGTTAATATTCTTCCTGTCGCATTTTTGTAAGAAAGCAAAATAGATCATATCTGTTTTATACAACGTTGTGGGTTAAAGAATTGAGATTGATGTCCATTATTTAGGATGCATGTTTTCATATTTGAATAAAGTGTCTTAATCCAATTTATAAACATTTCTTGAAAACCAAAATATTTTAGACCACTGAACATAAAATTCCACTTTACAGTGTCAAATGCCTTTTTAAAGTCTAAGAATAAAATTGCACTGTTTAATCTCTGTTCATCTGTAAAATCAATTACATCCTGTATTTGTCTTATATTGTATCCTATAAATCGATTTTTTATATATCCTTGTTGATCAGCATTTACAATTTTATCGATAACTTTTTGTATCCTGTTTGACAGGATTTTAGCTAATATTTTGTAGTCATTATTGAGTAGTGTGATTGGCCACCAGTTTTTAAGTTCATGGGGATTCCCCTTTTTATATAATAGTGATAATGCACCCTTTTTTGTGAAGGGGAAAGTTTAGTGAGCAAGAAACCTTCATTAAGAGAGTCGGTCACTAGCTGGATGATAATAGACCAAAATTGTTTAGCTGTCTAGCCCTGGACTTTTATCATTTTTCATGAAGTAACTGCATTTTCACATTCAGAGAGGCTAAGGAAACCTTCACATAATTATACTTCAGTATCATTGAGTACATTATCAGTATTCTATTCATTAAGGTATGTATTGATTTCTGCTGTATTGCAAGAATTTGACTTATAAAGCGTTTCATAAAACTTAGCTTCTTCTTATAAAATTAATTTCGTGTCGGTTATAATTTGATCCCCCATTTTCAAATTGCTTTAGTTGGAATACTTTCGATCTTATTTTAGCACCTTTGGCCTTTTTGTTATGATAAGTTTGATATTTTATTTTGATATTTTGAATACTGTTCTTCACATAATCTGATTTTGGGTCAATTTCATAAAGTTCAGAGAGCTCCTTTTCTAATAATGTTATTCTTTCTTTTTTGCTTTTCGATTTTTGTATGCAATTTGTAGTGATAGTGTCATGAATTTTAATTTTAAAAATTTCTCATAAGGTTTGTTTTGTTATATTTTCGTGCTTTCTGGAAAATGTATTTAATGTATTATTCATTAGCTTGATGTATTCTAAATCTTTAAGAAAACTGTATCCCGGTCCTCGTGATGAAGGGGAGTTGATCTTTAAAGAAACTGTTTGATGATAAGTAATTGAAATTTGCGCTGGTCTTATGTCGGAGCTGAAAATCTGGCAAACTAGGCCATCCAAATGGCCATATCCAGTTAAAATCAAAATCACCAGGATCATTACACATCAACCGAGCTGTCCTCTCATCAAATCCTATATCAGTAAATTTAGCTATGCATTGTTTTAATTTTGTCTCCCATTCTTCTTCATTATAATTTTGATAAGGAGCTTCATTTTTCTCAACTTTTTTTAATGTAGGTGTTACTGGTGCATCAACATCATCCCATTCAAAATAATAGGGTGTATCTTCACCTTTATTAGGGGGTAATGCAGGATTGTCTATAGGTTTAATAGGCGACTATTTTCCTATCTTTTCATAAAATGATTCATATTGCTTTATCATAATAATATTAAAAATAATTGGCGCAATTTTTTGTGCTATAGTAATAAAATCTAACATATTTAATATTTCTGGTATAGTCCTATTCTGGTGCATAAATAAAAATTGTTGAGTAACTACAGTTTGGTTAACAAATAATTTCTTATTATCTAAATGATTTTCTATACTCAATATGCTAGCCATAGGTGAAGTTCTGTTTTGAAAAATATGATGTTCTTCATTAGCATCCTGTAATAAATAGGCACATAATTAGTAGTTAATGTATCATAATGTCCCCAATTCAATGTTTACTATTAAATAACATAACTAAAAGGTAAATCCATCTCAAATTTTCCTTTTTGTCTGTAAGATAAATAGGAATAATGTTGATTTAAATTATGGTCATATATCTGCTGGTCATATGTCTTTCCATCTTCTAATTGTACTTTTGATGCTGTAAACCATGGTGCATAATCATCAAATCCAATCTCATGATATAAATCATATTGCCACATATATTTAAGTGGCACATCCTATATATGTCCCTGCCATAATTAAAAATCTACCTTTTTTCTGTTTATTAAACTGACTCGTCATCTTTAATTTATCCACCGTGTGTCTCCAAATACAATCTCTTCTATCTTAACCTTCTTACTTTTATGTGCTAATGAGGTTAAATCAAAATCGTCAAGACTGCTTCCTAATGTGTTGTAAATTGCTCATCCAACGTTCCCCACAGTACTCAGGAATGTGTAAATGTGAAGTAGGCTGAATAGATTCTATAGCCCCAGTAGTTCTCATAAAATACAATTTGAATGCCGTAAAATTTTAGTCGGCAGGTGAAATATTGGGTCTGTCAGGGTAACTGGAAACAAAGCTTTTAATTATACACTGATTATTTTAACTAACTGACCTCAAAATAACGGTCATCTGTCAATAAAAGCCACATTTTGTCTTTACTGAGGGTGGTCTTTGTTCACAGGTATTCATAAAATACGAAGTTACTGCAGTAATATACACCAGGTGTGTAGCTAACTGTAAGCAAGGTCATGGCTGAATCCACATGATTCTGACAAAGTACTATATAAGGTGCCTCAGAGCACCCAGAATGCACCAGACTGCATCCTTATTCAAACTTTTCTCCAGGACCATTCCCATTGCACAATTATGAAACCACATAAATAGAGAGCTTGCTACACTGCTGCACCAACATATCATCTCACCTGCTGTAACAGACATTTTGACACTGAGTGTTAAATGAAGATATATAAAGTAAAAAAGTAGTGTGCAGAAACTTTAATATTTAATGGTGTTTTATGGCATATCAATTACTAATGGTCTTGTAGCGCACATTTAAATAAAAGGGAAAACAAAAGGTAAATCGTGTAAAAGGATAATATATTAATAAGAATGATTTAAAATGATTTGACCAAAATTCTAAATTGAATCCAAACATATAGCTTTCAGAATAATGCCCACTTTGTCTTGCAACTGTACCTTATTATGATAATCAAGTATTTCCAAGTGTTGTGTTGATACCTTTGAATAAGATTAAATAAGCAATTTTGACCAAAACTCAAATTTAAAATTGGGCATTGCTCCAAAAATATTGCTTTCAAGGTAATGCTGCTTGTTTTACAACTGCACCTTGTCTTGTTTATCAAGTATTCCAAGTTTTGTATTGATACTTTTGATGGTTTTCAAATGATTCTATTTCAAAAGCAACTTTGACTAAAATTCTAAGCTGAAAAGAGGCGTAACTTGAAAAATATAGCTTTCAGAATGATGCCCCATGTATTGCAACTGTGTCTTGTCATGATAATCAAGCATTCCTAGTGTTGTGTTGATACATTTGTTTTCAAATTATTCTATTTAATAAGCAGTTTTGACCAAAATTCTATGTTAAATAGGGGCATAACTCCAAAAATATTACTATCAGGGTGATGTCCCTTGTAGTGTCTGAATATTTATTTAATATACAGTTCCTCGTGAGCAAGTTTATGCCAACAATGGTACATTTACCAGTATTATAGGTATTTATCAGTACCCAGGGGACACACACATTTGTGAATTTGGAAATGAAACATTGAAATACAGAGAAACATGAATTTGAATGTAGAAGTAAAGAAGTCATTTCTGTCACTAAGAAATTAATTAGTTTTTGTTTTTATATATCTTTTTCCTTTTTTCCTTTTTGGTTTTACAGAAGGCTAGCAAATTTATTGATTTATCTAACTATTTACCTGGTTACTTATGGGAAGTCACTCATTGATTAACTTTTTATTATAGACATTCATCTAGGATAAAAAAGCTGAAACAAAATTTAACATAATTAAATGTACTTAGAATTTGAAATGGCAGGAAAGTGTCTTTATAAAAAAATACTGACTTTAAATGAATGGACACAGTACAGTATATAGCATTAGGGTAGTACATACAAAAAAGGAGTGCTGCTTACCTTCTCATATATTTATGGTACAGAATAAAGTCAGCCAGGCACCTGTGTTACCAATTTCTGATAGGAACCATGTAATTAATATAGAATGAAACAAATAGCACAAAGTTTCAAAAACCAGGCAAAACAATGTGAAATAATCCCTGATAATATTTTACAAAACAAATATAATTAATGTCTTATTGAAATGCTATTTTTAGCACCAAACAGTGAGTATTTCTTTTTTCACTGTTTATCTGTGATAGTCAACTTGTATTATTTATTTTTGTGTGAATTAAAATGGCTATTTCGTTAGGATGTAAATTTGTGGATTTTGATTTTTTTTTTAAAAAAATTGCCTTATCGTTCTCTGTCATTTTCTTCTTGAAATATCCTCGCTAATGTAGTAAAAATACTGATATATGGCCCTCACATGTCAAAAATAGACCTCCATGAAAAGTTATACAAATGTGACAGATATCTGCTGATAATCTTAAATACACATGTCAAATATGACATCTTTTATTTGCAAATTGACAATGGTTCAAGGATGGTGCAAAGTTTGAAAGGACCTTTCATGTTCACACGATTCTTAGGTACGAAATCCACGAAAGTAAATCCTCAACAAAAATTAGTAAAACCACAGTAGTTTGGTGACTATATCTAAAAAAGTGCTAGGCTTAAATTATGCATCCAAGTATTTGGGTACTGGCAATGTACAGAGCCCAATGTTTGGACTATGATTTTAAGCTATGATGTGCAATAAATGATTATTATGATCATTAGTGTATTGAAGAAAGCCACTAATGAAAAGAAATCATAATTTAAGTGGCATGTGTTAATTTAGCCACATGTTTGTTGTCTTACTTTTCTCAGGAAGTGGGCACATTTTTGTGTTTGACGGTAATTCTTGTTTGTCATGTGTACTTGAGTTTTCAATTAGTTAAGTGTCAGTAAGAAAACTGCATGAAGTAATGAGGAAAATGTAAGATTCTCATCGCTTTGAACCTCTTTAAGAACAAGTTTGACTATTTTTCTACTGAAAATGTATTAGAACAAAATCGCATGACGGATAAGCTTTGAAACCTTTGTACATTTTTAATAATAGCCAGTCTTGTAAATAGATGTTTTTTATTTTTTACTGCAGCTGGATTAACAAGATTGAATTTAATTTATTTGATCTTCGGTTCTGCACATTTAGTGTGATGTACTGCTGAGATTTTTTTAGTTCTTATAGAATACTTGACTGTTAAAAAATTTGTCATTACTCAACACCTGAGATAGGGATGGCACTTCTTTGTAGTACTCATCCATGATGCTTGCATGTGTACTGGTTAATTCAAACAGATTGAGTTCTGACACTAATTTTTATAATCATGCAGTTAGAGCAAATTAATGTATAATGAAGAACATACTATCAATGATTTGCTTCCACTTTGTATCTGAGTAATGGGTGAATTGTATCATAAGGTTTTTATATTTAACAATTTCAATATCTAACTTACTAACTATGTACTTATTAAAAATCAATTATTCCAAGTTACTTATGTTGATGTTAGGTATGTTGATTTTCCAAAATAATAACATGTGTGTGTATCTTGGTGTACTGTTGTACATATATTGTGTGTAATTGTCAGTAACTATTATTTCTTAGAATTGTAGTAGACATTTTTTGTTTACCATTACCACCATCTTGCCATACCACTCTATCTTAAGTTAAGCTTTACATACTTTCAATCATACATGAGGCATATTTCAGATATGAGGATCTTTTATAATTACAAGCATGACTTCAATGAACTGATAATGTCCAGTACCTTGCTTCCATACCAGGATGTATAAAGTGTGTTGATTTTATTAAAAAATTACAAGTCATTTCATGGAATGATTCTAATGATGTCTGTTCAGCAGGTGACAACAAGCATGCACCCTTTCTAAAATCTGGCAAGCATAAGTAAAAAAAACATCAGTTATTTGCTGATTGTGTCCATATTCTACATAAACATCTAGACTTTACCCCCCCCCCCCTAACCAAAAGTCCTGTATCCACCCCTGGACGGATTCTTGACATTATTCACTAGTTTATTCACAGATTTGGCTCTGGCTTACATCTTCTCACATTTTTTCTTTCTTCTAGCAGCCTCTTATTTCTTGAAAATATCTTGTAAAAAACTATTGTATTTTTAATATATTGTATGTTAAACAATAAATTGTAGGCAACTATATTTGTACAAATAAAGGGTATGGAGTTTTTATTTTGTATAGGAATATGAATATTTTTCTAAGATGTCAGTTTTTATCAATTTTTGGTTTTAGCAAAGAATATGAATAAAATGAAGGAGAAATGAAAAACAAAATTCGGCTCCATTTTGTTAATTTCTTTGCTTCATAAATACTACAGAAATGTAATATTGACGTGTGGTAATATTGACGTGTGGTATGGGGCAAATAAATTGTTAGAACAAGGCTAATGAAAATATTGATTTGATTTAAAGGAATTTTGTCTTCGAGTTTGTTTTTTTCGTGACAATTTGAAGAGCTGATTATACTTAAGAAATGTGGGTTGTTCTGAAAAGGACTCTTACCAGTCTTGAAAAAGACTGAAAAGGTATACTTATTACATGTACTCAGGGTGCTCATTAGACATCAAAAGTTAAGGGCCAAAAATGAACTGTGGTCAATGTAATTTCATTGAAGAGTCAACAAAATTTGTAACTAATATGACAGTAAATTTGACACTTTGGTACAAATTCTCAAGAGTCAGAATCTTTATTTTGCTAATTCCAAGAGTCAAAATGCCATTTTAAGGGTCTAATGAGAGCCCTGTGTACACATAGAAAATGAAAATGATTATTTCTGAAAAAGTTTAAGTTTTATTCCTGCATGACATATCCAGGAAAAGTAAAACGTTTTTAACACAATCATTTTAACTCGCCATATTGCAGAATGGTTTATAGCCAGTTAGTATGGCCCAAAGTCAAATACATGAATAACTTTCAGAGTACTTAGTACAAGCCAATTTTAGTTAAAACTGTTTAAATTTTGAACCACTCTACGTACCATGAGGCTTAAGAGTTCATAACACCAAAAAGATCATTATTTAGTAACATGCTGAATGTCTAAAAAAACTTCACTGAACTGCCACTATTTAAGTTTTAACACCAACAAATAACAGTTTCAATCTTTCTCAAACAACCCTAACACTGTCTTTCTTTTAATATGTGATATGATCTGTAACAATGAAACCAGAGATTTGTGGTCGTCCACTCTGGTCTGAGGCTGCAACAGGCTGACTCATGGGATCGGCCACTTCACATGCTTTCCTTAGGTTTATGTTTGGGTGCTTACTACCAATATGGTCGGCCTAGTTTGTTGTGGTACCCAAATATTTGAGGGTAGTATGGCACAATTTACATGCTATTTTTATTTTGTCCACTTTTTGCTAGATTTAATGAAGCTGTAGTACATCCAAATTGCAGATTTTCCTTTTGGATTGTCAATGACTTCCAATGACGCAGACGACATTTTGACGCTACAAAATTTAAAATACCAGGTATTCATGACACGATCTATCCATCTAAATTCTTTAAGTAGAAAATTCTAACAATCCTTTCAAATAAAAAATGATTATTTATGTATGTAGCTATAGTTTCTATTAAGATTGTTTTTGAAAATTATAGCATCTGTTATTCTAAAATAAATGTGGAGTGATTGATGATAACAGGCCGGACATTTGTATTATAATTAGTTATTGAACTGGTCCCCGTTCCATGTAGCAGTGCACCAATCAGTTGCATCTGCTAGGATCATTAATACAATTACTGACTCTGATGGTTTGGGTAGGAAAATTAAGCTTGTCTTGTCTGATTCAGCACTTACATGCAAGGGCAAACGCACAAGCAATCCAATCTATTTAGACAGACCAATAATTTGATTATTTTATTTCTATACCTGTACAGTTCCTATCACTACATTATTTTTTATAAATTAGATTTGCTAATTTAAGGGAGCCATGTAACTGTGGTGTTTTTCTCTTAGATATTAATATATGTACTTGTATTAAGTCATTTATTTTTGGGTTTAAGTAAACCATGTTATTAGTGTAAGCCTAGAGTAAGTTCCCTTATCTGAAAAATGTAAACAATTACTTTTCATCGGAAGTTTTAGAAGATTTTAGCCTGAAATTGGAATTTAAACTGAAGTTAAAAAAACGATTGTAAAAGTTGACTGTTGTTCTTACTATTGCCAATGGTTATTGATAGTTCAAATCAAAGTTGACTATTGTGCCCTTTGATATCATGATTAATCAATACTATCGGCTATCATTACCCCTCTACTTTCTCAACCCAGTTGAACACAAGAGTCTGGCCTCAGTTTCATGAAAAAACTTAAGTTTGAGCACACTATTTTGAAAGTATTGTATAACTATATTTGTGTTGAAAACATAGAATTATCTTGCTAAATTAATTTTTACTTGAGCATGATTTAGCTGCGGAACATGTTTTCTATAAATTTATAAAATTAAAAAATATTTTTACACAAAGCAATTTACTATCAATATACTTCTATGATTGAGACAATGTTTTATTTGAATAGTTTTGTGTTCTGACTCTTTTATACAGTCATGGATTTTGTAAAATAAAATACAATTTCATTAGTTAGGTATGTTTATAGAGTCCTATCAGTAAGAAAAGTCTTTCATGAAAAAAATGTCCTGCTGCTTTAAAATACATTTAGCTATAGATATATATGAGAAAACTTGAATGATTCAATGAAAGATAAAATATACAGTGCAACCTCTGCAGAACAGCCCTCTTGTGACCAACAACCTGCATGATTTTTTCACATTGTATGATTTAACTATTAATTTAATCTCTCTAGAGCAACAACCTCTCAACAACAACATGCTTTGCCCAAATGGTGTTGCTTTGGAGAGGTTGCACTGTATTTAAAACGATTTTGTATGCACATCTGCAGACAAAATCTTGTGTGTGCTTTTTTACTTGTTGGATTTTTATAAAACTTAGGTTTGTTTGCCGTTGACAATCACACTTTTGGCACGAAGTACTCAGAGTGAGCTATATTGATGGGTCTCTGTACGGGGTCCGTGTGTGTCCGGTGTGTATATTGTGGCGTCAGCATTCACCTTGTGAACACTCTAGTGGTCACATTTTTGGTCAAAGGGTTCTGAAAATTGGTCAGTCTTGATGATATCTCGAACAAGATTGAGAAAGGGCTATCTAGGGTCAACAGCTAGGTCACTGGGTCAAATGGAAGAAAAACCTTGTGAACACTCTAGATGCCACATGTTTCATCAAAGGGTCTTGAAAATTGGTCAGTGGCTTAGTCTTGATGATATCTCAGACAAGTTCTAAAAGGGCTATGTTGGGTCAAAAACTAGGTCACCAGGTCGAATCACTGGAAAACCTTAACATTCTAGTGGTCACCATTTTGATTGGATGTTCACCAAACCTTGTCTTAATGTTTGACTTAATGATATCTTTAACAAGTTTGAACATGGTTCCGCTTACAATGTCTGGGTGTGAATTAAACAAAGAACACAGAAAAAAAAGACTTCAATGCAGGTCTACAAGTCGACATTCTCCTCCTATTACCCCTCCACTACTACTAGATCTACTCTGGCAACTGGTTAAACCTTTAGTTACCCCCAAAATTTTTAGTATATTTGTTATTTTTTTGATTTAAACTAATTTTCTGTTTTGCGAAAGTTTCATTTTCTCTGTTTTGAATAGTGTCGGTGCTTTTGGACAAAAACTTCTGGTTAACAGAATTGAGTTTATCTTTGTACGTGTGTTGACCATTACACTGGTAATGCACAGTGTATGTTATATTCGGCTGACAGGGAGTTCTATAATAATCCGAGGCAGGTACCTGCTAGTAGGATCTACTCTAACCCCAGGGACTAACATCACGTGAAGGTCCCAAATAAATATATTTGAATACCCCAAATTAATAGTTTCACAAGCCCCGAGTGAAAGTCAATGTGATGGTAACTCTTTCTTCTTGTTGATGTGGCTGAGACATAAATTACCAGAATGTAAATGCTCACTTGTGCACCGTTGAACATCAACTAGAAAACTTCAAGAGGTAATGCCACTATTTCTTTCTGTCACGCCTTACACAATAGTTAATTGTGAGTTGGTCATGTAGATCAAATCCACCCATAAACATATATATTTTTTTTTATGTACTTTTTCATTGAATACTTAAGACTGATTAACCTTTACTATGTCTACCATGATATGGCACTGAGAATCTTTTATGATTAATGTAGAAATTCAAGCTCTGCAAAACGGGTAGGTCAAATTTTTTTATTTTATTGGTCATTTATTTTTTAAAACTGACCTGTACCTAAAATTCCATTTTTATCCAGTGTAAACTCCCATAAAACTATTTTGGAGCCCAGTTCATATAGGTGTGGAATGAAGCCAGGCGGCAGATAAGCATCCAGATTATGTGACTGTAGACACCAAAGTCAAACTGTCACCCACTGCTACACTGACATGAGCTAAAAGCTGCCCTGGTAAACTTAAGTTTAACCTTCAACCTTGATAATATTCTCAACTCAAACAGCACTTAGTCTTCCAAGCCTTAGAAACAAATAAAAAATCTTGTCATATGACAGATAAAATCTAAGTCCCCAGGTCCAGACATGTGTGCATATGTAGCCCACTTGTTGTGAATTTTGGACAATACAAACATAAAAAGATAAAATATTTTACTATACCCCAGTAAATGTATAATACTTAAACAAATAATCTTTTTTAATGTCATGTTTCCTTAGTTGTTACATGAATTACCTTATTCATGATATCAAGCATAGATTTCTCACTCAGTTGGGCTGCAAATTATTCTTATCATTTCTTTAATTAAACACAATCAGAAATTTTCAAGTTTGTGCTTTTTATACAGTCAAAGTAATATATTACATGGTAAAACATCATTATACTTCTTTATTGAGGAGTTTAGCTCCTACTTCAGAATAAATATAATTGTCTTTATGCTAATTTTGAATTTCCCCACTTTTTATCCACTCTATATATATGTTACAACCTTTACAGTAAAACCTCAAATAGCAACCACCTCAATATTATGACCACCCCATTATAACTACCACCTTTTTACAACCAGCTTTCAATAACTCCCCTGTAAGTCAACTTGATATCAAGACCACTTCATTATAACTACCACCTTTTTACAACCAGCTTTCAATAACTCCCCTATAAATCAACTTGATATCAAGACCACTTCATTATTTAGATGATTTTTTAGGTCCCGAAGGTGATCTCATTATTGAGGTTTTACTGTACTTGTTTTTTTTTTTAATGTGAATAAACACATAAATAATCATGTACACTAACATCCCCCTCTTTTTATAAAACATCAGGGTTTTTCCTTCTATAGCTGGGGCCATTTATGGGCGTCTTCCCGTCAGGAAAAATTGTTAAAATCATGCAGTATTCCACTAAAATTCCAGAATTAAGAAAAAGGCCCCTTCCCTTACCTGTGAAAAAATCCCTGAAACTTATTTAATATTATATATCATCATATAAATAATGCATACCACTAATGTACTTCGTAGACCATAAAGCCTACAGTCTTTGGAATCATGGCTTGCCTTATTGATGAAAAAGTTCTCATTTTTGCATCACTATATAGCTGGGGCTGGATTATTAATAGTTGCCTTTGCCTGATCTAACAACATCGCTGATAGAGACATATCTCAGTAATAAGTGATTATTAAATAGCAACTCTTTTTAAAAAATTTCATGCTTCCTTCTAGAAAGTATTTTAGCTGTATAACTAGTTTTGTACATTATACAGTTGCCATAGAAACAGGATTTTCAGCAGTTTTGATACAATTTTTGGTAGGCAAGCAATATTTTTGTGAGGTTTTATTGAAGAAAATTACAAGGAAGGTATAAATTAAAGGTATACAGAGCCTGGACCTATATTTGAACAGAGGCAATCTTGGAGGTTCCAGGAGCATGCTACCTCAGAATTGTTTTTTATGATAACCTACCATTTTTCCTCATTACCTGTCCAAATCTTAACTGAGGCACATGCCTCGATGTGATTCAATGTAGCTACGGCAGTGATAAACATGACAGGTTAATATTTATATACAATATGACTGGTCTCAGCTTCGTGAGTTTGAACACTGGCCCAGGCACGTGCTCTCTGTGGTGATTTTATTGAAAACATTTTATCTATAGTAATTCGTCCATCACTGCTCACTCAAGAGATGAGGAGATATCTGGCAGTTAATTGGAGAAACAGTTTATGCTAACGTAACGTCTATTTATTAAGAAATAATAAAAATACATGTATTAATATTAATGATTATAAAAGTATTATTTCTATAAAAAATAGATTATGGATTTTTTCTCATGAAAAAAAAATCGAAATAATTATTTATTTATTTATATATAATAAAAAAGTGACAGATTATGAAATTACTTGTATGAAAAAAAAAATCAAAATATTGTTCATTTAACAGAAAATGTCATTTATTGGTGTAATGAAAAAAAAAATATTTAAAAGAAAATTTAAAAATGAAATATCATTTATTAGTTTAAGTCTTAATCACAATGTGATAAATTATGAAATTATTCTTAATACAATCAAAATATCATTTATTCATTTAACAAAGAAAATGATAGATTATGAAATTATACTACAGTGGAAAGCCTCTGAACTAGTTCCTCTATAAACCGGATTCCCCTCTAAATCAGCCAAATGTTCCGGTCCCGACTTCATTACTATATAATTGAAAAATCCCCTCTAAACTGGCATCCCCTCTAAACTGGCCAAATGAGTTGGTCTAGGGCATAACCGGTTTAGAGGGATTCCACTTTATATTTGGCCTAAAATAAGAATAGGTTTGTTTCCGGTTACCCGACCGACCCAATATTTCACCTGTCGACTCATAAATTTTTACGGCATCCAAATTGTAGTGCTGTGCTGTAATTTTCACAACTCATAATATTGCAGCATACATATGCCCATACAGTGTTCCAATATATGGAAAAAGCGCTAGACCTGATAACTTATCAAATGAATTTTTTACGAATGGAATTAGAAAGAATTAGTCAGTCTGGAGTTATTTCTATTGGTTTGAGTGACAATTTCATGACCTTCTGTACTAGAAAAATTAGTAAACAAACATTTTCAAAACACTACTATTATAAAGTCAGATGTACTAAAAATTGCACAAAAGAGTTGTTTATTGAAAATTTGCAAAATGCTGATTGGAACAAATTTTTCTATGCTGAAAATGTTAATTGTGCCTGGGTAGCTTTTAAAGATGTATATTTTTGTCAGTTTTGAACAAGATTGCACCTATTAAAGAAGTAAGGCTCAAGCAAGGGACTGAACCCTGGATGTCAGCTGAAATTCTACATTTTATTAAGCTTAGAGATTCTTACTTGTACAAATTTAGAAAACAAGATTGTCATGATGACTATACAATGTACTGTAAATTTAGAAATTTGGTTCAAAGAAGTCATTTCTGCTAAATCGTCTTATTTTTCTGATCAGGTTGCTGAAAATAGAAATAAGCCCAAAAGATTATGTAATCATCTCAAGCAATTAGGTTATAAAACTTTAAATCTGGAAATGACAATATTGTTTGTTTTGAAGATTGAAGGTGAAAACTGTCATAGCCCTAAAAAGGTTGCTAATCATTTTAATTACTTTTTTACTACAGTTGCGTCAACACTTGTTGAAAAATTACCATGCCCTGCCATATTGTTTTACTTAGATTCTCAGGTTCTGTTGGATTTTTACACAGAAATGTTAATAAAAGTAAATTTGTTTTAAAACATGTATCTGAAGCATTTGTTCATAAGGAACTACAGAACCTTAAATCATCCAAAAGTACTGGTTTAGGTGACGTGCCTGCCAGATTTTTAAGGGACTTGGCAGTTTTTACAAAAATACTAGTAACATATCTTGTAAATATGTCAATTTCTGAAAACTGTGTGCCTGATGAAATGAATGAAGCTAGAGTTAAACCTTTGTATAAGAAAAACAATACTACTGATGTTAGTAATTATCGACCTGTTAGCTTGAAAAATTCTTAGTTGATAATAATTTGCTTTATGAGCTTCAGTCTGGTTTCAGAAACGCATATTCTACTGATACCTGCCTTGTCCACCTGATGGATCATATAAGAAACAATAACTCTAAACAACTTTTTACAGGCATGGTAATGCTGGATTTACAGAAAGCATTTGACACTGTAGACCATAACATTTTATGTAGGAAATTGACAATAATGGGTGTCGAAAATACAGATTGGTTTATGTCTTATTTGTCAGATAGGAAACAAACTGTTGTGTCAATAATCAGCTTTCAGATTGTAAATCTGTAACATGTGGTGTTCCACAAGGTAGCATTTTAGGACCTCTTTTGTTTTTATGTTACATCAATGATTTGATAATTAGTATTGACCCAGAATGTAAATTAATCTTATATGCTGATGATAGTGCAATTTTGTATGCACTTAATGATCCAAATATTGTTTCTGAGAAACAAGGCAATGTCATGAATTCATGTTCTAACTGGCTTGTTGACAACAGACTATCCCTACATTTGGGAAAAACTGAATGTATAGTATATGGATCCAAACGAAAACTGAAAAGGTTGAAAGATTTTAAAATTGTGTGTAATGGCCATACTATTGAGTCAACTACTATTGTAAAATACCTTGGAGTTAACATAGATAATTCATTATTGGGTGAAAATACTGTTAATAACATTGTTAGTAAGGTAAACTCTCGTCTTATGTTCATGTATAGAAATGCTAAATCTTTGGACACTAGGACTAGAAAATATTTGTGTTCTGCTTTAATTCAATGTCTTATAGATTATGCATGTTCTTCTTGGTACCCAAGTTTAAACAAGAGTCTTAGAGACAAATTACAAATACGTCAGAACAAAATTGTTAGATTTATATTTGGTATGGGCCCAAGAGAAAGGGTTGACCAGTGTAACCTCGCAGATATGTCACTTTTAAATGTAGAAAATAGAAACAAGCAGTTAAGATTGAATCATGTATTTAAAATTGTTAATGATAACAAATGTCCAGGATATATGAAAGAGAATTTTGTGTATGTTAAGGATACCCATTCATATTCTACAAGATCCTATATGTACAATTTTAGAGTGCCCAAATGCTATTGAAAATACCATGTCACATTTTATTATAGTGCAATTAAGATTTGGAATTCATTACATGATTCAATTAAAAAGATAGATGAAAAGTTCACGTTCAAAACGGCTGTCAAAAACCACCTTCCTAATTAGTCTAGCCACATCATAGTTGTTTCTGAACAAATTATTTATTTGGATCTAAATAATATCTAAGTAGACCAGCTGTATAATGCTTTATCCAGTCATTATGGCAGATATATTATGGAAACAAGTTTTGTCTGTAACTTCCAATCCCTAAATCATTCTTATCGATTTTTATTAGTTTTTCGTTTCGGCTTTGCTTTTTGTTGTGAGTATAGTAGTAATAATATAAGTATAATCAACGGACCCCTTCGGAAATAAGCCTCCGGGCTTTCATGGGCTATCCAAGGTTTTTACACATTATTTCAAGTTACTCATCATTAAACAAAAATGCATTGTAATCGTCTTTTTAGCTCATCAGAACCTAAGGTTCAGGGTGAGCTTTTAGGATGGGTAGGTGGATGCTTCGTCATCCATCATCAGGCGTCAACAATGGTCTTCTCCTCAGAAACTACCAGTCAGATTTACTTCAAATTTGCTGTGCTAGAGTCTTTTGACGTTCTAACTGCAATTTGTTCATATTGTTCCGGTTGACCCCTTTTAGGGGTCACTAGAGCTAAAAATAGAAAATCTTTAATCATCTTCTTCTCATGAACCAATGGATGGATCATCACCAAACTTGGTCTGCAGCATCCTTATATGGACTCTTATCAGGTTTGCTCAAATAAACTTGGTCTGCCCCTTTTAGGGTCAGCTAGAGCTAAAATAGAAATACCTTAAAATGACTTTTTCTCATGTTTCTATGGATGGATTATTACCAAACTTGGTTTTTAGCATCTTTAGATAGTGTTCTATAGGATTTGCTCTAATAAAAATGGTTGGCCCCAATTAGGGGCTGCTAGAGCTAAACATAGAAATACCTTAAAATGACTTTTTGTGAACCAGTGGTTTGATCATCACCAAATTTGGTCTGTGGCATCCTTCAGTCATCACGAATATTTTTTGTAGTATCCTTTGATGGCCCTTAATCAAGTTTATTATTGTTCCCCATTATTTGCCCAAAAGTGTACCTTTATTACCTTTTTAGTAATAAGTTAATTAATATTTATTCTGGTGAGCGATACAGGGCCATCATGGCCCTCTTGTTTCAAAATTACAGACTTTAGTCTATTTACATTAATATTTAGTCCCTATTTATGTGAATATGTGAATATATTATCAAGTTGTATTTGAAAATTGTAAGGGTCTGATCTGTGTCCGAACTGACTTAACATGATGGCATTTATGATGAAACATCATTTGAAATATACATGAAAATTTTATACAGTAAATCAATTAAATAACTAAATTAACAATTTCAAACTGTGGTCAATTTTACAAAAAATGATCTCGCATTTGAAATAAAAAGGAAACTAGACCTGTTAAATTGTAAGGTTGAAATACAGGACATTCAATTTAAAGTTCTGCTCTATTCAGGACATTTGTTTACTTGAAGCTTAAGAATGCTTGATGAATACCGCACATGTTTTTTATGCTTCCTCTTTATTGAATGGGCAGATAGTGGTCAGTTCTTTTGAGCAACTGAAGGCTTAACAAATATTTGTTACAATTTGCTGACCTGAGTAACACATTTTACTCCTTCCAGTACCACTTTCTATTTTCAGTTGATAAATACTGTAGCAATGTTTTAATACTGGGGTCTATCTCAGAAATGGCCCACAGAAATCTTCCCCCTGTCCTTAGCTTTTTGTGAAATATATTGGTGAATGTTGGCGTGTTTACCAGTTTCTCATTTTTCCTCTCTCCAAAGTGAATAATTAGTGGATCTTTTCTTACTGTTGTGATGTCATTTCTCACCTTGTTTTGAACATTTTTTTCTTGAATTCTTGTGAGCCATGATTGTCAATGGGA
Organism: Lutraria rhynchaena; assembly: GCA_008271625.1. Classification (NCBI taxonomy): domain Eukaryota; kingdom Metazoa; phylum Mollusca; class Bivalvia; order Venerida; family Mactridae; genus Lutraria; species Lutraria rhynchaena. Next base: position 33,738 of record VIBL01000201.1, read on the forward strand.
AGTAACAATCTTGGGTTCTTCACTGGAGCATCACTATATATATATGAGGGCTTTGCTTCGGAAACAATTTCTGCATTTAAAACTCATGTGATAAATACCCTCTGTTATGTTTGCTTTCTTTTTGGCCTGTATTTTGGTATTAGTTCTCCAGAGCCTTTCATTTTCAAATCTGAATTATGGACATAATTTCCTTTGACTGATAATTATGCATATTTTCTTTTGGCAGTCTTAAAACCTGGGCTGCATCTATGTCATTTGAATGTTTATTTTCTAAATGCCTAGCAAGTTTTGTGATAGTACCCAATAGACACAAGAGAATCTTGACAGCATTCTCTCTGTATTATTTGCATGGTTAAAAGTTTTCCGGAATTTTCTGGAACCTCTGGTTTTCCGAGGTTTAGACCCTGTTGGTTTTTATTGTTTCCGCACTGTATTGGCACTGAGGTTAAGATTTCCCTTTTTTGAAAATTTTCAACTTTCACCCATAACTGATAACACTGATCCACTGGATATACACCGGAAAATCCATTCCTTACTGACACATTGTTCAGCAAAGCATTAAATATACTCGTCGAAAGTTTCAATTTCCTATACCAATGTTTATACATTACAGAAAACAGTGCATAAATAAATAGCATAATCATGAGAGGATTTATAATGATGTTGTAATTATAGCACATTTGGAAATGAGGTTTGAAGTTGTTAGTACTTGGCACTGTAATGTGACACTCATGTTAGGCAACCATTGGATGAAAACCCTTTGAGATAGAAAGTGGAGATGGGGCCGTACTCATGAAGCCCCTTAGATTTAAGGGAGGAACTTCCTTAAGTTTAAATAAATTTCCTTAGGTAATTTCCTTACATGCCACACCAGTAACTGTTGGTTCGATGCAGTCAGCAATAGGCATCCTGTATTGGAAACCAAGCTTTATGTGTGTTGGCTATCATAAGTAGCTAGCTTGTTATAGCTTGACAAAAATAATTTAAATTCAAGGAGTGAATGGTACCTGGGTCTTAAATGAATGCCTTTTGTATAATGTATCTTATATACATGTCTAAAAACAATAGATACTGTAGTTTGTATCTGTTATTGTTTATGAAATATCAATGTTTATTAGTACCATCAGTTTCAGTGTTTTGGACCAAGTACAAAAATATGGATACCAATGATAAAATATAAATCAAACACAATTTTGTTTTAATAAATCATTGTTATTTTACCTCATATTATCTAACACAGCGTTTATAAAGTGAAATAATACATAATGCACTTTTTTTCATAAATTTTACCCAAACTAGAGTTGAAAACATGCATGCATAATGTTTTTTCCAAGAGCTAAAACCTACAAACTGGAGTGATATTTGTGCAAACTATATACTGTTTTAAGGACTGATTTTCTTAAAACTTTGTACAATACAAGCTTTTACTATGCAAATAAGTCATTCATAAAAAATAATATCAGTTTGTGCTTGTCTTTGATATAAATCTTATTTTAACCATACCAACCCATTTAAAATTGAAAGATAGTTATGTACATTAAGAGCAAGTTGAATATCTTGTTATGGACATTTTCAGCAGGAAAATCAGTTATGTCTAATACATTACATTGGTTGTTGCAATGTTTATCTAGTATGAATGTCCCTCTCTCATTTGAGTTTGTAATGCAATTAACCCTTCATTGAGTTTCTTTTGAAGTTTCTGTTTTTATATTCTTATATACATTTATATTGCTGTCTTTTCTTTCCTTTTGGAATCAAGTCTTGTAGCAAATGTTTGAAACACATAGACAAGTGAATCACGAGAACTTTCATTAATTTAGTACATCATTCTTTTGTGATACTGCACAGTCAACTCTGCTTCTTATACTTGATGTTCATACTCCATGGCTCTTGTTAGTTTTTATTTGTAAAATGTTTTGATAATAATAATAACCAATAAAATATTTAAGCATATCAAAAAAATATAATGACATTGCAAAATGCATCAACAGAGCTGATTGAAATTAGTATGTAACCTGGCAAATCGCATGAAGATGCATATTTATTTAATATTTAGTGTCAAATATATAGTATGATACAAATTGAACAAAATCGAGGAAAAACGTTTTTGGATCAGCATAAATATAACATGGATAGCCTGGTCAACATACAACATGAACTCTACATAACAAACCGAATCCAGGGTTCACTTTCCCTTTACAACGGCAATGATCAAAACAAGACCTGCAGCATTTACATGCCATACACAGTACACAAGTATTTGATTTTCATGAAACAGACGAAGTGGTTACATCTTTCACGTTTTTGGTCATCAGTCTTTTTAAAACAAACAGACAGATACATATACAGTATGAGGAAATAACAATAAGTTATGGTACAAGGGAAATAACTCAGATAACAATTCAGTCATCGTAATAGCAAATAGCATGACAAAACAAGAACAACTTATAGCACTGGCGATACTTATATACTCGATCAGCATTAGATTGTGATTTACCATCTCCCATGACAGTGGAGCCTCAACACTTAGTACAGAGCCTCCGTAAAAACAGGGTGCCCTTACTTTAAATGCAGGGTCTCAATACAAACAGGCCTTAACACTCAGTACTGGGCTTCCATACAAACAGTAAGGCTTCAACACTTAGTACAGGGCCTCCATACTAAAAAGTGGGACTTCAGACTCTGTACTGGCTTCCATACATACAGTAGGGCCTTAAAACTTCGTATGGGCCTCCATTCAAACATAGGAGCCTCAACACTTAGCATGGACCTTGACACTTAGTACAGGCCCTCCATGTAAAAGATGGGGCCTCAGCACCTAGTGTATGGGCTCAACACCTAGTACCGGGCCTCTGTGCAATCAGTGGGGCCTCTGGCCTCAGCACAATGGCCTCTACACCAACTACAAAAGTAGTAACTTTCATGTTAAGACAACCTTTGTGATCAAAAAGTTATAATTTTAGGGTGGACTCATTATTAAGTTGAAATGTTTTCTGAAAATGAAGTGGTCTTTACATTGAGGTAGTGTCCATATTGAAGTTGTCTCCAATTGAAGTTTTACTTTGCATACATTTATGCACAATAAGTGCTTTCTTTAAACTAATAATAATTACATGAACAATTTAATTAAAAATGAAACACAATTATATATGGTCTACTTTTAATCAGTTATTATGTAAATAATAATACATTTAAGAATGAATTAATATTGTTCATTTGTTACTTTAAAATGGGTGTTCTAACCATAGATATATATAATGGGATTAACTTTCAATGTTTACAATACCAATTTAAAATTTCAAGCCGACAGGTGTTGATTTTTGTTTTGATAAGAAAGTGGGGACCGTATGGAAACACAACATTTTGTTTGACACAAGATTTCAAGATTCAGTGCGTTTTCTGAATTTGTATAGCAGCTTTTTATTGGTCAGTTGAATCTTGTTTTGTCAGTTATTTCAATGTAACCTGGTAATTCATTGGATAACACCTAGAATAGTGTCCAATCAAATTCACTTGACTAAAAGCGGGAAAAGTCAGAAGCTACTGGGCAAGCATGCTGGTCAGACATGGTTTTTGACTGAGAAGTTTTTTTAAGGATTTATGGCATGGAGTTTTCAGGTTAGTGGTCTTGTTGCAATTAGCTTTTATGCTTCAGCTCATGTAAATTTCATGTTTTATTAAACAGCTTCTGCGAAGGAAAAATTCTGGTTATTAAATTGGCGCATGTGGGCAGGCGGGTGGGCGTGCAGGCAGGTGGGCGGATGGATGTCCACAATTTCTTCTGCTTGCAATTCCTACTACAATTTTCAATGTATTTTGACCAAACTTTCTCATATTTAACATCTCCAAGTGTCGTAGCGCATATTTTCAGGGTTATGTGATTTGATATTTTTTTTATATAATTATTGAGGAAACTCAACATTTTTGTCAAAGTTTCATAGAAGGGTATGACCTGCTGCGACCGGGATTCAAACCTGGTTCTCCGGGTTACAAGTCCAATGCACTAATCACTGGACCACGGCTGTAACTGCACAAACTTAAATTTTGGATATGTAGGACTTAATTGGAAGGATAATTAATTTATTCATGATAAACTGAGTTTTGTTGTTTCAAGTTTAGTTTTTTTTGTGAAAATGTGTGCATTGTTTTATCCACCATTTCCATTCAATAGTATAACATACCGTATATTCCCTTATAAACGCCCCTCCCCTTATAAACGTCCCCTTTTTTGAACAGGAGATAACTAGTGTGACTTACCATGATATGCTATTTTAATCTGAGATGAACAATAGAAATTAGTAGAAAAATAGACTTTTTAAATCCAAGGAATGACACAAACACATTTTCAAAAATGTAATGCCCTCGGGGCATTTATTAGGGAATATACAAGAAGACTTTTTTCTTTCATTTTTATACCTTTTTGTGTCTGTAACCTTTCCTAAGTAGTAATTTTCAATGATGTAAATTTATAGCGCCACAAATTTTGGCCAGCTTAGAATTACACCTTGCCAAGATATAATGGCAAAAGGTGTTACACACAGTGTCAAAAATAACTTTTCCATAATATTAGGGATATTATGTTACGAGAATTGGGTTTGAGCCCCTGCCCCATTTCTTAGTAAGTTTTATCAATCAAACACTTGAAATCACATCTTTTATTCTGTCCTAAGTGCCAACACGGGAAAATGACACTTTATTCATATATGAACAAAATGTGCTGTACAAACATAATACAAGTCTCTTGCAGCATGCATAATAAATAACAAACAACGAAACAAAGTATCAGTCATTTAATACTTCAAATTTTCTACAAGACAAATAAATTTGAAGTTTGATACAGGACATCTATTCAGTGAAGTTTCAGTTACACTGATAACAAGTTGAAAAAAACATTGAAATAAAATGTCAGTCATATTTGAATTAAAAATGCCTAATTATTTTCCAGAGATTTGCATTTGCACTTGTTCAGTTGGTAAATACAGAAATTAAGCAAATACATGGAATCTATAGTGTCTATGGATGAGATATAAATGAATGTGGAACATAAGTTATAGGCATAAAATGTGATATAAAATATAAACATATATTGTATTTAATGATGTAAGTTCTGAGTAAACTCCTGTTTTGATTAAACTGAACAACTAGTCATGTATGTATATTTATGACATATTATATATTGTATTTATAACAAACATACACATACATGACTACAGTATAACAAACATAATATGTGCATGACTACAATATATACATGTATATATGTGTGTGTATTTTTATTATACAACAGTCATGTATGTATATTTTTTATACCACAGTCATATACGTATGTTTGTTATATTGCAGTCATGTTTGTATATGTTTGTTATACTGTAGTCATGTATGTATAATTATAGTCATGTATGTATATATCAGTTATTCTATAATCATGTATGTATATATCAGTTATTCTATAATCATGTATGTATATATTAGTTATTCTATAGTCATGTATGTATATATCAGTTATTCTATAGTCATGTACGTATATGTCAGGTATACTATAGTCATGTATGTATATGTCAGATACACTATAGTCATATATGAATATGTTAGATATCCTATAGTTATGTTGTATAAAACTGGCCCAAGCCTAAGTGCAAAAACTTTTACTTTTAGCAAGTGATGTGCTCCAAGATGGTGAGAAAAGATGGTTCTAGGGTGGGAGGAAAACCTGGAGCGGCAGGATCCAGAGCAAGTGGGGTGATGCAAGATGACAAAAAAGTTGGTTCTGGGGTCTGAAGAGAGGAAAACATGATTATCAATGCCAAGTTTTTACAATTGGTAGACATGGTCAAGATGCCCACTAACCTTGGCGGGGTCCTTGCAGTTTTGCACACTACACATTGTTTGTAAGTGTTGAAGATACTTTATCTTGTACTTTGAATTGTTTAAAGATTTCAGTCAGATACAGTAGACTTCTCAACATAAAGTGTGAGTTTCCTTTGTAAGCAACTGTATGGTTGTAATTTTGATGTTGACGTTCACTCAAACCTGTATAATAAGGCCATCTTTGGGAGTGAAACAACAATGCTTATTTGAGGTGGTCTATAGAGGTTGAAATAAACTGTTGCTTTTACTTTCACTGAAATACAATCACTGACTATTGTAGCTGGTGAGGAACCAATGCTTCAGTGCTACAGAACGTTCTTGATTATAGAGTATTCTGGGATCAAATGTGATTTTTTTTGTAAAGGCCTGCTAATCTACTTTTTTGTACAGGCATTATTTGCTCATGTGTGTAATGTGTTAAGCTAATTTCCTTTGTTAATATACCCTCGGTGAAGTTCAGTACAATGTTAACAGTCACAGCAAACTGTTTGTTGGACATATAGAACTACAGTATTCCTCTTGCTTCCCAATTCCTGGCAGAAGTGTAAATTGCACATGGCACATGGCAGAAAAAGATGGCTCTGGGATTGTGCTCTAGACTGTAGTATCTTGTTACAGGATATGGCAATAATGGTAAGATCTAGGTGTCATTGATAAGGATTTTTGTATCGAGATATCGGTGGAGAATTATTGACGATACAGCCATATATCGATTGACAGGCTTATATGGCAAAAACTCACATTTACCCTCAGAATTTCAGCTTATGGGTCTTTTTTTGTTTTAAGAGGGTATTTACCATATACAGTTATATTTGATCATATGCATAGGGAAAACAATGATCAAAGATAAAGGATAAATAAACAGTCGAAACAGAATAACTTGTTTCTTATTATTAGTTGAACTGTAAATGAGTTAATGACTAGAAATTTCTCTATAAACTTTAAACAGCTTAACAACTACTGCCATCACTTTCATGTGATTCGATACTCGATATTTTGAAATTGAAATCAAATCGGATTACAAAGATGGTTGATACATCGATATTGGCAAAATTGATTACACCCCTTGTAAGATCAAGTGTATACTCCAACATCTATTTTAATCATTAATATAGGGGTTGACCCCATTATTATGACTGCTTCATGATCAGTGAACTACATAGACTGGCCAATAGTTTTTAAGACTAATGTCTCAGTCTCAGGCAGAAGTCTAAATGCTGCCGGGCATACCATACATTTTAAGCATTATTCATACTTTAAATTGTACCTTACCTTGTTCAAGAGTTCATTCTGACACCATATACTTAGCAACATAATAGTCTAATTTCAAGTTGTCAATTTCTTCTGTATTATACTAGGTTTTTAGATACCGTATATTCCCTAATAAACGCCCCCAGGGCATTACATTATTGGAGATGTGTTTGTGTCATTCCTTAGATTTAAAGTGTTTTCTACTAATTTCTATTGTTCATCTCGTATTAAAATAGCCTGTCATAGTAAGTCACTATTGTTTTCTCCTGTCCAAAAAGGGGGCGTTTATTAGGGAGGGGCGTTTAGAAGGGAATATATGGTAATCAATTTTCGCATAATAGTGGCTCTACTGTATTTTTTTCATCTCAGACATCCAATTACTGTTTCTTTGCAGACAGATGTTTGCAATGTTGACTATTATAGTTGAATCAATTATGGATTATTTCTTTTCTTTCACAGTAGGTTTATAAAATATGCTCGTATTAGTGAAATGGTCTTAATTTAGGGGTGGTCATAAGGCAGAGTTCAGACATATTTCTGAAAGAAACACTTCAGCCTGTCACTTGTTTTGTTCAAAATTGTCCAGATTTACATGTGATTTAATGACAATATAACAGAAAAAACTCTTCAAGCTGTTTGTAAGTCTCTCCATTTTTTCTGATTTCAGATTGATGTAGTACAGACACTTGGTGTAATGAAGACACTTAATTTAGTAAGGACACTTGATATCAAGTAAGGACACTTGATATAGTAGGGACACTATGTAGTAAGGACACATGATATAGTAAGGACACTGTGTAGTAAGGACACTTGATGTAGTAAGGACACTTGATGTAGTAGGGACACTTGATGTAGTAGGGACACTGTGTGGTATGGACACCATTTGCTCCATAACTTATGGATTCGCTTCAGTTTTGATCTATAATTTTTGCTTTCATGATTGAGGTTATAATGTACATAATTGATAAACACATTTTTTGTTTGCAGAAATATGTGTTGACTCCTAAGTTTCTGGGTTTCTTTGTGGATGCAAGCAATCAATAGTGGAAATAAAGCTCTGATGGCTGCTTAGTAATTAGATTATACACTTGGAAAAGGAATTTAAAGATTATATAAAGTAGAAACTCATTATATCGAAGTTCAAGGGAAGGGACTTCACAAAATTGTTTGATATAAATGAACTTTGATATGTAAATAATCAGACAAATTTGACAACTGGGTTTACTTTTTAGAGTGATCGTTGGTGTAATGTAATGATTATTTAATCGTGCTATTTTGTGTACGGGATAGAGACGAAACACAGCATTTATAATTTTGATGTATTTAAAACATCCAACATGTATGTGAAAAACATAAACAAAAAAAAAATACAAACTTATTTCCACGAACAGATTTTATAATCGAGAGCATAAACACTGACTTTGATGTACAAAAATGAATATGAAATAAGTTGATTTGTTTGATGTGTAAAAAGGATAAAATTCAGGATTTATGATTATATTAATATAAGTGGGAATTCAATGTAAGCGAGTTTGATATAATGAGTTTTTTAGTGTATTTTTGTTACGTTCAGTTTTGGTTTGTGGCTGTTGCAGCATGTGTGTGAATCTATCACTGTTGTTTCGTGTTTTGAGAGTTTGGATGCACGAACAAATAGAGCACTGTGCAAAAAACAAAACCACCAACATGACTTCTACTCACAAGCAACAATGATGGGCATGTCAAAGTAAGCACTGAAATCAAAGATACCTAACTCATCATAAAAATTCTCTTCCATAGAAAACTTGTCAAAGAATACAAAAATAAAGAATTTTGAAGCACCAACCAAGGGAATGATGGTGCACATTAACCAGTTCAAGCACTGGGCTTGTATTCAAAGGCATTTTCCTATGAAGGGAATTTTGGGTTGAGTTGGGCGTCTGATTCTTAACTTTGACATGCCTGTCACTACTGCCTGTGAGTAGAAGTCATGTTGATGGGTTTGTTTTTACACAGTGCTGTATTCCTGTATTGTTGTTTATGTGATGATGCGATATTTTTTACATGTTGCCTTTCCTGTGAATGTTTATTCTTGTCATTGTATATTGTGGAAATAAACAAATACCATGCTTTGTTAGTTGGCAATTTTAAATACATAAAATAAATTTAGGAGTGTCACTTGCCTATTAACACAATTTATTACAATCAAGTAATATATATATTGTTAATAAACTAGTGACTGACCTAAATTAGAACTTATCAAATATTGTAGAAACACAAGAAAATAAAATGAACAGATTTATTTACCTGAATATTTCATACTACACAGAAAGTTCAAATACACAATTACAGCACACAAGAAAAAACAGCATTTTTACTACAAAGAAAATTCATACTAGTCAAAGAACAGAAAATGTATAATTATTTACAAACTTCATACTATAGTCAGAAAAACAAGTTACATATACAAGTACAGTACAAATGTATAAGTATTTTTTTATAACACGGGAAAAACAGCAAACTGGTAAATATATTGAAAGACATGAAATGGCAGGAAGGGAATTTTGCATAAAAAAAAAAAAAGAAAAAACACCAAAATTCAAGGGGAAAATTTTGATAAGTCCATAATCTGTTCTGGACTTTTCATATGCCACAAAATGTGAAAAAATGGGTTCTCCAGTTTTACAGCTGTACCTTTTTACAATAGCCGTATAAAATACCCATATAATCTTGTATTACAATAAATCTCAAAGTAAGAAAACACATGGAAGAACAACAACAGAACAGGGGTAACATGTACATTTTTAACGATGCTGTAGCCAGTTTTCATAGACATATCTCGACAACAATGATGGCACTCAAGATATTTGAATCCAAAAACTGCCATCTTGGCAATGATATGTCTTTGAAACAGGTTACACAGTGTGTCCTTACTTCGTGACTTTGGCAATACGGCAAGCAAAGTTAATCGACAAATCGCTCGATTCTAAGGCCAAAAGTGTGAACTACAAGCGCAATGTAATGTTTTTTTCTGCCTGTAGACATTAAACATGCCGAATCGAAAGACATCTTCAAGAAAAAGCTTAAAACATACTATTTTGGAAAATTCTATGAATTCTCTTAATTACAATCATCCCTTTAAAGGAGGTCATCATCATTCTTTTTTATTTTGTTTCTGTACTCATTCAAAACAAATTTTCTAATTATATTTTTATCTATTCATGTACAATGCCATTGAATATGTTCAACATACAAAAGAGGCGTTTAAACAAATAAAACTGTTTACTGTACTGTTCTTTTTGATAAATGAACAGATTTAGCCTGAAAACAGGAAAACTGTATTTTGCCGAACGAAATTTTGTAGACAAATACATTTTCCTATTTTCAGGCAAAAACTACTCATCTATCAAAAAACCATTACATTGTGCCTGTAGTTCACACTTTTGGCCTTCGCCTCCACTTTATTTGGTCATATCTGATAATGAAATAAAGAACTTACATGATTGTTTTTGTTTGTTTTTATGTGACTTATTGTCACTGGAGGTTAAAGCTGTTTTTCAGCAATTTTTTAGTTATATACGCCAACCGGTTCACCTAACCAGTTTTCCTAGACTGTATACTAACCAGCATTTCGTGAAGTTGAAGATTTCGAATCAATCAGTTTGATAACTTGGCTTGCCGTATCACCAAAAAAATTATGTGGTATGGGCACACAGCTGAAACATGGTTTTGGCTCTGATCACAAATGAATAAATGTTCTTTCATAAATATTGAAATTCAAAATCATGTAGTGTCTGTAACCATTAAAAGTTTATTTTGCAATAGTTTCATTGTTTCTCATTTTAAAAACATAAATCCTACATTGGCCAATGAGTATTCAAGATATGTCTAAATTGGACAAAATTTATAGTGCTATGAATTGACATCATTGAAAATTACTGCTTAGAAAAGGTTCGACCCTTCACAAAAAGGTAAAAATGAAAGAAAAAGTCTTTTGATATACCATACGGTGGAAATGGTGGATAAAAAATGATGTATGCATGCTCATGAAAAACTTGATTTGTACAGGGGAACTTAACTCCAATAAATATGTTATCTAAAAATTTACTTCTTTGAGCTAGTGAGACTACTATCAGCACCAATACCGTGTTTCAGCCTACACGTAACCTTTATAATAACTATCTGAGAAATGAAATTCATTTCGGGTGGTTTGAGGGTCAAATAAAATAACACAAACACAAAGATGTAAACATTCACAGCCTAACAACAGCATATCTGCTTCTATACTCTATCTAGCTTTTTCCCCTGCTACAATATAGAACCTGAAATCACAGAAAAGATTACAAATAGATTGCAGTATACAATCAATTTTAATTCATGGTAATATTTTTTAACAAGATGTAGAAATTCCATGAAAACAAGGTTTTCCAAAGCAACAAAACAAGTTTTTGCAACTTATATCAATCATGCTGGATGACTGCTTCCAGGACAAATTCCAACCAGTCCTCCTGTCCAAATTTAGGAGTTATAAAGGCTCAATACACTATAAACCAATGACCAAGAAATACCTATTCTTACCAGCCTTTGAGTCTGGCATACTTGTAAGTGGACATACCATGACATTGTATTTGGTGTTTTAGTAGTTCATTCCACAAAATTTTACCAAATTCCAAGATTATTGACCATCTGCCATTTTGAAAGTAGCCAGCACAAGAACCAATCATTTAAAGTTAGGTCAGAATATGTGTAGAAATAACATAACAGTTTACTCCATAGCCCAACGGACTGACAACCTGATTATTATTTTGCGCCCATATTTTCAATGCAGGGTCCTAATAAGTAATTTCTGAACACTATTTAGTTCTACCACCCATACAACAATACAAAGCAATATGAAGAAGCAATGTTTCTGCATACAAACAATGCACAATTGTTCTACGTAATTCCTGGTATTAAGGGGAGTAACTTATGAGAGTATAGTTACATGATTGTAAGAGTTGTCTCCCCTGGATGTGACCTGGGATTTTTTATTCTACTTTTGAGTAACAGTGACCTTGATCTTGGGCCAAGAACCACCAAATACAATCCGTAGTAAGTCTTTATGTAAGCAAATATGATATAAAAATGCTACATAAAAATTTGCTTGGAATCTGTCAATTAAAACAAAAGTTATCAAACTTAAACCAATTATTGACACTCACGGCCCATCCATCAACATGCTGCAATCTAATAACCAGCTTTTTCCTTCAGAAAACCTGGTTGAAAACAATACATCCAGACATGCAGAGGAGCTTTATCAGTGTGTTTTACTCCACAACATTTAATAACAAATTGTTCCACAAATTACACTGCCCTCTCAAATTACTCTATTGACAACTAAATGATTCTTCGTAATCTAAAATAAATCTGAATAATTGTTCTTACAATATGCACAAATAGACCTAATGCATGATGTCAGGTTTATAAAAACCCAACAAGCCATTTAGGACAAGAAGAAAACACAAGATTTTGTCTAAGATGGATGGACGTACATACAGCTACAGTATGGGGTTATTTGATTTGAAGTTTCTAACCACACATCAGACATTCTCTGACCCCATGAGTAAATATTAATCCCATAATGGCAGTTTGTACTGAATGAACCTCATAATGTCAATTTATATGCTGACCCTAACCCACAAATGTATCTCTAGTATGGATGGACAGACGGACGAATAATAAAAAAAAGAATTTTATAATTAAAAAAGACTTTATCAAGGTTTGTTGACCATTTAGTACTTACTTTTGTACACAGAATTATTAAAATTGTGTTTTACTAGTCCAAACAGCCAACATCACCATGCAAACAGCCATCTTCATCTATAACCTACAAAAGAAATATTTATTCAGAATGTAAATTACATAAGTATATATCATTATGTAATAGTAACTATGTTAGTGAGAGGTTCATTTATGTTCATAATGTATGGGTGAATCTGAAGTACCTATTGTTGAGAGGTGACCATTGTTGGGAGATGACCATTGTTGGAGGTGACCATTGTTGGGAGGTAACCATGGTTGGGAGGGACCATTGTTGAAAGGTGACTATTGTTGAGAGGTGACTGTTGTTGGGAGGAAACATTGTTGAGAGTTGACTATTGTTGAGAGGTGACCATTGTTGGGACAATTGTTGAGAGGTGACCATTGTTGGGACCATTGTAGAGGTGACCATTGTTGGGAGGGACCATTGTTGAGAGGGAACATTGTTGAGAGGGAACATTGTTGAGAGGTGACCAATGTTGAGAGGTGACCATTGTTGAGAGGGAACATTGTTGAGAGGGAACATTGTTGAGAGGGACCATTGTTGAGAGGTGACCATTGTTGAGAGGACCATTGTTGAGAGGACCATTGTTGAGAGGGACCATTGTTGAGAGGTGACCATTGTTGAGAGGTGATCATTGTTGAGAGGGACCATTGTTGAGAGGTGACCATTGTTGGGACCATTGTAGAGGTGACTATTGTTGAGAGATGACCATTGTTGAGAGGTGACCATTGTTGAGAGGTGACCATTGTTGAGAGGTGACTATTGTTGAGAGGTGACCATTGTTGAGAGGACCATTGTTGAGAGGTGACTATTGTTGAGAGATGACCATTGTAGTGAAAAGACTATTCAGGGAGGTTTCACTGTATGACATTACTTTTGGGATGCCACAAATTCTAATTCATTTTCAAATCAAGTTAAACAAAGAATTTCAATATGACTGATCACACACAGAACTTACCATTCTTTGCACATTGTTGAAACTGTTACCCTTCTGTTAGTGTCATGAAGAAGAAAAATCATCATCCAAGTCATAACCAGGCATTCCAGCATCAATACACTAAATCATATCAATCAAGGATTCCTTTCCTAAGTGTTTTCTAAACTCTTCTGATGAGAAATCACAATCCGGCTCTGAAATTTGTAAACTGAACAATAACTTGCTAGTCAGTCATTACATTATTAAGGAGAAATTGATGTATTTGTTTGTTTGTTTTTATGTGACTGGGTTTAACACCGTTGTTCAACAATTTTTTAATAACATGTATAAACAGCAGCCGGTTCATCAAACAAGTTTTCCGAGACTGTATACCAACCAGTACTAACTTACCCTTCCACAAAGAGCAGGCAACGTCTCCACATATAGAAAAAAATCGAAATTTTTGTCAAATTTTCATAGAAGGGTATGACCTGCTATGACCAGGATTTCAACCTGGATCACCAGGTTACAAGTCCAATGCACTAACCACTGAACCACAGTCATGGCCAAAGAAGTATTAATGTCTGGTGTTGAACTAAAAGCCAGAGCATCTTCACTGAACTACATTTTTTTTTTTCATTGGAGTTTAACATTGCACCAACAGACAGGGTCATTTGGTGACTTTTCAGCTTTTACAGTGGAGAAAAACCCAAGGTTTATACCTTGGTAGAACTACCAACCTTCCGTATGCTAGCTGGACAGCTTTCTCACAAATGAAAATTGGTCCTGGGTAGATTCAAACTCTCAGCAGTGAGATGTTAGTGATGCTGCTCAGATATAAATGGAGTAACAGAAATGTCCTCAATGCAACCAAAGCTAGAAATTTGAATGTTGGCCTTGTGACAACAAAGATACAGAATTTATAGGTTTTATATTAATGCTGAATAGTTGTTGTTCACACATTAATAATCTGTTCCATTTGTTGACATTTACAAAAAAACTTTTTCTAACCTCATTAAAATCATATCCTAGACTCATGCTGTTAGGATCTTGTTTTTTACTATTTTTATGTGACTTATTGCCACTAGGGTTTAGTGCCATTTTGCAACAATTTTTCAGTTATATACGGTGACCCATTTTCCTGGACTGTATACTAACCAGTACTAACTTACCCTTCCAAAAGGATCTGGCAACTTCTCCACATATGGAGGAAAATCAATATTTATGACAAATTTTCATAGAAGGGTATGACCTGCTGCGACCAGGATTTGAACCCGAATCTCTGGGTTATAAGTCCAGCATACTAACCACTGGACCATGGCCTGTTAGGATCTGAGAATACAACAATTGAGATCATGTTCAAATTACCTCCTAAAATAGCATTGTTTAATGAAGTGACTGTCAGATGAAATGTATTTTTACAGACAGTAGGTTTGCTTCCCAAATGACCTTCATCATAATAGCCTGATTAAGAATGTGATTTTAATGAAATTGTTTTTTTATTCATTTGTTGGGACAATGTTATGTTTTCTCATTGTGTTTGTTCTTCCTGTTTTCTGGTATTTTATGACTATAATCCAACCTGTGAACAAAGGCCACCCTTGGAAAGACAAAATGTGGCCTTTACTGACAGATGGCCTTTATTCAGAGGTCAATTTGTTCTGAATAATCAGTGATGGTTTTTAAAGGAATGACCTTTATTTATAGGGTGGTCTTCATTCACAGGGTGGCCGAAAACACAGGTTTGACTGTACATTTCTTCCACAGTGCTAACTGAAGCTACAGGCTTTTCAGTCTTTTTGAAGTTTATTAAATTGCAGCAGGAATGGTTTAATTGTATTTTATAATTATATACACTTTCAACTATTCATTTCCATAAACACTGTTTTCATTAATTTTGTTTTTTGTTTTTATGTAACTTCTTGTCACTGGGCTTTAACAGCATTTTTCAACAATTTTTCAGTCATATACGGTGACCGGTTCACACCTTTCCACAAGGAGCCGGCAACTTCTTTCCACATATGGAGGAAAATCAACATTTTTGTCAAATTTTCATCGAAGGGTATGACCTGTTGCAACCAGGATTCAAACCCGGATCTCCGGATTACAAGTCCAGTGCACTAACCACTGGACCTCGGCAACGGCCTGTTTTCATTAGTAATAATCAAACAGCATGATTGTTTAAATAATATTCCCTGTCTGCATACTGTTTTTTTGTATGAATATTAATCAAGAATTACTGTATCAGTGTATCAGAAATCTCATGGTGTTATAAAATATACTTCCATTTGCTCATATTTCATAAGACGTAATCCACCTTTGATGGGAATATTTAGTATATAAGATGTTGATGTCATTACATTTTTGCCTTTCTAGACAGGCTTCATGGTGTAACATATACCTTGTAGTCTCTTAGACTGGTCACTTCACTTTGAAATTATTCATTCTGTTTGATTTGGATTAACATAGAAATAAGTTTAAATTGTTCAATTCATTGAAATAAATATCAGACCATACAGTGGGTGTAGCAGGATACCACACAACCAATAAAGAATTCCCCTTCAGAGAGGCAGTCCATCAACCAATAATACTAATAAACACACAATAGAATCCACTGCCAAGTCAGAGTTATATAAAATGTATTAAAAGGAGAACCAGATAAACATAAAAAATAAACCATTACAAATTATACAAAGGAAACCTGCCATACTGACAACAAATCAAAATATATGGCAATTTATAACCAATGAGAAAGAAGCCATGATGAATAGATGCTATATGTATGGCAAACTACATCAGAGTAATGTCACTTCCAACTATCGTAAGCAAGAGGGCCATGATGGTCCCTATTTCGCTCACCTGAATAAAGATTTTCCTGTGATTTGACCTGGTCCCCTAGCTTTTGACCCTAAATTACCCATGTACCAACTTGTCCATGACAAATGTTCTGACTTAATATGATGAAGATTCAGTACAAATTATGACATCTAGAGTGCTAACAAGGTTTTCTGTTATGTTGACCTGGTGACATAGTTTTTGTGCTGAGATGACCCATATTCACACCATTTCATAATATTATTAATACAAACGTTCTGGCAAAGTTTGATGAAGATCCAATCGAAACTGTGACCTTCAGGGCTTTAAACTTTTCATAAGGTTGACCTGATGACCTAGTTTTTGACCCCAAATGACCCATATTTAGACTTGGTCCAAGATATCAATAAGACAAATATTCTGACCAGATCTGATAAAAATTCACTCAAAAGCGTGACCACTAGAGTGTTAAAAACCCCAAGGTTTAGACTAACTAATCACTATAGCTCACTGAGCACTATGTGCTCAGGTGAGCTAAAAAAGACAAAGGAATACTCATGTACAAAATAGTATGTAACAAGTCACACATTGAAGACAAAACTTCACATCAAATGACATTTACAAGAAAGCCAAGATGGTCTTTTTTCGCTAACCTGAGTAAAGATTATAACTGATTTGACCTGATGACCTACTTTTTGACACCAATGTCCAAGATATCATTAGGATGAACATTCCGACAAGGTTTGATGAAGATCCAATCACTGTGACTAATAGAGGATTCACAATGTTTTCCAGTCATTCGACCAAGTAAACTAGTTTTTGATACCAAATAACTAATGTTCGATCTTGTCCAAGATATTATTGAGACAAAGTTTTAATGTTCTAACAAGGTTTGATGAAGACCCAATAAAAACTGACCATTGAAGTGTAAGGTTTTCCAATGATTTGACCTGGTGACCTAGTTTTTAACTCCACATAGCCCTTTTTCAAACTTATCCCAGATATCATCAAGACTAAACCACTGACCAATTTACATAAACCTTTGACCAAAAATGTGACCTCTATAGTATTCACAAGGTGAATGCCGATGCCACACAAATCATGATGCATGACACACACCTCATGATGATGGACGTCAGACAGAGACTCATCTGCACTTTGTGCTCAGGTGAGCTAAAAGACAATGGTCTATTTTAGTACAGGTCAATATGGATTTAAGCTGTTTCTGTATTGAGCTGTTTTGGAAATTTTGACCAGCATTTTATTAAATCACCAGCCCCATATGACAAACATATTTTCAAAAATTTAAAAACATTTATTTGATTAGAACATAATCATTTAGGTGAAAAGGTGATTATGTAAAATTCAAATACAAAATTCTTCATAAATAATTTTCTTGGTGATGTAGGCTTTGTTTGCTTTATGTATAAGATTCATTTTTATTCGAGAACTTAAAGTGCAAAATTTCTAATTTTTTTCAGAATTATCAACATCCTCTAAACTGAAAAAAGAGCAAAGTTATATAATGAATATTTCAGATAAAAAAGAGTTAAGTTTTATAATAAAACATTTAGATAAAAAGAGCTAATGTTTTATAATGAATATTTCAGATAAAGAAGAGTTAAAGTTTTATAACAAAAAATTTAGATCAAAAGAGCTAAAGTTTTATAACGAATATTTCAGATAAAAAAATTTCTAAAGTTTAATAATTAAAAATTTAGATAAAAAGAGCTAAAGTTTTATAATGAATATTTCAGATAAAAAAGATCTAAAGTTTAATAATAAAAAATTTAGATAAAAAGAGCTAAAGTTTTATACTGAATATTACAGATAAAAAAGAGCTAAAGTTTTATAATGAATATTTCAGAGAAAAAAGATCTAAAGTTTTATAATAAAAAATTTAGATAAAAAGAGCTGAAGTTTTATAATGAATATTTCAGATATAACATGCATTTCAAGTGTATCTTGGCAACATTTCTGTAAATTTTGGTGTACTGTGCATACAAAATGATTTGAACCAATTATTTAACTCATCAATCGTTTAAAGGTCTTCCTATTTTTAGCTCTTGTGACCCCTAAAACAGGTCAACTGGCATAATAGGAGCAAATTGAAGTTAGAATGTCAAAAGGATTCTAGGCAGCAAATTTGAAGTAAATCTGACCTGTAGTTTCAGAGAAGAGGACCATTGTTGATGTCAGATGATGGACAACGGAGCATCCACCTACCCATCCTAATAGCTCACCCTGAACCTTCGATTCTGGTGAGCTAAAAAAACAAAAAAGCACATTCTACCAGATATTAGAATGTCAAAATTTTTAGGCCTTAATAAAATCAAACATATACATACCATAGCTTATTCTTTAAAGCCACTGATTTCTGATGACAACTAGTGTGAAGTTTCAACCTTGTGAAGTTGACAGTTTGGAGTCAGCTCAATGTTTTCCAACTCTCAATTTTGTTGTCAAATAAGCACTTTCATATGTATGCTGTGAATTTGTCAATATAATTGCACAACCCCATCACACTGTTCTTGTGGCCTGTCAGAAGTACTTCTCAACTCCTTCTGAATAGAAATAAATTTTAAGTACATTTATTTTGAAAATAATTTTAAGAACATTTATTTTGAAAATAATTTTAAAGAGCTACTCTGATACTGGGTTTACAACTTTTAGTTTCTGGCTTTAAATTTTGATTGTCAATTATCCAGTTTCCTGACTAAACAACGATATGAGGGTTGAATGTTATCAACAAAATTAAATTAACAACAGTCTTGAATGTCAGGTTCAAGTAAGAAATAATCATTGGTTTCTGGCTTAAAACTATACTGATGGAAAAAAGTTTAGCAAGTTCAGAAAGGATTGACTCCTGGGGAAAGGGTAGGTATGAAATCATAAAACAAAATACATTTTCAGATATTTGACTCTTATCACCAATGATTTGCATCAATGCTACTCCATGATTTTGAGGCGTTTAGTCTCTGGCGTATGTGAAATGAACTGGGAGTCAGGTGTGAAAGTTCGGACACAGCTCAATACCTAGTATGCCCACCATAATTTCTAATGACCTGCAATGGGATTCTGACCCATTCAGCTTGCAGGGCACGTTCAAGATAACAGACATTGTTGACATCATGACGTTCTCTGACCTGATGACCTAAATGGTCCCATAAGTGCTCAATGGGAGAGAGATCTGGTGATCTTGCAGGCCACATTGATGTTATGGATGCATAAAATGTTCTGGGTATGCCTCGCAGTGTGTGAATGGGCATTATCATGTTGGAAAATCCCAATGTTACCTTGTTGCAAATACGGTACAACAACAGACTCGATGATTTCGTCACAGAACCTTTGAGCAGTGAGATTACCAGGCAATATGACGAGATCTGTCTTCCCATCACGATGTATGCCCACCCAAACCATTATGCTACCACCCCCATAACGGTCACGTTCCACAATATTATCTTGGTCCAGCCTCTCCCCTTGTCTCCTCCGAGTTCAAACTCAGCCATCAGCAAATGACATGTTAAGCCTAGATTCGTCCGAAAACAGAACGTCGTGCCACTGCTTGTGAGTCCAATCCTGATGAACCCTGTCCCACTGACGTCTTGTTTGACGGTGTCGCAATGTCAGCAGAATGCCAACATAGGAACGGTATGCTTTCAATCCAGTGGCATGTAGTCTATTCCTAACCGTCTATTCCTAAACGTCCTGTCGCAATCTCTTATGCCAGTAGCATTCCTCAGCAAACGACCTAACTTTCGACCAGAAAGAAATCTATTGTGTCAAGATGAAATCGTGAGAAAACGGTCTTCCCCGGCGTGGTTTTACAAGGTCTACCTGATCTGGGTAGGTCTGCGACGTTCCCAGTTTGCTGAAAACTGTTCAGCAGTCGACTTATTGTCGATTTGTGGCGATGGAAATGTTGAGCAACATCTCTTGCCAACATGCCAGCGGTAAGCATACCAATGACTCTCTCACATTGCTCAAACGTCTTTCAGGCCAACATCCCATTACTGATTTTCAAAGATTATTTTCCAGTTTATGTGCTTACGATAAGAAAGCTCTCTAACTGTGTACTCTGTGACCGGCAGAGGATCATCCGATTTGCTGTGCACATACAGCACATGATTTTCGTGAAAGTGACGTTTCACAATTACATGATGGTCTAGTGTACAAAAACAAGTGAAATCATGCTGTCAATGACTGGGCACAAACTTTTTTCTCTCAGTATATTATAAATAACTAAGACTATTTTCATTCCATTCTATAAACATATTTTGATGGTTTATATGGTTTCAATATTGTCAGCTAGCAATGTCCAGGTAGATATCAAAACTAATTAATGATTTTTCTACATTATTCAAGTTTTAAGTCAATATAAACTCACCAAAATTCAGATCATAAAATATATGATTTACTTACCATCAAAGTCATAATAATTTCTTGATTCTACTGAATAGTTTTCTTGGTTTATCTGAAATATAAATAGAGAGACATTAAATAAAAAGTAAACAAGCAGTAAATCTAACCAAACGAATTTTAGATGATTCTCATTTGAACATGCAAAATTTACACTGAAGCTGTGATGATAAATCTGGAATACCAGAAATCAAAGATTGGTTACCAAATCGTAGTTGTATCAAAGACTGGTTCCTAAATATTTGTTGTATCAAAGACTGGTTCCAAAATCTTTGTTGTATCAAAGACTGGTCCCTAAGTCTTAGTTGTATCAACTTGAGCAGTGTTTTAATTCATATTGATTTCACAAAATGACCGTCAAAGTTAACTAAAAATCTGAATAGAGCTCCGCAGAATGAAACCAATATTCATCTGTTTTGCATCATTTAATATTATTTAATAAGCAATTTTGATCAAAATTCTGAGTTAAAAAGGGGGCATAACTCTAAAATATAGCTTTCAGAATAATGCCCTTGTCTTGTAACTGTGCCTTCTCATGATAATTAAGTATTCAAGTGTCGTGTTATTATCTTTAAAAGTATTTGAGTAATGGGCTACATTAAAGTTTTTGCACAACAATGAAGTCCTACGATGACACAGCGATCATAACAGCTCAACTTTTTCTTCAAAACAGACAAGCTAAAAACTAAGTTGTTTTTGTTGCCATGCATAATGGGGAAGCACAGGATCATTATATGCTGAACATTATCTTCATAGCTTGTTTCACAGTCAAAGAATAATGCTGCAAATTGAGCAGAAGTCAAATCATAATCTTTGAGGTAAACATTAGTACAGACGTAATGGTTATAATCATGTACATAGTAAACCATAAGCATGCATTCAAACCATTACTACGCCGTTCATGGAGGCTGACATGAACACTTAACCAGATTTGACCATTTCTTCCCTTACACCACCTGGTCTAAGCCAATCAGAAAGGAGAATGATAAAAAATGGCCGACAAAAAGACCTCACAAGGGTCTCCTGTAGGACACATCATCAGCCATGTTTTTGTCAGGTTATTTCTTTGTATAATTGACACGCCTTTTTAATGTATGAAGCTTGAAACCAGTTTGTAGGCTCCTGCAGGGTAAACAATATTTCAAATATTTCATGCAAAAACATTAGCTTTTATTGTTCAGAAACACATGTATTTCTACAAAAAAGAGGATTTTATTTGATGAATATTTAGATGTGAATGCTAGTTTAATTCATCATGAAATTGTCTGTTTCCTCATAATGTCAATATTTCAGTTATGTGTTTTACATATGCTCCTTCGGGGCATTTTATATCGTTGTTAACTGGTACCCATGTTCCATGTTTCTGTACAACCAGAGTCAACGAGAACCAGTTTCATATCATCATAGATATCATGTATTGTAAACTCTGAATAAGAAATGATACCAGAAATAAAATCTCTAGGAAATCTTTATTTAATATTCTACTCTTAGCTCTTACACTTGGCTGAATGACGATTCCAAGCATTTTTGGAAATGCTAACACTTGTAAATGACAACAATCATTAACATGAAAAATTGTAGTCAATGTCAAATTGAGGTTGGTGATATGGGTGGACTGAGAAAGGTCTAATGTAACAATTGTGTAAGTAATAAAGCATTCTAGTATGCAATGTTGATTTTGTAAGTCCAAATCCATTCAACAGGGGGATATAAAAAATAAAAATTACAAATTACACCATGGATGACATTAGAATATTCAACTGGTTTAAACTGACCAAACAAAATATTCATTATGAATTTCTTAGTACTAGTATTGAGATGACAATGATTCACCAATATCCAAACAATGAAATCAGCAGATAAGAATTCACCTTTCAACGATAATTCAACAATATCGTAATAATGAAGAGATAAAAAACATATTGAAAATATCCAGAGCAGAGTGCAAAGCCCAATTTTGAAGAAAGAATGCGTAATAAAGCTGAAAAAGCTAACATACCTTGGTCTACAATATAATTTGGTAGTGGATATAAAAATTACTAAAACTGTGAAAAGAAGTAAAATATCTACCTACCATGTGACAGTGAGTTAACAACCTGCTGGAAAACTGGTTCTCCTTCCATCAAATACTTGAGTTCACTTTTTCAAAAAACATGAGAATTTCATGGTAACAAGAGGGCCAAGATGGTCCTTTTTCACTCACCTGAGTAAAGATTGCAACTTCTATGGTTTTCCTGTGATTTGACCTAGTGACCTAGTTTTTAACCTGAGTTGACCCATGTTCTAGCCTGTTCATGATATCATTAATACAAACATTCTGACAAATTTTGAGGAAGATCCAATCAAAACTGCGATCTCTAGAGGGCTAACAAGGTTTTCCAATGATTGGACCTGGTGACCTAGTTTTTGACCCCAAATAACCCATGTTCAAACTTAACCAAGATATCATTAAGACAAGTATTATGACAAGGTTTGGTGAAGATCCAATTAAAACAGTGACCCCCAGAGCGTTAACAAGGTTTTCCTATGATTTGACCTAAGTACCTAGTTTTTGACCCAAGATGACCCATGTTCGAACTTGTCCAAGATATTATTAAAAGAAATCTTCCGACGAAGTTTGATGAAGATTCAATCAAAATTGCAGCCTCTAGACCACTAACAAGATTTTCCGGTGCGCTGACCTAGTGACCTAGTTTTTGAATGGATGATCCATCTTTACCCAATTTTACAAGATCATTAATATAAACATTCTGACAAAGTTTTATGAAGATCTAATCAAATCTGTGATTTCTATAGTATTAACAAATTTTCCATTCTATTTGACCTGGTGACTTAGTTTTTGACCGCAGATGACCCATGTTCGAACTTGTCGAAGATATCATTGAGACGAACATTCTGACCAGGTCTGATGAAGATTCACTCAAAAGTGTGACCACTAGAGCATTAACAACCCCCAGGTGTGGACGACCGACAATGGACACTGGACGACACAGTATACTGACTGATGACTACAGCTCACCGAGCACTACGTGCTCAGGTGAGCTAAAAACCTGTTGACAAAAGGGTGGCTGGAAAGCATTCAACCATTTTAAACTGAACACAAAAAATAGTGTGTAAACAAAAGGATTAAGAGTAAAAATACTGAATAACCCTTGAACAGTAAATTGACCAGTTTAAAATTTGATGTGTACATGACAGAGGATAAAGAGTATGTTTAACTAAATGAATGTAACATGTACAGAAAAACAAGATATAATCCAGTGTTTTTTTCACCTCTAGGGGAAAGGTAGTGGGCCCTTAAGGGAAAAAACAGTGTGGGGAGTGAGAAATAAGTGTGGTGAGAAAATAGTGTGGTGAGTGAGAAATTAGTGGGGTGAGAAAATAGTTTGATGAGTGATAAATTAGTGTGGTGAGTAAATAGTGTGGTGATAGAGAAATCAGTGTGGTGAGAAAAAAGTGAGGTGAGTGAGAAATTAGTGTGATGAAAAAATAGTTTGATGAGTGAGAAATTAGTGTGGAGAGAAAATAGTGTGGTGATAGAGAAATCAGTGTGGTGAAAAAATAGTATGGTGAGTGAGAAATCAGTGTGGTGAGAAAATAGTATGGTGAGTGAGAAATCAGTGTGGTGAGAATATAGTGTTATGAGTGAGAAAATAGTGTGGTGAGTGAGAAAATAGTGTGGTGAGAAAATAGTGTGCTGAGTGAGAAATTAGTGTGGTGTGTGCGAAATCAGTGTGGTGAGAATATAGTGTGATGAGAGAGAAATTAGTGTGGTGAGGAAAAAAATTCACAAGGCATAAATAGCCCCAACATATTATTCCCTAGTTTTAATTTTTTGGTCAATTTCATGATTTTTTTTTACCAACAATAAAATTCAGTTGGACAGGAATGTTCAAGTAGCTATAATTATATCTTATAGAGAAATAATGCTGGTACATAAATACAGTTTATGATTACAGTGGTACATAAAAACAACTTATGATAACAATGGTACATAAAGATATCTTAGGATAACAGTGGTGCATAAAAATAGCTTATGATAACAATGGCACATAAAGATATTTTATGACAACAGTGGTACATAAAGATAGCTTATGATTACAGTGGTACATACACATAGCTTATGATAACAGTGGTACATACACAGAGCTTATGATAATAGTGGTACATACACATAGCTTATGATAACAGTGGTACATACACAGAGCTTATGATAATAATGGTATTTAAAGATAGCTTATGATAACAGTGGTACATTAAGATAGCTTATGATAACAGTGGCACATAAAGATAGCTTATGATAACAGTGGTACATAAAGATAGCTTATGATAACAGTGGTACATTAAGATAGCTTATGATAACAGTGGTACATTAAGATAGCTTATGATAACAGTGGTACATAAAGATAGCTTATGATAACAGTGGTACATAAAGATAGCTTATGATAACAGTGGTACATTAAGATAGCTGATGATAACAGTGGCACATAAAGATAGCTTATGATAACAGTGGTACATAAAGATAGCTTATGATAACAGTGGTACATAAAATAGCTTATGATAACAGTGGTACATAAAGATAGCTTATGATAACAGTGGTACATTAAGATAGCTTATGATAACAGTGGTACATATACATAGCTTATGATTATGTCAGTAAATGCAGAAGATAAAACATTTCCTACACAAAATTCATTGTTTCTATGTAATATTTTAGTGATTTTACAAGGGGATACATGTCAAATCCAAAATTTATACAGTTCAACCTGTGACTTGAAAAGAAATTGAGCATATATGCACATCTGCCTTTATATACAGTATAACCCCTCAAAACTGGACTCCTTGAAAACCAGAATTCATTTAATACCTTCACTGGATTACATTTTTGCGCTGAATCAGTATATTTTAGTAATATTTATAGTAAGCATGCGTTGTCATTACTGTACCTGTTGTTTCAAGGTGTATTTAGTATGGTAATTCTAATCATTTTGGTGTTGCAAGGTTGCGTTCGACTAAACGAAATTGACGATTTTTCGAAGGAAAAAGATTAAATACCTGCTTCATCGTTTTGAATTGGACCAAATGTTTATCGGTTATGTGTAGTATAATGTATTAGCTATATGTAGACACCAGTTATTAGAATTTTGAGAGATTTCTTGAAAAGTTACGTAGTGTTAAACAAACTTGGTACAGAAGCTGTCATTTCGGAAGTTGTAACCCTTGTATACGTATATATGTAATATAGGTGTTTTGGTCCGTGTGACCATTTTAAACCGAATACACCATTAAACACCATCCCTTCAATGTGCTAGCTCCCTGTGGTCCATGTAATTATTTTAAAACAAAGCAATTGTTGTGTATAAATGTTAACAAAGAAAAACTTCAGACGAGAACAGTTTCTATGAAGATTACTTCGTTGTAAAGCCCACTTCAGACTATATTTCAACTAGATAAATTATTAAATATTCAATGATTATTTACCCTATTCCTTTGTTTTATAACAACAACTTTACAATGAATTTTATACTGATTTACATCAAGGCCATGTTGATTATGATTTTTGTTTTGATATTTTTCTTAGCTTATTTAAATGAAAATTTTAATACCTTATTTAATTCAAACATCACCTCTCGCTCCACTAAACATACTTGGGCATCAACACCAATGTAACAGGCAAATAAATTGATAAGTTACAATACTTTATACATTTTAATATTATTTGAAGAGTAGGGGTCAATGAGAATGAACTCAATATCTCAATAGAGCATATCTCAATGCAGTATACATTTATAGTTGCTGAGACTGATGAGAGCATGGGAAGTTTATGTACAGTCAAACCTGCATTAGCAGTCACCTCAGAATAAAGACCACCCTGTGAATAAAGGCCATTCTTTGAAAAACCATCACTGATTATTTAGAACAAACTGACCTCCAAATAAAGGCCATCTGTCAATAAAGGCCAATTTTGTCTTTCCCGAGGGGGGCCTTTGTTCACAGGTTTGACTGTACAGACTTCATGGAGCATTTTAAAGTCAGTGTAAAATTCCTAATCACATATCTAGATGTAAATTAGGAAAATTAAAGCTTCAAAAATATAATACCCTGTATTGTTCTAAATACAAAGAGAGGATAGTGTAACAATACCTTCAAACTCAGGAGTGAAAATTCCTGCTAATATCAATCAACATTGAATATATCAGTCCCTACAAATAAATTCAGAGACAAAAGGTGTGTTAAATGCACAGTCATTAGTTGATTTGTATATTTGTATGATAATAAGTTAACATTATCAGTCATGAATGTTAGCAATGAACCATTGTCCTGGGAAATATATACCCAGTAACTGGCATATTCAAGGGAGATAATGTAGTTGCAAAAGGATACAAATCAGGGTAATGATAGTACAAATTTACCCTCTCATTTACAATCAATATTAGTTTCTGTATCACCAGAAATAAATGATGACCAAAAATCTAACATAAGAGACTTATTAAATTTTTTTTCAGACGTGCACATAGGCCCAGATGGAAAATTAGGCCAAACAAATATACTTGAACATTTTATTAATACAGGAGTTGCTGAACCAATTCAAGGTAAAGTTAGGAGAATTCCAATGTAAGTTCAAAGTCAAGTTGACCAAGATATTGAACCATGCCATTCACCATGGGTGTCTGCTATTTGTCTAGCTAGGAAAAAAGATTGAAGCTTAAGATTTTGTGAAGATTTAACGGCTCTAAGTTCTGTAACTGTGTTTGATGCACACCCATTGCCGAGAATTGCCGAGTAATTTTTACTCCTTATTAGATATGACTAGTGGTTATATAAACAAATCTGATGTTCCAAAAACCAGTTTTAGAGTTCCTGGTAGCGGACAATATATGTTCAAAACTATGCTGTTAGGTTTAAAAAATGCCCCAGGATCTTTTCAGCAACTGATGGAAGCTGTTTTGAGTGGTGTTGTGATAGGTGTTTGGTATACTAAGATTATATTTGTGTTCTAGGTACAACATTTGAGGAAGCTCTTAAAAATCTAGAATCAGTATTATCCAGGTTTAAAGAAGCTAATCTAAAAATTAAACCACAAAAATGTAAATTATTTCAAACTAAAGTGTTTTAAGACATGAAATCAGTGCTAAAGGCATAACTTGTGACCTAGACCAGGTTAAATGTATAAATGAATGATCCATTCCAACAAATAAGCATGAAGTTAAATATAGTTAGGAATATGTGACTATTACAGAAACATGATAAAAAAAATCTCGAAATTGCTTTACCAATTACACTGCTTACCAGAAAAAAAGTAAAATTCAAATGGGGTACTTCAGAAAATGAAGCTTTTCAAAGGCTTAAACAACAATGTTTGGCAAGCCCACATGTTTTATCATTTCCTGATGTTATTAGGGGAAGTTTTATATTAGATATCATTTCCTGATATTAATGGGGGAAGTTTTATATTAGATACTATTTCCTGATATTAATGGGAGAAGTTTTATATTAGATACTATTTCCTGATATTAATAGGGGAAGTTTTATATTAGATACTATTTCTTGATATTAATAGGGGAAGTTTTATATTGGACACTGATGTTAGTGGTGATACAATTTCTGGAGTACTTTCCTAAATACAGAATGATAGTGAAAAAATGATTGCTCATGGGAGTACTGTCTTAAATCAAGCTCAAGGAAATTACTGTGGTACAAAATGTGAATTATTGGCAATAGTGAATTTTGTTCAATATTATAAACATTATCTGTTAGGAGGAAAGTTTACGATATGTTCAGACCATAAAAGTTTGATTCGTTTACAAAACTTCAAAGAACCAGGTTTGTTGGCACATAGGATGAATATGATATAGATTATATAGCGGTCAATAAGCATTTGAATGCTGCCAGTTTATCAAGAATTAAATGCCCTTGTAAAATAACAAGTTATTCTACTTGCTCAAAAGAAGACGTAGGGATCAAGACTAACATCAGTACAGATAAGAATCAACTCAAAAATATTTTAGATAAAAATATGGTTCAATTACTAACTAAGAATCAGACTTCAAATTGGCTTGATTGTTGAACAACTGATGAATTATTTGATTTACAAAATAATTTATCAATCAGTAAAATTGTAAAACAAATACTAAGTTATAACTTATTATGTTACTCAAGTCAGAAAATTTCTCAGTTGACTGAAAACACCTTCAATCGTTTCACGGAAATACTTATTTATAAGACCTATTATAAGTTTTAACTCAGCTGAGTGGAAATAAATAATTCAAATATTAGTGTTTTTCACGATGTAAGCTACTACATCCGGTAACTTTTGAGCCGGATAATAATTTTTTTTCCGAAACAACGGACACAATACTGCACTGAACCTCTTGACTTCCCTTCTACTTTTAGTAGGTTACCGGCTAAATGAAAACACTTTACACCCCAGTAATTATATCAAAGATAAAGAACATATTTAAAAAAAGAATCAATTCATTCAATCTTATTGTATGGAACATTAAAATTACTTTTAAAGAAGACGGTGCATACTGACATATGAGTTTTATACCACAATGATCTTGGTATTTGTGTCATAATAAAAGTCAGCTGATCTAAATGTCCATTTAGTGAACATGGTTATAATGAAAACAAGACATAACATTTTAGATTTGATCGTCCTTGTGTATACAATATATATATCACTCTTCTTTAAATACTGTACGAAAGTAAAAATTGAGCATGAGATTAACAATACAGTCCAACCTGTTAAAAAAAGGCCACTTCTAGGAAAGACAAATGTGGTCTTTACTGACAATTAGCATTTACTCAAAAGTCAGTTTGTTCTAAATAATAAGTGATGTTATTTCAGAGGATGGCCTTTATTCACAGGGTAGCTTGTAAACACAGGTTAGACTATATATTACATGTATATTGCAGGGTAACTATAACTGAACTGGACATTTGTAATAATAACTCAACAAAATATGCATTCATATAAAACATGTGTCTGTTGTTAGTAGAACAGAACTGATAGAAGCAATTATGCCATACCACTTTGATTGAAACTTTATGATGACGTGAGCCAATGTCTTTCCTCAATTCAAATAATATGTAAAGTTTAATGTTATTTGAACTGATTGCATTCTCATATTGTTGCTCCAAAAGGTATATTTTATGAAAGCAGGCACATTATTTCAAAGAGATAAAAATGTATCAAGATGAAGATATAAACGATATAAATGATAAAACAATATTAATGATAAAAATGATAAAACAATATTAATGATAAAAATGATAAAAATTATATAAATGATAAAACGATATCAATGATAAAAATGATATCAATGATAAAACAATATAAATGATAAAAATGATATCAATGATAAAACGACATAAATGCTAAAAATGATATATATGATAAAAATAATATAAATGATAAAAATGATATATAAGATAAAAATGATATCAATGATAAAACGATACAAATGATAAAAATGATATATATGATAAAAACGATATCAATGATAAAACAATATAAATGATAAAAATGATATATATGATAAAAATTATATCAATGATAAAACGATATCAATGATAAAAACGATATAAATGATAAAATGATATCAATGATAAAAATGATATCAATGATAAAACGATACAAATGATAAAAATGATATATATGATAAAAACGATATCAATGATAAAACAATATAAATGATAAAAATGATATATATGATAAAAATTATATCAATGATAAAACGATATCAATGATAAAAACGATATAAATGATAAAATGATATCAATGATAAAAATGATATCAATGATAAAACGATACAAATGATAAAAATGATATATATGATAAAAACGATATCAATGATAAAACAATATAAATGATAAAAATGATATATATGATAAAAATTATATCAATGATAAAACGATATCAATGATAAAAACGATATAAATGATAAAAATGATATCAATGATAAAAATGATATCAATGATAAAAATGATATACATGATAAAAACGATATAATGATGATAAAAACGATATAAATGATAAAATGATATCAATGATAAAAACAATGATAAATATGATAAATGATAAAAATGATATATATGATAAAAATGATATATGATAAAAATGATATCAATGATAAAAACGATAAAATGATATCAATGATAAAAATCATATATATGATAAAAATGATATAAATGATAAAAACGATATAAATGATAAAATGATATCAATGATAAAAAAGATATAAATGATAAAAATGATATATATAATAAAAATGATATCAATGATAAATATGATATCAATGATAAAAATGATATAAATGATATCAATGATAAGAATGATATAATGATAAAAATGATATAAATGATAAAAATGATAATCATAAAAACGATATATATGATAAACAAAATAAATGGTAAAAATGATAAAACTTACATTTCAATGATAACATCATTGTTTTCAGGCCGATGACAGTGTGAAGACGATCCTACAACATGTCGTATATAACACTTGAAGGCCTTACAGAAACCAAGGTGTTTGAGCAATGTTTTACATAATAAAGCTTTACTTTTAGCTGCCTTTTCCTCTTAAGGAACCTGTCAACATGTCTGTTCATGTGAACAATCTCCTATTTCTTTATCCAAGGTCGCTGTATTGTGCTATCAAACTCTTCTTCTTCCATATCCTGTAATATACACACCAAATACAGTAAAATCTCAATTTACCACCAACTCAATAAAACGACCATCTCATTATTACAACCACTCAATTTTGGACTGGTTGTCTGTATTTCTTATGTATTTGAACATGATAATAGGATCACCTTGATATTACGACCACTCTGTCAAGTCCAAATGGCTTAATATCAAGTCTTAATATCAAGATTTTACTGTATATATCATATGCACAACAGACAGTCCATATATCGCAATATCCATAACAATGAAACAAAGACAAGCATGTTATACTTCATTGTACATGAGTCTTTATAATAGTGCTTTACTGTATATGCAAAATATAATACTAAATTATTTCAGGCCAGTTTCTATTTGCATGATAGAGCTACTTAAAATGTTTGGATAACAGTCAGTATCATAAATTTTGCAGAAATGAAAGACATGCATGCACATATTTTGACCTTTTTTTTCATGAAATTGAAATAAAAAGCATTGACATAATAACAAATATTCCTAAAAATTGAGAAAGATTGGTGAAATTGACAAGATTATTCATGACTCTTAAAAGCATATGAAATTGTAGCTTATAAGTGCTGTTTAAAGAAGATGGATCAGAAGGTAGGGATTTTATTTTCTTTTTTATAAGTGTTGAGACATCTTAACGCTATTTGGTATAAGTAACCTCTGTTTAACTTACAACCTGTCAAAAAATGAAAACCAACACTTTATTTTTGACATATTCTCATTACTTTTCAAAGTCATCGCAAACAGACTTTTCAGCATGATCAGAAAAGCAGCTGTTGTTTACTAAGCAATGAGATAGAACATGACTAAATTAGCTTTGCCGTCCACAGGTTACACACAACTAAATATTTAGTAAAAAAAAAAATGCGGTCAGCAGTAAAAAAGACAGTTGGTCGGGTAACAGGAATCAACCCACTTTTTTAGGCCTTACATTTACTTGTGTCTATTAATGTTGTCATGAACCCAAATATTTCAGGAATCATGTTTGCTGACCTAACTCTACATACTGATTGGTCAATTTAAAGAACAACAGCCAATCAGATTCTGAAATTTTGACATTGTACTGGTAATTTAGCTCTACTAACAAGTATACAAAATATGCATAAAATGCATTTCAACAACATCAGTAAAATACATGTGCACTGCATACTTACACATAAAATAAATCAATAAAATTCAATAAAAGAAACACACAATAATTAAATCATAAAGACTTTAAATCTAATCTATTTTTCAAAATATCTGTCAAACATTGATTTTAAAATATCAAACACAATCTAAAAATGAGAATATTCAATGAATATTACTATTACAAAATCAGTTAAAAAATTACAGTTGCTTGCAAACTCTGACAATTAAAACAAAATATTAAGACAACCTTTGGAACAATAAAAATGGTCTTAATGTTAAAGCAGTTTCATCATCAATTCAAAATATGGAAGAGAGAGTTAACTGGCCCTAAAAAATGAGTTCTATATAATGAGATGATGTTATAATTCAAATGATCTGTAAGCAAGGTTTCACTGCATTTTTTAAGAATATTTACTTGTTAATTACTTTGCACCAAGTGCTCACTATATACTGTCAGTAACGTAGTTTAAATAGTGCCTACATATTCACACTATTATCTTCATATTCCTAATTGTGTCATTAAGTAATCTGAATGAATCCAGCAACTTAATCATACATCAACACAGTCACATAATTAGATCACTATATAAAAATGGTTAATTTTAACAAGAAGATTTCAACATAAATTTTACAATCTATTCATTGTCAAGTTTTCAAAAATCACTCAGAAATGTAAAGAAAGGTTATGATACACAACTTACCCATTTTGTTTTATCCTCCTGTGTACCAAGATAATGGTGCTGCATGTTCAAGCATTTCTGGTATCTCAACGGTAATATATAACAAGACCTGGGCTGTCCTGTCCTGTCCTGACATAACCTAACATGACATAACACAATATTACATAACATAACCTAACATAACATTACATGGATGACAGAATATGACATGACATGACACAATATGACATGACATGATCTGACAATTTTGCAGGAAATATCATTAAACTGAGAGAACTCAAAAGGAGAATTCTGATATTGACAGTAATCCCTGAACTCTGTTATAAGAAAGAATCACAAAATTGGATTTCAATTAACATTATTATTGAATTGAGCACCTCTATTACCACAACAATGGGGTCGACCCAGTGCTGACATAGGTACAGATCATAAATGAATTAACAATTTTCAATTCCTGCAAACACCAGAGGGAAGTAAAAAATATAAAATTACCAAAGAAGCAAAAACATCAGACTAGTGCAGAGCAGATTTTTGCAGATCTAGACTTGATACGAACACGTCAGTTTAAAATATATGTCTGAAAAGGGTATAAGTTTTTTTCACTGGGTTTAATGCCGTTTTTCAACAATTTTTCAGTGATATACATGGCTGATTCACCTAACTAGTTTTTCTAGACTGTATTCTAACAAGTACTAACCTTCCACAAGGAGCCAGCAGTTTCTCCACACATATGGAAGAAAATCAATATTTTTTTCAAATTTTCATAGAAGGGTATGACCTGCTGTGACCAGGGGTGGTTGTTATAAGAAGGTGGTTATAATATTGAGGTGGTTGCTATATGAGGTTTTTCTGTATGTGACATCACTCAACTCACTTTGCATGCAGCTTGCATAGGTCAAGCATTGGGGTCACTATGAAACACATGGGTATAGAATTTATCCTCTGCCTTATGTACAATACATGCACACAACCTTTAACACAAATTGAAGCATAATAGCTAAGTAAGTCTTTTAACGGATAATTACTGTGTTATCATGGTAACAATTCCTACTTTCCCAGCATGACTGTACACACTCATTTCTACCGATACCATGAGTTTTATTACCTTGATAAAACCATAAGGTTCAATGTTGAAGATAACAAGGAAAAACAATGTTCCATGCTTGGTGGTCATGATTGTTCATTCATAAGGTATTAAACCAAAAATATATACCAAACAAAAGAAACATTAGCTAACTATATCTATATGCAGATCGACATGTTGCCTGACTGCTGGATATTTT
Source organism: Lutraria rhynchaena (assembly GCA_008271625.1). Classification (NCBI taxonomy): domain Eukaryota; kingdom Metazoa; phylum Mollusca; class Bivalvia; order Venerida; family Mactridae; genus Lutraria; species Lutraria rhynchaena. The sequence continues at coordinate 68,583 of VIBL01000201.1, forward strand.
AAACAAAAGTATAATCCAATATAAAAAAGATCACATAAAATAAAAAAATTTCCGCAACACAAAGATTTTTTTCGCAAGCGCTCATTTCTAGAATCTCAATACCAAATCCATCCTCACCACTGACTTCTCTTCCTCCCAATTACTTGTCTGTAAAGTTCCAATGCTGTACTATCTACGATTGAAGAGAAAGTAAAAGATAAAGATTGGTCGAAAAGTGTAGGCACAAGGAAATTTTCTGGCAAACTGTCCTTTCCAGAATGCTAATAAAGTCTAATGTAAACGTAGCATGGCAACATCTTTGCATACCTCTGATTTCTATGCATGTCCATTACTAGCATGTGCAATTTCAGCGCTATACTCTTACTAATGGCAGAGATATTAAAAATTAAAAATTTTCCTCAACTCACAAAGATTTTTTCGCAAGCGTTCATTTCTAGAATCTCAATACAGTCAAAACTAGCCATGCCATGCCAAAATCACCCTAGCCACTGGTTTTCGTCTATGCCAACTACTTGTCAGTAATGTTTCACACCTGTACTATGAACGCTTAAGGAAGAAATAAAAAACAAACATTTGTCGGAAAATGCTGACGAGGGGAAATTCTACAGCAAACAGTCATTTCTAGAATCATAATAAAGCCAAAAGCAACCATACCATACCAAATCCATCCTCACCACTGACTTCTCTTCCTCCCAATTACTTGTCTGTAAAGTTCCAATGCTGTACTATCTACGATTAAAGAGTAAGTAAAAGATAAAGATTGGTCGAAAAGTGTAGGCACAAGGAAATTTTCTGGCAAACAGTCAATTCCAGAATGCTAATAAAGTCAAATGTAAACGTAGCATGGCAACATCTTTGCATGCCTCTGATTTCTATGCATGTCCATTACTAGCATGTGCAATTTCAGTACTATACTCTTACTAATGGCAGAGATATTAAAAATTAAAAATTTTCCTCAACTCACAAAGATTATTTCGCAAACGCTCATTTCTAGAATCTCAATACAGTCAAAACTAGCCATGCCATGCCAAAATCACCCTAGCCACTGGTTTTTGTCTATGCCAACTACTTGTCAGCAATGTTTCACACCTGTACTATGAATGCTTAGGGAAGAAATAAAAAACAAACATTTGTCGGAAAATGCTGACGAGGGGAAATTCTGCAGCAAACAGTCATTTCTAGAATCAAAATAAAGCCAAAAGCAAACATACCATACCAAATCCATCCCCACCACTAACTTCTCTTCCTCCCAATTACTTGTCTGTAAAGTTCCAATGCTGTACTATCTACGATTGAAGAGTAAGTAAAAGATAAAGATTGGTCGAAAAGTGTAGGCACAAGGAAATTTTCTGGCAAACTGTCCTTTCCAGAATGCTAATAAAGTCAAATGTAAACGTAGCATGGCAACATCTTTGCATGCCTCTGATTTCTATGCATGTCCATTACTAGCATGTGCAATTTCAGCGCTATACTCTTACTAATGGAAGAGATATTAAAAATTTTCCTCAACTCACAAAGATTTTTTCGCAAGCGTTCATTTCTAGAATCTCAATACAGTCAAAACTAGCCATGCCATGCCAAAATCACCCTAGCCACTGGTTTTTGTCTACACCAACTACTTGTCAGTAATGTTTCACACCTGTACTATGAACGCTTAAGGAAGAAATAAAAAACAAACATTTGTCGGAAAATGCTGACAAGGGGAAATTCTGCAGCAAACAGTCATTTCTAGAATCATAATAAAGCCAAAAGCAAACATACCTTACCAAATCCATCCTCACCACTGACTTCTCTTCCTCCCAATTACTAGTCTGTAAAGTTCCAATGCTGTATTATCTACATTTAAAGAGCAAGTAAAAGATAAAGATTGGTCGAAAAGTGTAAAATCTTAATATTAAAGTGGTTGCTACAAAAAGTTTCACTGTATTGGCTTACTGTAAAACATGAAATCATCAGTAATAAGTCCATAAACATCATAAGCAACAGAAAACTTACATTACCCCATCTTCCTACAGAATCGTTTATACCATTTCTACCCAATGTGAGATCCATGATACATTTATTCACTGCTTTGTTACTATGATCTGGCGATAAATCTTCCTCTGCAATCAGTACCCAACCTAAAGAACTGACAGCATAACGCATAGGTTTCTCTGTACCACTTTCACCATAATTCTTTTGCAAGTTTGATCTGAAAATATTACCATGGCAACATAAATTACACAAGACTTGATCTTCTTAAATTTCAGCATCACATTATTTTAAACCATGAAGCAACAAGAGCAATAAATACATACAACACAATACCTCAATACCACCACTCAATCCTGAATTGCATCAAATATAATTGTTAATACTGCATGAAAATACCAAAAAACATTAAACACACAACAGTCATACAGCTGGCAATTTACTTAATTTACTGCCATATAAAATAATTAATTAAAACACCAATTATTTTGTAGAGTAGTCTGGACTTTAAAACCACTTTGACAATAAAGCCACTACGATATGATACAAACACAATAGGACCAAGATGGCCCTTTTTGCTCATTTGAGTAAAGATAGCAACTTCTATGGTTTTCCTGTTATTTGACCTGGTGACATAGTTTTTGACCCTAGATTACCCATGCTCAAAAATAAAGACATTTTTCCCAATTCCAGACCAAAAATTCCCAATTTTGGCATCACACTGCACTTTTTTTCTCAACTGGACTGGACTCAGCCTTTTCCCAAAATTGCAAAAAAACCTGTATAATATTCAATATTCACTATTTCCAACACAAATATTTTATTTCCTAACCACAAAAATATGGCAAACTAAGCACAAACACAATCTCTCAGTATGAACACTAAACACAATGCAAATATTTTACCAGATCTTGTGAATACTTAAAGTTGTTGTGAAGGTCATTAAATAGATTCTCTAGATACCTTTCAAAAGGCCCACACAATTTGTTGGCAGCATTTTGGATATGGTGGCAAGATTCACTATCAATGTCTAGCAAATGGGGAGCTTTATGTGCTCTGAGTCTAGTTTCTACTCTTTGAAAAAAAATCCTTGAATACCTCAGCATTTGAAATTCTATCACACATTGGCACAGTTGGTATTCCTGAATCTGCATTTGAGCACGAAGGCATGTAGGTATCTGGTCATGCATAGTCACCACCATAATGCTTGAAAAGTGTGTCAACCTGAAATTAAATCAGTAATACTTAAAAACAAAGTCATAAAATTTAATAACAACCAGCATGTTTCTGCCTAAGTAACATATCCATGTCAAAATAATGGTAAATTGCCTAGAAAAACCCAGTTAATTTAACACATATACCAGTAGCTTTAGCCAGTATATTAATAAAAGATGTAATTCACACAAGCTGGACATGCTACTCCTTTGAAACCTGTCTATTTTACTTGATTACTGCTATAATTGTCTATCCAATCAAAATGGAATGCATGTATAAAAGTTGTGCATAAATTAATATAATTTTCTATGGTGTCAATTTTATAATTGTAGGACAAATAGTGACCAAAATATTTGACATAAAATTCAATTAAATATTTTCAAATTATTTTGTATTCTACTGATTTGACCTATGTTCAATCATCATAAAATTTTGGCCCTGAATTATGGTGTCCTAACTATTAAAGTAAAATATATTACAGTTTAAATTATCTGTCTTGTACTATAAAAAATTGCTGTCAGGCAAATATTTAGGTTATTATAGATACAAATTAATATAATTTGACGTTGTTATTTATGAAACTTTCTTGTTTTTTTTACATTTCCTTTTTACAAATATATCATTTTACTATAACACATACCTGGAATGGTTATCATTGAATCTCATCCTGTATACAACTATATTAGTCTAGGTAAGTGTCAGACATGTCAGCTGTAAAAACCCCGGGTGTTTGATATCTACTGACGGATAGTGGTACTGTTTATGGGACTTTTGGGCTCTAAATCCCCTCAATAAATTTGGGGACTTAATCCTGTTAATTAACACCAAATGTGGCAATTAAAATCTATTTGCCACACAAATAGCCACCACATGTTAACTTCAAAGGCCCTGTCCAACTTTGGGATAAACCTTAGATTGTATAAAAAATTATAAACAAACATATACAGTTCACACCCGTTATTTCGACATTTTTGGGCCGTGAAAAAAATGTCGAAATAAGCGAATGTCGAAATAAGAGACATGACGAAATAGGTACATCGACAAATGTTCATAACTAAATGTCAAATGTACTGTGTGCTAGTTATCTCACATGTTTCGTGTTGTGTAAGTGATGATTATAAGTGTACTATAACGTGTTGATAATAAATATTAATACATGCACCATATTTAGCAGCGACTAAACTTTTCTTCACCCCCTTTTCTACATCACATATCGCCTCATACAGTTCCTAGTATGACGTTGTCTTATTTTTACGTTTTGTCCCTTTCAATCCCAAGGCGGATCTAGATATCCTCACGGGATTCAGACCGGGCCCTTCACTAGATTGCTCGAGCACTTGAAAAGAACTCTCTCCGACTTGGGTTGTCATGATGACTGATAAACACACAGAAACATTCTCTTTTTAGTATGTGTAACGAATCAATCAAAAATCAAATGTCACATAAACTGTGGTATACAGTTGAAGTGATGATCAAACATTAACCAAACAAAACAATAAGTTTATAATTATGCATCACTATCATCGCTGATTTAAGCCATTTAAGAGACCCAGCTTGACACTTATCAAATTATAAACAAACTGTCAATATTATTGTCGATATAACAATAGGATGTGTTGGCCACTCATTGTCAATCAACAGCTTCGGTCGACAAATTTATGTCGAATTAAACATTGTTGATATAGTGTGAAAAGTAACTTTGTGTCGAAATATAAATTTGTCGAAATAGACATGTCGAAATACGCATTATATTTTATATTAAATATAGAAGAGTAAAAATCGGGACTTTTAAATTTTGTCGAAATAAGCGGAATGTCGAAATGAGCGATGTCGAAATAGCGAGTTCAGACTGTACTATAGATTAGACTTTCTCTTCAGTAAGATTTCCAAAGGAGATGATGGTGTTGTGTTCACCCAATATTTTAAGGCATTTTTAAATACACCACATTTTTAAATCATCACTCACATAAAAAATGCCAACTTCATTACTTAGTTACTTGCTATTTAACAAGCAAAACTTACGGCATTAATTCATCAATTATTTCCAAAGACACAATGCCTAGAAACTTTGGGACAATCTTCAAAATTATTAATTACTAAAATAAGTGCAAATGTCAATTGAGCAAAAGAGGATGTGTTAAAGAATACAAAATGCAAAAAATAAGTCATATTTAGCATAATAATATAATAATTAATAACCCCTACATACACAAATGCCATTGATTATCTAAAATAAGCTTTGGCAATAAGCGAGATGTCGCGAAAATATATGACAAATGTCAGTTCGAATTTTGAAAGAAACTCAACTTGCCTTGTAATTGTTCTTCTTTTCGAAAAGGAGCTTTACATGTTTTGAAGATTTAACGTGTTCTTTTATCGTGATAACTCCTCTTTTGCCATAGTTAATCATCTTTGGACACAGCGTACATTGTAATGATTGCATTTGTCCTGGTAAAAACACCTTAGTAATAACGTACCCGATTACGGCTTCTTCTTCATTTTTGTAAGTTATTTTCACTCGAGTTTGAAGCCATTCGAACCTTAACTTATTTTCTACGGTCTTGTCTATTTCTTTTACCTTCAGCACGTCCTTCTCGGACATAAACGAGGAATTCATTTTCAACACTGCTTCACGCAAAACACAGACGACATTTTTTTCACTGATTGACCGAGGTACTCCGACTAAAAATATAAGATCTAATTTGATTGGACAAAAATAGAGAGACATTATTAAGATCAAGACGACTCAAGACGACGTTGTCGACCGATCCATGCAGAAAAAAGATACATGTGTGTATATATATTGACACATACCATGACTGCATTAAAATTCAACATGAATAAGCTACAACCACACCAACAGACAATGTCCATCGAAGGGGATAAGACAATTGGCCAGTATGCTGTTAGCAATTATTCAGAAAACATTTTATATCAGCAAATGTTAGAAAAAGGTCTGCCATTATTAAAGACTGTATACATGCATGAATTGTCGATGAAAACAAAGTGTAAACAACGTTGTTCACCAATAGTGTAGTGGTGTCATATTGTGTAAAAAAATGAGAAAACTAAAAGTTTCATTTTGACTAATAAATGTCTAGTAAAAACAAACACTTCATACCCATGACTACAAAATCAATGTTCAGTGAAATGCTATACTCTTTAACGCAGTACAAATATGGTGGGCAACATTGCCTACAATACGGACAGAATTGACTGACAGAAGTCAACTAAAATCAACATGCAAGAACACGCAAACTTATCACAATATATCTTACTTACAGGGACTTCAGTAATATTTCAATAGTTAAGAGGTTTCAAAACTGACGGGTCAAGTGAGGGTGAGGGTCAAGTGATTACTACTCAGACACCACAACTACTCAACCAAGGAGGCACCGTACAGTAAATATGCACATACTTCAATCAGCTATGAACAAATGGAGATTTCAATTTTAAAAAAGGCTTTCCAATCAACAATTTTGCAGTTTGATATACAACATGTATTACTTGAGTCATTCTCACGCATGATCGGTCAGAACCTGCTTCATTACATCTACAAGTTTATTTTTAAATGTCATTTCATTAAGTCTAGGAAACAACCGTAAGTCACATGGTAAGGGGTGTGGGCTGTATGTAGGATGTCCTAAAATATTTAGCCCAGATTCTTTGAAAAGCTCTTTATCGTAGTGGATTTATGCGCCCGCGTGTTGTCATATAACTATGCCACGGACGCCAGTGCGTGGTTCGCGATTTTGATAGAATTATTCACTTTGTGTAAGAAAGTTTTCTCTGTACAACTTCCCAATCACAGAACTATGTGTGGGAACTGGGATCTGAACGATGATTCAATTGAACGATTTTTACTCAAAGATAGTGTACATATATATAGCTCTACTGTTTGAGTGGCGACAATCTAACGGATATGCATGATCCTTGTGCAAGCTACTCAGAGATTTTATAACGCGTGTATTATAATCTATTAAAACGTGCAACTTTCAAAACGGACAGCAAAACGACTGAGCAGAGGGTGTATTGTAAAATTCGAACACAGCTCGACTGTCTATCATCAGAAATTCACGCCGATTTACAGAAAGCTATGGAAACAATGCTTCCTAGATTTTAAAACCTCCACTGGAACGCATTTGTAAAACCTAAATAAGATGAAGTAAAGGTCAATCTATCATTTTGTGGCGACCTAATAGTTCACGTTGTTTATTGTTCAATATTAATTTACCATCTAAGTGAAGAAATTACTTTCAATACAATTGTTTTGAAATAAATAGCGAATAGCTCTGTGATATACGGTCAAACCCGTTAAGAATGGCTACCCTGGGAAAGACAACATGTGGCCTTCATTTTGACAGATGGCCTTTATTTGGAGGTCAGTCTGTTCTAAATAATCAATGATGGTTTTCAAAGAATGGCCTTTACAGGATGGTCTTTAATCGGAGGTGGCTGCAAGCACAGGTTTGAAATGAAGCAAATATATAGAATTCTTTATAAAAAGAGTGAAATCGGAAATACCACCACAGTATACATATACGACGAAATGACAACAAAAAAAAACAGCAAAGGAAATAACATTTGTCAAACCAATGTACACATCAAATGAGATATGCGTGAAATGTTAATAAAATCGAAATAATGAGATTGACGTTGTGCATGTGAAGTATGTGCACTAGTTGACATTCATGAAGTATTGTCTACGAACAACTGGATCGGTCCATGTACTCAGATTTCATCCAGTGATATGTTATGTTTACATATCACTCGTAAGTAGAGTGACTGGAAAATACCTAGTCAAATATTGGATGCAATCAGATCATAGTGGTGTTCATACGAACTAAGGCCGCGGCCGTGGCCCAGAGGTTAGTGCGCTGGACTTGTAACCTGGAGATCCGGGTTCAAATCCCGGTCGCGGCAGGTTATACCCTGCTATGAAATTTGACAAAAATGTCGATTTTCCTCTATATGTGGAGAAGTTGCCGGCTCTTTGTGGAAAACTAGGTTAGCACTGGTTAGTAACCAGTCCAGGGAAACTGGTTAGGTGAACCGGTCGCCGTACATAACTGAAAAATTGTTGAAAAACGGCGTTAAACCCCAGTGACAATACTTCACATAAAAACAAACAAATCATACGAACTAATTAAATCCTAACAATTCGGGAGTTTCCCGTCCCTGTATTTTCGCCTATGGCTTTTCCCTGGACCCACCATGGGCCATGTGCCAGCTCCCCTGACCCCCTAGCTTTAAAGTCATATTCCCCGAACTGTCTGGCCCTATATAGCTTGGGTTTGTTATCTAACAAATTTCTTTGTTGTATAGATATATTTACCAGCGTTAGAATCGGTTTATTCTACTTCAATCATGATCTTGCTGTATAAGTTGCAACATTTTGTAATAGATTTCTACGTCATTATTATGTAAAAATGTTCCTAATTTCCGCTAACCCAAACGACCATTTTTTTTGGCTGACAGTAAGCTTTATTTCGGTCTTCTTTTTATTTCTGGCCAACATGTTTTTCTTTTCATTTGATGTAAGTTAAAAACTAAAAAATATTCGAAAAAGTTCCAACGACCCTATAATTTGGTGGTTAGTGGAAACCAGGTATATCTTTTTCGCCTTATTATCCATCTATGATTTTAAACGTATATATTTTGACTGAGCGAAACAACATGTCATCTGCATCCATTAGTAAATCCTACTCTCAGTCCATCAATGACATTCCACAGTTACTACCGAATGTTTACAAACGTCACATGTTTCTCGTGATTTCAGTGATAATACGAATTCTCCCTACCTAAACATTTCATGATACAGTATAACTCTACAACTGAAGACCACTGTCCAGACCTATTGTTAAATTTCTTTGTTAAAGTAACTCAATGTGCACAAACGGATATCTAACTATAACTAATAGTTTTACCGAATTTATTTTGTATTTCTCCCCTAATTTTTACAATCGCTAGAACGGGTCTTTAGAATAAAGACACCCAAATGAGCTGTAATAACGGCGAAATAAGGGTCTTTATGACGCCCAGACAAGCAAACTCTTTCACTTTAGGAAAATGCCACTATGTTATCAATATCACCTTCGTAATTACACCCCCAATGGCAGACGAACAATCCAAGATGAGCGAATATATCATAAAAACGCAATGAAATGACTAGTAACAAAAGAATGCTATTTTTACTGACTCAGTCAAATCCATCCTTTTTCCGTGTCCGAGTATCTTAGAAGTAGAAAAAGTATCTACTGTGTAAATTCACTAAGCGACCAGACCACCTCAACAATACGACCATTTCGTTACAACGACCACTTACTTCCGGACTGGTTTTTAACCTGTCCTTGATAATGGGACCACCTCGATCTATTAAGATCATTTTTCAGGTCCCAAAAGTGGTCTTAGTATCGAAGTTTTACTTTATACGATTTATGAATGTACTTTATCAATTCCGCGTATATTTGTATAAAATCCGGATCAGGACACACTGACATGTTGTTTTCTATCCTGATAAAAACTTACACAATATTCAACAATCCTAACTTAACTTTATAAGTAAAAGATAACGCTGACTGTTTTGTTATTTTGAAATTATACATTTATTTCGCAATATCTTACACTATATCAAAACACTGCTTTACTAATCAAATAATTAAAACAACAGTTTAGATATGTATCTAAACATGTTAATTATTTCATAGTACAGTAAGTTCTCAATTATGAGAATGCGTTTGGGAGCCGAAAAACGATCGTAATTATGAGGCTGTCTCAATATCAAGTTGAATTATATGGGAGTTATTTAAAGCCGGTCCAAAAATAAGTGGACGTCAAACAAGATGGTCGAAGTAGTAAGGTGATTGTTATTTGAGATTTTATTGAATTTCAGTTTACATCGTAATCTCTTTTATTCTAAATTTGTCTCATACATCACAATCATGCTTATTGTCGTTTTATCCATTGCCCATTTAATGTCTGGGCTTCGTTAGACCTGCCTGATTGGGGTGTCCGTGGCCAAGTAGTTATAGTCTCTGACTAATAATCACTACCGCCTCACCGCTGTGAATTCAAATCCCATCCGAGACTAAACACTTTTTTCATATGTGAAGAAGCTGTCCAGCTAACTTACTGAAGATCGGTGGTTCTGAACACCCAGGATCTTCCTCTACTGTAAAAAATTGAAAAAGTCGCCAAATGACCCTGACTGTTGGTGCGATGTTAAACCCGAGTGAAAACAAAACCTGCGCAAGTTGGTCCCTTCTCCTCAAAAATGTTTCGAGATGTTATGTATGTTGCATTTGTATAAGCTTGTAGATACATTAATAATTATTGTAGGTGTACTTTGTTGCTCTTTCAGTGCTATTTCTGTTAATAATATTTCGGCGCATGTTTCATATAGACAGGACGCACACAGTAAGTTCATATAAATATAATACGTTTAAGCCGGACAAAATGGTCAGTTGCCGATAAAACATGGCTGACTTTTTTCCAAACGCATCTTTCGTACGATTCGTAAGCCGCGGCCGTGGTCCAATGGTTAGTGCGCTGGACTTGCAGTCCGGAGATCCGGGTTCGAATCCCGGTCGCGGCAGGTCATACCTTTCCATGAAAATTTGACAAAAATCTCGATTTTCCTTCATATGTGGAGAAGTTGCCGGCTCTTTGTGGAAGACTAGGTTAGCACTGGCTAGTATATAGTCCAGGGAAACTGGTTAGGTGAACCGGTCGCCGTACATAACTGAAAAAATGTTGAAAAACGGCGTTAAACCCCAATACAACAACAAAAACATCGTACGATTCGTCCCAAAATATTTTCGTACTCTGGATTTTATTGATAGAAACTCTAGGGTCAGTACCAAAAAATAGGCTCGGTCGGGTGACCGGAAACACGACTACTTTTCTGACGTTATGAATGAGACAATGCGGAACAGAGCATTTCGCCTCATTCATATATAATTGACAATAAACTTTCGTTGAAATATACAGATTTCAATAATCTTGACGATTTCGCGCTGAAACTTTACCTGTCATTCAAATTATAATAAACAAATTATGCATTCGTGCATATTTCAGTAATTAATCCTCAATCATCCTGTGTTACATCGGGCTGGTGAATCTTGAGTTTATTTCTTTATAATACCGATATTACATAAAAGGAATTTTCAGATATTGAATCATAGATATTGAGTTTGATCCTTATATTGCGTCATTATAACAATGTCACACGACCGAAGAGTTTATTTATTTAGCATTCGATCATTTAAATTTACTAGTTACCTTAGATATTTGATGAGACTTTGTTTGTATTTATAATTGTAAATTTTGTTAAAATTGCGGGACCTAAGTGGACCTAAGGAAGCTGTTCCACTAGCAGACGGAAGGTCAATGCTTCTACTCAGACGTACATTTGGGGTCTCCCTTCATGGTTTTAGCCCAAAACCAAAAAACCGTTACTGTTGGCGCGACGTCAAACCCCAGCGAAAAAGTTGACGTTGGTTTCTAATACAACTTTATCACACACTTCATCATTGTGATGGCTTATTTTCCTGTTTTACAGAATGTTACTTTAACATTTAATGTGACGGGTGCTATGAACGGAGAGAATTTAATTTGTCGGTTCGATGATCAAGAATGGGAGGCGCAGTTAGAATTATACTGTAAGTAATTATTTTATCATCAAGTATTCATATATTCATCTAGTTGACATACTGTACTTCAGAACGTTAGTCTGCAGTTAAACTTTCAAAAAAGATGACAAAAATCCACTTCCTAAAATAAATTATTCGCTCCGCATTCAACGTAAAATTGTCTTTTTTTGGTTACGCTGGCATGCTATTTGCCCGAGCTTTGTTTAGATAACCTATCTAAATAAGTCATAGTTTACTCACAGACAATACACATGTTCATGATAAAACGTATTTTTTAGCTCACCTGAGCTATAGTGATCAGTTAGTCTACTCCGTCGTCCGGCGTCCGTCGTCCACACTTGGGGGTTGTTAACACTCTAGTGGTCACACTAGCGAATCTTCATCAGACCTTGCCAAAATGGTTGTCTTAATAATGTCTTTGTTAGGTTCGAACATGGGTCTTCTGGGGTCAAAAACTAGGTCACCAGGTCATATCACTGGAAAACTTGTTAACCCTCTAGTGGCCAAGGTTTTGATTGGATCTTCCTCAAACTTTGTCGGAATGTTTGTATTAATGATATCATGAACATGGGATAAATCACAGGAAAACCATAAATATTGAAATCTTTACTCAGGTGAGCAAAAAGGGCCATCTTGGCCCTCTTCTTTAGATAATTTTCCCTTCCGAAATATGCATTAAACTTTTATAAGCAATTTATGTATATGTTTTAAAAAGCAAATGTGAAATGTTATGGTGTACGTTAAAACATTATTTATGTATTTTTGAAAATGTGGATAAATTTCAGGAAATAAATGGTGTGTCAACAACTTCCCAGTTTGTTGATAATAAATACAATGGTATACATATATCGCTTACATAGATTTAAGTTATGTTTTATACGAAATTGAATTGATTTAATTAAATATGACAATGTTAATGCGTCAATGATAATAATACAAATGGAATAATGACCCGTTCCGAAATAAGCTTTTAAGGGACCAAAGGCATCATGACAACGAAAACATAAAGTCATCAGTGTCAACATTGTTGGTTTTACGTATATGAAAATAGAATTCGGAGAAAGCCAGACTCGTTTAGGACATATTTCTACACAGAAACATACAGTAAAATCTCAAATAGTGACCACCTCAACATTACGATCACCCCGTTGTAACGACCACTTATTTTCGGACCAGCTTTCAATAACTCCGCTATTATTTAACTTGATAATGATGAGACCACCCTATTATTACAACTGATATTCGGGTACTGAAGGTGGTCTCAAAGTACTGTATTTGTAGTTATCTTTTCTATTCAGTCCCGCCGCTTCTACTTATCTACGGCTCTGCTGGAATACCAACAATAGAGAATAATAAATACTTCATTGTGATTCCATTAGTGTACCAGAAACTAGCATGAAATGGAAGGTAGATGACATCCCTCTGGAAGATTCGGCTCTACAATACACCGAGGATCAAACTTGTAAACAAAATCTCAATACCAATTATGAAGTAGATAAACATTATAAAGTATAGTATTACTTTCGGAACGAATGACACTGAAGTGGAAATATTAATATTTTTAACTATTTAAATGTTCATGCCACTTCACATGTATAACATTTATTGTTGAGCAGTGATATTGCTTATATAGAATTCAAGTAGTCCCTTTCACAGTGGTTATGATCCGAGGCTAGTAATCACTTTTCCGTCATCGCTGTGAATTCTAATCATACCCGGGACCAGGCAAATTTCACATGCTAGGAAGTTTTTAGTTAGCTTACCAGAGATCCATGGTTCTATCCAGGTATACTTCTGGGGTCTGCCTCTACCGTTAAAGCTAAAATGACCCTGGGTGTTGGTGTGACTTTACCACACCCCACCCCTAAAAAATCTTTCTACTGACCATATAGGATCGTTCTAATCCGGTCAATGATATGATTTGCTCGGATGAATATGTAGCATGCATGTCAGTTTTCAAAAAGAGTGGTTTCTAATATTATTCGCCATAGAATGTCCAATGAACTCTAAGTCAGCAATGTACCAGATCTAAATGTTACATTTAAGTTTCCAGTCAATCTTTTATTTGTACATTTTATTTGAACAACTAACGTTTTTCTTCTGACCATAAAAGGTTTTAATCCCGTTTGTTAAACTAAATCATATTGAAACATTTTGTGTAGCGGATGAATTTTATAAATAAATGAACAACTAAGAATCGAAAAAGTTCCAGACCGACATTAACAGATCAGACTAATCCATTTACATGGACGAATCATTATTATTTCATTAATCCATGCAAAGTATGATTGAATTTTTATTTTGAAAATACTGGTACAGTGGAACCCCTCTAAACCGTCCGAGCCCAGGACCAGGTCATTTTGCCAGGTTAGAGGAGATGCCAGTTTAGAGGGAATTTTTAGATTACATAATAATGAAGTCAAAACCAGAACAATTGGCCGATTTAGATGGAAATTGGTTAATAGAGGAACCGATTCAGAGGGTTTCCACTGTACACCTTGTACATCGAATCTAATCAAATATTTATCTATGAAAAGTATACCAAGTAAACGATGCTGTTTTCAATTCAGGGAAGCAATTCCTACAAATACGAATGTAACAGTAATCTTATTAACATAAAAGAAGAAGACATTGGACCCAACATCACTTGTGATTACATATATGAAGGAGATTTGACAAACTCAGGACGAGTCGCTTCCCTAGATTTACAATGTAAGGATACGTTTTTGTTAAACCGTTCATTTGACCACAATTAAAATAATATATGAAAGTTGCTTTTTTTTCATAAGTGATTGAGTAGTTAATTAGCACGTATTCAAATTCAGTTTGTATGCTGTGATCATTACTTTATAATTCCATGTCATGCTCGTTTAATGACATTTTTTGTAAGTTGAATTAATGGATATGGCTTATTTAAGCCTTCAGATTTGTTACAATTTAATGGACATCGAAGTTTAATTCTCTTACCGACTTTGTATATAGTTGTCTTGTTCTTTATTATTGGGTGCGGTTTTTAATTCATTTCAGAACTGCATGCTTAGTAGTGTATGAGTACATTGAATAACAAGCATGCTTAATTGGCTTTCAATTTCCTTTCAAGACCCGCAGGAAAAAATCACGGTCAGTGCAAAACCTACGAAATCTTTAGACAGTGTTGCACTTATACATTTTTGTTCCTTTTCAACGACGTATGTGGTTCATCGGTAATACAAGTTCCATGTAAGTTTTATATAGAATTACATTCATTTACATTGTCTACATGATAGATAAATAGCATATTGTTTGCTTTGATTCGTCTAAAGTGTTGGTCCTTTCTTATGTATATCTGCAATGCAAAAACATTGCTTTGATTTCAGTATAACGGATAGTTATGATATATGTTGTTGATCATTACTTTATAATTTAAAGTTTTTCTTTGCTAAAGCATAACTGTGAGGTGTAATTGTTTGAGGTCCAGTTATGCATTGTTCATTTACACCATGTAAGGAAACAAGGCGTTACTTTGATTCTGATTTTACTGATAATGGTACATAATTGTTACAATGGGAAATGTACAATCTGGATTTATATCTAGTCAGAGTTCCTAAGCTATCAGTATGGCCTTAAATTCGAGTACTTTGTGTAAATTGTTGGTGAAAAAGGGATTTAAACCTTTATGATTTTTAGTGTTATTTAACCCTTCCTAAAATCTATTTTATTCAGGGTTGACTGAGATTATGGCTCCACAATTGGATGAGTATACGTTCCATGTTGGGTCAAACGCATCTATACCGTGTATTGTTGTTAGTAATCCTGTCTCTTCTCTTGTTTAGTTCAAAAGCGACGGAAATACTGACATGGAGATAAAGAATAATGCTAACCAGTCTAATACCTTGGAACTTGAAGTATGTGTAACTATCTGGTTGTACTATATACGAGCATAATGTAATATTTGAATTTTTATTTTGGTGTAGATAGATATCTGATATTAAGTACAAAAATTTACGCTTCAATTGATGTTGATTGATTGAAAAAATTGCGGTGAGTGATTGCAAAGGTATAATTATATTTCGTTGATTTCTTGATAGAAGAATGTTAGTAAACGGAAAGAATTCCAGAAAATGTTATTAATTTCAATAATTCGATGCATTGTGTCCGGTGTTTTAGTATTAACACAGTGATAAACTTACATACCAGAGCATACAGGCATATTACCGTGATATTAGTTTGATATTTTATGCGTCTGTGCGCACTTTATGTTTTCTCGTCTTTACACAGATTTTGCGACCTTCTATTACTTTTTTGCTGATGTCATTTTTTCTAGATTACTAATATAAAGCAGAGCGATGCTAGAAACTACCATTGTAAAGCTATTCTCTATGTAGATGATATAGAAGGACACATTGGCATGATTTCTAAGACCATTGCTATCAATGAAGTCGGTAAGTTAATGAGGTGCATGCCCATATTGATCTCCAAAACATACACATACTCTATAAGGATGTAGGTGTTTGATAATAAATGTAAGCATGCGCTAGAGATACCGTAGTTCAGAGCTAATAGTGATATTACTTCACTAGTTACAATGGTGTAATCTACATTTCCAATAACATTTACATAGAGCGTATTATCTGTTCTTCTTGTTCTAAATAATTGTTACATTTTTTCACTGGGTTTAACGTCGCATCAACAGTCAGTGTCATTTAGCAACTTTTCCAAATTTAACAGTGGATGAAAACTTGGGTAGGACCACTGAGTTTCCGTAAGCTAGCTGGACCGCTTCCTCACAAGTGAAATTTTGTCTCGGGTGGGATTCGAACTCATAGCGGTGAGGGGCTAGTGATTACTAGTCACAGATCAGAACATTTCGACCATGGAGGCCCATTGGTTGATTGCAATATAAATGCACAAGATATACAATAGAAAGTATAAAGAATGACTCCATATATGGTTTGTAAACAAGCACAAAAATGTTCATTTGTAAATGAACATGGTATTTATTCCAATGAACCTTGCAATACAGTCAAACCTACGAAAAAAGTCCACAGGTCTCACTGTATTGTGTTACTCTTGTAATTCATTCAAGTATAACATGACTCAACAAGTTCATCGTAGCTTGGCAACAAGCGTAGGAAGAAAAAATAAATCTGTAACAGTAGGACGTCAGCATGATTATATGTGTTGTCTTTCAATAACCTTTAATAAATACATGTTTTCACTAGTGTTTTAAACATTATATCAGAAATTCCGGAAAAATGCAATTTATATTGCTGACTCCTTTAAAACCTCTCCGATCATTGCTATAGAGACCGCATCTACAACCCCCGAAGTACAGTACCCCGATCATTGTACCTCCAGTACAAGAAATCCTCAGATTCAGTATGACTGGAGATAAGCCAAGCATATCGTGGTACGCGCCCGGGTGAAGGGCCCGTACGCTATGAATTGATATGTCAAGTCTTGATCTTCAGCCTGGAGAATACCTTGTAAGAATAAAGACACAATAATGGTTTGGTTTCTAATACAGACCCACAGAGGTTTCAAGACATCTGGTAAGTATATGATTGTGTTATACAGTGCAACCTCTCAAATTAACACCTTTTTGGAGAAGCAGAAGTATGTTCTGGTTGAGAGTTTGTTGCTGTAGAGAGATTAAATTAATAGTTAAATTGTACAGTGGGAAAATCATGCTGTTGTAGAAGTTAGGTTGTTGCTCAAGAGAGGGTCACTCCGGAGAGGTTACACTGTATTTTGATCGTTAATTTCAATCTGGTTGTATCTACACTTTGGTTTGCTTGACTTGCCCAATATCAAATTTTGACACCACTGAATTAAATCAAACAACGAAGAGGTTGCTAAAGTCTAATTAACAATTAACAGTTTTTTTCAAATAGAGTGGTAAACAATCACAGAATTAAGTCCTTGATTAGTTACTCTTTTCATTATAATTATCAATTTCTGTCCAGAGTTGTCGTTCGTTATCCCTCACTGACATCTTGGCCAACGTCTCAGCATTTTTACAAGATTCTTGTAAAACAAGAAATAAAGCCACAAATGGTACAAAATTTACAACAATGTGAAGCAATTTTTTGCACAATACATTCGAGACAAAAGATGTTATGATTGACCGACGGAGAGTGTTTTTTATTTCGGTAACTAGGTCACAAACTTAAATCGCTTAAATGGAAACGAAACGCGGAAGTCGAAGGTAATCGTGTAAAATTATGACAACAAAAGCGTGATATTGTGTGTCAGATGGAAACTAAAGGAGACTCGGACACAGGTTCATGAACTACTTTCCTGACTTTGACCGAGATTTGTGTGATGGATAACGAACGACTACTCTGGGTTGTGATTGTATGATTATAATTAATGGAATAGAGTATCAAGGTTCCAAAAACAAATCTGGAGACTTGTCCGAAACTGTTTCTTTTTATTTCTATGTTCATATTTGCCTCGGCCTGTGCTCGTACACCTTTAAGAATGGATTTGGAAGTCAGTGCAACACTTCATAATATGTCAAGAGGTCTTGATTTTCTTATCAATTAGCGAATCAAGGGTTGTTCAGTATATAAATAACCTACCTGCTTTGAACCCATAACTTTGAACTTATTTGTAGATGACGATGAAGACACAGTGGAAAAGTCAGATTACAATACCGCCATAGTTGTATCAGTACTGGTCACTGCTGCTGTGTTTATAATCATCATCATCGTGGTTGTATGTAGTATGCAGCATGTAAGTATGCAAAAGTGCCACTTCAGTTTTCATTTTTATTACAATGTCAATGAGGCCAAAAATGTCTGTTTCCAGTTACTCATAAGTTTTACGGCGTCCAAATCGTAGTGCTATTCTGTAATTTTCACAACTCATTAATATTACGGTGCACATATTCCCATACTTTGCTGCCGATATATCATCCGGCAGAAAAATAAAATAAAATCCCAACCTACCGACCCATATTTTTGGGGGCATGTTACCGGAAACAACCTTTTTAGTAGGCCTGAACGCATCACAATTCGAGCCTTTCTAAACAATACATCCATTTGAAGTGTTATTGAAAGATGAACATATTTAACAAGATTACATGTTGTGTTATAGTTTTGTTAATAAAATAATTCATACTCGTTGTTTAGTAATCGTTGAGTAATCGTTGAGATACATTTTCTCGTTCAAGTCAGTTGATTAAGAGTTGTATTTTGTATCAAAGTTTGCTAAATAAATTTGAAAAAAAAACGAATATATGAATCATTCATGAATTATTATGAGCCTCTAATGTAAAGTGATATAAAGCACTTTTGTATTTCAGTTCATCAATGTGTAAAAATATTTCATTAAATGTGCTTTCAGGCCCTTCATCTGGTGACAGTAATTCGTGGTAAGGAAGTGAACATCACAGTAGAATGTTATTGTAGAATGTTATTCAATATTGTTTTCCGATTGTATTAGCTAAAATTAAACTTAAGATTCTTAAAGCTTTTTTAACAAACATTTAGCTGTGCATAGGGTACGCATGGTTGGAAACTGACGCTGACCATACTGGGAAGCAACTCTGCTAGTAACAGTCATGTGATGTGAAAACAAGCACTAAGAAATTTGGTGTAATATCCTAAGCCAAAATTCCACAGCAAAGACTTTTCTGGAATGTCAGTTAAAACAGATCCAGGTGATTCCAGGAATTTATCAATAGAGCGAAAACCACAATTCAAATCACCAGTGTATCGTATTAAACGCTTTGAAGACATTAACCAAAAGTACATTTATAAATATACTTATACTCGTATAGTCGCATTTCATTTACTATAAATGTATTCATGAATGACCATGTTTTCAATCCGATGTCAATGTGTTACAGTATGTGGCACTGTGGTGTATATCAAAATGATGTGTGTATTAAAAATGTTTCCTGCTCAATATTCAGTCATATTCAAAAAACACATTTCGTGAAGCCATGTATGTTTTACTTACAAACTTTTGTACATATCAGGGATGTAAATTAATGACTGTTTAAAATATCCCGCACCCAGAGAGCTGATCATGGTTGCTCCTAGTTTGACCTCTTGCAGGCTGCTACATTAGTTGATTTCTTACTACGTAAGTACAGTGTAACCCCTGAAACCCGGCCTCCTTTCGGACTGTGCAAACGTTCGGTTTCTAAGAATTCCGGTCTTCAGAGAACTATTGATTATAAGAAGAGAAAAATGCGACTTAAAAATCGTCCGATTCTTGAGAGAATTCCGGTTTTCAAAGGGTCCGGTTTTGAGGGGTTATTGTGTATAACTAGACGGACCAGATTCACATATTAGCTTGTTATGATATGTACACGCTTTGGTAGCTAAGATGGAGTTTAACCACAACCACCCCTCTACATTTTAAACTTGAATTAATGGCATTATTTTACAATTATTTATATCAATGTATCTCATATATTTTACAAAATGAATTTGTCAAAGTACTGCTGATTTTATACTCATCAAAATTATGATATGCAGAATTTATTTTGTTTTATTTGCCATATACATTATATGATGTTACATTTACATTTATTTATTGTGGATATAAAACAGAATTTTAATACTACTGACATGTTTTTGAAACAATCATGTGTAATCACTGTTTTAGATAAGTAAAAAGCACTATTATCAACCGATTCTAGATAATCTAATATGTAAACTGAATCATTGAAATAAACCTTAAAATTTTCAAGGAGTCATGACTTTATTTAGCATTACAGTAAACCTCGATAATGAAAGCACCTTCGGGACCCGAAAAATCGGTCGTAATAATGAGCTGATCTCATAATCAAGCTGATTCATAGGAGAGTTATTGAAAGCCGGTCCTAAAATAAGTGATCGTTACACCAAAGTGGTCGTAATATTGAGGTGGTCGCTATTTGAAGTTTTACTGTATGTATTGATGCATTGGAAATTATCCATTTCCTGTAGAGAGAACCTCAAGACTCACACGCCTGATTAAAAAAAAACGTAATATTGAGGGAGATAATTCATCCTTTCATTACTTAATGTGCTGTGCGGGTTGTGTTCTCTCAGACAAAGCTTTGCAGTGAAGCACATATTTTTAGGACTTTTTAGAACCGGTCTGAAGATAAGTGACTGCTATAATAAGGCGGTCGTGATTTGTGAGGTGGTTGCCATGTGAGATTTTACTGTATTCGATATAAGACTGCGTTACCTCTGTTTGCAGTTATCACGTGAAGACGTTGATGTTTGTTTTATCTTGTCGAAAAAGCATAAAGCGACATTCCAAAATTATATCATTTTTCCAGATCGATTAATTTGATAATCGATTTGAATTCACAGCCTTAATTACAACCACTGTTTACAATGCGTGATATGGTTATTTTAAGAGAACATTATCTTAGCATAAATACTATAAATTAGACAAACAATCATGTAGAAAACATTTTTGTCTCCCTTTTTCTTCCAAAACGAAAAACAAAATTTATTCAGAGTTTTTTACAGTCGTGGATTTTCGGAGAAATCATTTGTGAAAACTAGAAAATTTCCAGTGAACAATTGCGCAATTAAAGCAACTTATTAAAGAAATTGTTACACTTTGATGGAGCTAATATTCTTTCCCATCGTTCGTGCAAGTGAGTGAGTTAGTGAGTGAGGTTTTTATTAAAGTGACATATACAATATGCACATAAGCACAATACAGTTATTTCAACAAATTAAATTAATCAGAACGTATATATAATCTTTATTTCCATTCTTCAATGATTTCCAGCAGTATTCAAACATCATGCGTAATTTATAACAATCAACCAAGGAAATTAAACAATACCTATCACTGAATTGTGATTAAATACCCTCGCGAATAGTGGACAGACCGCGCGACCGACCTACCAACCAACCGGAGTGATTCCAGTATCCCCAGGAAAAGTCGTTAAAAGACCCTGACTACTCGTGCGACATTAAGCTACAGTGAAAAAATAATTCGTTGAATTTATTTTGGTGAAAACAGCAATGTGTATGAAGCATGGTTCTTTCGTAGTAAAATTCTAACGCAATTTCGTAAAAATGAGTTTGGGCAACTAAGTCACATGCTGACTCATGTAAGCGACTATAAAAAATAAAGGGAGACAACTCGAGTAGCTTTATTGACATAGTACCTAAATGCAAGTCTCAGATTTGGTACTATTGTGTGTGTGAATGGTGTTTTATGTTAAGCGGTAAATATAATATGATAGAGACATGTAATATAAATAGTTTAATCTATACGAATTGATAAATTTTAAATATGACATTTATTCAATATATTTTAAAGTTACAAGAATAGTAACACAATGAAACAACGTACATTTCGCCCTGGGCCCATCGGGGGCCTTAGGGTCCCCTTGGATCCCCAGCCTACTTGTTCAGTTTCCGCCCCCCCCCCCTACCTAGGACTCCTGGATCCGCCTATGCTACAAAGCTTTCTTGATACAGTTAATAATACTCGTTACCCCAATTACCTCCAATGATGTAATACAGACCAACGTGCGTTACGCAATTATGGAAATTCGTATAACTCGAGAAAGAAAGTGAACTCGAATTAAACGTAAAATATTTTAACAATGGATGGATTAAAGGATGATAATTGATGTATTATTCAATGTTATGAAATTTCAAACAAATATTTCTCACTCAAATTATCTCTATGACATCATACATGAATGTGCGTCATGAAATCATTGAAATTCCTGTACCTGACATGAGCATAAGTGAGTTTGTTTGTCGCAACTGACATTTTAACAATAGATAAATTAAAAAGTGAAAATTGATGTTTTCATTGTATTGAAAATTGAAAGTTACTTAAGTTAACTCTTATGACGTCAAACAGACAAATTTTCGGTCGTTTTATGTACGTGAATACGAGAAAAAAAGGTGAGTTCGATAATTATGTATGATTTAACAAAAGATATATTATAAAAGGCGATAAATGGTGTTTTGTTCAATGTTGAAAGGAGTCTAAAATATTTACACATACTATAAACTGAAATAAGTTAATACATATAATGCTAAAAGTTTAATATACATTTTTATACTTAAAGTAATTTGGGAGAGAGAACAATCCATGGTCCTAACCGGGGATCGAACCCAAGACCCCAGTTAACCCAAAAGTTAACTCAAACAGCTAGGCTCATATTCCTACAATCACTACATACTGCATTCAAACTGGGTGACAGCAGTATTAAAGAGTCCAATTATATACATCTTGGAGTTACTTGTGACAAATTTCTTTCGTCACATTTGTCTGTGTCTGACGCTTGCAAGAAATTAAAAGGGTACATATCTATCTATTAACAACAGTGTAATTAATTCAGCTTGTCTACTGCGTTCCAGAACGCAATTCGCAGATCGCAATTCGTTGATTAAACGCATTTTTCGTTTAAATGTACTACATTTTTCTTCTTCATTTTATGAGTTCAGTTTTACTACGCATGCAATAATTAGAACATACATGTACTAGGTGTTCTACTACTTTGCACGTATATAGCACGTATAGTAATGAAGTATCGTCGGCCATTTCCCGTTTATAAATGTAAGTTTTATTTCAAAATAGTATTTTCATTATATTCTACCATGAGGATGCAAATGAAATTCTTTTCTGTTCTATTCTGTAATGTTCCCGTGATCACCGTTGAAACGCAACTTGTAACTCAATAGTTGTATGTAAATAATCAAATCGTAGGAATTTTTCATATTCTCCTTTTCCTAGTCAGTAACTGGAAGCACATTAAAAAATCGTTCTGTAAAATTAATTAAGGTTTGGATGCCGAAAAAACTTGGACGGGTAACCGGAAACAAACCTTTACTTTTACGCCTAATTGATGACAGATATAGAGATATATAGTAGTAGTTCCCGCTTCATCGGTGATACCGCGGAGGTCCAGCAAATATGCTTTTACAGCTAAATACATGAGATGCTGAATCTTGATCTATTTTAGTGAAACAACAACTTAGATTTGATGTCTAATTATTTTCAAACTTGAGGTTCAATTGTTCACCATAAGAAATAACACAGGTTTTAACTTTCCATTCTAACTTGTTAGAAAAAAGTACCGCACATACGGGCATATCCTTTATGGCGGCTATAGAATCTATTTACATTAGTCACTGATAATAGAACG
This sequence comes from Lutraria rhynchaena, assembly GCA_008271625.1. NCBI lineage: Eukaryota > Metazoa > Mollusca > Bivalvia > Venerida > Mactridae > Lutraria > Lutraria rhynchaena. The sequence continues at coordinate 92,535 of VIBL01000201.1, forward strand.
GTTGGAAGCTTGTTTTTCCTGGAATTAGGTTTATGACCATGTTGTTTTTATATAGCACTTTGTGGGTGGAAATGGGCCAACAGATAGTTTATCCGGACCCAGTACCAGCAAATGGATCATAAATTACACCAACAAGGCATCCACAAAAAAAGAAGAACGGTTGCTCTATCATTTCCACTAGAAGATAACATCAACAAGAGTAAGAATAGACAAATTTTGTCAGAAAAAATCTTTTATTGCTTTATACAATTCCAAATGTTTATTCCTGAAAATAACACATTTCAGAAACTGATTTCATACATCATGTTGTCACTCATTTAAAGCATAATGATGATTAACATTTCTGTAGGTACATGTACATTTTTGCCATTCAAAGGAAACATTAAGTTAATGAGATCTAAATCACATAAACCATGGTGAATGAAAAATAATGTTTAACAGTCATTTTGATACAATTGTAGTCTTTGAAAGTGAAGAGTTAAGCAATCTCAGGGCAAGCTAAAACTTTCTTTCTGGTGTATTTATAAGCAAGTCATTTATCTCCAATGAAAATATACATGACAGTACTTAATTTATATATTTTTGAATATACACCCATACATCTTTTTTAGAAACATGGAGGTAGAAAGCCAAAATGGAAGTCATAATACAGAAATGAGTGGTTGTCATTGTTTAACTATATGTGATGTTGGTTGTCAAACAGGTATAAAATATGTAATTATATTTGATGTCAGGAAATATTAAAGATAAAAATTACTACATATTAAATAAAATTCATACTAATAACTTGCTAATTGACACCGCATGTATGATATCTCTATAACTGTTTCCTTATCAAGGAAATTACATACAAAATGCCTACATTGTGGACAAGTATTTGTCTGCATAATTTTCAAAGTAATTTGACAAAACATTGATCATCCAATTCATATATTCAATACGTAAAATTCTCAGAACAAATCTGACTCATTTGGACAATATACATTGTACTGTGAATTCACAAAATGGACATCCAGCTATCATCAGCTGACCTTGTATATGTGCATAATATACATGATCTGTTTTAATGATATTTGTCCAGACTAATCCTTTTCTAAGAAGAAATCTTTAATTTGTGTACATGCCTCATTTACTGTTAAATCTCTAGCACAACAAGGATATTTCATTTCTATGATGCCCACATTACCATTATCACACAATTTCCCATCAGGTGTTACAACTCCTGAGATGCAAATGCATTATTGACATCAAAACCACAGTCATGTATATGTCTCTCTGAATACTTTTTGAGGTACATTGATTTTCCTTTACACTCATTTCTTTTTCCATATGTAAGTGAATGTGCATTTATGACAGTTTGTCTAAATAAAGTAGACAGAAGTTTTTCATTTGGTTGAGATTTTCAGTTTTATAGGGCAAAGTTAGATGTACTCAATCTAGTTTTTCTTGCACTATGCCTTTCACTGGAGCCATCTTGAAGTCTTGTTGCCTTCTCAAGATTTTCTGGACAACTGATGATATGCTTCGCTCTTAGACTTTCCCACTCTACAACTATCTTAATTGGAGCAGCTCTATTTATAGATAAATCCCCATACCCATAAGCTGTGGCTGGCTTGGAGTCCTTAAAGTTTCTGGTCTGTGTAAATAGAAAATACAATGTAAATGTTATTTGTTTTCATACAATATTGATGTCAAACATTATTTACAGACCCACAGACAAGACTTATGTTCCTAGAAGAGGAAAACAGTCAGCTGAGAAAAGAGATACAACAAAAAGACACAGATCAGAGAACTTAGAGGCCAAGTGAAACAGCTTCAGAAGAAGATTAAACAGCTAGAGACTTTCACAGTTAGTGGCATCAGGTCAAGGGAGAAAATATCACAAACCTCTTTAAGTACTACCCTGGAATAACATATGTGATCTTTTTACACCTTCCGGTATTTTTATTTCAAAAAGTAGAGTATAAAATAAATTATGGGAGAAAGGTACTTAATTTTTGACCAATGAGAATGCCCTTCTTCTTATGTTATGTAGACTGCTTAATGACTTTGGAATTAAGATTTGGCAATGAGGTTTCATTTATCTATACAGTCAGCAGGTGATGTTTTTAACAAGGTACTTGATTTAATGTATTTTAAGTTAGAACAGGTTTCAATCTGGCCTCATAGAAATGTAATCATTTCTAAAATACCTAATGAATTTAAAAAAGAGTTTCCCAACACCTTAGTAAAAATAGATGGTACAGAATTCAAGACATGGTGTCCAAGTGATTTAGGCGTACAGAGTCAAATGTATAGTTACTATAAGTCAAGTACTACATTAAAATCTTTAACTGGTTGTGACCCTAGTGGCTCAGTGATTTTTATTTCTGAACCTTTTACTGGCTCATTATCAGATCAAAATGATTTGTGAAGATAGAGGGTTTTTTCTTTGTTGAAATTTTTTATGGATCATGGTTGTATTAAGGAAAGTGACTCAATAATGGCAGATAGAGGATTCACAATACATGATGAGCTTAAAAAATTGGTCTTAATTTGAATATACCACCATTCTCAACATGTGCAGCTCAATTATCACCATCTGATACATACTTAACTAAAAAAATTGCTAAACATAGTGTTCACATAGAAAGGGTCATAGCCAAAGTTAAAACATACAAATTAATTTCTCACAGGATTCCAACATCATTATTTAAGCAGGTCAATAAAATCTTGACTGTTTCTGCTATATTAACTTTATAACAAGACATATTTGTAAAAGTAATTTTTTATGTAAATTTACCTGATAAGAAAGAACTGATCCTAATTGCACTTTACAAGAGATGTCTCAACCATTGGCCTCTTAGATGAAATTAAGTATTTAAGTGGGAAATATGTACATGTTTCTAACCTCTGAAGGTCTGAAGTTGTAACCAAAGGTAGCCTGAAAATTTGTCCAAGTTCAATGTTTCTGAACATTTCACAAAATACAAGGATACATATTTTAGAAGTTGTTGTAATCATCATCACAAATACTTTGATACCTGTATGCATTCTATTTCAAGTTAATATCTCTTTTTTCCAAATGATAAATTTTGTAACAGCTATGAAATTTCAAAGCAACCTTCCAACATAACTATTATGAAAATGTTAACATGTTGCCACCACATACACTTCTGGTGATAGGCTGCACATATTCATAACAGTTCATACAATGAAAAAAAAAACATTTTTTCACTTTTTAGATACATGATGGACAAATCTTATATCATGCCTTATTTTGCTTTAAAATTTAACCATAGTAGTTTGTTAATATTGTTCAGTAAATGAAATGGATGAAATTCAATATCACGATGTTTATAGGTTTTATAATTATTACAGGTAAACAATCGGAATCATAGTTAATGTCAGTATTTGACTGACATAGCACAGGCTTCCTCTTCCTAGTCTGAGCAGGTTTGACAATTACCAGATTATTCACTGGATCTGGAGATATCCTTTCTGCTCTAGGAACATGCCACTGTTGTGGAATACTAGTACAAATTTGTTGAGAAGGAACACTGTTTATCCCATGTAACTTAACGCCCTGAAGTGTTTTTATGAGCCCTACGATATGCGAGCAGTGTCCGGTTAAGCTGGAAAAAGGATATCCGGTAAAGAGCGTCTGGTTGTTTGCAAATTACAGTATTATGCTGTACAGTACAGAATAAAATAAGAAAATATCGCAGGTGTACTGAAATACTGATGTACTTAGAAAAATCTACTAGAATTAAAGCTTTACTGCGTTTATGAAACGTCATCAGTAAACTCTACCTCTTACTTAATAGATCAACATCTTCTCACATACAACATTAAACACCGCTATGTGTGTATACAGTGCATAATTTGTATTTTGAGAATGATAGTTTTTCTGAAATGAATTACGAATCAATAAATAGATATATTCTTTATATTAGAAATTAATGATTCTTACCCATTTTAACAAGAACATGCGATTCAGAGCACACATCGGCCGTGATTTCTATGTGAAGACTTTTTTCACTTAAAATCGCCCAATGTCAATTAAGTGGACATTTAGATTTTCATAAATGAGTAAAACTAAAGTACGACTTTGATATGTTTTATTATTATTAACTTTAACATATACCTGCATAGGTCCAGGAAACACATATCGGAGATTTCCATTAAGTGAATGGGAGGAGTAATTAGAACTTGAACAAACTTGCTATTTTACATTAGTAAGATACGTTAATTTTTTTAAATCAAACTATTACACAAGAAGAAGGGTAGCAGACGTTTAACAATATGTGCCTGATATTGTGCTATAATATGGACATACACTAGCTGACAAATATTTCCATGTGACTTTCTTAGTTATGATGTAGTGTTCAATTATTTATTAAGAAATGACAATTTAAAGCAAATTGTCGTAATGTGGTTCAACATCAATTTGTATTTATCGGAGACCGTGCAATTAAATGAACAATTTATGTTCCAGTGACAAAAGACTGTTTATGCACTACACTTAAGATAAGGAATTGAGGTCAAAACCACTGTTTATGACAAAATAGTCGCCGTTAGATTACCACAGAGCAAACGTAACGTATATTACTGCTATTACAGAAAACTTACATAGGTTATTTCTCAAAAAACAGTAGTGTAACAAGTAAAAACTAACACAATGTTTCACAAAAAAAACCCCATTCAAACATCGCATTTGACGCTCCAGTGGCTTGTAATCCACCTAGTGTTTTAGAAAGCTGTGGTCAGATGTATGTAGACGGAACTGTCTCTTTGTTTTTCTACATGGCGAGGGCTCGTCAATTATAGAAACAAATTGTTTATGTTCAACCCACAATTCGTCAGGTTTAATAACTTACCCTTCCACAGGGAGCCGGCAACTTCTTCACGAAGAAAGTCGACATTTTCGTCAAATTTTCATAGAAGTGTACCTGCCGCGACTTGGATTTGAACCCGGATATCCGGGTTACAAGTTCAGCGCACTAACCACAGGACCACGGTCACGGCAAAATTTACACATTTGCATAAATAATGTACAGTCAAACCTGCGAACAAAAGTCATCATTGGGAAATCGGATGTCAGTTTGTTCTAAATAACCAATGACTGGTTTTCAAAGAATGACCTTTTTCACATGGTGTCCTTTAATCAGAGGTGGCTGCAAACACAAGTGTGATTTTATGTACATGTATCTTATTTATTTAATTATGAAGCCCTTTTACAGTTACTGCCTCAGCTCTGGCGCTTTAAAGTTACATATACGTAAGTTTTTTATCCAAGTACTCCATTTTATGGTACTTTGCCGAATTACTGCATTTAAATATACAAAAATCTATAAAAATGTGTTAAGGTACTAAAACTTCATTGAAATAATCTAAAAAGAAAAAGTATTTGAAATGTCACAAATATCGCTTTGTTACACACATATCAGTTTTTCCCGTCTTATTTCAATGTAAGCTATAGGTATCAACTTTAGCCTAATAAGAGATCAAACGTGTATCATTTTCCAAAAAAATATCAGTTGAAAGAAGAAAACTTTAATCATCGTTGGAGCAAATTTGATTTTCAATTAATAAAAGAAATATACTTTCCCATTGTAATTTTATTGACCACTGACGATCGCGGATGGCTTTTTTAGGCGCTTAGATATGTTTATGAAACGCGCCCTTGGAACTAACAACTATTTTACGTTTTATGCGGCGAATATGGTATTTATGCTCAACATAGATATTATTGCTGTCATGTATTTATCATAATGAGCAACAGTTTAAAATGAGCTTCATAGTGCCACTGTGCATATAATATGCACATGTCAATACATTCCGCATCTCTCCGGCTGAACTCCACTATTAAAAGCGCCCCGCTATTTAGAGCACATTTCTCCAGAACCATTAATGTCTGTTATAGTGGAGTTTTAAATACTTCAAAATATAGTCTTTAAGCACGGTTTGATTGTGGTTTAGTAATGTGACGTTATTATAGCTAGGGAAGTCAAAGGTAATATTTTATTATATTAAGTTTTGAATCAGCCAACCTTTTAATTGCACGAGTTGTTCGTGCACACGGACGTAGAAATCTTAATTGAGTAAAACTATGCAACAAAGAGTATGTATTTGAACTTGACATCTTAACAAACAAATACTGAACTTTTTACAAAACATACATATTGTCGTGTTTGATCGATAGATTATTATAAGCACCACGAAAATACGAGACCTTTAATCATGTAGTATGGCCTCTCTGGAACAAAATGAAAATCTAAAGTTTAATTGATACCTATTTATCTTATAGGATCTGCACAATCATAGATCATATTAGAATCACTTGGTATTAAAATTTAACAATAAAGTCACACCTAGGAAGAAATTTCGTCTATGGAAAAGAATAAACATGTGGCTTTTATGCATAACAGTCTTTTATTCAGACGTTTATTTGGTATTCTGAGTACTCGCAGCTCACAGATTGTTGTTTAATAAGGGTCGGTAGAGTATTACCTGAAATGAAATCTGGTTAGGTTTCAAATCTTTGACCTATTTTTACACGATACGTTTTATAAACATGACGATTTAGAAGGCTACGGTGTCATCATGAGGATTTTGATCCTACAGCCAAACCAGTGTTTGCGGACACTTCTGAATAAAGACCACCCTGGGCATAAAGGTCATTTTTTGAAAACCGTCATTGATTAACGAGAGCAAACTGCCCTACGAATAAAGGCCACCTGTCAATAAATGCTACATTTTGTCTTTCCCAAAGGAGTCCTTTGTCTACAGGTTTTACTGTATTATACATTTTATGAACGTGTACTGCATGCATGCGACATAGTTCTGTTGTCAGAATACGGCTATGAAATCGTATGGCGCTTTTAGGTAACTCATACTGACTTTTATGTTATTATGTAATCCATTCTAAATACAAAATAATAGTCACCTTTGTATGAGTCATTCATCAGTATTAATATATCTACAAAGCATCATGCATACAATTGTATGTTTGTAATTCCTCAAACCTTTCGTAATAAAGCCAATATCTATGTATATGTGCATGACTCTATTATGTGATTAATAACATTCGTCGGACTGTCAACTACTAAGTGATCAAATTCAAGCTATCCAATCACAAACTCTCTGGATGAGCTAAGCAGGAAAAACGGGAAAATGCCTCTAGGTTGTGGGATATACTAACTTGTTACACTAAGGCTCAGACTTTGATGTCATTCTCACGCCGACAAAACTGAATTCACATGTGTAAAATAAACAAGAATGATCACAATATTCATGTACACATTTAATTAGAAATTACAAAGTTTCTCATACCTTAATTGTTACGTTAAATAAAATTAAATACAGAAATATTTAACAATCATAGTTCTTTACCAAAGATTACACTTATTCCGTGGCAATAGAGTGGTTAATTCAATTCATAGTTATTTAAATTGTCTTTTATTTCAAATAAATAAATCAAAGCAACTACTTGTTTAATGTTGATTATGGTTATGATTGATCGTTTTTGTATATGTTGTATGAACTGGTGTTTATATCAATATTGTGTACATTTGTTTCATGGTTGGTTATAATTTACATCGGACCAAACATAGTTCAACGATGCAGTTACAGGAACCAGTAATTACTGTCCATCACTTTTTCCTAAGTACAGTATAACCCTGAAAACCGGAATCCCTGAAAACCGGACTTCTCTGACATTTTCCCATTTTTCTCTTCTATAATCTATTTCCCTGAAGCAGGGGACCAGTTTTCAGGGGTTATGACATACTTTTTTACGGAGAAAAGCGGTAATATCTGATGTTCAACGAATCGCAATCAGGGTTGATCGCAAGGGGGGGCTGACGTTCAAAGTTGAAGCTCATTAGAAGCTTTATATATTTAGATTTCACATGAAAGGAAGTTGTCCGGTCAGCTTACGGAAAGTCAATATATCAATCTATCAATGTATACGTCTTGGGTTTTCCTCCACCGTTAAAGTTGGACAAATTGCCTATTTACATTGGATTTTGATGCGGCGTCAAAAGCCAGCGAAAATAAAAAAGGAATTGAAACATATTCATTCAAAAAACGTAGAATTTACTAAAATACTATTAATTCTTGGGCCTCGTCGGAATCTATTTATAATAGCCATTACTGATCACTTGTAATTAGTTTTAAACTAAACAATAAGGCTTGATTTGTATTGGAGATATCGCAACCATTTGTTTAGAAATAGATTTGTATTAACAGACATGTCGTCTGCAACTAAACAGCAACAAATATATTCTGGTTAGGGAAGGGGAGATAAGTCGATGTACTCAATGATTTTGGTGTAGATACTTACCTCCCTTGTTTATTCAATATTGAGTGTAAATGTTTAGATTTTGAATATACGAATGAATATACATTGAAAATTTTCAGTCACTTTTGTACAGATATATAATCTGAACACAAAAAGAAGAACATTAAGAACATGTACAGTGCAACTACTCCAGCGTGATCCTCTCTGCAGCAACAATCTCCCTTCAACAACAACATGTTTTCCCACTGTACGATTTAACTATTAATTTAACCTCTCAAAATAAACATCTCTCAATAGCGATTAATAGTAATTTTGCTTCTCCCAAAGGGATAACAATAACATCCGACACATTACACAAGCATAAATAATATATCAGTAATGTCCTTAAAAACGTATAATGGGCCAATTCACAAACATAAGCTGACGATATGATTATGATGTCATATTCTAAACAAAGACTGGACAACATGGTGGCCATTTATCTAAAATCTTCAATATTCCACCAGAATATAACTTGAATAAACGTGGCGTAACTCATGTAAAAAGCAGACTCTAAAAGAAAATCGACCACAAAAATTCAGGCAATGAGCGGTGTTTATAATCATATGCATTGCGGAGTAATGTGTAATGTTCAGCTTATATGTTAAGACACCCGTCAATGATGTATGATATTATGTGAAATTACTCGGAACTAATCTATGCATGCATGTAGTGGTATACATCCATCAAACATCTAAAGTTAGTTCATAAACTATCGTGATAACGAGGATTTTACGTTGATACCATATAAAGGTATTTTATTATTACAAGTATATGTGAAAGTTCATAGCTTTACAGCCCATGAACAATACAGACATCAGACGGTAGACATTATGGTGCTTCTAAATAATGTCAACACACAGACATTGCAATGATGCACAGAATGAAGACTCAATAAAGGCAATTATGAAGTACTGGTATTTTTATGAAGTACTGGTATTTTTCTTGGTCGGTTGAGTAAGTTACCATTTTACCAGGATACTAAAATAATATTTTCAACAACCATCTCACCAGTTTTTTAAGAGTTCATAACAGACATAACCAACTGATATAAACGTAACTTCTCCTAGATAAATTTAGTATCAACTTATTCGTTGGATAATTTCTGTCTGAACAATAGTGCTTGTATTATATAAAAGTGATTATTCTCCCTAAAAAGAACACTTTACTTTGTAACTTATACATTATATTAAGACCACGTAATTCTAGTAAACAAATACATGTAAAGTGCTCTTCAATGATTGTGTGCACTTAACTGTTTACATTTCCAAATTGAAATTAAACAGAAAATATGCATTCATTCTATTACAATGTATATTACAGCGGTAGTTAACCTGTATTCCAGGACTCTGTACTAGTACTAACCTTGTTATTCGCAATTTCATAACAGAACGGCTTTTAATATATTCTGCGCTTATCTTTGAAGGCTTAAAGATTCTTCTTGTTGATGATTACAACCGACCGCTGGGCAATGAATGAGGAATATTTAAAAGTACTACACAAAGAGTAGTTCTGTAAATAGTTGCATCATTGTTTCTTGTATATCCTAACCGCATGCTGTACGTATTATTTTGAAAAATGACGCATGGATCAATATTGAATGGTTAATATACTAAAATATTCTAAAAAATCAACAATTACATACTAGCATGTATTGTAATGCGGATTAATTGATATATGCAGGACTACAAAATTATGACAGAAAACGTTTATCGCCCAGAACGTATCATATTCTTAAATCCGCTTCAATTTAGCCAAGGCACGCGCCTGATATTTGAAGTTTGTTTCGTAACTTAGACAGTAAATTGATACTGATCAGTAAACAATGTGAACAATGACGTCATTACAAAATGACAGATTGACCTTTACCTCATGTCATGTAGGTTTACTAGCACGTGCCAGTAAAATGTAAAAAGTCTGGATTACTTTTAATGACAGAGATTCGTTTTCTTGACGGAGGTGTCTGTTCTGAATTAGGATTGTAAATGTTGACATAGAATTTTCCACTGTGAATGGGACTAGAGATAACGTTGTTGGTTCAATATACCATGAAATGCTGAAGAGCCTGAACGCATGTAACGTCACTGACAACAGAGCTGGAATTAAGAATACAAAATGTTGGGTATTTGCGTGTATTGTTTATTGATATCAGTATAATTATTGATGAATACAATATTTTGGTGTCCCAGAATTTGACATGATTTATTTGCTGGTATATTTTTGTCATTGAGTTTTTGAACGAGACAGAAATCTACTTTCTGGCAAGTTTTTGTTGGTGTGTATTCCAGCACAGGAGAACATACGTTTCATCAGAGCTTTTTACGCAGGAAGGGGCATGTGTATTTTTCTTATAGTTGGGGGAAAATAGAAGTATTTTTGCAAAAAAGGGGAAGAAACACTTCAGGTAAACTGAATTTTAGGGGTAAACTGATGATATTAAAGATTTTTCCCGATAATGCACGGCCATGCATTATATTGACTGATTCAGTGATTGTAACGATACCCGTGTATACATGTATACCATATTTTGTTTTAATATATAAATCAGCCACTTAAGAAGAGTTAAGTACATACCTATCAATTTTAAAAACAGCTTAAATATTTGATATTTTTGTTAGGAGATGTCGCCACCAGCCTAGGACCTGTTAAATTTCCTGGAGGTCCATGATGCCACAGACTAGTAGCAAATATATATATAGTTGTTTTCTGTGACCCTTGTAACTTTGGTAGCACATTAAATGAACTGATATCACACCAAATTACTACATTACATCGAGTAATTCAAAATACTCATGGATGCTTGGCCAGTGTTCTAAAAAATACCCATTGGTATTATTATTAGGCCCTGTTCTTTATAACATTTTATTTAATGGTATTTATTATTTTGTGAAAAGAAGCATTATTGAACTATACAACTATATAATAGACTGCCTGCTTCTGACCTCAATTCAGATAATGTAATTACCTCCCTTGAACCAGACAGTCACTCTCTAGTGCCAGGTTCTCAGACAATCAAATTCAGGCAAACCATGATAAAACTCAAAGTTTAGCTATTGTCAAGAAAACACAAAAATGCAAGATCTTTGATTTAAACAACAATATAATAATCTCGGTGTATATAATTATCTAGTAAAGTTACTTGGTGTCACTATTAAATTTTACTAAATTTTCATTTACATATTTTGCTAATCTGCATAAAATCAGCCTTTTTGTTAAATGGTCTTAAGTGCAATGAGCAATATTTAAACACAAACTAGCAAAGTTGAATATCTATTTTGCTATCATGTCAGATTTTAACTTCTGCCCTCTCACATGGCATTTCCGTGGGAATACAAAAACCAGAAAATTAGAAAAAGTGCAAGAAAGGGCTTTATATTTTATATAATATAATGATTTCACATCTGACTTATGACACTATTTTTCTCTTTTACTACAATCTGAAATTACTGAAAATCAGGCACTTGAGAAACTATTAAAATTATTTATAAACAATCTCCTTCATATTTACATTCATTACTTCGTATCAATAACAAACCATGTTGTTTTAGGTATAGGAATACCCTTATTATACCTCAGGTAAGAACAACTAAGTATGGCATAAACTCCTACTGCTCAGTAAGTTCCATAGCCTGGTAAGTGCCTGAGATGGACTGCTCATGTTTAAGGCTTCACACATAGTTTGATTTATTTATTCTCTTTGTTTTACTTTAGTATATTTTATACCATTTTTCTTTGCATGTGCTGCTCTAAGTGTGGATAACTATCTTGTGTATTTCTTGTTACTTTAAAATATTGTATTATAATGATAATATGTGTATTTCTTTTTACTTTAAAATATTGTATTATAATAATAATATGTATATTTCTTTTTACTTTAAAATATTGTATTATAATTTCCCAGGCATGTTCTGCTTTATTTGCTTTCAGTTATTGCACTTTCTTTTAGTGTATTCTTTAAGAAGTTTTCAGTATTTTCCTGTTTGTCATCTTTCTTCTCTGCATATTTTGCTTTAATTGTCGGCACAGCTATCTGCTTTCACTTGTTTAATGTCAATACACTAACGAACAAATACACTTAACTATTTGCCATAAACACTCAAATACTTTTTATATGCCAAGGGTTCAAGTTTAACATGTCTTACATATATTTGGTAAGTTCATGTATGTATGTATTAAATGCACCTGTAATGATGAAATTCGCAAAACTATTGGAAAACATATATAATTCACAAGAATGCAAAAGCTTTGCTAGTTCTGAAAAGTTATGAAAAGTGCTTTATTTTCATATTTGATTGATTAACTTGTATTCTGCTTCAGCCACGAGAGGTCACATGCTTGAATTGTTGCACTACCATGTATTTTTCATTTGGCTGATTTGACCAGGTTGTTCAACTTTCACATAGGACAATGCTGTTTTAGTTATTGATGATGATTGGACATTTGTGTAGAAGAAAACAGATTGCTCTACAGAATAAGGAGATTTCTTGTACGAAAGAATGCCTACTCATTAAGATAGAAATTACAATCATCCTGTGGTGTTGAGCAAAATCTAGGACAAGTATGATATTTTCATTAACTTTATTGATTTAGTGTTCATCTGATCATCAATAAGTTGTAAAACATCAGTTACCCCTGAATACCAATATTTCCTCCCTATTAAAAAAGTGGTGTCAAATATAATTGTAATCAAATATTTTATCTGGACAACTCCATCCAATCAGTCAGCTGGATTTCAATGTTTAGATATGATGTCTGCTTTTCCTAATAGCAGGGTTTCCGCTGCCATTCGCCAGTTTCACGTATGGCGAAAAAACAATTTGCAAGTGGCAAAAAAAAAAAATCAAATTAAGCATAATTTTTATTATATTCTGGACCCTCCCCTCTGTACGTGTGGCAGAAAAAATATAATGTACATATAATTTTACATTTTAATGTAAATTTGAGAAAAATGATTGTTATTATTATTATTCTACTGTTTAACGTCGGGGTACAGTTGACTACTCATAGGGGACCAGCACATTGAAGGGATGGTGACTATTATAGTAGATTAGGCCTAAAACAGCCACATGGGCCAAAACAACATTTATCAAATTCGTAAGCTGCTGGTGTCTGTCTTTGTTTAATAATGATACTTATAATGATGATAATAATGATTATAATAAAGACTTTATTTATATAGGCAACACAGGCATAGGTCCAGTCTTCTCTGTGAGCCTCTAAAAATGTAGCAAATTTCATACATACAACAACATTTACAATAAAAATGAAACCAATAGATAAAATGACAAATCATTCATTATAAAATAATGTTAGTACTTGGTTATTTGGTTATGAGCCTGTATGAGGATTCCATAACAAATATATTTGTTTTTGAAGGCACCTAAACTTTAGGCATTATGTTTATCTTCAGAGAGGGAGTTCCAAATAGTGGGTCCAGAATAATCAAGAGATTTCCAGGTAAATTCTAGTTTTTTTATATAAACATTCTGTTTGCAGTCAGTTGACATCAGATTATGGGTTTGAACTTCATTGATTTTCTATAATTTATTCATGAAATAGGTTGGACACATATTATTTAGGGATTTATATATTATGATAGATATTTTGTATTTAATTCATTCAGTAATTGTTATCCAGTCTTTAGAGTTATGAAAAAAGTTCATTCAAAGGGGTATGAAAGTTCTTGTCAAGGATAATTCTTGCTGCATGTTTTGAAATTTTGTAAGTCTATCTGTAAGACCAGTATTTCAATTTCTCCAGACAGAGCAGCAGTAATCTGAATGTCATTCATTTGTTCATTCGTTCATTCGTTCATTCAAGATGGTTATATGTGAGAATACACTTATTTTGTGTTTTTTTCAGGCTTTAGCAGAATACCTGGCTGTAGACTGGATGATATTTTGTTGTGTGATGTTTAGACAAACACATTCAGAAAGTGTCAAATTGCCCATGTTCAGTTACAAAATCTTAGAGCAATTTGCAAGCATCTCACGCAGCAATCCACTGAAACCTTAGTGCATGGATTAGTCCATTCCCATATTGACTTTTGCAACAGTTTTACACTGACATTCCAGCATATCAGAACAACAAACTTCAGAGACTACAAAACCAAGCTGTGAGGATTGTCTTTAATGTGTCCTATGATGTGTCAAGTGCAGAACTCATGAAACGGCTTCACTGGCTCCCAATGAAAGCTAGGGTCATGTTTAAAGTCCTGGTGGTGGTATTCCATGTCATAGAAGATACAGCTCCAATTTATATCAGACATATGTCCCAAGTTTATCAAGCTCATTACAGACTTCGATCACAGAGTGATACAAACTTTATCATTCCTGGACTGTGAACAAAGCTTGCTGACTGGTCTCTGGCAGTTGTTGATCTAAAATGGTGGAATGATTTTCTTAGCTATTTTAAAGACACTCAAACAGAAGAGAAATTTAGATTAAAACTAAAGACATATCTTTTTGATAAATTTTATAATTGACATTATTTTTGTGTTATGTGAACAATTTGACATTGGGCAAAAATAATCTTGTGCTAGTATCACATTCACTTTGATCATTGGTTTTATATTTTTGTGCTTGTAACAACTGTACATATTTTTGCTTAGTTTCCTTTTTATATGTTTGCATGTAATTGCTTATAATTGTAAAGCGCAATAGGATATTTTATGTAATTTTTGCGCACTATAAATGCCATGTAATTGTAATTGCCTGGCTATAGAATGGATGATATTTTGTTGTGTCTGGCTATAGACCGGATGATATTTTGATGAGCCCGAATATAGACTGGATGTCATTTTGTTGTGTCCGGCTATAGGCTGGGTGATATTTTGTTGTGTCCGGCTATAGACTGGATGATATCTTGATGAACCCGAATATAGACTGGATGATATTTTATTGTGCCAAGCTATAGACTGGATGATATTTTGTTGTGTCCAGCTATTTACTGGATGATATTTTAATGAACCCAGATATAGACTGGGTGATATTTTGTTGTTCCCGGACCAAGACTGGAAGGGAGTACTTTGAATATCAGTTTCACCATGATTTCTCTGATTTCACTGAAAGGTTTTCCACACCCAGAGGATCCCTTGTAGCTGAAGTAGCTCAGCTTGGGATTCATTTATTCGGTAGTGGCACTGTTTTGTATTAACCAGTCTTATGTTAAGTGTAACGAACTGTCGTAATTTTATTAGACTGAACATGAGACGGTTTAAATTATTTTCTTTCATTCATTTTTTTGCTTGTTTTATTTTGTTTGTTTGTTTTGTTCTTTCTTCCATCATTTCATCATTTCAATAAATATTTAAAATGTTAGTAGTTAATGGTTTGTTACATTGTGATAGTTCTTTGTTCATTACAGTCTGCTACCTATTATGTCCATCTTGCTATAGTATTCTATATGGCAACAGAAATAATCATTCCATTGTTTACCTTGATAGAATTTAAGAAAAAATAATCATCCTTGTGACTATTTTAAATACAAAATGTAAAAATCAGATAAAAAATGAAAGTCCAAATAAAACTAAACATTTCAAGATTTTACAGATATTATTACAGTCAACTCTCGTTATGTTGATTGTTTCGGGCCCGAAAAGATACTTCTGTCTTAACAAAAATTCGACATAAACGTCAGACAAATATCGGCATCGTATAAGACATTTTGGTTGTTGTTAAACTCACTAGTTCATGATAATTGGTGTGTGTGTGTTGTAAGACTTACTTATTTGTGATATTATATTATTGTTTACAAGTAAATAAATAAATGATATTTACTTCATGTATGATGATTTATATAAAAACATACTAAACTACAAATATTTTTCATTATGACATGTTTTACAAATCCATTGTTTTGTCCGCTATTAAGTTACATATGATGATATGTTTGCATTTAAGAGTAAGCAATAATAATCGCCCTATTCTCATTGATTTAAAGTTAAATCTAACTTGTTGTACTCTCAGCGAGGTTATTGTATGTATCTGTGACGCCAATGGCTTTGATTAAGTTGCTATGGTTACGTAATGGCTGTGAATTGAGAGCTGAAATTTTCAGGTTATGTCTCTGACATGGTGTTTATTTCAAACACGAACAAAATCAAAATACCATTTTTGCTCGCCTGGCCTGATTTCAACAGTCACTAACAATTATAATCCTCAAATGTACAAAACAAATAATTAATTGGATGATGAAGACACAATGTATGTATACATTTATGAGCGCCACAGAATGCATGAACAAAAAATATTTACAATATGTATATAATGGACATCGCCATACTACCACACAAACTAAAAACATTATGGTGCTTTGAAATAAGATATATGATTCAAATAAATCGTATTCAGCGTCCCTAATCCCTCCAAATACACCTCAAAGTTCACTATTTTAGTTTTAATTAAGAAAACTCCAGACCCTCAGCAGCAGCAGGCGTCAACTACGCAATCAATCACAATATGTACAGACTTTTTCATTTCTAGGTAACCTATTAAAACTTTATCTACTAGTTTGGACTCGTAATTGGTGAGCGGATATTTTGATACGATTAAGACGGTTTCCAACGGTTGTGGGGTAAATTATCTAAATACCATGAGTAATCAAATTTACCTTTGTTAAAATTATACAGTAAATTTTCATAGAATGGTATGACCTGCCGCGACCGAGATTCGAACCCGGATCTCCGGGTTACAAGTCCAGCGCACTAACCACTAAACCACGGTCGCGGCTGCATCGTTACCCGACCGACTCAATATTTTACCTGCCGACTCATAAGTTTTACGGCGTCAAATCTTAGTTCTATATCGCAATTTTCACAACTAATAATATTACAGCGCACATATTCCTATATAGTGTTGCCGATACATGTAAAAACATGAAATCCTTACCTACCGACCCATATTTTAGGGGCATGTGACCGGTAATAAATCCTTTTTTTAGGCTTAAGTCCTGAAGCAATTGTTTACAAATAGTCAAGTTTGGTATAATTAAGACCATTTTGATGTAGTAAAACAATGCTGGTTTTATCAGTTCTCATTCTGTTCAAATTATGCTCAAACTTTCATACAATGGTACGTTTGCTTGCCTTGCTTACATAAATACACGATTAAAACGGTCACATCTTTGGTCAACTACGATAAATTACATTTCTTTTTTTAATATTTCCAAAGACTTTACCGCGCCTTTTGTTCAATTAACGCGTAAAACAAGATTCGAACGGAAAATATCAATTAATGTCCTCGTTTATCAAGTATATCAACATTTTGTCCAAATTTAATTGCAAAATTATAGCCAGTATTAGAGGTGTTCATGCGTAAAACGACTATTCTTCAAATGAATAAGAATACATTTATGCGTGTTTCGGCGAAACACTACTTCATGCGGTGAGAAAATAAAAAAGATATACATTTTTGCTCTCCAATAAAACTTCTGAAATACAGTCACGCGATTTTTGATTCTACTGCAGATTGCACAGATTTAGTTTTGTACTTTCCAATGACTATATTCTCTTCACGTGAGTGTTTCTTATATTCGAAGTATTGTAAGTAAACTGCTTTCACAAAAATGAGACATGAACCAGTACGCTATCCATTCATATGTTTCCATCCGTGTAACAAATACCGGACATAAATAGACCAAATTAAATTAAACGCCAATAAACCAGATCATTCTGGTTAGACAAAACGAAATGACTCCGGATTTACGCAGTAGCACCAGCTATCGTAACGCGCATACTCCGGCAAAAACGTGATTGACATAAACAAAAACACATACGTGAGTACAAAAATTTACCATTTTTACCGCATTAATTGATATATTTGAAACAATCAATGGTCTTACGGAATGTCTATAGTATTTCTGAATTCCTTAATGGTCTTGAATGCCACGTTAAATTGTTATTGTAAAAGTTTATCAGAAATAAAGTCGACAGTTGAACCGAAAATTGCGCATAAAATCGTTTGAAATCAACATTTTGAACAGAATATTCTTAATCTGAATCTCTCGTATGATCATATGCTAAATAAACACACCCCTTATCAGAATGTATCATTTAATATACCATTTGCAATAACTGTGTTGAGATATGTGCAACTTGTGTAATGCAACGGACGTGCTCCCGTTAACGTGCTCCTGTTAAAATCACTCACTCACTCACTCACTCACTCACTCACTCACTCACTCACTCACTCACTCACTCACTCACTCACTCACTCACTCACTCACTCAGCATTTGAAACATGAAGTTTGGATGTGAATAGTTTTGCCTTAAGAACTGGAAATGAATTAATGTACTTATGAATATCATCTTCATCAGAACGGTGGCTTATTTTGATTTAAGATTTTGTAGACTTATTTCGTGGAACAGAATACCAATAAATACAATGACTATTTTGTAAAACATCGTTACCTGGTGTCTGAACTTTTCTATTTTCACTTGTTTTCAGTGTAGAATGATATATCTAATAATTATACTACTCAACTTTTGCTAAGCGCCAAAAGTTTCGTACTATATTATGAAAAGTATAAAAGAGGATTCAATTATTTATTTTGCACAGTTTAATTCAGCAATGTATCGAACCCCAAACCTAAAGGCAGGCTGTCTTATCAGGTAGGTCTCAAGCCGGAAATATTACTGAACACGACCGTTACGGGGCTGGATCAGTTATAGTTTGGGGAAGCATCAGCTGGGATAGGCGGACTGACTGAGCTCGTTGTGCTAAACAGAGGTACATTGACTGGTCAGCGGTGTATCGATGCGATGTTAGACACCAATGTTATGCTGTATGCCGGGACAGTGGGCGATCAGTTCATTTTAATGGACGATAATGCGCGTCCCGACAGAGCCCAGGTGGTCAAGAGGGGGGGGTATTGCCGACTCTTAAAGCACTAAAACATTTGGTACTTAGCAAAAGTTGAATAGTATATAATGATTATATTAAACTGACTAACAACATTTTGATAGAGAAATATTCTTTTATATAATTTTCGGCCTGAAGTGTTAAGAGCACATGTGGCTAAATTCTGTCATGCAAACTGTACTTGAATATTCGAGCGTGAGTCGCTAGAATGGAATCATAGACGACTTCAAGACAGCGACTACAATAGATTCAGACCGGTCCATGGTTCTCTCAGTCTAGGTATACTAAGATTTTATGTATTTATTTATAAGTTATTTATTAGTTAAATTTGTGGTATTCACTCTATTATCGTTGAGAAAACTCGGTCTTCGTCTTAAGGACATATCTAATAGTTTATTCTTATTAATAGATCTTATAACTTTCTTAAATACTTCTGTCACAATGACAACCCCCTTGAAAAATGTACCTATTTCATTAATATCATTATTATGTCATAATTAAAGGGCAAGACTTAGTGTGTAAATGTACAGACTCTCCTTACTGTTACAGGTGTTTTAGCCGGGTTCATTATTGTCCTGGTTTGAAGGTACACCGTGTATATGCTACAAGTTAACTATACTATAATTTACTATAATTTAAGCATACAATTTGTAACAGTGGTTAATTGTATGCATAAATGGATGTTTATTTGTGTATTTTTTGTGTTTTACCCTCTAATACATAATTTTACGCAACGGAGATTATGATGATTTTTTTAAATTTTGTGCAAAAATTTACATTTTGGATAGATCTTTATTTCAGCTGTTTACACATACAAATAAAAAGAATATGTCCATACATTTTTATATTATGTGGAAAAATAATGAAATTTTCATTATTTTCGATCATAATTGGTTTTAATTGGAGGTAAAAAATTGAAATATTTCAGTTACGCCATATCCGTCCGAGTTACATTGAAATCGCCACATGGGATTATGAAAGATTTGAATGCTTGTGTGTTGTGACTGATGACATTAGTACAACTGTATTACGGAGTGTGTTTAAAACTGGACAGCCAACGAAACCGTCGGATGGTCGACTCATACCTTGATTTTCTTCCTTTCATATTTATATAGTACTTCTGTGTCTAATGCGTACACGAACTGCTGAAATACTCCAGGGTATATTCATATATTCGAAGTCTAAGGTAAGTATAACAATAAAAAATGCTGAGAAAATAGACTATTTAAGGTTAATGAGTTGCTGTTCAGTTGCAGACGACAGACTTTTAAACAAATAATTTCGATAACTAAAATGTTCATGCAAACAAAACCGCATTTTTTTCATTTTAATCTATTTACAAACGGTACATTAAGTGTATACAGTAAAACCTCGATAATAAGAACACTTCTGGGACTCCAAAATTAACCTTGATATTTCGTCCGGTTATTTCTACAACCCTATTTTAAGGTTGATTTAGGATAGATCTACAAGTAGGTAGGTATGATCATTGTAAAGAGCCGTCATCGAGACGACAAAGATGATACTAGAAGCTCAATATTGCCAAAAATTGAGTTATGGGGTTGTTGAACTATGCTGACGAATTTTTTATCAATTTACGGTGAACCTCTTATAATACGGTCTTATATAAAATGTTCCTTATACTGGGGTGTCATTGATGATTGCCTATAGTTTGAGAACAATAAGCATGGATAGAATCATGCGGAATCACGCTCACATGCTTAAGTATCTATAAATATGCAATTTCAAAAATCTGCAATACTTTGGGAGCTTCAGGAGTTTTGGTCCCCCGGGACCCCCACCAGCGCTGTGCCCTGTACCCAACAGGAACCCTGTGTCTATAGCTTTAATAAGTTAAACACTTGAAATTTTCTGACCCTTGTTAATTTTGCTCATAAAGTACAAAACCGACAATCTCAAATAAATTTCACAAAATAAAAACAATTAGTACGTTTATTCAACGCATGAGTATTTTGTTAAACTTTGCATTTAACATTACAAAATATATTAATTGTATATACACCTGAACCCCGCCTTAAGGCAACCCCGAAATTAAAGCCACCCCGCTAATACGGGCATTTTTAAAGGACTGGTGCATAAATCCTGTGTCATTGTCGCATTTACGTAGATGTATTTTACGGGAAAACAATGGAATAATATTTTATTGTTTTATGCTGTCTTGTGCATTATTCAGGCATGGTCGCTAACTAAAATAAATAGTAATATATTTTCAGACATGTATTAGTCAATATAGCACATTTGTGTGTTTTATCCCTTAAGAGCAATTATCCCATAGCATACTGCATACTTTAACACCAACCGCTTTTCTGGTCAGTCTTCCTCTATAGTAAGACCACCCCGCTATTAAGACCACTTTTTAAAGAACCATAGATGGCCTTATTAGCGGGGTTCTACTGTAGCAAGATTCTAGCGACATAAAACTGGTCAATTTCAATGACTGAAGAATAAATTAGATTAGATTTCTTAAATTTCTTTCATATTTCTAAATATGATGTCAAGCTGCGAAGTGTTCATTTCCCACACAACACTCCTCAACTGAGCGAGAAATACCTTTCAACTTCTTCTTCGTATGAACTAATGGATGGATCAACACTTAACTTGGTTTCTAGTTGGTAGCATCCTTAGATGGTCATATGTCAAGTTTTCTCAGATAAATTTGTTCAGCATTTTAGAGGGCTGTTAGAGCTAAAATATAACTAACTTAAGAAATTACAAATTCAGAAGCATTTTTGTACCAGTATACATATATATTGTATCCTTTTGTCTATCAATTGAACCATCAATATCAAAGTATAATTGTCAATAATGGAACATGATTTTATGTAGATTGCACTTAATTAGGAGATACTGTATTGTTTGATTTGTTTACACCGCGATTCACTAAAATCATAGTGGGACTCCGTGGTCGAGTGGTTATGGTCTCTGACTAGTAATCACAAACCCCTCACCGCTGTGAGTTCGAAACCACCCGGTATCAAACAATTTTCACTTGTGAAGAAGTTGTCCAGCTAGCTTCGGGACGGTTGGTGGTTTAGCACAGGTGTACGCCTTGGTTCTTCCTCACTAAAGATGGAAAAAGTTGCTAAAAGACCCAGGCTACTGGTACATTAAACTACAGTGAAAAATCATAGTTTATTCAATTTAATTAATGAAATATTTCTCAGCAATGCTTCTGAAGCATGCTTCGTTCGAAATAAAATACAAACGCAATTTCATAAAAATTAGTTTGGGCAACTAAGTTACATGCTAACTGCAAAGGACCATATGTGTAAAGGGAGATAACTCCAATAGCTTTATTGACCTTATTGACACAAAGACCTCGGATCTGGTACTTGTGTGCGTGAATGGTGCTTCATGTTAAGCGGTAAATATAATATGTACCTATACAAATGGATAAATTTTAGATATGATATTTATTCAATGTATTTTAAAATGTCATAACACAGACATAATGTTTAATATGCGGTGTACAAAAAATCAAGGGTAAGAATTTACGCTTCAGTGTCGATAGATGAACAAATAAATCTGAATCTACTATTTTTCTTGTAAAAGAATCATTTGAAAGTTTGGGTATATAAGATAATTACTGCATTAAATTCATATGAAGATTGCAGAAGCATAAAGAGATTACTAGATGAACAATTGATGATTTAGTTCGTATAATAGGCCATTCAAATATACTACAAAGTTTCTTACAAATACAAATACAATTTTTATTTCGAGTCGGTATATATATAACAGAACAAACATTAGCTATGTATAACTATTGACTGACTAATAACAAAACAACAACACAATTTTGGAAAGGAACATTGCAATGGTATAAATACTGATACGACAGAGATAACATATTAAAAGATAAATTAATTATTATGAAATGTTCGGTTGTTCTGAGATGTCCTTGACTAAAACTGCATGTACAGTTAATGATACTCGTTACCTAATTACCCCCATTGACGTCATACATTCGTGTAACTCGAGAGAGAAAGTGAACACGAATATAAAATTATATATTTTAACAATGGATGGATCAAAGGGCGATAATCGGTGTCACGAAATCAGTTAAATTCCTGTAACTGACACGAGCAAAAAGTGAGTTTGTTTGTCGCAACTGCATTTCACTATAGATAGATTAAAAAGTGAAAATAGATGTTTTTTATTGTATTGAAAAATAATAGTAACTCAATTTAACTCTTATGACGTCAAACAGGCCAAGTTCGTCTTTTGGCCATTTTAAATACGAGAAAAAAATGAGTTAATGAACGTGTGATTTTAACAAAAGATAGATTATTTAAGGCGATAAATGGTGTTTTGTTCAAAGTTGAAAGAAATCTCAAATATTTACATATGCCGTTAATAAAAATAAATTTATAATTCTAAAAGTTAAAAATACAACGGCGCATTGCCCCCCTTGTCTTAACGTCAAAAAACAATGTATATTTTGTTCATTTTTTTCATTGACAATAATTTTACTTCATGGCTTAATTAATGAGCTAATTTGATGAGAATAAATTGCAAACAACAAGGCCGCTTCGCGTATTTGTTTCTTGGACATGGTTTTCACTCAAATATCCTAATTTATAGACATTAATCAATGGTAAGTGAAGCGTGATATGATTGTTTATATTTAATTTGTATGTGCCCAAGCCTTGGGTGGTGCGTATTTATTTTATACACAAGACTTCTTAATTGATATTTATAATCAACCAAATTTGTACAAATATATACCGCGCTTTTCTCGTAATTCCAGTGATAACCCAAACAAAACATTGTGTTTTTATTTTTCTAATGCAGAAAACCACACAGACGAATAACAACGTCCACGTATCCTGCACATAGATATAAAAAATACATGATATTTCTTTCCTGTTGTTTGATAGATACAAGTAAATAACCGCTTGCTGTGAATAGAAGAATACAATCAAACCTGTGAACAAAGACTGATTTGGGAAAGATAAAATGTGGTCTTTATTGACAGATGGCCTTTATTCGGTGGTCAGTTTATTCTAAATAATCAATAATGGTTGATCAAAGAATGGCCTTTTTCACAGGGTGGCCTTTATTCGGAGGTGGCCTCAAACACAGACCAATCTGTACGGTATATAAATATAGGTAAGAAAATGATTTCTCGAAAATAACACTGTCAGAAAATCCCACCATCATCAAAACTCACCAAACAATTACAATTGATAGGAGAAAGAACACAATTCTACCGTAATCTGAAAGTGTCTGAACCACAGGATCGCTTTCTAATCCGAAATCAACCCCATCTGGGCCATTTAGATATTTTGAGTAAACTTAACACACATATGCATAAATACATTGCTGCTTCAAGGTAAAACGCTAAAAATCAAAGTACAGTAAAACCTCACATAGCAGCCATCTCAGTATTATGAACTACGGCAGCTGCGAAAATGCATCGTTTCAGATTGGAACAAAATTTCCCAAATGTATTTCAAGAATTGTATACTGTCTATGAGACATCGGTGCCGGGCGGTTATTTGAGTTAATAGAGGATATACTCATTACTGACAATTTCGTGCATTCACAGAATGTCTTTGTTTCGTATTACGGGTCACATTTTGTTAAAATCAATAAAAACCGACCGACACTAACCCATGTTATTGTGTTTTAGGTTTGAAGAATAAAATCCATCCCGGACCTTATACATGTAGTTCATGTATTAGATATATTTATAACATATACATTATCACTGAAAGTCTTGGGATCGTGGCTGAAATCGTATTGTAAACTGAAATTTTAGCATATTTTTACTTTTGTATTCGTTGCATAACATTATTTTATTTGATGGGAAGATCGTAACATTTCAATGATTCGTACAGGGGCGTACGTTTGGGTGATTTTAGCCAGTCTGTAGGATACTATCCGTGTGGTCTCATCGAAACGTTCAACGTCGTTCATTAATTTCTAGGACTCTCTATTGCGGCGTACAGGCCACGATAAAGGAGTTGCGTAAAGTTGGAACGTAGTTCGCTGTTCACGATTCAAATTCGAATCCACTTTTAGTAGCTTCATGAGGACATTTCTACACCCCTGAATAAGGGTATGAGCATCCCGATAGCGGCATACGTACTTGCACCAATGCCTCTATTGTCTAGTATCAGTACCGGGTTGAAGTATTCTCTCGTGTATTTTTATATCGCATTTTGTGTGTGATCGGGACTTTGGTTAGGGTACATAAGGGCGAGATCCTCTTGATTGCGGCATGTACCATGACTGAGGTTCCTATTCACTAATATCAGTTCCAGGTCGTGGGCATAACAAACGCAATATTTCACACTGCATTTTACAAACATCTTTCCATTTTTTAAATATATGTCTGTCGAACTTTTTTATTCATAAATTTGATTTCTGTGTGCTGTACAGTTATCACTGTTAAACAATTTCGCGGACAAACTACATTGTAGTTCTAAGGGAAAATAACATATATACATATAAACATTGTTTTCGTTCAATCGTAAAATAATCTGTACTTTAATAATATTGTTTTGAAGCCGTTCTATAATCAATTAGGCCATAATCGCTCCGTGCGACTTAGAACCCGTTAGAGTATTAAGTCCTCATATTGATGTCCTCAGAAGTGATATGTAATAGTGAGAGATGCATACTCAGTCCTCACAATACCTGGGTCTGTAGATTTAGTGTAAATATGCAAATGATGGTCCTCATATTGATGTCATAGAAGCATACTAATATGTGAAATATGACTTCACTCTCTTGTTATTGAGTTTAGAAAAAATTTGAGCAATTCTTAAATTACAGAAAGGTAATTTCATTTTTCCATTTGTTGTGAAGAAGAAAAGCGCATAGTAAAGGATACACTGCTCAAGATCATGGACCTCACAATGTAACCAGTGCAAACAAGGGTGTGCGTGCGCGTGCATATTGTTGACTTGCATGACTCGAAAATACTGCATTTTCAAAATCCATTGTTCTGTCTTGTAAATGCCATGGTATAAATACAACATATAAATAAATATCTGCATCTATTTGATGATCATGACCTCGACAAAAATACCATAATCAACATGATTTGATTTTGATGACACGGAATGTGTCCAAGACGCGGGTGGCGTTTATTTATTTACAACAAGATTTCATTGAAAAACAGTCGAAATTTTGAAGTCAATATAAAAAAAACGTGCTTATATCTAAGATTAAATAAATGTTATTGCTTATTTCATCGGCAATATGTAATTTACGAACGACTTAAATTTTGAATATCTAGGATACAAATGAAAACTGTATATGTCGTTTAGATAGTCTATACGCACTGTTTGCTTTATTATAATCCAGTCTGGTTGACCACAAGCGCGAGACCTCACAACACACGTGATCCAGAAATATCAATTACAATTATACAAACATATTATCTTTTGAATGGTTCTTCTTGTTTCTGAATGTTATCCAGTTGCAAAAGGATAGGTTCACTTAGCCCCAAGAATGGCCCTGTATTGGAATGCCTTGATATTTTGATTTAACAATGATTTGGATTTTTCATCATAAAAATTGTGTTCAATTTTTTATTAAGTATGTATTGTTGCCATAGCAACGAAATCAATTCCCTTCTAAAAGTGTGAAAAAGCAGCATACTTTGTCTTCTCTGACTCAGAGACATTTTAATCATGTCCATACGACAGTATATGTGGCGTACCTTGTTCATATACCTTTATTCCATGGTTGCTATGGAAACTTGAACGTCATGTCATTGCACATATGTAGGACTGAATAGAATTTGTTTTGAAGATGTATGGCAATGTTTGACAAAAACATATACCAAAATAAATAACGTATCAGTATCCGAATCGCTGTTATTCAAAGGTAGTCAAGTCGTTTATTTACAGATGCTGCATTCTATACAGCGTCTCTGGGTACGGACCAGTCTTTTCGTAGTCCTCATTCAAAGTTTCTAGATGCACCAGTTGGATATTAGTCATTGGATCAATCAAATATATTATTCTTCGTCTGCGGAAGTATTAATGTGCTCATAATACAAAACTATCTGTGTATAATGATAATCGGCAGGTGGTTTATCATTCAGTTTGCTTTCCAAACTGATGTCGAGCAGACGACATTTTGAATATTTATCATTAGACATTTATGCGGGTGTTTTGCGATGCAAACACGCCATTTGTTAGTATAATTAATAATTTTATTGGCTTTCTTATGACACTCGTTATTTTGTCCAACGATATATGCATGTGATTTGAGCAGTTGATGTGAGTAGCTGTACTCCTCAGTAATATTCTGTAGTACTATATGTGCTGTATACTGCTTCTCTGTCTCACAGATGTTGCAGGACATTTCACCCCTTTCAGGTAGAGATGCAACATTTACTTGGAAAACCCCCCCGCCCCTACCCCCACCCTGATTGCAGATTTCTTATTTTCTCCACTAATTAATTGTTACTGGCCACTATGCTGTCATGTACTTATCAATCAGACTTAGGTTTAGGTTTATACATCATGAATATGCTTTATGTTTGAAACATCCACACGACAATTAGCCTCTTTCCATTTGTGTGTCTGTATATTTATGTGCAAACATGTCTGAAAGAATGTGAGGAGTTTTCTTGTGTATACATTGGTGCACAGAGATTTGGATGAACAATGTAAGAGCTGATAAATTGTTGCATACCATCAATTTCCTCAATACCATTAAGTCTGTGATTTATATATTTGAACATGTAATACAAATTCGGAGAGAAATACATGTATAAATAAGTATCTGTTTCCTATTTATTTGAAGAAGCAGATTCAGAAAATTTGTCAGACTCTCCATGTAAATCATGATTTTTTATGAAGCAATATTTTAAACATATATATTTAATGAATGCAAGTTCATTCTTGTTTATATTTTATCAACTGTTTATTTTAAATTAAACAGTCTTATTATTATCACAACTGCCTTGATAACACATTGCAGGTCTCACTCAGCTGTTACACCTTTTATCTATTTAATGTTGAGAAAAAATGACGGTCGTGGTTATGAAACATTTCAGTCAAAGAAGCAATTTTAGTGTGTAATTTCAGGCAAAGTTTTATTTTGGTACCAGACAGAAGTAACTTGTAGCAGTTATGTGTGTGTTACTAATTTTTTTAGAGTTGTATCTATTCATTATTTACATGGCATATATCATATCCCCAATTAAGTATCCATTAGTGGACATCTGGAACATGTTGAATAATTCACTACGTAATGCTGTAACATTGGAATCTGATATAATTTTTTTTCAGATATAATTCTGATGTAATTTATGAACGTCTTTAATTCTTTTGTTAAAGTGTTACAATCATGAAGTTTCTTCTCGTATGTAACTAAATTCACTGTACAGCTCAACAGCTCAGAATAAATCAAACATACTGTCACCTGTGTTTCTTCACTTTGTCTGAATTCACTATAACCATGTTTAATTGGAAATGTATGTGTGTGCGTGTTTTTTTTTTTGGTAACTTGTAATAAAACAATTTATAACATTTATGCGCAATAACAAATATGATTTAAAATAGGTGTCATAAGCTATCATTTTGTGACATATGCTTGCTTCACTACTGTCAAAAAAACTTATTGTTGATTCAGATTTATATAACTATACAACCAATGTGTTACCCTTAATTCTTTTCACCACTTTGTCAGTCGTTTTCACATGTTGTTAATGTTCCAGGTTGTCCCACCTATAGATCAAATAGTACAAGCCCTGTCACGTGGTGTGATTCTGTAGCCTTTAACATTACTGTACTATATCAATGAAAATTAAAGACATGTTAGGAAAACATTAAATTCTTCCATCAATAATAAACTTTGTTACAAATGTTTCCCTTTAAAAGACATACTTTGTTACCACTGCCATTTATACATTACCGTGTTGTTTTAAATTTAAATATTACCATGTATGTAATATTACTGTTGTGAATCAGTTACAAAATGATAAAATATTTATTTTTTAAATACCTTTCAGGAATGAAACAGATGAAACAGATATAACACAAACCTTACATGAAGAGAAAATACCCCTACCTTTTTGCAAACTTCAGGTTGGTCAGTTCAATATCATATGTATAGTAATGACATTTATGAAATGGTAAATTCATTGGCTTACTTCATTTCTACTGTATACCTAACACTTCCATGCAATGCATGTACACTTAAATGTTTAACACTTTGCATGGGTAGGTAGTGGCTCTATTATATCTATTTCTTGCCTGACCTTCAGGTATGCCTTTCAAAAGACCATCTCTGGGTTTATCAACACAAAATGGAAAATAACCAATGGAGAAAAGTAAATGTAGAGATACAGTCAATAATTTTGTATATGAAGAATTTCTGTGTTCACATGGAGATACTAGTATCAATTGGCATATCAAATTTTACTATAAATGGATTGCTTTAAGTGAATCAACTGAAAGCTGAATATTTCTATGAAACCAAGTTACCTTACAAATAACTTTTTCTAGTCTAATAAAAATTAACACAAACCTAGTACATCTGAAGATTGTTGCATATCACCTTGCTTAGAAATTACAGTATATTTCAGTGGTAGTTTTATTCTGTTGCTGCAAGCATCTTCCTCTACTTATTTTAACAAAATAGATAATATATAGGTAAAGTGACTGGTGAAGATAATTAAATATTACTGATGATAAAATGCTATCAGAAATTTTACTTATATTTCCAGGATTTCATGAGGAAGATTTCATGAGGAAGATGATATATCTTATACCGGTAACCTCAGTAACCATTTAACGAGATTGTTGAGACAACTTGATACAAGCATATTTTGGGTCTAAATGAATCTACTTCTAAGTTACAAAGGCAACCTGAGCTTGAATAAAAAACAATCAGTAGTCTTGGAAATACATGTGAAATTACAGTTACTACCAATAAATTAAATGACATCCTTATGAACAGAATATATGTTGCTTTTAGGTAAAATACATCCTGTTACCAGAAAAGAACTTGTTTAAATGCATTTGTTACAGACTGTTTCTTTCTCCATGGTTACAACACATTTCCATTCGTTATATAATAATGCCTTATCATCTATTGGCAAAGATTAAAAATATGTATCTTCAATTGTTTTTGGTGATAATTTTCAGAATGAATTTTTAAAGATTTTTTTTAATATGTTGCCATAGCAACAAATAGAAAAACATTACTGAAAGTCAAAATTTCCTTTTTACAACATTTGCAAACAACTGAGCATATTTCAATCACTCTCTACATAAGAGAATGCATTTTTTTCAATTTACCACAAAAATTATTTTTGTTGCCATGGCAACCCTTGAAAAAAAAAGTTTTCTTCAAATATGTTGAACAGCACTAATATATATTGATAGTTTCGAAACAAATGTTAAAAAATAACATATTTTCATGTGTTTCTGGTGAAAATTAACAGAAAGATTTTTTTACATTTATTCCAATATGTTGCCATGGCAACACATGGAAAAACATTACTTAAAATTGACAATTTCTTTTTTTACAACATTCACAAAAACACTGAGAATATTTCATTAACTCACTACATGAGAAAACGCATTTTTTTCATTTTACAACAAAAATTATTTTTGTTGCCATGGCAACACTTGAAAAAAATCATGTTTTCTTCAAATATGTTGAACAGCACAAATATATATTGACAGTTTCGAAACAATTTTTTTTAAAAAATAACATATTTTCAAGTGTTTCTGGTGAAAATTAACATAATGATTTTTTACATTATTTCAAAAAATATTTTCTTTGCCATGGCAGCATTTTTTTAAAAAATGCTAAAAAATCATGTTTTCTTCAGATATGGTAACAGCAAATATATATTGAAAATTTTAAAAGAATTTGACGCAGGGCCAGTTTTGGGTCTAAGTGAACCTACCCCTTTCTTCGACCGTCAATATGTAATGGAATGTAAGCGTCCATTTAATTGTACAGTAATCCCCCTCAAATCCGGACTCTCTGAAAACCGGAATTCTCAGAAAACCGGACTTTTTCCCAGTCCGGAAGGGGTCCGGTATTCAGGGGTTATACTGTATCCACTTTCTTCTACAACGACACTGCTTCAACAGCGCCTGTCTGTATTTGTACACATCACAAGCATTTCTATGGATGACATAATTATAGAGTTTTAAGTACAGAAAGGAAAAACTTGAAAAAAAAATGAAAACCCATAATCATTTCATAAACAGACGTGATTATGTAGATGCATAAATGATTAGATTAGTACGAACTATTGTCGAGGCTAAAATGTTGAAACAGGCCATAGCAATGAAATTAATACACAGACATAAGGGCACCTATCTTCACAAGAATTTGTTTACCACGCGTATCTAGGACGGTTAATTCATAAAATCAAACAAAACAGGAAATGTTTAACGTTAATATTTCGTCAGTTTGAACATATAGGTTTCCTCGGAAAATGCTCTAAATTTGTAGAATTTATGTTTCACGATTATTTTTGTACGATTGATTCGGGATATCTTTGTGGTAAACAGTATTAACTAATCAATGTCTCCCGTAGATATAATGATATCGCTTTGAATAGAATGTAAACTCACAAATTCAAATCGCAAATATGAACATTTTTCACGTATGATTACCGTAAGATTTTAACGTCCTGGCTTCAAGTTGTTGGGATGTGTGATCGCCACTGCTGGGGTTATTTTAAGACTCGTACATTATACTTTTAAAGGCGAAACCCGCACTTACATGTGATTAAGAAAAGTTGTGATAATGAATGATTCTATATATATCCGCAATATGAAAAAGCGATTCTTGAAATTTGAATTGAAGTTAATCTATCTCACATTCAGTGTGATCTGACGATATCTAGCACGAGAGAGACGATCTATTAAGTATGTATGGAATATAAAACACCATCCGATGGTGACCCGTACGTTTTATCCTTTATTTGAGATTTAGTGTTAACCGGACATTGTAGCATTCCATCTCCACCAATTTCCCGACGTAGAATTATTAAGACTGTACACCTAATGGTGACCATGTGAATAAGACATACAGCCGTCTTAGGTTATTATCCGACATAGCCAGGTCCATCAACCTGACCAGGGGACACACTTCTGAAATAAGTAATGTTGAACCGAAGCTAACAGGAACTTTTATCTGTTCTGGATAGACAAAGCATAACTAAGAAATAATTTAAGCTTAACATTCCACATAATCACCCACAAATACTAGATAGCCATAAATCTGTCATCATGGCTAAAATGAACGTCGCAAATCACAGAAGTATAAACCCATCATAGTTAAAATCATGATTTGGAAAATGTCAACTCGCATTCTACATGATTAGTCTCGTAAACAACCATTGTGATCCATGTACGGACAAGCGAGGTTTTACGCAAGCGTAAAATGGTTGAGAAGGAATTGTGTAACATATGTTGTTTCAATGGAATGGGAGGAGAAACTGTTATTTCAGACGTAAATAAAAATTTACATTAGTACTTTTAGGAATAAAGATACAAAAGAAACACAGAAAATTGCTTTTGTGCTTTATATCTACGCTAATATGTACTTTCATGAACATTTAAAAGAAAATTGCAATTAGTGTGTACTTAAATAACAAAAATGTTTACATGAATTATTCTTAAGCATCATCTAGAAAACAAGAGCCAGCACAAGCGGGAGCCGTGCTCAATTTTTTTCTTATTACCAATGAGGCTTTATTCGGGTAAATGTCACTTTTAATCAATGTCCAGGCCATCGCATTCAGTGTACCTAATAATTTATTAACTTTATAAACTGTTTTGGCACGTAACTACCAATAGGTAACTGTTGAGTTTCGTCAAAATCTGCTTAACAGTACGTAAAAATCATAATATTCTTATTTCTATTTTCAATATTCCTATTTTTTCCAAAGCAAATGATTAAACAATAGCAAAATAAACTTATTCAGAATCACACTGTAATTACCTTAATTTACACTGGAAGTTATGGAGTGGTCAACTAAAATTTAAACGTTAATATGTACGCTTTGTTGGCAATGGTTTTAAATAGAAATTTTCAGATTTGTTCAAAATTAAATGTTAAAAGTGCTGTACAAGATACTAACAGTCAGAAAATTGGTCAACAAGGGAGACAATTAGTCATACATAATTGGTCTCCCTTGAACCGTACTGATATCAATAACGTAGGTGTATAAGAAAGACTTCCTATCGCGATAACATTCAGCGGCAAAATCTCCACCACGAAAACTTTACTATGATGTAATGTTAAACAACAAACAGGTCATTTGTGCTGAAGGATTCGAAAATAAATCCACTAAATGGGTTGACATATTCAATTCAAAACTCATGGTTAAGTTAAGAATGCTTCACTACCAGTCTCCATACAACACGTAGATAATCACTGAACTGTTTATACAATCGTGGACGACACACACGCATGTTGAAATTATTAACTATGAACATAAGAAAATAATACATATACAGTGCTTCCTCCGAAGAGCAACACTTGTCGGAGTCACAATCTTATACAAAGGTTTGACCAGATACTATATAAAGTATCAGTGTACAAGATACATCAAGTGTATATTCTTGAACTATTGAGATCGGAAATGAATCTCAAGTTTCAGTTCAGGCACGCGGAACAATGAGTTCTAAAAATAAGATACGTGACCAATCTCAAATTTAAATTCCTGAACTCAAAACTCAAAGCTCCAAATATGAGATAAGAGATGAATCTCAAGTTACAAATTCTGGAATATAGAAGTTTGAGTTACTTAGTATTAACAAATTGCTTAAACTTCATTCCATTCACAGAATTTTTACGATTATCTATTTCACATACACTTAAAGGGATGGTTTTCATCAAGGGTTGTGTAAAGGAAGTAGCTCCAGACATTTGACATGACAAGCATATCACCTCATCACTTATACCAAAGCTTGATGACCTCGAAAAAAATGTTAAATTAATCATGAAAAAATAAATTGTTGAGTTATTATGATACAAAGCAATCAAAAATCGTCTGTAAATAAGCTCTCTCTGATTGAAAGCAGTCCTGCATACTACAGTCAACTCTGCGACGAACAAAAGCAGGAAAATGCTACGTTAAAACAAGAAATATCAGAGCAAATTAGCAAAACAAAACATAAAAGTGAAGACGTTGCCAGTCTACAAAATACAAACAGCAATATTTCTGGAGAAGTCATCGATCTCCAATCTCGATCAATGCGGGACAATGTCCTATTCTGCAACTTTTCAGAAAATCTAACTTATGCGGATCGTAAATCCGATAATTGTGTGGAAAATGTGTTGAAATTTTGTAAATCCACTCAATTCGGATGCTAAAGCCAAAATTAAAATCAATATAGCACACCGTGTCGGTAAACATGAGCGCTCCAGAATTCGGCCTATAATAGCAAAATTCAATTGTCATGGCAGCTAGATCCAAATTATTTGGCTCCCCTTCCAGGGTAGGTGATCAATATCCCGAGCAAACAAGTGAACGATGACGGAAGCAGATCCCATATTTCGTGGAGGTAAAGACTAACAACAAACAATCTGTCCTCTCATATGATAAACTTTATATGGACAGTACAACATACACAGCCGATAATCTCCCCCCAACGGCAAGTTCCATCCCTAAAAAAGGTTGAATAAATAGTTATAAAAAATAATTACGCGAAAAAATTGTGCGCGTTTAACCGAAAATGCCAAAATATTGTAGCGTGCGCCGAGCATTTTGTTTATTAAAAATCCCTCTGCATGTAGGTTATCTATGTAAATGTGTTTATATACTTAAACTCAAAAGAAACTGTGCACGTTATATTTTCAGATTTTATCAGAATCCTGTGATAGAATGATATCATGTTTGCTATCATTTTAAAGGATAAACATTTATCTTTTCAAAAAAGCTCCACCCCTGCAGAGACACCTACAGTTAACGAACCAACAGGATTGTGATTCTAAGTAGTTCCAATGTGTCCTACAAAACGTTCAAGAATTGTGTTAAAATTTAGATGACACAGATAGCATAAACTTTATCAATGACTATGATATAGCACTGCTCACTGAAACGTGGCATTCAAACGGTTTATACAAACATTGATGGATATGAAACTATCATGTTCTCGACCAAAATGCACAGCACGTGCTAAACGTCACACCGGCGGTACTGTGGTGTACATTAGAACTGAACTATACAATACAGTAAAACCCTGAAAACCGACCCTTTCCGGACTGGGCCAAACGTCCAGTTATCAGAGAACTTTATTTTTATCGATAAGCCGCATAATAGTAATCAAATATATGATAAAATGCATCGTTATTCACTTCATACTAAATGCAGTGATTTCGGTAATAAATCACTATCGTTATGCAAACAGACTGGTGTGAGTACAGTATACAGACGGTTAGAACCCGGTCATTTCATCTATTATAATAGTTCCCAGTGTTGTTGATTATGTAATTACTGAATCTGATGATTTTTCATCATTTGAAAATATAAACAATCAATCCTGTGAACAAAGGTCACCCTTTGGATAGACAAAATGAGGTCTTTATTGACAGATAGCCTTTATTTGAGATCAGTTTGTTCTTAATAATCAGTGACAGTTTTACAAGGAATGACCTTTATTCACATGGTGGGCTTTATTCGGAGGTGGCTGTAAACACAGGTTTGATTGTATGCACATGAACTCAGCGAATTTTCAGACCACTGTACTCTATATATTTTATCACATTTTGAA
The DNA here is from genome assembly GCA_008271625.1 of Lutraria rhynchaena. Lineage (NCBI taxonomy): Eukaryota > Metazoa > Mollusca > Bivalvia > Venerida > Mactridae > Lutraria > Lutraria rhynchaena. Next base: position 128,456 of record VIBL01000201.1, read on the forward strand.
CATATGATTCCTGTAAATTATCCCCAAGCAAGATTTGATAAGATGTGCTGGGATATTAATAACATAGATTCATTGAGTATAATACTTAGCGAAAATAAAAACATATTTGACCAGATAACATAAAATCTTAACAATGACACTATCGATAAATTATCAAATATTGATTATGACAATTATATTGTTTAAAGTTGATGGTAAAAGTGTTAATTTAAACAAAACAAACACAGAGAAACGGGCGTTGTGGTTCAACGATGGCATCTTTTTTTTCAATTCTATACGAAAGTATAAATTGGAAATGTGTCCATAGGACATGTATGCCCCCGCTAAATGCCAGGGGACATAGAATTGGTAAATGAAGATAGTGGCATGATTCTTGCACGTGACTTGTCATCTTCATATGCTGATCATTTATGTCAAGTTATTTCATAATCCCACCATGCACTACAAACTTATAAACAGGACAAGAACATCTATTTCACTATAATTATCATTATAAGGAGTAATAAAAAATAAGCGTCCACTGTGACCTTGACATTACAGTGAGGGACATGGTTCGTGCACGCAACATGTCATCTTCATATGCTGATCATTTATGCCATATTATTTCGTAATCCCATCATACATGACAAAGTTATAAGCCGGACATGAACATCTATTTTTGGGACCCATAAAAACACACGCACGCACCCTCACACACGCACACACGCGCGCGCGGACAGGGTAAGCACTATATGCCGTGCCTGGCATTTCATGACGGGAACATAAAAGGATAGTTCTGTTGTGAATAAACTATTATTTCTAGTTAGTAGAAAATTCTATCAAAAAACTAGATTCAAAGATGAGCGCTATTTACATAAAGTAAAAACAAATTTATAAAGTAAAAACAGCGCCTTTCGAATATAAGTAAAGCAAATTCTTGTGATTTCTGGAAGTATAAAAATCAATATAATAAAAAATCTAACCAGACTTCATATAACGATATTGTTAACCATTACTATGATAATGGTAGATGGTCTACTTTGGATCGCGTATTATAGTTATGATGTCGTTATATAAACATGCATAGTTATTGGTGCCTATTATAAGAAGTATTGACTAATAAGTCCTAAAAAGAACAAATTAGATACAATTCATAGGCAGACAACTTAACATTAGTATGTGAAAATATGCCATTTCCGTGCGGCCACATTTGTGTCGATTATAAGAAATCGGGTCAAATTCTGACGTTTTTTGTTCGTTTTCTCTGCAACAAATAGGGCTAGAAGCTTATTTTTGATCTCATTTAGTGTGAAAATATATACCTGAAACCACTGCAACCTTTTTTTAAAGCATTCATTCCTTTTATAAATTTGTGTTTTGTGAAGGCGGTACACATTCACCGGAACGATGTTATACGCCTTCAGTTAGTACAGTTGAACGGGGTCGAATTCTGTGAATTTATTTTCATTTAAGGTAATTTTTAAGTATGCTGTTTTATAAAGAATTTATCGCAATTTTACAAGCACATGTCCGTTAATAATGCCTGTGTGTTCGAATAGTCAGTTGAGGTACTGAGCTCACTCAAACATGTCGCCTTCAGAATATTACACTTGGACGGGTTTTGAAGTCACAAAAGTGTGTAGCATTATTTAACATACTTTCAGATCAAATCACGTGTACCGAACTTCGACACGATAAAATTAGAAGATTTTTATGAAAATATGGATTTAGATTAGACTGATCTGGATTCTAACTAAAAATTTTTCTCGGCCGATTGTTTTCAATTTGAAACAAATGATGAACAATGACCGTGGTCTAAGGGTAGAACGTCCGATCTCTGATCCGAAGGTCCTTAGTTCGAATCCCGGCTTCGACGGGTTTTCATTTATGAACTTCACGATCCCATTTTCCGGACGTAGTATTGGTGGAGTATCCAGGAAGTGGACTCGAGTGTGATTAATATAAGAAAATTGTTTGTTTTGCAATCGAGCGAAAACAAATTAGTATAATTTAACAATGATCTGCACTTGTCCAAGTTTCAACAGATCCATAGGGGACCTTTGGTTTGGTCCATACAGCTTCTACACCAAAAAGAGAATTACACAAATACATGATATTCTACTTAAAATGTAGAAAATGTACGTTAGCTTGATCGACTGCATCTTGACCTGCAGTGTCGCACCCCATTACGCTCGCGTCGCAAAACGCTCACTTCGCGAGCGTTATACGGCGGAAAACGCTTTTATGCCATGGGAGCGTTATACGACAAAAAGGCCACCTAACGCCGCATAACGCTCGCCGATACATCATCATGAATTCAAATCCACATCAATTCTAAAATCTCAGTATCACCTTCACACGGCCTCAGCATTATCAAATTAACTCTTCAGTAAAGTTCATTATCATCTACAATTAAATCCGCATTACCACCAGTTCCAGCAAGTCAATGCAGAGAAGCAACATGGGAACGATTATTCCTCCATACGCATACTGCATTACTTCTCAAGGCCCATAACTCTGACCCAAACAAGTCGACCATATACGTATCTCTTCTTGGTAATGATGTTTCCCATAAAGTTTTGTTCAATTCCAGCCAGTAGTTACAGACAGACAGACATCCAGAATGTTTATTGTCGTAAACTTCTTGACATACAAACATCTACATATTTTACAAATAACAAACAAACTACAAACGTCACGTGCCATGGGATAGAGAAGTTACGCGGAATCGGTTATTAATTTCTTGGTTCGTAATTGCTCTGTATGCTTTTCAAGGGCCAAAACTATGCGTTGAAGGATCAGAGGTCGTTTTTATTAAGCTTAGTGCGAATTTTGCATTTTTTTTCAACACTGGTTTCTAAAAATATATTTTTACAATGGGTGTACTTATTTTCATGTAAATTAATGTACGAAGCTTGATAAAACGATCCCTTGACCAGGACAAATCTTCGACATGCGCATCTCCTCTTGCTGCTACTACTGCTGCTACTACTGCTACTGCTACTGCTACTGCTACTACTACTACTACTACTACTACTACTACTACTACTACTACTGTGCTACTGCTTCTGCTTCTGCTACTGCTACTGCTACTGTGCTACTGCTGCTGCTACTGCTGCTACTGCTACTGCTACTGCTACTGCTACTGCTACTACTACTACTGCTACTGCTACTGCTACTGCTGCTACTGCTGCTACTACTACTACTGCTGCTACTGCTGCTACTGCTACTGCTACTGCTACTGCTACTACTGCTACTGCTACTGCTACTGCTACTACTGCTACTGCTACTGCTACTGCTACTGCTACTACTACTACTGCTACTACTACTACTACTACTACTACTACTACTACTACCACTACTACTACTACTGCTACTGTGCTACTGCTTCTGCTTCTGCTACTGCTACTGCTACTGTGCTACTGCTGCTGCTACTGCTGCTACTGCTACGGCTACTGCTTCTGCTTCTGCTACGGCTACTGCTACTGCTACTGTGCTACTGCTACTTCTACTGCTACTGCTTCTGAAACGTTGAGAGTTGATAGTACTTAATAACCAGATCAGAAATGTTACAACACAATGTCATTTTTACTGGTACTGATCTCCATGCAGCGTTGTACTGATCTCCATGCAGAATAATAAGTCTTAAGGTTGTACAAAGAGGCCACCCATAGGAAAATAAAATGGCCTTTAATACAATAACTTTGAATAAGAATCATAATCCTTGGGGCCAAATTTGGATGGTCTCTTAATATAATATGTGGTCGTTTAACACAGATGGTCGCTTGTAAGTAAGTAAGTAGGTAGGTGAGTGAGTGAGTGAGTGAGTGAGTGAGTGAGTGAGTGAGTGAGTGAGTGAGTGAGTGAGTGAGTGAGTGAGTGAGTCAGTCAGTCAGTCAGTGAGTGAGTCAGTCAGTGAGTGAGTCAGTCAGTGAGTGAGTCAGTCAGTGAGTGAGTGAGTGAGTGAGTCAGTGAGTGAGTCAGTCAGTGAGTGAGTGAGTGAGTGAGTGAGTGAGTGAGTGAGTGAGTGAGTGAGTCAGTCAGTCAGTCAGTCAGTCAGTCAGTCAGTCAGTCAGTCAGTCAGTCAGTCAGTCAGTCAGTCAGTCAGTCAGTCAGTCAGTCAGTCAGTCAGTAAGAAGAAGTACATAATGAATTTGTTGCTCAAGAAATAACTAAAGAAAATAAATAAAGGGCGACAAAACAGAAGTTTCAAGCACAACACATTTCACAATTGATTTCATACTGCGTAAAAAATGATGAGCGTTTTGCGACAAAAAGGCCTAGTTGCGCCGCAATTCGCTCTTAATGACAAATGTGAGCGTTTTGCGGCGCTGTCGCCGTATAACGCTCGCGGGTGAGCGTTTTGCGACGCGAGCGTAATGGGGTGCGACACAGCAGTCTAGCGTACTGTCCCTCTTATATCTGATATTTAGTGATAAGAGTAAATATAAATTATGAGTTCGGTTGAACGGTATGTGTATATGTGTATGTGTATATACATATATATGTATATATGTATATGTATGCATTTTTAAGCATGTATGTTAAATGCTACATTGTTGTCATTTATACCTATTCATTAAGATCTTGAACCAATATTCGCGTATATCTCAGTTATGTACACATACATATACACACATATATTATATACACATATATTCAAAAAGTGATACATTTTCGTTGAATGTTCTCGTGTAAATCATTTACTGTCAAATATCCGAACAAAGTGCATATTTATAATTGTTACATACATTGTCTTTTAGATGTTAAAAGAAAAAAATGATAAAAAGTTAATAATGAATTGGATTTTTAACTTTTAGAATTATTAAGTTAAACTTAATTCAGTTAATATTATGTGGAAATATTTGAGACTTCTTTCAATATTGAACAAAACACTATTTGTTGCCTTTAATAATCTTTTGTTAAAACCTGTCGTAATTATCGAACTCACATTTTTCTCGTATTTGCGTACTTAAGGCGACCTCTGTCTCTTTGACGTCATATGGGTTAACTTTCAAACACTAAAAAATACAACAATTATCACCCTTTAATCCATACATTGTTGATGTAAATTACGTGATATTTAAGTTCACTTTTTTTCTCGAGTTACACGAATTCTCCAAATTGCCTGATGCACATTGGTTTGAATGACGTCATTAATTTAATTTGAGTTAAAAGTATTTTTTTCCAATTCTATACATTAAAAACACAACAATTATCACCGTTTAATCCATTTTTATTATAGTACAATACGTGATGTTTCGAGTTCACTGTCTTTCTCGAATTACACGAATTTCCACGATTGCATGACGCACATTGGTCTGTATTACGTTGATGGAGGTAATTGGGGTAACGGATTTTATTAACTGAACAAAGAAACCTTTATAGTATATTTGAATTGCCTATTTTACAAGTCATATGTTATGATCCATTCATGTCGCGTTAATTTTTATATGCATGTAATGCAGTTATTATCCTTCATACCCAAACTATTATTTTTTTATGATAAATGAAAGTTTATTAATTAATATATCGAAACTGAAACGTACATTCTTGCCCTTTGCCTTGTACAAGTTGACTATTTTGTACCCTTATAATATACATGTATTAAACAGCCTGCCTTTGTAATGATATTTCGAAATACATTGAATAAATGTTAATTTTAAAATTTATCAGTTTGTATAGGTTAAACTATTGATACACGTCTCTATCTCATTACATTTACCGCTTTGCATGAAACACAATTCACACATACAATAGTACCAAATCTGAGACTTTTTGTCCTATGTCAATAAAGCTACACGAGTTATCTCCCTTTACATGACAAACTAAGTTTAGTGATGATCCGTCTCTATTTATGGCACCATTTTTGTTATAGCAATCCTGATAGAGGACTATGAATTATAATAACGCTAATAAATTACTTAAAAATTCTTTTTAAATGTATTTTCATTCTGTAGGATCATACCGTATTTTAACTCTTTGCTGTCGAAAAGACTATAAACACTATGGTTATATTTAAGATTGTTTGACAAATAAAATTTTAAAAACTAGAAAAATATATCATACGTCTAGAATATATTCCCTCTAAGTAAAATTACATTTTTAGGTTCTACATGTCCAGTTTTGCGAAATCCATTTGTACCGCAATATTGAATGTTAATTTCACGCTGGCTACTTCTTCAAAAATAGGTATACTGCAACCTCTCCAGAGCGACCCTCTCTTGACCAACAACCTCCCTTTAACAACAGCATGATTTTCCGACTGTACTATTTAGCTATCAATTTAACATCTCTACAGCGACAACCTCTCAACAAAACAACGTAATGTTACTTCTCCAAAAGGGCGTTGTTTTAAATAGGTTACGCTGTAAATTCATCAATTAACATTCCGTCGGGTTATTTCTACAAACCTATATGTCATTTTCACCCGTTTTGAGAAAATCGCATTTGAAGTTTTGAACTGCAATGGCTTTAAGCGAATTACGAGTTTGTGGAATCGGGATTAATCCATTAGAAATATGTCTACAAACAGGTGAGTATGATTATTGTAAAGAGCTCATCGAGACGAAAACAATTGATACCAAAATCTCAATATTGCCAAAAACTCATGAACTGGACTAGTTTTATATATTTTGGGATTTTTATAAATGTAGTTGGGTTATAATCAACAGTGTAAACTAGTATTATAACACTTTGTTTGTTTTCTTTCCGAGAAAAAAAAAACAGTTGTGATTAAGCACCTTGAATGATTACAGACATGTACGGAGCCGCTAAAGTGACATTCTCCTCTTATTTTTAACTTGTAGCGGTCTTTTTTGATTTCGTTTTTACGAAATGTTGTTTCATGATTACAAATTAGTATTTCGTGTATCGCCGTAGACGACAATTTTCAGTCACATTCGGGGCGGGCAGATGAACATAACTAGTTTGCCCGGACATTCATTTAGTCTAGTAACCAGTATTTGCCATGCTTTTTTAACCTGTTATTTATCCGTCAGCCATCTACCTAGCTACCACATGCGAATAAATTTATTCATTGATGGAAGGCAATTTTGTTACGGAGAACATGAACCCTACTGGAGGATCGAACTCACACAGTCCGACGCGATAGCACTGCGCTAGCCGACCGGGCTTCTCTGATTCTAGTCGCTGGTATAATATACAAAGTAAGATACTAGGTCTTATTTCCATTGTGGTCCTCATAATGAGAGAATTAACATAGAGAGGCAGATCTTAAAATATAAATAGTACAAGCAGTAAAAATAAGCAGAATGAAGAAATTAAAGGACAGACATGTGCTAAAAAGAATAAGACTAAAAATTCTTGTTGCACTGGGAAATAAATGCATGTGACTAAAATGTTGGTATCATTAGGATCAATTGACAAAAGTATGTAATAAATGAATTATACATGTAGTAAACTGATAATGATATGCGTTAAAAATCTTAAGAAATAGAGTCAAGTAAAAATGTTTTAACATTAGATTTAAAACCATGATAGCTGGGAGATATTTTAAGAGAAGATGGTAAAACATTCCAGAATTTACACCCGGTAAAAGTAAAAGATTTCTTGCTAAAAGAACGACTTGGGAGAATACAATTACCATTGGAACTAGAACAAGTACTATAAGAGTGTCCAGTGTTTTAAGTAATGAATTTATCGTGCATATATATTGAACTAAGTCCATGTTTTACTTTAAAACATGACAAAGGATGATTTGTTCTTTCTTCTCAACAGGTAGCCAATATAAGTTTTTGAATTGTTCGGAACCTATATGTGTCGTGTGGTCTATATTTAAAACAAAACAGATCAATTTATTATGACTTGTATTTAATCTGTCTACTCAGACCATTGTACCAAAAAGAACAAGCGTGTCAAAGTGGCACTGTATAAGCGAAGTTTTAACAAGTTTTTTTCATATGTTTAGTAAGAAATTCACGTGTTCTATAAAGAAAACTACACATGGTTTTGACACCTGAAGAACAACTTCTGACAGATGAGCAGTACAAGCTGATATTAAATATAAAAATCGATTAAAGTTATTTTACCGGAAAATAAGCTATGCTGAAAATCCTAAAATGTAAAATTCTCCGATTAAAATTTATAAAAAAATCAGCTCGTGTGAGTTTCGATCCAATTTTAGCATTTCAACTGAGGCCGGATGACCAGACTTAAGGTAACAGATTGGCGAGTGCCGTGTACAGAATAGGACGTTCTAAATCGCCTTGTTCAAGGTACTTTCATAATTACTGTTTTGTATGGGATTTCTACTGGTCACGAAGCATGGAACGTTTGCACAAGTACATCATAGGAATGTTGTGCATTTTGATTAACTGAACTTGTAATAATTGCTAATTGTTCGTGTGTTTCGAAAGGCCGTACACAGACATAATGACTTGGGACCAATAAATTATATGTTTGGCCTTTTTTGAGGCAATATAATCCAATCACAATTAATCTTATAAAAGGAAATTACTCACTGGAAAAATGTTATTTCGTTAATAGACGTTTTCATCGGTTTAATCACAATGTTAAAGGTCAATCTGCATTCGATCGTAAATGTTAGACGGCTACGTCGAAAACTTACTTCAAACAAATAACCCAAAAAACTATTTTAGTTTACATTCACAACATAGTGTTACGATACGGGGCTTATTGAGTAAGAAAAGTTATCATATTTCTAACATAACTTTTAATAAAATAGTTCTCTGAACGTCTACGTGTTAACAGTTCGGAATCTAACTTAGATTAGAATTCTGGGCAGATTCCGAAGAGAGCGGCTCCGAATCTTACGCAGAATCTGCCCAGAATGAATATCCAAGCAATAATAATTACATCTCTCAAAATCTCATCACGTGGCATACATGTATTTTATATATTTGATTATCTGATCAGGGCTACCCATCTATCTGTTATTATTAATAATGGAAAATTCTGCTGACCATAGTATATACAATGTACCCGTAAACATGCAGGATTAATTAAGAGGCATAGTAATAACACAGTAATAAGCTGTCTAAATGAATGTGTCTCCGTTTTACTCATTGTAAATTACTGGTAAATTTTCTGTGCCTTATTTTTAGTCTGGTTCCACGATATTAGGTATCGATTAACTACTCTCATTACATGAAATCAGACAGGTGTGCAGTCCATTATTTGTATACGGAGATAAGAAAACATTTTCTTCCCATTTGACAAAAATGTAAAAAAAATGTTTCACAAAAAAGCGAGAAATTTAAAATGTGCTAAGCTGGGGTATATGATGTTTTTATTTACTTGTATTTTTATTGAGGACTCGCAAAATTAATCGTGTCACGCCGCAATAAATCACGCGTCTTATTTGAAATCATATAAGACTCAGCTGCTTCGCAGCCGAATAATATTCATACATTGTACATACTTAAGTAAATTTGTTGTGCAAACAAAATAATCAACAGTACTTATGTTTTTACAGGTACTACACCCATTCAATTCACCGTTGGTTCTTCCATTTAAAATGAACGAACTGTTACGTTGTAAAAAATCTAAAAAAAGTATAGCCGTAATTGTGTACATGCTTGCCTTCATTGTTTCTTTGAAGCTTAACATTTTTATCAGAAAAATCTTCAAATCGTGTCCGCATTTCATAGAATAAATCATCTAAATCATTTTCATCGTAGACTAGTGATGATTGATATAGTCAAGTAATTTTTGGTACGGGAGTTCAAATCTCCAAATATCCATATTTTGTCGTATTTATATGAAAGACTATCAATATCAGACTACAAATCAGCAACAGGATTTTTGCTAGAATAAATCGAATTTTCTGGTGGCAAATAAACTACATTGTACTCCATACAATTTATTATCAACTTTCGTCAGTTTGTTCAACGGACCATACGATGTGAGTACTTTCACTTTGTGCTGTATTAATAAATGGTTCTACAGCAGACGACGAGGTGAGCACGATTTATGACAAGTGAAAAGGACCAAACGACATTCGGTTAACCTGTTCGCAAATTCATAACCGGTTAACTGATTGCCGTTCGAATAACCGTTTGCTTCTCTAGTATCAAATCTATGATAAAATAGTGGGTAAAGTCGTATTTTAAATTTGCAAATTAAATTATGACATACCCACTATAAAAGTGGGTAAGTGCACTCCTATGTTTCAAAAGTTCAGAGTAAATGAACTCTTTATGTATGATTACCAGTGAATATATTTTAACACATTATTTGACTATTATCGTGTTTAATTTTCTTGCGAGTTGAAAGATGCTTGATCAATTTCACCGACAGCTTGTCTGCAAGTTGAAATATGCTTGATCAATTTCATCGACAGCTTGTCTGCAAAATTTACTGAAACCATAAAGTACCGAATCGTCGAATTGTCGAACAAAATGCAAAAATCTTCAAGGAAACCAAAACTAGATACCAAGATCTTTACGTACCAGGCCAGTGAATAATTTTGAGACTTGGAAATTTAACAAAAACGTTTGACAAAACTTTTTATACTTGTATCAAATAGTGTAATTCCTCGACGTTTACGGTAATTGACTGATCACCTCGGCCGTTTCAGTCAACTGTAACATCAGACTCATGTAGACGCTTTATTTGAATGATTCAAACATTTATAGGGTTTGCTATTTAATTATTTCCGTAGTTGGCAAAATTCTGCAGTAAGCTTAATTTTGCCGATAAATTATGTAGAAATATAATAGAAGTATATAACTGTACGCACATTTATTTTGAGCAATTTGGGATTTAGCCGACTACTAAACTGCAACAAAACATACGCAACAATTGTGCTTATCAGATTTTCATCCCAGCACATCATCGATCTATGTTAGGTACTGATAAATTTAAGTTCGAATCAGCAACAATCGGAAGTGATCGACTGTTTTCCGAATTTTTCCGATAGTTGAATAGGAAAATTAGGGCCCCATGCTATTCTTATCAGGATAATAAATCACGATCCAGCTCTCGGATAAATGATACAGTGATAGTTTAAACTGACCATTAATTTTATGTTTTATATCTACAGAAGTGACATATTTTAATTGTAAAAATGTTTCTGAATGACTGCTTGTTATTGTCATTTTCTATTCGTTATATAATACCTGAGGTGGAAATTGACTGTATACGTACAAAATAGTCTCAGACCTGGAATAAAGACATAATGGTTTCAGATAATACAGCTTTCCAATCGTATCTATTATTTGTTGTTATCTCTGTTTATGGTAAATGCAGCATAGTATTTGGCAATCCATCATTTCAGAAATTTTGAATTCTTAAGACTTTATTGTAAGTTGAAATAATAAATTTAAAGTTAGATGGCGAACACAAAGTTACAAATTATTGACTAGTACGGTCAATGCAGAAAGACGAAAACTTGTTATTGGTTAAAATTTAATATGGGATATGGTTTAATCTTTGTACTAAAACTTCTCCTGGATTTTGTGTCACAGACAGAAATAAACAATTTGTCTTCAAATGGAAGCCATCCGAAACTTCAGTATCATCTACATAGTTTTTCAATCGAATCACACAGAAAAGCACATATTAAGAAATTGTGCTGTTCGAACAGACAACTTGCCAGTTAAAATACCCTCGCCTCCAGGATAATCCCATTTATGAGAGCATATATTATCTTTAACAATAAACTTGAATAGTATTATTGCCTGTTTTTACGAGTATAAGAAAAAATGACAGTACAAGGGCATGATATTTTGATGAATGTTTGTATGTGTGTCTATAGACTACCGGTATTACAATAATATTAAAGAAGGTATAACAATATGAATAATGTTTCATTTGTAATAATTTTGTTTGAATCTAAAGGGAAGGGGTTAACAGCTACATTGTGTTCATAGCAATTTTAGTTTAAAAGATTTATATAAGTTTAGTTTCTAAATTTTATTTTTCCATTATGATTGATCTGATTTAAAAATACATGATATAGTTGGTATAATAAATTAACTACCAGTCTGGGCTATTCGGCTAACTCAATTGGTAGAGCCATGGGCTCGAGTGTTGTTGTGCGTTCGAGTCCGAGTGGAAACTATCTGTGGAATTTTCGCTTCTCAATGTTGTTTCAAGTGGGTAGTTTCCCATTACTAACAAGGAGATGGCGTATACTGGTCAGACACCCAGAAAACTGAGGAGACGCGCACATATAGGAGATAAGCCGTTTTTTGCCCATTTAAGCGTAAAACACTGAAATCTGATAAGCGAAATTGTACGTACGACAGTGTTTAAGCTAGTCGTAACTGGCAGAATTCTGTGCGGGAATTACGCACGTACGCGCACTGTCTGCAGCACTGCTATATGCTGGTTAAGTCATCATTGACAAATCAATATTATCATGACAACTTTAACTTTCACTATTTTTCAAATACTTTTGCTTCAATATTTTCATTCATTCATATGTTTCTCTACATGTTTCTAGGTAATTACGATAAAAAAATCAAATGGGAAATCTGAATCTGAATTAATGAATTAATACAGTACATGTAGTTATGACATAAAGAAAATGTGTACAATTTACAGTGCAACCTCTCCAGAGCGGTCCTCTCTTGAGCAACAACCTCCCTTCACCAACAGCATAATTTTCCCCAATGTACGATTTAACTACTAATTAAACCTCTCTAGAGCAACAACCTCTCAACAACAGCATAATTTTGCTTCTCCCATATGGTGTTGCTTTAGAGAGTAAAATAAAAGTACTTGATATATAAAACAGTGAACTAAAAGGGAAACAAAAAAGCGAAGATATATCGAGCATGAACAATTTTTAACTTTACGCTGATGTATGGATGCCTAGTGTGATTATTTTAACTTTCAGTACAAGTAAAAGTCGTAAGATGCTGACATTTATCATAAAACACGCTACAACTGCTGACTAAAGTGATTCAGAAAACAAATTATTAATGACATATCTAGAACGCAGATGGGGACACAACTATCTTTTGTATACATTCATAACAATGAATTACCAGTATTACCTCCCTTGAACCACACATTGATATTTTTCGCTCGTCATTTTTGCTTGGCTGAGTAATTTAGTGAACGATTTTAAAAAATCAAATAAAGTCTTACATTATGTTATAATGTACATTTTTGTCTTCTGAATTAGTGAATATTAAATATTCGTGTATCATGCACTGTTTGCAATATATCTAAAACACCATTCTGAAATGAAAATCTAAAATCCAATAACTTCACATTTTATTAATTTTTAACTTGATTAATACAAAGCAACAAATGCTACAGGGATGTATTTGTATGTAGTCAGACAAGACATGATTATATTAAGGCTAAATCTTATTAAAGCCGGTGTTTATTTACAATCATGTTTATTCATAGAGTCCCTGAAGTGGTCTTAAGTGTGGGTTGGTTCACTAGGAAACAGATAAAGCAGCGAGTAAATGTAATAAAATTGGATTGGAAACATTCATAATATTTGTTCATACACATCGTTTATCTAGTCAACATCAGGACAGGACCGAAAACTGTCGTTTGATAATATAAAAATCACAATGTTGGGGAAATATACTTGAAATTATGAATAAATAAATTACGTGTAGATTAAATATATAATTTCAGGTATTAAACTTTGCAAATATTGCTTATTCGATACAATTGAAACGGTCAATCGCTGACGAACACAAGGTGTCTCTTCTAAGAAATGATAGTAACACGAACACTCAGAGCGGCATACATGCGGATCAGGAGAAGAGAGTATGTATTGACTGTAACCCGAATCGTCCTTGATGAGCATCAGGCCAGAAGGAGGCACGATGAGAGGACGGTTTGGGTTAAGCCCTGGATGCTGAGACGGGTCACCCAAGAACAGCACTGATGCAGGAGTCGATGTGAGATTCGCATCGGAAGGCCTCTACTTCAAAACCTACCTCAAAATCGAGCAATCCATGTTTTGGGAGATGGTGGACAGAACACATACGCCGTACCCCGTAACTATCTCCGATCTTCCTCCCAAAAAACACAAGGTAAATCTTAGACTAAAATATCGCACGGCGCCAAGATCAAATGTGAGTTGGGCATTAGTTGACGTGTTTTAATTTCATTGTCGTTCACTAACAACTAGATCAATCCTTGTACTTGTATAATCAAAGGTGGCTGCGACCGTGGTCCAGTGGTTAACGTGCTGGACTCGGAGATCTGGGTTCAAATCACGGTTCTTCCATATATGCAGAAGTTGCCGGCTCCTTGTGGAAGGGTAAGTTAATTCTGGTTAGTATACAGTCCAGGAAAACTGGTTATGTGAACCGGTCGCCGTATATAACTGAATTTTCTTTTGAAAAACGGCGTTAAGCCCCAGTGAAAAAAGACAATCAAACAATGGACTGAAGTAGTTTATAAAAGATGGCATACAGCTAACGCTATTTGATTCTACCAGAAAGACATTAAATTATGAGTCATATTTTACAGACGCTGATATTTGTACTAAAATGTCATACGTCAAGGATTGACTGTTTTATGAACTGAATGGTGTAAAATAATTTCAAACTTTGAACTGGTCATGTGTTGTATATTAGCATTTGAGTACCGGTTTTTATTACATTTTTACTGTTTCTTTCTAATTTGCTGACCATTTCTTAATTGTGTATAAAAATATTTCAACTACTTGTGTTATATTTATCTCATTTGCATTGAATTTAGGGGTCTTGAAAACATTTCATGTTGACTTCATAGTCAGTTTCTTATGTTAAAATCAGTTACATCAAATTGAATTTTGGTGTATTATTCTTATATATGCTGATAAGTAATGTACAGTAAAGTTCCGCTATTAATGTCACCTTCCGGACCGACATGAGTTGGCCTTAATAGCGAGTCGGACTTATTAGTGAAACATGAAGACAGCTGACCTTAAGTACCCAATTTTAAGTAGTCATTTTGTCCTAGTGATTTCAAGTTCTCTAAAAACTCAAAACAGCATAGATTTATTGCACAAAATAATACACTTAACTTCAAATGTCTTAAATGAATATTTAGTTTAAAATCTAGATATAGCTTGTCTACAAAATAAATTATTACCCACCATAATTTAAACAGGAAAAAACGGAAAGGTACGGAATTTAGCATCATCCCTTAAGTTTTAGTAGCTCGATCCCTCATTTCTATGTAATCTGTCACACGACTTCTCATATGATTTAGCATCATACGTTTTCAAATCGTAAATTACAGTGAGTAACATTTGCGATAATTACAGGCGATAACATTATTAAGCTCTTCAAACTAGAAAACTATTTATTTCCGGACGAAAATTTCGTCTTAAGTTTGTTTCTTCATTTAGGGAGCATTCCGAACTGTTCCTGTTTGACAATTGTTGTAATGAATTATATATTTACTGCACATTTTTGTACCTGAAAAATGTACACCAGCAAGGACGCAACTGACAAATTCTAACAGACCATCTGATGCATTTTTGAGTCAAAACGCACGTTTTTGTTCGTCGGGGAAAATCCTGAACTTGTTGCACAAACATTCTTCCAGCAAACGATGCCACCGTTGATCAAAGGCACATGATTAATTTCAATTAAAAACATCCCAATATCAATTGTCATCAAAAGCATGTGTGTCGATGTTTTTCACACCTTTCACGGGTCTAGCCAAGTTTGTTTATTGGATATGTCATGGGGTAAGGTTTAAAGATTAAAAAATCCGTACCCGACCGTAGTACGGAACGTAAAACAGCGATATTTTAAGATTCGGGACCGTAATAAATTGGCCGTATTTTGAAGACGGCCGACCGAAATATCGAGACATACGGCCAATGAATTAAAGAACAAAAAATTCTGGACCGGGAAAAAGTGACCGTAATTATGCGGACGACCGTAATTTCGGTGCGACCGTAGAGTGGAACGAACTTTACTGTAATATCTCCTTTGACATAAGCACAAATAATTGAATCTTGTTAAAATAAATGAGCAAGTGTGCAATGTTAAAGTATCTGCATATTACTATCTTACAACCAGGACTGATATTTACTGTGATTTAAACATTAAAGGAACCAATTGTATGGAAAAATTCATTATTTTCTTAAACTGTAGAGTGTGTTTCAAATTCGTTTCCGAGTTCATTTTACTGACAATTGTTTGATTAGAATTTAATCCACTGATTTTCGTTATTAGTGAAAGATTAATAAATTCCAATTCAAATATCTAACAATATAAAGAAAAAAAAAATGTTTGGGCAAAATACGTTAACAGGCTATTTTTGCAACACACATATACGAATAACAGCATTAATTAAACATATAAAACTCAATTAATTTTAGTCATAAAATTTTCTAGATGATAATTTTGTTAGGCATTGAATACGTTGAGGGGAAGTTTAGTGGTAAAATCGACATTTGTTGTTTGATTTTGTCCTATAGTATTGTTTTTGTTATATATGCTGTTTCTGTGGGTTATTTTTTGTAATTTTGTTCCCATGGCAACCATTAAATATGTATGTATCTTTAAATTGTTTATAGCCGAGGCCGTGGTCCAGTCTTTAGTACGCTGGACTTGCAACCCGGAGATCCGTGTTCGAATCCCGGTCGCGGCAGGTCATACCCTTCTATGAAAATTTGACAAAAATCTAGATTTTCCTCCATATGTGGAGAAGTTGCCGGCTCCTTGTGGAATGGTAAGTTAGTACTGGTTAGTATACTGTCGGTTAGGTGAACAGTTCGCCGAATATAACTGAAAAATTGTTGAAAAACGGCGTTAAACCCCAGTGACAATAAGTCACGAACGAACGAACGAACAAATTATTTAATGTATGTTCTGTTGTCATGGATATTTGGTTATTTAAAATGTTTGATAATGCACTTGATTGTGAGTAAAATTTTTTATGTTGCAATAAATTTAATCAAATCCCAGTTTTTGTGCATTATTAAGTTATTTCCTCTAAAAATGTGACTGAATCTTAAGATTTGGAATCTCCATATGTTGTAGTATTAGAAAATGATAATAACTCAATTTCACCGAAGAATCCCGAATGGCCCACAATGTCATGGTTTGCCACAATTGACTACTGCAGACCCTAATTCGTCAATGAAATTCCAGCGTTTCAATCAAATGTAACAAAACATATATCACGCTTTTCTCATGATTCCAATGATAACCCAACCAAAACATTGTAAATTTTAATTATATGAATGCAGAAAAGCCGTTCAGACGGATAATCCCGTTCACGTACCCAGCACGTAAATATCAAATAATAAAAAATGGTACAGTATAACCCCTGAAAACCTGACTCCCTGAAAACCGGAATTCTCTGAAAATCGGACGATTTTTCAAGTCCTATTTTTTCTCTTCTATAATCAATAGTCCTGCGAAAACCGGAATTCTCAGAAAACCGAACTAATTTCAAAAACACAATCTCAACAATCCTGAAAACTAAATCAACTTACAGACAGAAACGCTTTCTGACTCGAAATCAACCCCGCTTAGACCATTTAGTTATCATTAATCTGTGTGAACGCCACAATACCCTTAAAGACAAGGGAATTCATAGCTGCTTTTCGGTAAAAAACATTTAAAATCAGTGTTGTAAATGATTACAAGTTCAGGTCGTAAATATACCGGAATGATTTAAGTGTGTCGTGACATTGGACGGTTCTGTAATTTCACTTCCGGTGTTTTAGTGTATTTAAAAAATAAAGAAAATCTTAATTATCGGCGTGTAATAATGTGAATAATCGTTTTGACTGTTAGTGCTAAAACATTGAGATTGGTGAGAGAAATCGAGATTCTTATTAATATTTATATGAATGATATGAAAGATTGTCTGATACTTCTTAAAAGAAAAAGTAACTTTGTGTAAGGTCACAATATAATACTCTTGTGTACACAATATTACCGCAGCGCTGGTTGTATTATGTAGTCTAAAGCCAAGTTCACATCCGCTTTGGGTCTGCCGTACACCTATCTGTGACCCATTTTTTTTTAGAAAATCGCTGGGTGTCGTACGGCACCATCAAGATCTCCGTACAAAATCACAAAGCTGCAGGGGTGTCACAACCTCGCATGCTAGATTTTGACATGCACATTTTCCTAGCGATTTTCGGGCGTAGGTAGCTGCCTACTTTGCCAAGCAGCTGCACGGCAACCTTGGACATAAGCACAATTAACATTCGAGGCTGATCATACAATGAACGCACGAACAAAGTATGACATTCGTACGACAGTCTTGCAAAATTTTGTTTATCGTAAGGTGACCGCAAAAAAGTTTTGCGAATTCTTACGACTATCTTTCGACTTTCTTGCAAATTAGCACGGCTGTTGCATGGCCATCTCGCGGATGCCGTACAACAGCCGTGCGTTTTTTTAACGATCAAGCTGTGAATATCGTATGACTGGTGCGGACCTGTCCGAGCATTTTGCAAATTTGTCTACGACATCCCAGTACTGCGAAATCGTACGAACAAAACAATGCACGTCTGATGTGAACTGGATTCAAACTATGCTAATGAACACCTGTGAGCAACAGACACCTGTCTACAATGTACAATATCATTCATCAATGGGTGAAAATACGGTCTTAAATCGGTCATAAATAGCGGACAATTGTTGACTAAGGACAGCGTACACTGAATAGGATTTCATAATCCGTATTTTTTTCAAGGCGAATTCGTTATTTTGTTTTAAGATGTTTCTATGCTCTATTGAGAAGATACTAGGAGTATCATTTTAAAGGAATCATTTTTTCCTTCCCGATGTAAAAATTGTAACTATCTTTTGTATACATGTAGTTTTAAAAAACATTTCTTTGTATTCATTACATTTAAAATCTTTAAAAAATATCTAATTATCGAATGACGTCAACAATTGATGAAGACCCATATGACTGAGCAGAAGTTCACGAGTTTTCTCGTGTTCTATGAAATGCACGAAGCTACCTACGTCAATGGTCAAGAAGTTGTTTACAAATCTTACAATGTGGTCATTATCGCATTATGGCCAATTATTTGATAATGTTAATAAACAACAATAAATGCATTGTATAACGACAAGTTTTTACTATTTGTGTTTATTTACGGCGTAAAGGAAGTTTTTTTATCACTGAAAAATATACTGTTCATGATTTCACTCACGTGAAAACACGCCATGCATGCATTGTATTGACGTCAATCACACCTCAAATAGAACAATAATAGGAATTTCATACTAATACTATGTCTAGACATTGTCTGGTATTTACAATGACCCGTAATAAGAGCCATGACCGTATTTATTTATAGACAAGTGCATTGGTACGTTGAAAAAGATGTCTCTCATCAAAGCACTGAGAGAACTCAACATTTTGACGAAGTATATTTTCAAAGAAAACAAAAACTACTAGGTCATCTAAGTTCAATACATTTAATATATTAGTCTGAAGCATGTAACAAAAACAATGCAAAAGTTACAATAAGTTTTCCGTAATTATATAATAAAAAGACGTAATGGGAACATTTTTATAAGGAAACAACTTTCACGAGAACATTTAAGACCAGCTGACTGATTACCTCCCTTGAATTATACTTTACAATATTTTCGATTTGCTGTTACGTAAAGTGTAGACTATATAAAATTTATAATTAAGCAACCACTTTTTTATATTACTAGTAATGATATACATCACACATAGGATACTATCATACAATGTTACTTACACGATTAAAACGACAAAGACAGATCCTAAAACGAATTTTTACAAATTAATAATGTTAAGAATTCTTCAAATTCAATCAAAAGAAAAAAAGCTTATTGAGGAACATTTTTCTGTTTAACAAAATATTAGAAATATAATAAAAGTGGTATATTATCATTGTGTTATAAACCAAACTTACAACACATTTATCCAATAACAGCAAATAACAATAACAGCAAAATAGACCTATTTTCAAGCGATGAAATTTCAAAACTATATCAAAATTTAATACAGGCGAATCCTCTCTATAACATAATTATTGAGTATGTCGCAGGGTAGATTAGTTGTTTGCTATGTCTGTACTTGTCGTATGTATTATTGTTTTGTCATTTGTGCATGTTTGAGTATTACCTTATAGTCACCCCTCCTGCTCCCCATAACTCATCATTCATGTCACCTGCCGCCCCTGTAGATACCGGAATTTAGCATACGTATGTTCCGCTTGCGCACTACTGTTCACACGCTAGTCAGTTAGAACCGTTTTTTTGGGGGGGGGTGTTTTGTTATTTTCGGCGTTTGTGCCTTTGCAGGCCTTATACCCCAGTTCCATCAATTTCCTAAATGATGTAGAACCAGCGCACGACATTGGTGGCCAGTGTGGGGGTGGCATGTACAAACAACACAATGGAATCAATCTACACAAAATTAATGTGAAGAGTCAAAAAATGTTTTTTGAAGGATTGAATTCAGAAAAAGTTTCAACTTTATATGTACTATTTAGTATTATGGGGCAAAGTCAAAGATATTTATCTGTTTGAAGAAGTTTTGTAGATACTGACAAGTAAACGCCACGTTTTGAAAAATATTTCTAATAAAATTTATTGTAATCGTAGCTTATCAAACCTTAGACATACCTGAAAAGACTACTCTATTTCAGAGCCCATATTCTGCATGTTTTGTTAGCTTTCTGTTAACGAGAACTTGATGTTACATGAAATTTCGTACAAATAGCCATACGAGCTTTTGTCATGAATTAAAATAATTCTATTATATATCTGACTGGATTGATTACATTGATTAGATTTATAACATTTACATACACAGTCAAACCTTGATAATTAAACCACCTTCGGGACCGGAAAAGTCGGTCGTAATAATCAGGTGATCTCAGTTTCAACTTGAGTTATAAAGGAGTTATTGAACGCCGTCCCAAAATATGTGGTCGCTATAACAAGGTAGTCGCTATTTGAGGTTTAACTGTAGTATAGTTCAAAAGCCTTCATTTTCCCGTTCATATGAGTGTCTTTTAGTACTAACTTAAAATCAAAATGTTACATCTGACAAAAAAGTTTGTCAAAATATCGCAAGTAGGAAATTGTAATGTTGGCTATATTTGTGCATTACTCAGTATTGATGTATGCTCGACTGTTGCCTTATCAACGTTTACATCAGTATGTCATATTGAAATGTCGGTAAGTGAAATAATTCAACTTGGATTGACAGATCATCTACATAAAGATAATACACATTCCATACGCAGGTGGTTGTCAATCAGTCACCTTAGTACACATATCGTCTGGATAAAAGTTTAAAAGTTGACAGGTAATATTCAGGAGTCAGTTATTGTTCACACTTCATTCAGCATCGAAGCCAGTGTTTGTGAGAAAGTACAGTGCGCACCATAGATACCGCGGATTTAGCACAACGTAGCGCTGAAGTCGTCAAACTAGGATTTCGTAGTAATTCTGTGAACATTTAAGGATTTGTCTTTGATGAATATAACGCAATCGAACGACCATGTTCTATCGATCTGCTTCTCTTTAGTCAGTTTACGAGCGTGGAATAGAAGCTCGATACCGTCTGTTTCGCCAGCTTCTCATTTACAAAAACTAGTTTGTACCCGCTTTATGTTTGGTTCACAATTATCCTGTCTGCAAAATTTGAAGACTTATACACGTCATGTACTTTAGAGTAACAAAATGTGTTTGTCGGTAAAGCCATTCATTAATGCATCTATTGACCGCAAGCCACGACAATATTACGTGTATATGATATTTATATGACCGCTAAATTGGATGCACAACTTAGACAGCCATGGTCCATGGCTTGAAAGGATCTAAGCTATAAATTGTACAGCATTTTTCCGCATTGGGACTTTTCCATTTTGTTCAAGTATATTTACAGTACTCGTATAACAAATACACAAAGAAGAATATTTTAAATAGAAAACTGACACGATTTAAGTCACACGTGTAGAATTGTTTTGACAGAAATACTGATACAGATACTGACAAATGATCCATTTATACCGTCATCTATTGTGCTATCTTCGGAAGGTATCCGTCGATTCACCCCCAGTAACGAGATTCGCCCCTGATGCCTTCAGCTCACCTTTCTTTTGTTATGAGTTTGCTTAATTTTCATAGCACGTAAGTGTTATATATTTTACAAAGAAAAATGCCTATTGATATGATGACTACATGTGTACACACCCGCGGCCGTAGTCCAGTGGCTAGTGCGCAGGACTTGTAACCCGGACATTCGGGTTCGAATCTCCGGTCGTGGCAGGTCATACCCTTCTATGGAAATTTGATAAAAATCTCGATTTTCCTCCATATGTGGAGAAGTTGCCGGCTCCTTGTGGAAGGGTATGTTAGTACTGGTTAGCATACAGTCCAGGAAAACTGGTTAGGTGAACTGGTCGCCGTAGATATCAGAAAAAGTGTTGAAAAACGGCGTTAAACCCCGGTGACAATAAAGTCACATAAAACAAAATAATGAACATGAACACGACGTATAGCTCTAAATATGCTTTTTTTGATAAAAAAAAGTTTTAAGATATTACGTCGGTTGGCGACGCAAAACTAAAAATTTGCGATATTTTATTATTTCACAACGAGGAAGACCTGTCTACGTTAATGTTTCAGCGAAATTACTGAAGTATATGACCAATAAACGGTGTCAGAAAACGCACCTGATCAAATAATGTGGCGGATGGAGGTAATTTTTGTTCCTGCGAAAATGCTGTAACTACCAGGTCACGCAATTTTAATTTTAAAGAGAAGATTTGAACAGTTTATACGCTTACGAAGGAAATGAATTTTTTGTTTTCTTGTTTTAAATGAGCGTATTGCTCATGTTTCATGACGAATATACTTTGAATATTTGATATTGACTTTGATTTGTGCATTTCCGTGGAGTTTATTGAATTTCAACCTGACAGAATGTTTATTTTCACGATTTAATGTATATATACGTCTACTAGCCTAACCATACTGTCATGATATTATGCATTTGTTTTTATAAAGTTTGACAAATACCTGCGTAAAAATGAGTTTTAAATAAATAGATTCTGAACTTAATGTCGGTATTTGTTCTCTAGTTTGTTGTGCGGTAAGTCAGCGAACAAAATTAATTAATGATGTTAATACACGATGTATTTTGTGCTCGTCAAACGTACTGTAAAATAGACATTTAACTTTATATGGTGGTATATTGCTGCCATCCACGTATCAACTTAGCTAACTAGAAACTTTTACGACCAATTGATCCATAATATGTATTTAATTATTAACTTGCTAGTCAAACTGTTTCGTGATCGGGAGATAACTGTATTAAAATGTCTGTTAAGTTGCTCAGAACGGCCAGTTACTTATTCAGTTACTTAAGCTATCTTGATAAATAGCATTAAACGTGTAAGCTAAACAGTTTTCCCAGATAACAAGCAGTGTTTTGCGCTATGATATCGCCGACAGAAAACTATGTTGGCTTCCACTGCCTATACTTAAAATCATCCATTTCATAAAGTTCAGGTTAACTTTTATTTAGATTAAAGTAACTGGACATCTGACAGTTTTGCAGTTTTCATGTGAATATGTAGTTGGGAGGATCAAATTTAAATCATTATGCCACCAAACATTTAAAATAATCGCATGTTGCCTACATGTATGCTGGTTAGTACGCTCCATCACCGGTTATACTACATGTATACTGGTTAGTACGCTCCATCACCGGCTATACTACATGTATACTGGTTAGTACGCTCCATCACCGGCTATACTACATGTATACTGGTTAATACGCTCCATCACCGGCTATACTACATTTATACTGGTTAATACGCTCCATCACCGGCTATACTACATGTATACTGGTTAATACGCTCCATCACCGGCTATACTACATGTATACTGGTTAATACGCTCCATCACCGGCTATACTACATGTACTAAGGATCGTATTAAGGAAAACATGTAATTACTTGTAGCGTGCATTTGTCTTTTGCAGTTGCTGTAGAAGGGTGGTTTTACGAAGGAATGTACGTGTGATAAAGTAATAGCAGAAGATAATGGAATCAACTTTCAACAAAAGAATAATTCCTCATAACCTACGTTTTGTTAGAGAAAATATATGCGACGATTGTCGTACAAAATACTCGGAGTAACCAACATAAATACGAATTTATAAATGTAGTCTTCATTTAAATCATTGTTACTTGCAGAATGTCTTCCGGAAGTGTACAAGATGATCAATGAGTATGTGAAATATGCCTCAAGGCGGCAGTTGATCCCCTAAAATTAGAAGTAGCTTCACTACCCGGTGATAAACTGATTTTAACGGAGATTTTGGGGTGCCAGCCAGGGTTTATATCAGATATCTTCTGGACAATAACTTTGACATCTGTCAGAATATATCAACCAATATAGTACAGGTTGGTTGCTATACACAGGGTCCATTCCTGTATTATGTACTTACAATGTATGTTTTAAGGTTTTAGTATACTCCCATTGATCAGTGTACAACACGATACTAAAACGTTTAGACCTTTGAACTCACATCGGCGAGAAAAGATTGTGTATTGAGTTTGTTTACCCTTACCTCCGAGTTATTCCGTATGGGCGAGCGTATTGTATTCGTCAAAATTATTATCACAACGTTTTACGGAGTGTTTGGTAGTTCACTGATATTTTGGTTCCACAAAGCATTATTTCCACGTGACCGTGAAAAGAGTTAGACGCTTTCCCGCAAAGTAGTTTAGACATCAAAAAATACTTAATTAAAACACTAAAATATAAGAATACGAGCAGGTTGAATTGACCAACAAATCTAACCACAACCAGTTGAACATCCACGTAGTAGGGGTGCTATTTCTACATTTTGTAAATGACAAATGATAAATGATACCGTTTTACTTGCTATGCTGGAGTACTTCTAGATTTCGCTGTAGTTTATAAATTTAATTTATTAACATTTAAGACAACTAGACACTATTAAAGGATTTATACATAAAACAATTGTTTCATTACACATGCAGAAAGAAAAATATTTAATTTCCTTGTTCATGATATTGAAACAATATCAACAAAATCACAAAAGCAAATTTAGGTTGTCTGTGTACATAGTAAGATTGATAGTCGGTGATGCTGTCATGACAGATATTAGAGTTCTACGTTACAGCCCAGCATGTATCAGTGACTACAAACTCCACTGTAATGACAGTTTCAGCAACTGTCGCAGAAACGACATGCTAGTATGCATGAGGCAGACACGGTATCAACACTGTACTATAGGTCACTGCTAATTATAATGACAAAGTATGAACATTTGCAACAACTGAAACAAGTAATACCTAGAGAATACCACGGGTTCTATGACAATTTTGTACATTTATAACCTTGCTTCAAAATGTCTGTTTACATGTCTATGTATCATCGTGTTTGGCTAAGATTTGCAAACTTAATTTCCTATATGTACATAGACATTGTTGTTGCATCATTTTGCTAATAGTTTGATATTTACCGTTATACGCATTCAACTAAAATGTAATTTTACGAGTCAGTGATATAAAGAATATTTAAAAGTTGCTTAGGTTTAATAACGTTAACCGATTGTTATTTTTCCGCTGTATGAATGTAGCTTTAATTTATTGACACGTATTATTTGCATAATAATTATACAGACAGAATATAATTATAATGACAATGAAATTATGACGATACGCACACACACACACGCACCCTCGCACACACTTGTTAATTTGAATGTTACGCACTGTTATGTTTCGTAAATTGCTGTTGTTTGAACTTTTTGGTTCGGATATCATAGAAGATGCTATGTTTGAAATTTGAATTATACTTTCGCATGTTTATCATAATTTTATGTGTTAGTAATCTATGACATTATTTGGTAGCATTAAAACAACCAGCAGATGACGTACTTGTCAATGCATATAAAACGCCCTCATATTGACATTTTACTGTGTAGATATATTATACTGGTGAGTGTAAAGTGTGAGCAGTACCTTTTACTGATGAATGTATAGTGCAAGCAGCACCTTGTACTGGCAGTGTGAGCAGTACCTTACATTGTTGAATGCATAATGTGAGCAGTACCTTATACTGGTGAGTATATAGTGTGAGCAGTACCTTATACTGGTAGTGTGAGCAGTACCTTATACTGGTGAGTGTATAGTGTGAGCAGTACCTTATACTGGTGAGTGTATAGTGTGAGCAGTACCTTATACTGGTGAATGTATAGTGTGAGCAGTACCTTATATTGTTGAATGCATAGCGTGAGCAGTACCTTATACTTGCGAGTATATAGTGTGAGCAGTACCTTATACTGGTAGTGTGAGCAGTACCTTATACTGGTGAGTGTATAGTGTGAGCAGTACCTTATACGGCGTCGTAATACGATTGCATTTGTGGGCTATTTAATTCGTAATGAACATATTTTCTAGAAATGCGGTCTAAAGCTATGGGTGTAGTATGATTTAATATATAATTAAGGTAACCAAATACACCATTTTCCATTACTGAAATGGAAAAAAAATTATCCGCAATATCGTTTAAAAATTCATCCGTTAATTCGACAAAAGATTTACTCGAAAAACTGTCTGAATTTCGTTTCATCGTTAAACCTAAAATCATTCCTTCCAATTTCGCGATTTTTAATTTATCCGAGAAATCTGCCATTTTAATTAATTAGATAATTCGAAATTATTTAATTTAAAAATCCTATTTTTTTCATCTTATGTAATAAATGGAAAAAACGGTTACGTTAATCGATAAATCGCGGATTCGCGAATTAAACGATAGCAAGCCGGATCAAGTTTTTATTTACGATCCAGCTACACCGGTTCAAAAAAGAGGCGTACTAAAAAACGGCGAAAATACAATTATTAAATGATAGTATCGTTACTGTCGATAGAAATAAAATTTACAGAGCGAAATACAATTCAGAGAACTCGCCGATTAATTAGATTATTGGGATCGAGAAGACCCATTTTATTTATTTTACCACGGACCATTTAGTAATTGGTACCCTTCAACATTTAGTGTAGATGGAATTACGTACAATTGTGGCGAACAATTTATTATGCACGCAAAAGCGGTATTTTTCGGCGATACCAACGCAACTGATGCAATTATGCGAACGACAGACCCTCATGAACAAAAACAAATTGGTCGTTCCGTTAAAAATTGTAACGAACATCTTTGGAAAAAAATGCAAAAGATTATGTTTTCCAGGTTTATTTCGTATTTTTTTACGATAAAAATTTACGCCGCGCGTTATTAGCGACGGGAGAAAAAGTTTTAGTCGAGGCTAGTCCGACGGATAAAATATGGGGAATAGGTTTGTCCGTAAATAATATTAACGCGCAAACAAAATCTGAATGGAAAAGAGAAAACGTTTTATGGCGAATTTTAGAATCTGTTAAAACCCAATTCGTTCGTTACAATATAAGTTATCTATTTTTTTAAATGGGACGATTTAAAAATTTGAAATGGAAGGAGGTAAAAAAATATGGAAACATTTATGGTACGAATACGATTTAAACCAAGTAAATCCCCATAAATCTGAAATTTTCTCGGAATTAAATCGAAAACAAAATGTAACAGTTATTATACTTAATCCTCGATGTATTCCCGTTCCGACGAATTTAGATCAAACGTATTTATTTTTACCCGAATCTTTAACGACAAATATTATTTCTGGCGATCATACATTATTATGGAGACCATTTATTCGTAAAGTCGTAAAATATTTTTCCGCGCGAACGATTTTAATAGGAGATGTATCAGGCGATTATTCTTTCGCGAATCCCGAAAAATACGCTCATTTTGAAGATTTCCTTTTGAAACAATAATAATAAAAAAAATTGAATTAAAATGGTAACAATAGATTTGTCGAGAGATCACGCAAAGAATTTAATAAAAATGCATTATACGTTTGCAGAACAAAAATTGCCACAAGAGTGTTTCGCTCGCGCGGCCGAAACTTTTTCTGTCGGTGATGAACAATTCGCGCAACGAATTTACGATTAGGCTTCTAAATTATGGTTTATGTTTTCGTCACCTATATTGTCAAATACGCATGGAACACAAACGAAGGCATTACCCATTTCTTGTTTTTTATGTTACGTTCCCGATAATATAAACGGTTTAATAAACCATACGATCGAATTAAGATGGTTATCTGTCATATGAGGTGGTATTGGTGGTTACTGGTCCGATGTTCGTTTAGTATCGAACAAAACGCCGGGACCAATTCCGTTTATAAATACCGTTGATGCTGATATGTCGGCGTATAAACAAGGTAAAACTAGAAAAGGTGCGTATGCCGCGTATTTAGACATTTCACACCCGGGAATTTTTAGAATCTATCCATATGAGAACACCAACGGGCGTCGAAAATCGTTTAAATTTACATCACGGTATTAACATTATGAATAAATTTATGAACGCCGTTATGAACGACGAACCGTGGAAATTAATCGATCCAAGAAATTCGGTTGAAACAGAAATAATTTCCGCGCGACAATTATATCAAACTATTTTAGAAATTATATATCGAACAGGAGAACCGTATTAAATTTTATTGATACGGTAAACGACCGAATTCCGCAACATTTAAAAATAAAGGATGGAAAATTCTAGGAAGTTATTTATGTAATGAAATTCATCTCCCTACGGACGAAACTCATACAGCTGTTTGTTGTTTATGTTCTCCTAATATAGAATATTATGACGAATGGAAATCGACAGAAATGATAGCGGATTTAGTTCGATTGTTCGATAACGTTTTAACCCATTTTATCGAACGCGCGGATCTAGAAATATTTAAAAAAAAAAACGTTATTTTATCAGCGAACGAAACAAGAGCGATCGGTTTAAGCGGGTGCGGTTTATTTTCGCATTTACAATCGAAAATGATTGGTCCAGAATCTTCTTTAGCTAAACGAATGAATAATGAATTTTTTGAGACGATAAAACGACAAGCGTTTGCCGGATCGCGACAATTAGCGAAAGAACGAAGAGAACCGAAATATATGATCGGTACGGGGTTAAGAAATTCGCCAACATTAGCCGTAGTGCATAACGCGAATATATCTATTATGTTAAATTCTTCTCCTAGTATAGAACTTTTCATGTCTAACTATTACGTACAAGAATCGAAACTAATCCCGTAAAAAATAAATATTTGGAAAAATTATTGGAAGAAAAAAATTAAATACTGAAGAACTCGGGCGAAAATTTCCGCGAATAACGGCTATGTACAAAATTTACCTGGTTAAACTTCTGAAGAAAAACCATATTCAAAACAGCCGTAGAATTCGATCAACTTGTATTAATAGATTTAGCCGATCGTCAACGGCATATTTGTCAAGGACAATCGTTAAATTTATTTTTCGGAGACGGACTTTCGAGGAAAAAAATAAACGAATGTACGTTGGCCGCGTGGTCGAAAGGCTGTAAAGGTTTATATTATTTACGTACAATTTCGAACACGAAAACGGAAAACATCGAAGAAAAAATTACGTGCACCGCGTGTCACGCTTAAAAATAATTTGTATATTTTTTTCAAAATAATATAACGAAATTTAAACGGAAATATATTTTCAAAGATAAATAAAAATGTCACTTCCGACTTTACCTGTAGAAATAACAGATTACATTTTTCATATTTTTCTCCCGAAGACATGATAAATACGTTCGATTGGGTAACGAACGAAATTTTTTGGGCCGCGCGGTGTTCACAATTTTTACGAAAAAATTGTCAATTATTAACCGATACTTGGTACGAAAGTTTTATATTGGGTCAATATCTTTCGTATTTGGGCAAAATATTTAAAAATATAACTAAAAAATTATTTAAGATAAACGTGTCAAAATATTTTCTCGTTTTGAATTTGCTGACGAAGAAGATGAAAAACAAGATGAAAACGGGGAAGATAAAACCGCAAAGTTATCGTTACGCGACATCATACAATCATATGGAGATGATGAGGACGAATTGTTTACGGATATGATTAGATATTATATATCATATATTACTAGGTTTCCCGCCGGAAGAATCAGTGTGGCGTGGGATTGGCGGTTTAATTCGCGCGGGTGAAAGCGAATTTGTATCTCGATCCCCCGATGTGTGAATAGAATTTTAAATCGTGAAATTGGAAGGAAAAATTTTAGGTTTAACGATGAAACGAAATTCAGACAGTTTTTCGAGTAAATCTTTAGTCGAATTAACGGATGAAATTTTGAACGATAATTGCGGATATTTTTTTTCCATTTCAGTAATGGAAAATGGTATATCTGGTTACGTTAATTATATATTAAATCATATTGCACCCATAGCTTTAGACTGTGTTTTTAAAATTTATGTTCATTACGAATTAAAAGGCCCCCCAAATGCAATCGTATTAGACGAAATATGTGATCGAGCTAGTCTTTCACCGGCCGAAATGGCAAAAAAGAATTAACAAATATTACGACAATTTTAAACGGAAATGAAACGGTGTATTTAAAAATAGCGAGAGAATTGAGATATAAATTGTAAATTTATCAACGGTAATTAATTTTAATTACCGTTAAAAATTTAAAACGGGCATTGGTGACCGTTTTCTGTTGTTACAAATACCGTTACAAATCTTCCTTTATAACGCTATGAAATATAGCTTCATATTCCGGTAATATTACCGTTGTAGGTGTCTATTTTCTGTTATAAACTAGATAACAGGATGGAATGGGAAATCTGTCTTTACGAATTATTATTTTTACATTTTCGCCTAATAAAATGAAATGTAATTTAATCGCGAGAAATCTTTTTTCCGCCGTCGATAAATTATTGATGGCAATTTCCGTTTATATTCGCGGATAATGTCAATTTTCTGCGGGTCGATACATTCTAACGTTTTAAGCGCCTTGCTTAAAACTTCTTCGTTATCGCACGTCGCGAAAAACGACCCGTAGAAATCGCTTCTAAAATATCCGAGATGCTATTTACTTCACAAAGATATTGATGTACATGATCGCCTAAACTGGGTTGCGATGGGCAACCCGGCCATTTCATAACCGCCGGTTCTGGCATTTCGCTTATAATTGCCATGGCGTACGGTATTTTTTCCAAAGCGATTTTCGTTTTATTCAATATTGAACGTTGAAATAAATTTACAACCGTTTTCAATAAAGGTTTTGATGAACGATTATGTATCGTTTCAACGGGTTTTAACGAATTTATCTCTTTTACATAATCTTGATACATTTTTTCTTCAACATGCGCGTACGGACAATCTATTAATAATCCTATTAGATTATCATTATTAGTACTCGCGAGCGCGGATAAAAATTCGCTAAACGCATTTGGTCCTCTTGTCGGTAATATATTTAAAAATGTTCTTACTCGATGTTAGTTTTAGAATTGATTTCTTCTTTCGAATATTCGGTTAATATGCCTTTTTCGAATAAATTATCGACAACCCCAGTTATGTTATTTAAATTTTTAACGAGTTCGGTTCTGTTTCGTTTTAAACTTTTTCTGTCGTTGTCATCCATAATGTAACGTAACTAAATTAATCGTTTACGATTTTCGGTTTTAAATCAAAAATATCTTGCGGGCTATAAATAGATCGGGGAAAACCCGCAGATGGTGTGGAACCGCGGATACGGAAAAACCCACTTGATGAGTCATCGCGCGCATTTGACACTTTAACCACCGATATGGTAAACCGTCTGAGAACCCCCCTTTTCACACTACTGACGGTCGCAAAAATATCTCTTTAAATTCTTTACTTATATAACATGTATTGTTTCAAACTTTACAAGTAGAATTATGAAAGTTTAGCACTCATTACTTCATGTATTTGTATAGTGCATATCATGCAAATCTGTATAATATCTTGTATTAACCATTGTCATTGTCTCGACTCTTTATTTTAATGTATGTAATTGTGTCTTTCACACGAGCATCAGCGCCTACTGATATCTAAATAAACCCATGTACATGACAACTATTCATTCTGGAATATGTTTATTGAACGTAGGAATCAACGAAGAATGAATCAGGGATCAGAACTGATATTTAACGGAGTGTCTTATAGGGACACTGAGGCTATCACAGACCAGCAGAAACTTTGCATTTCTAAACTCTGTATTCTCCATCACATGACGACTTATTTGACCAAAAATGGATGTTACATGTAGACAATCATATGTGTTGTTATGAACCGTGATTTGATGACAGAGAGAACACTAATATAACTAGTAGCACGGACAATATTACCAGCACGTTGCGGAAGTGCAAATTAGGGAAAAGCTGTGGACCGGATAACATATACTATGAGCACCTTACTAACAGCAACACTACAACACTATACTCATTCATTGTTAAAGTACCTTATTCACAGCAACGCTTGTTCTATGATATACGCCGAAAGAAATTAACAAGACTGATATTGTCACGATTCATAGAGAAAACAAGAAACGCCAAGACAACCCCAAAAACTATCGTACCGTATCATCGAATTGTTCTACTTCAAAGAATGCAGTCACATGATATCAGTAAGATTAATAATCAAGAGGCTTTCAGTGGTTTAGAAAAATATTTTCTTCGCTCATGAAAATAAGAGTGAAGTGTATGTGGATGCACGATAAGCTTTCGCCCGCGTCTGGCGTAACGGGTTAATCTACAAACTGTTAAAAACTAACATTTACCTACTACCGAGCTATACACAGTATGTACTCATCAATGATAATTAGAGTACGGAACAACTCATTTAGGTCGGACTGGTTCCCAATACTACAGGGTACTCCTCAAGATGGCTGTTGTTCACCTATCTTATATCTTCTGTATATGAATAAACTGATTGAGAAACTAGAATCGCGCAATCTAGGACTCTGTATGTACAGTCACAGATGACATGTTACTAATATTTCATATTCCAAGAACGGACTGCAACCAATGCTTAACATATTTAATGACTACAGTAACGAATGGAGATTTCTTTACAGCCTTTCTATGTGCTCAGTCGTCGTATTCAATGATTCAATTAATGGTGTTTCTTTTATTCTCTCTTTATGTTCTATCAAAATGCGAAAGGTATTCTTCATATTTTTAATGTTCTCTAGAAAATTATTTTAATGTAACTAATACTTGTTTAATCTTGTTTTAGCATTTTTAAAATAAAAACTGAAAATCCAGAATCCATTTTGTGCTTAATGAACATACGCACGAGTCTACACGATATGAAAATTTTCACAATGACAATATCCATGAAAATAGTCAGTCCCGTTGAGTAAAAGGCTGTGTAGTTATAGGTCTGACGAGGAAATTTGGCGATTGTTTTGATTGTATCAATAAATGAGATGAAAAATGAGATCTCAAAGCATAAACAAATAAGTATAGAACAGAGGTCGTATTCACGACGTATCTTAAGGAAAATGTTAAGTCAAGTGAAAGTTTCTTAAATTTCCCATATATATTTATCGCAAACTATATAATAGCATTTTACAACTATTGATAGAACATTCCGTATCATACATTGTTTTGTATTTGCTTTAGAATATCTTTACTACTTTTTTTATATAAATAACAGTTTTCACTTTTTCTTTAATTTGAGATTTTTCTTAAGTTGCTTTGTGAATACCACCTTTAAACAGAAACTTGTTAATTCATGTAAAGTACATAGAATACAACATCAATCACAAACACAGCGAAAAAGTACACGCAAGGCTAAAATAAATTAATGTTCAGTTTCTCATACACTTTTTCATCCATTGAAGAATTATTCTCAGATATCTAGAAATATATATTGGAAATCTACCTAATTCACCGTATACTGCTATGTTGGACGAATTCAGTTTTACATTTCGTATATTCTTTAAAAAATTAAATGAATACATTTTATTTCTTATAATTTAAAAATAATACCTCATATTTCACAAGCATAACTTAAAATAGACCATATATACAGTCAAACCTGTGAACAAAGGCCGCCCTTGGGAAAGACAGAAAGTCACGGCCTTTATTCGGAGGTCAGCTTGTTTTAAATAATTAGTGACTTTTTAAAAGAATGGATTTTATTCACAGGGTTGTCTTTATTCGGAGGTGGTCGGTAACACACGTTTGATTGTATGGATCAAACAGTCGGCATAAAACATTAAGTTTTAACATATTTTTACACTTAATCAACGGAACAACACTAAGAGTTTTCACCATTTTCCCGACAACTTAGTTTGATTCATTGAGAATTTTCCCCAGTAATTAAGAACAGTTCATTAATACATAAAACCATTGACGACCTTCACTTCAACGCTATTACATGTTAAAAATTCATTTCTAAGTTAACCATCACCCTTACGATAAATCATCACCTTGCTTTTATGTGTGTTAACTGCATGTATTAATCGCCAATTATGACAAGAACCTTTTAATAATTGTAATCTTTCATTAATTTCATTGAGTGTCTTACCAATTATTATCATATCATCCGCAAACAGAAGCAAAAATAAGGATTTCATCTTATAGAGAAAATCCTGCATTTATATCATGCTGAAGGAATAGCGTTGAACCATCAATAAGCGACAATAAAACAAGGGACATAACTTCGAACTGCTTACTCGAGAAAGTCTAAGTCAGTACGAGTTACACAACTTGACACAGGGCAAGTAATGTATTTAAGTTTTTCAGAATTTCAGATTCAAATGCGCTTATTTGCAAGTTGTTAACACTTTAGTGTGTAACCAGTCACTGTAGTTTACTACATGAACACGGGAAGTAGTGACTTCACCAACTTAAGATTCAGTTCATCAATAATTTATCATCTTTATACAATCTTATTCTTTTACTTCCGTTACCAGTCTCAGTATCTGCTGATAGCACTTTGATTCAACATGTACTGTCAAACCTGCAAACAATGACCATCTTGAGAGTAGAACAAATATGACTTCTATATGACCAGTCTAACTGAGTGACATACTGTTTGAGGCAGTGTTCATGTTTCTGTACAGAGGCAGAAGTTCTGTTAAAAATTACTGTCCAGAGATTGAATTAAAAC
This sequence comes from Lutraria rhynchaena, assembly GCA_008271625.1. NCBI lineage: Eukaryota > Metazoa > Mollusca > Bivalvia > Venerida > Mactridae > Lutraria > Lutraria rhynchaena. The sequence goes on from VIBL01000201.1 coordinate 163,395, forward strand.
CGACCATCTAAAGAGCATGGAGTAATTCAAAGCAAACACAAAACAAGGTCTAACATTTTATTTGTTTGTTATCTTCTTCCATTTAAAACTCACTAATATAACAACACAACACATACAATTATGCAGACGTTCTACATGCATAATATCCTATTTATTTCAAAATTCCCGCTGTTAAAGATCTGCTGTTTGTTTAAGAATTGTAATCCAAACTTTAATGTTTGATTCTCCAGGTGAAATTTTTAAAATAAATCCCAAACTGTGCGCTTTCACGTTTTTTCTCAAACTCAGATTCCCATTCTCCCTCGAATTCAAGTGCTTATGGTATGTATACGGGAAGAGTCTCCCAATTCATGCATGACTTTTGTCGGCCCACCTGATGGCAAGTGCAGCTATGCTGAGAAACCAACTTTTGTAATGTTGCATAAACTTGGTCCGAGTAAAGTCATTAGTAAATTATGCTAATTGGTTTTAAAGGCCTAAAAACTTAGTACACATGTACTGTTCAACTTAAAATGGTGCCAAACTTTCAGTCAATAGAAAAAGGGGTCAGCTGTTCTGGACACCTACTAACACTCAGACCCAGAAGATACCAAGTACAAGCGTACTGTTCCCTAGTTGACCGTCATTCTGGTAATGAGCCTAATTGTAGGAAAAGGGGATGTTTATATAACAGACCTTCGAAATCAATTAATGTCCATCAATTAATGGAATTCATCATTTATAATAGTCATGTATAAAACAATGTAAAATAAAATGAGATTATCCCATTATGTGAATGAAGACTCAGTAACTGACAGTAAATACATAATCACTTTAGTTTGCCAAATTCCAGTCAAAGAGAAATCGAAACAATTCTAGAGATGAGAACCAATCAATAAATTGTTTTTAGACAACATCAAGGTCCGCCTTAGGGAGATGACTGGTGTTCTGAAGGTTAGAGAGAGGGGAGAGAGAGAGAGAGGGGGGAGGGAGAGAGAGGGGAGAGAGAGAGGGAGAGGGAGAGAGAGAGGGGGAGGGAGAGAGAGGGGAGAGAGAGGGGGGAGGGAGAGGGGGAGGGAGAGAGAGGGAGAGAGAGGGGGAGGGAGAGAGAGAGGGGAGAGAGGGGGAGGGAGAGAGAGGGGGGAGGGAGAGAGAGGGAGAGAGAGAGGGGGAGGGAGAGAGAGGGGAGAGAGAGGGGGGAGGGAGAGAGAGAGGGGAGAGAGGGGGGAGGGAGAGAGTACTGAATATCAATAAATACGTACTTAGAGAGGACATAGTTTAAAGTGTCGGGTTTTTCTGATTTGAAAATGGTCGTTAACTAAAGTTTGACTGTAGTATAGTACGATTTATAAAACTGACAGGTATATCGTCTGTTGCTTGATTTTACTACAACTACACACACACACACAGAAACCCGTCAATGAAATTCCATAGTTACAACTGCACGTATATTTATAAACAAACGTCGGTCCTTTTCACGTGATTTCAAAGATAAATGAAATTCTCCCAACCTAAACTTGTGATTATACGGTGATACCCCGACAAATTGGTACTTATTTACCGTACACTATCTAAACGTAAGATCATAAATATCAATAGCGTTTCTTATTTCTATATTGATAAATAAACATCATCGGTTTGCTTCAAAAAGCAGTGTGCAATAAAACCTCGATATAAAAGCCACCTTTCCGACAAAACTGGTCTTTTTAATGAGATAGTTTTATTATTCAGAATATCTCTAAGTTTTACTATATTCTTGTTTCTGAAAATAGAAGCGTTTTTTTTATCTTATTCCTATCTCAGATTCAACATCTAATAAATGATTTCATTAGCTATACAGTCATCTCTAAAATTCTACATGTGCTAATTACTGTTTAGAAGGCCGAAACTATTCGATTAAAAATTGTTTATTTTGGGGGGCAACATTGTTCCGGTCTTAATAAGGTGCTGTTCGAACATTTCTACTCGCGCTTCGTTTTTTCTTACCACGTGTGATGATCAAATAAAGAGAAAAGTATTTCTTATCGTTTTTTTTGTCAATTTGGATATACATAACATGGTGTTCATAGAAAAATATCCAAAACAACCACTATATTAAATCACTTCAGTAAAAAAAATGAGATTTGAAGTTAAAGTTGTATTTGAGGTAATAAGTGAAATTCATATATCACACTCAATAAAGGAACCTCTGTAATCCAGTGATTATTGTCTCAGACTAGTGATCACTAATCCCTCACCGCTGTGAGTTTGAATCCTCCCGGTACCGGACAATTCTAACATGTGAGGAGCTGTACAGCTAGCTTAGGAAAGGTCGGTGGTTCTACCCAGACCTGGGTCATCCACAATAAAAACAACGTGGCTATAGCAGGCATGTTGAATATTAGTAACATGAGTTTTCTTTACAGAATAGAACAGTTTTGAGATGATAATGACCGTCATATTATCGTTATCTCATGTATATTGTAATACGCCAGCACGCTTGAACTAACAGTAACAACACCAAATATTATCTTTTATGCGCTTAAACCTGAGTACTTTTGTTAATACTAAATGTCACACATTTTCACTTTAAACTTATAATATAATATGATATAATGCGATATAATATAATATAATGTGATATAATATAATATAATGTGATATAATATAATATACTAAGATGTAATATAATAATATAGCGTAATATAATAAAATATAATATAATATATTGTAATATAATATAACATAATGTAATGCAATGTAATATAATATAGTGTAATGTAATATAATATATGATGATATGGTGTAATATAATATAATATAGTGTAATATAATATAATGTAATGTAATATAATATAGTGTAATATAATATAATGTGATATAATATAATATAATATTATATAATGTGATAAAATATAAAATAATATGATGTCATATAATGTTGTATACAAAATAGATTTTGAACATCTTAAGCTCCAGTCTGTCTTTATCTTTGATAATTAAAAATCGCACGCACACATGCACGCACGCACGCACACGCACACGCACACACACACACAAGCAACAGCGGAACGTAACAATATTACTTGAAACAGATACAATTGGTACCACATAACATTGACACAACGCTTGTTTTGTCAATGCTTAATAATGTACCAATGGAAGTAATAGTAGATTAAAGGAAATTACATATTTTTTGTCAGCTTTACAGACTGCCGATTTGTTATCAGGCAAAACAGATCTTCATCTATAGACGTGTTCATTTTGTCAACTATGATCGTAAGACAAGGGGTTTTATACCAAACGTATTCCGAATGATCCGTAAGTATAACTTACAACACACAATCTATGATTCTGTTGAAACAACAAGATTTCCACGAAAACAACAACGGACACATATTCTTCATGAGAACTTCATAGACTTTGAAAAAACACAATTGAACAATCGACAATTAAAACAGCGTCTTGAGGAAAGCCTAAGTAAAAACACTATCTATGGAAACTGCATCCCACTATGGACAATCGCTCGTGATTCAACAGTCTTCCGTGCAACATGTACTGTTTTTATACGAGCTCTGGCAATGTTTGTCTCCCAACAATACATCAGACAGTATGGAAAATGTAACTTATCAAAAGAAAACGTAGTTGTTCAATAACTATGTGTCTGTCATTGTTACACCTCTAACGTCTAAAACTGTGGAACGATCTATTGTGCTCGACAGGTGCTAAGTGGTTTTCTGAACTTGTGAGACTAGATAGTATTAGTCAGTGTGAGAGCAGGTTTTTGTTGGTGACAGAACATGACATTACTTCCGTTTCACCTATGTATCCTCAGCTTACTATGTACAGCGTTCATCTGCTTAACAGCATAATAGAAAGATACAAAAATTGATTAAATAAGCGTTACGTAAATTGTCGTTCATTTATAATGTGAAACAGCTTTCTCTCATTACCCGTACAGTTTTGCATTGTAATGTACATCTCAACTATGTTTTTTTTTTGTTTAAGTGTATTTGCTATTCTATAATAACAAATTTAGTTGATGGGGAGGCATCGTGGTCTAGAGGTAGAGCGTCCGACCTCTGATCCGAAGGTCCTGAGTTCGAAATCCGGCTTCGACGGGTTTCGTTCATGAACTTCACGATCTCATTTTTCGGACGTGTAGTGTCCAGGAAGCGGACTCGTGCGTGATTAATATAAGCAAAATCGCTTATTTCACAATCGAGCTAAAATAAATTAGTATAAACTAAGTTTAGAAGAACTAAGCCATTTGATAATTTATATTTATCATTCATCAATGACGCTAATAAAAAATTCAACGCTAGATTTTGTAAAACAGACAATTTTATTGCATAACGCAAATTCATGTTCATCGAGCTTAGCTTCTGACAGGAATCATATATTGTTACTCAAATAGTTGTCTTATCAAACGGTGGAACACTATGCCTTTATTACAATAAAAAAGTTTCACATACGTCAGAGTGAATCATCTGAGATTTTGTCTGATTTTATCAACATGTCAAACAAATACAACGTAATCCCGTATCACAGAAAAACGCTCAAACCGTTTTATTTTGTATACATATTTATGATCTGGTCTTGTATTCAAAGAATATTATACTACCACGATTACTATTATATCATTACTATCATATATTGTAAGGTGTATACTTTAATTCAAAGTTCGGAGAGCACAGTCTGCATTTATTGCCAAAATTTGGAGTGCACAGTCTGCTTTTATTTCAAAGATCGTATACGATGTAACTAGTTAAACAAAGTGGGTCCGTTTGTGTGGTCTTAGTATCTCGTTGCTTGGGATATATAAGGTACGTAACTATGTATAGTGTTAAACTCATCTAGGCGTTATGTAGAAGATAAACATTGAACATGATACTGTTATATAAAGAGGAAATAAAAGTAACTTGACGCCGTAACTTGTTGTTGTTGTTGTTGTTGTCGCTGTTGCTGCTGCTGATGCTGCTTAAACCAGCATCCTTGACAAATAAGGCGCAAAAATGCAATTTTGCGTAGTACTTTAATATTCGTATTATTCACAGACATTGATGGTCGGATCAAATTTGTTCATATTCGTTCTTAAGGAAACTTTCAGACATTGATTGTCGGGATCAGTCGGTTGAAAATTTTCACGGATGTTTAAGCAAAGTTGTTCTTGTTGTGAAATTATTGATGACATCACAGTAGCAAATCGAAACTCAAATAATTTAACGAGCTGACATAAATATAATTGGTGATTTAACAACATGAAATGTCTTAAAGGGACAGAAATAGAAGATAACACAAACAGTCTGGTCCTGATATAGGGATAAGTACAAGACCTGGAGTACTTATCACCATTGTGAGCGACAAAAACTAAGTACATATAGTTGTAACTTCTGTTAACTTGATACAATCATGTCAAAATGTTGTTTATTATAATATGCACCTATATAGAAAATGCGATTCGTGAGAGAAACCATTAATATGACAATTCTGAAAATAACATTTCTTATTGAATTGTAGGCATTAGGGAAATGTACGGCACTAATTGACAAGCCAAACGAGAACATGTGTATCTCTGTACATTTTCCGGGAGGAATTCTAAAAGACTTTTGAATGTTTACATGACGAATGAACTTCTAAGGACGTGATTTGGTATAAGAAAATTAAACGTATCAGGTGACATTGTTGTATTTTGTAAGTGATTGAAGATTTGTTCAAAATAGATAGTGAAAACATTGGCACCAATGTGAAATTAATCTGACCGCACAACATGTTTAAAACATTAGCTACAGTGCAACCTCTCCAGCGCAACACCCTTTGGGAGAAGCTAAATTATGTTGTTGTTGTTGTTGAGAGGTTGTTGCTCTAAAGGTTAAATTAACAGTTAAATCGTATAGTGGGAAAAATAATTCTGTTGTTAATGGGAGGTTGTTGCTTAAGACAGGGCCGCTCTGGAGAAGCTGCGCTGCATTTGCATTAACAGTTGAATGTCGTTATAGTCCGGATTATTCTAATCCAGAAATGACAAAAACCGACACATTCGTCAGCACCGTCTTTTTATTCAATATTTTTCGTACTTAACATTAAGTTTACAATTTGTTTGTCTAAAATAAAAAAAAACCTTTCTCAAATCAGAACTTTCAAATTCCGAGTTCAAACCTCAATTCCATTTTCAAAGTATTTTTGGTCAAAAAGTCACTGCAGTTCGAATACAAATTCAAATCAATTTTACCAATTGAATAATACATGTATGATAATTATCATAATTGTTCAGCCATAATTAACTTAAAAACATCGAAAGACAAAATACGAGATTTGAACTTGGAGAATGATCTCCAGTTTTATAATCTCTGACCCTGATGTGTTCAAGCCCAGGTCTGAGAGATTCAATTATTCGTATATTCAGGGATGTTGTTTGTTGGTAATACAATCAGAGCAGTGTAAATGTTCTGATCCTCCATTATGTACTGAGGAACAATAATGTTATAATATGACAATTATTAATGTCATTGTCATCCAAATGGTACATTACTTCTGTTGTAAGATTTTGTTTTTATGTGACTTATTGTCACTGGGGTTTCACGCAGATATTCGTCAATTTTTCAGTTATATACGGTGACCGGTTCACCTAACCAGTTTTCCTTGACTGTATACTAACCAGTACTAACTGTATACTAACCAGTACTAACTGTATACTAACCAGTACTAACTGTATACTAACCAGTCCTAACTGTATACTAACCAGTACTAACTGTATACTAACCAGTACTAACTGTATACTAACCAGTACTAAATGTATATTAACCAGTACTAACTGTATACTAACCAGTACTAACTGTATACTAACCAGTACTAACTGTATACTAACCAGTACTAACTGTATACTAACCAGTACTAACTGTATACTAACCAGTACTAACTGTATACTAACCAGTACTAACTGTATACTAACCAGTACTAACTGTATACTAACCAGTACCAACTTACCCTTTTGGTCTTTGGTCTTGATGGTCTTATTATCGACTAGAAATATAAAGGAAAACGTTCCGAAAATAAGTGGTCGCAATAACAAGACTAGTCTTAATATTGAGTTACGTGAGGTCTTACTGTAAATGAAATCTGCCACAGTATTCATCCGGAGATACAGTTGAAGTGCAGATTTACTTAAGCATAAAAGTAGAGATGGTCCCCGTAAATCAAACTAACCGTCTTGTTGAACTATTTATTATTACCTAACCATGCCAAGAAAACTATTCATTGCTAGCGCACCATGCCAAGAAAATTACCCCTTCCCAAATATGCGTTGCGCGTCAATTAGTGTATGAAGTAACAATATAAGCTTACGGTCCTTAACGGTTCTTGTATTCATTCATTGACACAAAAACTTAGATTAAACTCTAACCTGTGGTAATGGACACCCGTGAACAACGGACCCATGTCTACAACGGACACCGTAATTTTCCCCGACTAAAACACTCTTAAAATGACCTTGCATAGCGGACACCTGCCGACCGCGTACAGCGGACACCAAAATGGTTTCTCGAATCGGTATTTTGACCTTGGACATGTGATACTATTGATTGACACCAAGACACTGATCGGTTCATGTGATAAAGACGGTAATCGGACAACGGTTCCTATGGACAATCGATCCAATGCCATTTTTTACCTAGGCGGACAAAGGTTCCTGCATGTAACCGCGGACAATGATTCCTACGAATCCTGTCAGATTAGAAGTAAGTAAGTAACAACAGGTTGATAAAACAGTTCTGTTCTGTTCTGTTCTGTTCTGTTCTGTTCTGCTCTGCTCTGCTCTGCTCTGCTCTGCTCTGCTCCGCTCCGCTCTGCTCTGGTCTGGTCTGGTCTGGTCTGCACTGAACTGTTCTGTTCTGTTAGTCTTTAATACATTAGTAACAGTATACTCCCATGTCGCATGTTTATTTTATGTATATTTGTGCATATGCAAATGATGCGTCATGGCTTAAGTCATATAATAAACTATTTATTTTCTGTTCTGCCCTGCTCTGCTCTGTTCAGTATAACTAAGTACTTTGTTGATAGTAGACAAAAAAAGTTCTGTTCTGCTTTATTCTCCAAAATGCAAAACTAATAACAGAATTATTGTTGCGTAACAAGATGCTTTCAATATTCGAACATTTTCAGCCTAAATCAGGACATACTCGCAGTTATACTTAAGTAGGAAAATCAATACGAAAACTGGTATGTAGAAAAATGCGATAAATCTGTGCGCTTCTGTGTCCTCGTGTTAAAAACAGTACATTTACTGTTCAGTTATCGAGTTTACAGATCAATTTAATTAATCTTCAGTCATTTCGACATTTCTGGATACAATGTATTAACTTGAGAAAGGAAAATTGTATGCATCTGCAACAGAATCTAAGACATGTATCGTACATTTATTAATATTATTAATTCATCAGCATGTCACGTTTTATATTTTGTATTTAAAATCAAGCATTAAAAAGCGAATATTTGACAAATAACAGACTGATCACTAAACTTTCCTTTATCTACATTTTTTTCCTAAACACATATTTTGTCCATGGTATGTGCGATTCTTCTCCAATATTATCGTACTTTTAATTCTGTTGTTAGAAACCCATGGATAAGCATCAAAAATGGAGTTTACAGGAAACACAAACATTTTTTCTTTCCAAACGATACTTTAAATTAATTCGGAGGGTTTCTTTAATCTTTAAATCAAACGTTCAAAAATAAAGAATTTTAACCCCTACTGGGAAAATAGTTGAGATTAAATCATCGGCATAACCAAAAACTTACCCACCCTAATGCAGAAACTTTGAACCGTTTTCAAAGTATGCTCTTTGATTATCTAAGGAATGGGGGACTAGACAGAATTACTGTCAAGTCTATATTGAAAAGATATTGTTCTACTCAATACTAGGGGAGGGGGGGGGCTAAGAATGACTGATGTTAAAACGATCTTTATGGCTCTTAAACGCACTAGACGATATTTCAAAGAATGTTTTTTATTCACAGGGTGGTCTTTATTCTGAGGTGTCAGTAAACACAGGTTTGACTGTACTTATCGCAGGTGATGTTATCATTAGTGGAGTATATCTAGAAGACATAGAACGTAACACACAGATTTATTGTACAGGTACCGCAATACACGAGGAAATTAATAATGTAAAGATAAAAGTAGTTTTGTTTCATAACTGACGTCTTTCTTCAGAAAATCTAGCTGTTGTGGACAACTGCAATGCACTTTTTCGCTTCTTTAACGCTTAATTACATGGATACATTCAATGTGAGTCCTGTTGCACAGAATAAAGAAATATATTGTTTATTATAATTACACATTGCATTTTTTCATTCATTCTTTTGACTCGATCTTAAACTAAGAGTGACCGATCTTGGGTATTATTAAGTGAAAGTGGTGAAAATACCCAGAAAAAATCTTAGTTATTAAACTTTTCACATGTCTTTATTTACGAAAATATCGTTCTTCGATATATTAGCGACTTTCTTAACAAAATAAACATTCCGGTTGTTTACGTGAATCATGTCTAATTTATTGCATAAAATGATTTCAGCGACTTTCATCTCTACGAAGGGAGATCACTGTGTAGGTATTGTTGAGAGAAGATTTGCGTCGGTTACGTATGCAAACCATTTACTGTCGAAACTCTCTAATCCGAAGCTTTCCAATCCGGAATCCTCTCTAAACCGAACACCTCAGCTGGTCCCGATTTATTTTATGATAAGTATTTATTATCTAATGATAAAAAACTTGTGGAGTCCGGAACCTTTGTATTCCAATACCCGCTCTAATCCGACCATTTTTGTCTGTCCGAACAAGTTTGGATGGGAAAGGCTCTACTGTACAACGAATCATTTAAATCATCAAAAGGCTGTGAGTGACCAGATAAATAGATCCAAAACACTGGGTGACATTTATAGTTTCTGATATGTTTCTTTGAAATAAAAATCTATCAGTCGCGTCAAGTATGCTGACTGATATTTCTCTAAACAACCGTTCAAGTAGTATGATTAAACTGTTTAACTTCCTTAGACTGTATTTTGATTGTGTACGCTTCAAGTACCTTTCCACTTTCCAATATAAATAACTTTAATTGAATTTGGTTCTATGTTACAGTTTTATACATTTACTCAAATTCTAGTCATGTTTAAAGAAGTGTTTGTGTCGACCTTCTTTTCGATTTTTTTAAAATAAGCAGTGATTGTCGGTTTATGGGTATGACAGTTTGCGGACTATTTTATATATGATTTGGAATCCATTTTTTCACCTTTAATGAGCATTATACGACGAGTCTCCATAAGTTATAATATATCGCTGTTTTCTATATTGAGTGGTATCAGACAAACCAAAGAGATAAGTTATTAATGTATAAATCTTTTTGTACACAGTACAATCGAATTTCAAAATTATTGTTATGTAATAAGAATTATCGTATGACGTAAACGATTAATTATACCCATAGAGACTGAACTTACGTTCACGAGTTTTCTCAGGTTTCATGATATGTACGAAATGGATACGTGAATGTTTTCGTATGTTTGTTTACAAAACTACAATTGTCATTTAATCATTTAATTGACCAATTATTTGCTGACGTCAATATAATATTATAACAATAAATTGTAAATACTTTCGTATGATTCTTTACATAACTCACGTGGTCATTTAATCATTTAATTGACCAATTATTTTCTGACGTAAATATTATAACAACAAACTGTATTTAATAACAATACACGCACAAAAGAGCAGACCACTCATGATTTCACTCACGAGAAAACACGCATTACCTGCCCGGCTTTTACGTCAATCCCTTCTCAAATTGAGCAATTAAAGGAATTTCATGATAATACCATGTCTAGACATAGTGTGGTATTTACAATGACCCATATTTAGATTCATGGCCCCTAACTATTTATGTACATGTGCAAAGAAATACAATTTTGACAAAATGTCGAGAATCAAAGCACTGAGAGAACGTCTTGTTTTGTCTTTGATTGTATTGTATAATGACACCTACATGCAATTATTTTAGTAATTTTGAAGAAGACAACGATAAGATGATAAAAATGGAGGGGGGAATCTCAGATCCCCTTTCTACTTTTAGTAGATTACCGGCTACATGAAAACGTTTCTATACCCCTGCATATACCCATATTCTACTTGCTATCGCAAATTATAACAGAGCTTATTTTGCGACAGTCAGCACTTTTGTTTTGTCATATTTAAATAATAATTAACCATACATGTATAAACCGAAACTGAATGATGCTATTTCAGAAGAAGAATGGATTAATGTAAAGTACAAAGCTGCCATGCACCTAGCTTGCATATTGTCGGGGAGAAAGTTCAAAAGTGCAAAGAACAAAAATGATAACTGTGAGTAAAAAGTAATGATTTATATCAGCACCAACCACTTATCTAACCATTTATTCTTCTATGATGTTTAATAATTTATGCAATCGGTGCTTCTACCTTCTTTTGAAGTTTTAGATGTACACAAAACTTATTTGTTAAACAATGCCAGTTTTAACTATAACTTGTTTGTCATTCATAATGATTACAAATAGTTAGATCAACCACAATTTGTATGGATAATACAAGACAGATCCTAAATTGTATAGTTTCATTCTTAACAAGTCAGTTAGTTCCAAGAATGTGTGACTTAGAAATTCATTGTAGTAGTTGCTAATGTAGCTTTGAGGAACCAAATCTCCACTTTTCAAATGGATGGTGACGGTTTCATTGTCATGTATGAATGATAAAAAACCTCACAACTATATTTTGTAGTTAGTAAGGGCTAAAAATGGTTGGTTTCCGGTCACCCGATCGACCCAATATTTTACCTGCCGACTCATAAGTTTTTACGGCATCAAAATCTTAGTGCTTTATTGTAATTTTCACAACTCATTAATATTACAGCGCACATATTCCCATACGGTGTTGCCGATATATGTAAAAAAATTGAAATGATCTCTACCTACTGACCCATATTTTTTGAACAAGTAACTGGAAACATTTTTTTTATTTAGGCCTTACCACGCATAGATATAGTAAAGCTCATACCATGCAAACATTTTTTAATGCAGTTTTATTAGATGTGAAGCATCATGTCAAACAAATATTATGTTTTAAAGATTTAATTCAGCATTGACCTAAACGCATTTCTGCAATAATCTATACTAACAGCGGACGTATTGTCCTGTTTCAATCAGAAATATCAAAGATGCAACCGTTTAAGAAACTTTAAATTTAAAGATATGATTTATGCAGTTTAATTTTGGATTCTAAATTTTTACCTCATATTTGCACCAATTATGTATTCTTATTTATGTACATGAACTGAGCCTGTGTGTAAAACCCTCTTGATGTAAGTTTAACATTCATCTTAGTAAATATTCTGCTTATTTGTAGGTGATGGTGTGAAAGTCCACATAAAAAACCTCCATAAGTTCATCTCCAAAGGATTTAGATGTTTTGCCAATGGACCTGAGACACGATGAGACTTTGAGGTAAGCCTACATGTCTGGTGACAGCAATTTACATTGTTAGCTGCTAGGTTTGTCTCGGGGATCCGACAAAAGCGATGATCTCTGTAGCAACTGAACTTATCGTTGTTGGTGACAACCATACAAAAACTGCTTTGCAGTCCTTGTATGACAGTGGCATGATAGATGCTGAGGTCATGGTCGGTGTATCGTAGGGACATCTCAGCCATAGAGGCTTTGGCCATCGGTGTATATCACAATACTGTGGACAGCATATCATTAAGTATGACATTTATGGACCAGGCTTGAATCATTAGGAAAATTAAGAGATCAAATGGGACCATGTCATGGTCACGGTCAGCCATGTTGGTGTCCGGATACAAAGTAAGTATTATGAAATTTATTTGAATACTTAGACGAATTGAAGTCAGTCCTCTAAATTTGCTTTCTAAAAGTCATACATGCAACATGAAGATGAAATTCCAATACAAAAAAATCACTATTTGTTCATTATCAAGAATGTAAGTGTAAAATTATATTTGTCTGATGCAATTTATTCCCAGACTGTTCACAGGCACTCGGCTTCCGTAGTTTTTGTACCCATAAAGACGTTATTTTTTTTAATCTAAACTCATCAAACAACACAAATCTGTCAAACAAAAAATCTTCTGCCGCTATTGTATATATAGAAAACATAAAGGTAAGTCACTCGCCATTTTTTCGATTGACGGAAGTGACGGTATCCAGCCTGGGTCCTGGCTTTCCTTCTGAAATACGCACTCTTTTCGGGAACCTCGCTGTTAAACTTTGCGCGCTACAGCTAGAGCAAGGTTCTTAAATAGATTAATGTTTTTGTTTCAGATGTAATATTACAGTTACAAAAAGAGGTTGAGAAGGTAAACATATGTCAGTGTATTGAATTTTATGTACACTTGAAACTTTCTTCATGAAGTTGGTAAATGTTTGTTACTTTTTTGTGATATGGTCAATGATGATGTTTTGTTTAGCAAATGATTTTAGGAGGAGGCTATTGTCTTTTAAATCATTTTTCTTCATACATGTTTAAGAATTGTTGTAAAATTGCCAATAACATCATAATCTATCAATGAACAAATAATGGCCAGACAAAATGGTTGGTTCATTCATTGATAATACTTCTCCTTTTCCAGAAAAAAAGTATTGACTGTACCTTTTTTGTCCTGGGAAACCAATCAGTGGTTAAAAACTGCACAAATAATTTCTTTCCACAGATCATTGGACAATAATCAGAAGATTGCTATCGTTTGAAAAATGAAATGAAGAAATTGAAGGTTTGTATAATTTCATCATATGAGGTATAATTAAGTTACTGAGGTTGGGGTAATTGTAATAGTAGTCATAAACGTAGGATGTTATGTCAAGGATATAATTATATACTCTTTATTTTTACTTTCTTATAACAATTCGATCAAATTAAGGTAAAATACCGCTCTATGAATATATCTGCCCAGGCCTGTTCAGACACACATAAATTACCCAGATTTCAAGCCAATGTGAGCTTAATTGAGGTAGCACCGGCGAACAATTTATTGTTGATCATTTAAATTTCAAACAAGTAATTACCTTGTCATATATTGCAGACTTAAGTGTGCTGTCGTACAGACGGTTTTATACGTAAACAAGTAACTGGTGTTGTCCGCAACACATAATGTCCTCTACCGGCTCCGACCAGACTCAATATGGTAATTAATTCGTATAGCTGTCGCACATGTATTAAATACAAAACCATCAAATAATCAATACAGAATTTCATTCACATGACCTGAATAAAGTTTTTTATTGCAGCATCAAGATTTTGCAACATGTTCTTTACTATCAACATTGCCATAGTGACCAGAAGTGTAACCCTGGGAGACAACAAAATACATATTTTTACTAATTTCATTACCATAGCAACGACAATTTTCTTGCGATGGAGAAAACAAAATAACGTGCGTAATGTACACTTTGCCACCTATTCAAATACCAACTTCCATCATCCTAGGTCGTTTAGTTATTGAGTTACCACAGGATCCAGATGTTACTAATTCTGTTACCATAACAACTACAATTCCTTCGCAATGGAGAAAATGACGTGCATAATTTACACATTACCACCCATTCTCATACCAACTTTCATAAAGCTAGCTTTTTTAGTTATTGAGTTATCGCGGGATCCAGTTTTGAGCGGACAGACGGAAGGACAGACAGACGGACGGACGGACGGACGGAGGGCAATTTATAGTCCCCTACCGGTGTTCACACTAATAATGATTGGTTAAAACACCAAGTAGGCTAAGTTTGCAAACTATATATATTGATAGTTCGTAAATAACATTACATTCTTGTTTTCTTCTAGAATCTTAGTCAGTTTTTTATGTTTTATGTTTTCAGAGGTTATATTCAGTTGGGGAAAAGGTTTGGGCATATAATGAGCCAAATGATAAATCCCATCCAGCTATTGTGACAGCAGTTGTAGGAAACAGTAAGTTAATTAAATACACGTACATACTTCTCAGATTGCATGCTGTTTTAAATAGAACTACTAATCATATTATTGGCACATCTTGAATCATATTTTAGTTGAAAAAAAATACGTAAATACTGTATATCTTTTACGTTTATGTTTACAGAACATAGGCTGTATGTGGAGGTAAAACAAAACTTATCACCACGCTCACTTAAATAAGTTTCAGATTAGGTCTGTCATGTAAATAAAGCACAGTTTACAAAAAAAATTATGTTTGGACAAATTTATTATTTTTGTTTACTACAATGTTCCAGTGTAAACAGTAACCTACGTAAAAGATGACATCATAAAAAAGTCACTGAGGATGGTTTGTGGAAGTTTCAGAAAAAACTACATGTAAACCACTCATATATTTGTTTGTATCTGTATATCTTCATGTGTATGTATGTTTATTTGTTGAAGATGTACATCTTGTGCCAGTACATTTTTTTAAAAAAAGTTAAAATTACTAGGAAGAAATATATAGTTGCAAATCAATTTTTCTCAAGAATATGATTTAATCTATGGCAATTTTATGCACTGCTTTGCAGTACAGAAATTTCCTATATATTATAAAGTGGCAAAATTTACACACTCCCAAATAGTACTGACATTTCTCACATAATATGCCCTTCTTTTTAGTGTAGAAATTTCTTCTGTTTTTTAAAGTGCGTAAATGTATACAGTACTGAATTGTACAGAAATTCCTGTACATAATATAGTGTGTAAATTTACACACTTACCATTAAATCATGTAATAATTTTGTCATAAAGTTTGTATTTATATATATATAATACAAATGAATTTAAGCATTATACAGAACAGGTTAAATTTCTGTACTAAAAAGTAATTGGCAAATATATATATATAAATCCAGTGCGTTAATTTACGTACTTGGATTTGAGCTTCTTTGTTCTGCCTTTTTCATTTACATGGTTTTGGACTTAATATCGCCAAAGAAGTGCGTAAAAATGGTGGAATTTATAAGAAAATAGGGAATATTAATACAAAATCCCTTTTTTTTCAATAATCTCTTGTTCAAAGAAGATTTTAAGAATGTGGTCAATAACTTATTCGAGGCATTCCTAACTAATGCTTACTGCATGAAAATACAGCCTGAACATGTTAATCTAGACCCCCAAATGAATGCCGAGTAGTGGGATGAAGAACACGAGTGATCATAATCTTATAAACATTACTGTACAGAAATTTTAACTTAAAATAATCGAGATGATCTCGTGGTCTATAAAGCAGAAATTGATTAAAAACGATTTGTCGAGCAAAACGGTCAGTCAGCATGGGAGGAAGTACAGCATCATTTACTTGTTAATGTTCGGAACAATTCCTCTCAATTTTAGCGCAATAATAAACACAGTACACATACACATAGACTAATCCTACTTAACGAACTAGTCTCCGTTCATAAAATTGGAATCTCGATAAAAAATTAAAAACAGGGCACTCCCTCGTCGCGGACGTTATCAGGGCAGAATTTTTTAGAGGCACAAGATTGGTCACATTCTCACGGACATCTTTAATACCATATACAACTCATGAGATTTTCCAACCAGCTGGTTTCATAAGAAAAGTTCAATCGGTGACCTGAATAATTACCGTACAATTTCATTATTTGACATTATATACATATATATATCTCAAGCAATCATATATATATATATCGATCTTAAACTCTAGATTAAGGTCTAAAGTAAGAATATGTTTGTTTGCTCTCTACCAATCCTGAATTTAGAAGGTCGGTAGGGGGAAAAGTATTTTAAAAAAATCTTCGTCTGCAATTGCACCGGAAATAAACGATGGTTTTCTCTAAACTTTTACCAAATTCGCGAGATGACCGACATACGGAGGATAACGTAGGATGGTATATCAGTTTTACAGCCGACTATTAGGAATAAAACTAATTATATTACTACTTCAGCTTTCGCATTCGTGAAAATCCGTTTTCAAAGGCAAATTTGGAATTTCTGTCAGAAATCTTAACATAACCGCTTAATCTTTGCTTGTCCACGGACAACAAAATTGCAAAAGTTTACTTGCCCGGACCCGGAAGACTCGGGCAACTTGGACGATTGTTTTTGCCGGCCTTGAATCTGACAAGTTAACATTACATTTCGAGCCACTTTCTGCATAAAAATAATAAAATCACGTTATTGAATCCACCTCAGTTTAGTCTGGGTACGCGCCTGCCTAGATCTGGACTATTCATTTAATTCGCAGACTGTGGTATACATGTTGTCATTAAACTACAATGAGGCAATTTGAAATTATTAAAATAATAAAATCTTCCTCAAAAGTACATTATTTAACGATTAATCCTGTGTTTTATATTCATGCAAATACTTTAAATAAAATAATCCAAATCATGTTAAATATTACATCTTATAATACTACATTCAAACACATCGTTTGTGCGTAATGCGAACAATTTAATTTGACACATAACCGTTCGCTCGAACATATGTAGGACATTTTTTTTGGACATGTTGATTTCTTCTCATTACATTAAAAATATGTATAAAAATGTAAGTTTCTTTTTTTGTTCAGTATATATCATTATCGTTGTAAATAACCGTTTTATCTCTATTTCTAATTTTGCTCTTCACTCACTGGATTGTTAATTATGAGATCAGAAATAAATAATGTATGAACATTATGCATAAGGATCAAGCTTTTATGTTAAACAACTCTTCTACAAACAATCGTATTTGTCAGAATGGTTACCTCCCTTGAACTATGCATGTAATCATTTTTTTCACTCCCGCAGTGGATTGATGAGAGATTTGTATATTTTTGGCTGTCTAGTATGTATTATATTCTAAATATGTAGAGGAGATAAAATATGTCGACATGTTAACTTATAACATGAGTTATTTATTTATTTATTTCACTGATACCAAACAAAAACTGCATAAGTCAACATTAAATTGTACAATGCTCCTTTCTGAATTTGAAATACTTGCAAGATTTTTGTATCACCCACTGTCAAAAAGGATTAGGTCTCAGTTTTTGTCCTAAGTATTTCAATAAGATGTATAAGAATAATATCATATTTGTATACATAGTTTGTATCACGCGCTGTATATCATATACACGATCAAGAAATTTTAATTAGGACTGTAGCGAGTATTGGAAGTAAATCATATAAGTTTCGTTTCTGTTTATTTATAAATAGAACGGAACGAGATTTGTCAATTATCACAGTGGAAAAATCTACCTCAACCCCTATTTTATGTAAAATTCTGTACAGAGCAGTTGTAATATGAAAAAATACTGTACCTAAAGTCTGCTTTTAAATTGATAGCCGTGTTTGAAAAGTTATATGTCACTTTGACAGTGAAAACTAATTTTGGAACGACCCTTGGATGAATCTAACAGTAGACAGGTCACGTTACCCGGAACACACACATGGTTCGAAAATAGCACAATCAGTGCATGCGCCGCAGTACACAATTTTACATGAGTAGATTCAGTAAATCCATACAGCAATCATGCATTTTGGTGCTGAGATATTTGCCTATCAAAGTATGTATAATTTTATTTGCTTAATACGCGATTAAAATAATGACCACAGTTTAATCGTTAGTGGCCCGGAACTACATAACCAACTGTATGTAATATTTCTAATTGATACAGGATTCGTGAATCGATCTATGAATCGTTGGCCCTGACTGGTGAATCGAATTGGATCATCACATACCTGAAGTTGAAAAGTCTTAATTATAATACACTTGTTACAGATGCCAAGAACAATATATGAGATTACAGACATGAGATTGATCTTCCAAATTAAAATTTATTTATGTGTCCTTAAATGAGTTCAAGCAGTAATGACGAACATATGTAACTTTGCAAGCAGTATTCATCCAGTCAACAAGCCAACTAGCCAACCAGCAAGCCAACCAACTAGTCAACCAACCAGTCAGCTAACCAGTCAACCAACCAACCAGTCAACCAACCAGTCAGCCAACCAACTAGTCAACCAACCAGTCAGTCAAGCAACTAGTCAACCAACCAGTCAGCCAAGCAGTCAACCAACCAGTCAGTCAAGCAACTAGTCAACCAACCAGTCAGCCAAGCAGTCAACCAGCCAGTCAGCCAACCAACCAGTCAACCAACCAGTCAGTCAAGCAACCAGTCAACCAACCAGTCAGCCAAGCAGTCAACCAACCAGTCAACCAACCAGTCAGCCAACCAACTAATCAACCAAACAACTAGTCAACCAACCAGTCAGTCAAGTAACTAGTCAACCATCCAGTCAGCCAACCAGTCAACCAACCAGTCAGCCAACCAGTCAACCAACCAGTCAGCCAACCAGTCAACCAACCAACCAGTCAACCAACCAGTCAGCCAACCAGTCAACAAACCAGTCAGCCAACCAGTCAACCAACCAACCAGTCAACCAACCAGTCAGCCAACCAGTCAACCAACCAGTCAGCCAACCAGTCAGCCAACCAACCAGTCAACCAACCAGTCAGCCAAGCAACTAGTCAACCAACCAGTCAGCCAACCAGTTAACCAGTCAACCAACCAGTCAGCCAACCAACCAACCAAGCAACCAACCAACCAGCCAACCAGTCAACCAAAAGACCCGACCTATCGATTAATCAATCAATCAATCAATCAGTCAACCAACCAGTCAGCCAACCAGTCAACCAACCAGTCAGCCAACCAGTCAACCAACCAACCAGTCAACCAACCAGTCAGCCAACCAACCAGTCAACCAACCAGTCAGCCAAGCAACTAGTCAATCAACTACTCAACCAACCAGTCAGCCAACCAGTCAACCAACCAGTCAACCAACCAACCAACCAACCAGTCAGACAACCAGCCAACCAACCAAGCAGTCAGACAACCAGTCAACCAACCAACCAGCAAACCAACTAGTCAGCCAACCAGCTAGCCAACCTGTCAACCAAAAGACCCGACCTATCAATTGATCAATCAATCAATCAATCAATCAATCAATCAACCAATTAATCAATCATATCGGGTTATATCGCATATTGGTCCGAAATAAAATTAAGTTTGAACTCAGAAACCAAATTAATGTTTTATAATGTCGGTCCCGGGTCATGTGCAGGAGGAAAATCTAGTAAGCAGATCTTCTTATTACTAGCATATTGTATCTCCGTCAGAGAATTACTGATTAAACGGTGTGTATTTCGGTTACATGTTTTAGTTACTACAGTCAAACCCTTGAAAACTGAACCTTTTCCTGACTGGGCCAAACTCTGAGAATTCCGTTTTTCAGAGAACTTTGAATTACCATGAATGCGTTGCTCAGTTTCACAATCAAATAACACGCGCCATACTTTCATATGTTCAATAAAACAGTCAATTATACATCAAGATGATTAATGTTGCTATGGGTAACAGACTAACAACTATTAAAACGTAATTTAAAACATAAGCTAAAAAATAAAAAAAAATCGGTAAGTAAATCATTCGTTTTTCAACATAAGAGAGCGTGTATTTTATGTCTATAAGTAAGAGATAACAGAGCAGTAACATGTATAAGCAGGATAGTACAATCAGCGATTTTTTCCTTCTTTGTAAGGGTCCGGTAAACGGACCCTTCCTAGTCGAAAATAAAGACATTTTTTTCAATGTCCGACTTGGAAGTTCCCCATATTTGAATCACACTGCGCATTTTTTACCTAATTGGACTGGACCCGGACCGTTTCTGGAAATTGCAAGAAAGTCACTGACTATGTAAAATGTATACTGTGTACAATTTTGCAGAGCTGCTATATCAACGCAAATACAAAAATATCGCAGATGGTTAAATAAATGATGCAACTGTTCTTCAATACTCTCTTAACACATAATTAGTAAACATCAATATTGTGGACATCAGAAAATATCGTGTCGTATCAGACTCGTGTTCTTTCGAGCTTGAAAATACATCTGTATCAGAGATTTCAATACGTGATAATAAACTCAGCATTGTTTTGTAAGATTCGGGACATTCATATCATTGATATCCTCAAATTTCATTGATATTACAGCATGTCATTGGTTAGTCATGTAAATGTTTACATCAAACTAATTAGGTTCACTTTATCTTTTTGATATTCATTTTAAAATAAAAGTCTACTTAATTCATGACTTACAAACTACAGTAATTAATCTTGGAAACTGTAGAATCCAATCAAGAAACCGTCCACTTGAATAAAATATTTTTTGGCTCACGCGGACATTTAACAAAATAATAAAACAGAATGGCCTGATCAGAATTTCTAATTGACAACATTGTTTTGATATTTACTAGATTTTTCTTGATGGATATATATCATTCCTCCATTCACAAGTTTGACTAATAGCATACATGACAATCGATACACTAATCTGTCAATCAATACCATTATTATAGTTACATTGCATAGTCATGTTACAATGAAAGCTCACAAATTTTTGCTACTAACAGCACTTTTTATGCGCTCCTTGTGTAGTTTCAGGCGTAAGTATGAGTTAATAATTAGTTTGTAAAATCTATCTTATTCTATTTATCTGATATTTGTCCAAATGTGACCATAAATAATTTCATGATATATAAAGGCTTTGCCAGCCATACGATAGTTTCGTGTTTTTAATTCTATTTTTAAGTACATGTTGTATGTAAGATATTGTATTTTATAGTCACGTGTTTTACATGTACTTGTTTGTGTGATTGTATTTGATGTTGACATTTATGATGAACGTCCTTAAATATTGTGTCTCGCATTCGGGGATTTTTATTTTTGATGTTACTGCTGAGAAGAACGTCGTTTGGGTGAAAATAATTAAAGACAATCTCATGCAATAAATAACTATAGTAAAAGTCGATAGTAGCTTATCCTATCCACGATAGTATCGTCAGTTAGGTTTTGAAGTCGATTGTCGATAATCGTACCAGTTGCTTTGTTGTCACTGGGTTTAACGCCGTTTTACAACAATTTTTCAGTTATATAAGGCAACCCCTTCACCTGACAAGTTTTCATGGACAGTATACTAACAAGTACTAACTTACCCATCCATAAGGAGCCGGCAACTTCTCCACATTTGGAGGAAAATCGAGATTTTTGTCAAGTTTTCATACTAGGGCATGACCTGCCGCGACCGGGATTCCAGCGCACTCACCACGGGACCACGGCCGCGGCACCGTACCAGTTGCTATCATAATAAGCCGATACCATTGACTATCATTACACCCCTAGTTTTAAACTGGTCAACTAAAATGACAACAGAATTGTCATCATATATGTGGTTAGAATACCGTTGTATTTAACATGCAGACATTTAACGTCACATCTTTTGTTAAATGAACAATAACAGACTCAGAATAAACCACGACAACTAACCACTGATTTGTGACTTATAAATAGTTCAATTTCATCAGATTAAAATGACATGTTAACATGTAATACCTGGAATGTGCATCAATTTGTCTTACAGTAATAAGATCCAATACAGGACATAGTTCAGTGTGCCAGTTATATCTTGCATCTTCTGTCAGTACAGATAATTTCATTGATTGATGATATAATCTGATTAGTTCTAGTTTTGCAGCTTTCTGTACTCCCAAGTGCACGGTAAAACGTTTTCCGGAATATTTCGGAACCTCCGGTTTTCCTAGGTCCGGGCTCAACTAGTTTTATTGTTTCCACGGCAACGACGTAAACATTTCCGTGTTTTTGATAATTCTTAATTTTCCTCCATACATTCTCATTGCATGTTTTCAGAAAGCATATAATATAAACATTCACCCTAAGGGTCGAAAGAACCTCTTTTTGTTTAATGTATTTGACAACAGCGGTGCATTCATCACACACATCTTCAGATTTGCCCTACCTCAAGACTTGCTGTTCTTAGATAACTAAAACTCAGGGATAGTTAACATCAGGCCTGGTATACAGGTGCTAGCTAGACCCAGGATGATCTTTCATTATACAGGGTTTTCATTAAAAAATGAGCAACCGATTTTATAATAGATAAATTCAGCGAATTTTTTTCATCTTTTCACGAAATTAGAAAATCTTAGAAAAACGACCGATTCAAACGTGTTTTTAACCGATGGTTTCACTCGGCAATCTGTTCTTAATGAAAACCCTGTTTATGTAATCCTCATTTAAACTTAAATCTAGGAGAACCAGACTAAGACTTAGTCTATACTACATTAGACTGTAAATATGTAATTGGCTCCTACAGTAGTTTAAAGGCTTTTCATTTCGACAAATTTAATTAAAACAAACAACTCAAGCGTTCAACTGTTCAATATGTGTCTTAAAATGAAAGAATTCCCTGCAGACAAAAAGAACAGCTAGTTTCTATTTATACACTAACAGCGTTTATTAGAGTATATCTGGTTGATCTAAACACACGGGTTTCATATACTTCTTTACTATATTCTACAAGCAGATTCCACAGATCTAAAGTGGTACTTTCCAGTGATTATATTCTCTTCACATCAGTGTGTATAACTGAAGTATTGTAAATAAATGTTACACTGTATTAAAAAATGACATGAACCAGTACAGTATACAATCATATGTTCCGTCCTTATCGCAAAAACTGAACTCAAGAAGACCAAACTAAGTTAAACTGTTATTAAGCTGAAATATCATGTAAAAGAAATATATAATAAGTTCTTTACACAACTTCCCTCATCTATCAGCTTAACTATCAGCAATAATTTAAGATTGATGGATGGATGTATGGATGGATGGATTATTATTTTTTTAATTCATTAGGCCTAATTGCCGATGAAGACAACATATAATTTCCAGCGCACGCACGCACGCACGCACACACACTTAATTACTGGATATATTGTAAGCATGTCAGTGTTTACGCTAACAACTATAAAATTAGTTTTTTTGAAAACGTAACATTTTTCTATATGTATGTTTTTTACGAAAATGTTGCACGATTTAATTATATCGAAAGTATAAATGCCGTGTTCTGTTCATATCCCGTACTCAAAATAGCACGTGTAAAAAATGATTATTGCAACTCACCGAAGATCGCTATAAAATGTAAATACAGTCGTCAAATTTCTTCGATTATTTATGTTATTTATATCGAACAATTTTGCGGGGGTCCCTTGAACTACGATATACAAGTAACGAGTTTTGACGGAATATACATATATACACTATATATATATACAATGATAAAAATTGGGAGAAGCTGTGAAATTGACCAAAATACACTATATATATATGCTTAATCACGGAACCAAAGCACGAATACGAATGGCATTTCTCAAAATAATATCCTGTGTGTATGACTTGGTGAGTTTTTAAACCTCAACAAGTCGGGTATAGAAATTGACCAGAAAGCTCGTGATTCTTTAAAGAAAGATACATTTATCCAGAAGTTGGATTTTTTAAAAAAAATACGGAAATTATGCGTTTTTGCACGCATCAACATTATAATTATAAAAGAAAGAACAGGTTTGCAGTCGCAAGTGGGTCCGTTTTTAATGAAATGCTGTCCTTTGGTCAAAGATGGTCATTGCATCTTGTCACACTATATTATGAAATGTTATGTCAAACTATTCGTCTGCTACAAAATTTAACTTGAATATACGCTTACGGGTCCATGAAATTCAAACCGAATACAAGCATTGTCACGTTTTTCACGTGTTTTCGACGATAATTCAAATTCTCTAAACGTAAATAGTTTACAATACAGTAAAACCGGCCACATGAAAACCACTTTTCTAACTTTAACCCCACCCAATATAAAATCAATAATATTAAAATCTACATTTGTAAAAATTGCAATTTTCGTGTTTGTTAATCACAATTTTCATGTGTTTAATTATGTAATTTTCTTTAATTGAAATCTGATAGTGACATATAAGCCCATTGGGCTAGGTGAATATATTCAATCTGCTATACATGTACTAATGATACTTTAATAAAAGTACCGACAGACCGACAAACTGACTCACTCACTCACTGACCGACTGACGGACTCACTGACTGCATGACCGACCGACTGACCGACCGACCGACTGACTCACTGACTGACTCACCGACTGACTCATTGACCGCCTTATTTATTTCGGATTCAACCACGCGTAGACACGCGCGCGTGAGTTTATGCATCCATTAATGACCTTTTTGGGTCTATAATTCGACATCATGCGCATTTAAAATATGGTATGCGGATGTGAATGTTTGCCTTATGCATTGGAATTAGATTATGGCGGTTTTGTTTTGATAAAAAAATATTTGTATGTCTATTTCGTGGTGCAAAATATCAATAAATACAATGGGTATTGGTAAAACATCGTTACTTGGTGTACAGTCATTGTCACTTACAAGGAACAGACTCAGTGATCTGTTGAATAAATTCAAACATGTACCTCGCTGGTGATACAGCAACAACGCCTCAGAATGTGTGTCATTACTTCTGTGTTACCAACTCCCTAGCGTGACAAATACCGTCAAACCTGTGAACAAAAGCCACCCTTGAGAAATACAAATTGTGGCCTTTATTGACGAATGGCCTTTATTCGGTTGTCAGTTTGTTCAAAATAATCAGTGACGGGTTTTCAAAGAACGACATTTATTCACAGGGTAGTCTTTATTCGGAGGAGGCCACAAACACAGGTTTGACGGTCACTCCATCCCAAACTAAGACTGCAATACAACGTCGACATCCGTGTACACGTTTCTATAAATATCTGGGAACTATTCCATCATCTACGGGCAAACTCCATTTCTACATAGGCGAAATAAGACAATCAGAGCAACATAATTCTCGACCTCAAATCAGCAACCGGTGATATCACCCCACCAACGTTGGTTAAGCTTTAAATCACACGAGTACTTATAAGAGCACTTTATACATACAAGCTACGGAACAACATCCAAATCACGGACATGAAGAAACTCGAAGCAACCTACCAGTTCTGCCTGTAATTCATCCGGGAACTTTTTTCTCGAACTCGCTGTAATAGTCACCAGCCTCATAGGTATAGCCTCACTAGACGCATACAAAAATACATGTGTGTGTGAGTGTTACTATTTTTAAATGACGTAAGAGTTATATACAGAGACAAAAATAACATCGTATTGATCACAAAGGTGGAAACAAAAACCAGTCATTCAAACATTCAAATAATAATCAGCCGTCTGTTATACTTAATGTGTAGGTTTTATTGTAAAGAGAGTATTATTTGTGCGCCCAAAAGGACGGTAGTGTAAAAGTCTACTGTCCTGGTACAACATGATAAACTCTGGTATATCACCTTTATATGAAACAGAACAAAAAGACAGAAAATGCGTCCATTTACTTTGATGTTTGATATTTGACAATTTCAGCGCTTTGAAATCAACATATTAAATACAGTACAATCTGACAAATCAGTGGATGAATTTAGACATCAATACCATATTACCTGTGACATAATCTTTAGCACTTAAAGGTGCAGCACCTTTTTTTCGGTCACTGAGTACTAAAATTTCAACACTTATTTTCCGTACTTCTTCAAAAAGCAATTCTTACTGATAAAACCATTTTTTTTTTGCAAAATTCAAATGTTTGATAAATTCTAAAGAAATATAGATCTCCCATGGAAGTTTTTTTATTCAATGACGTCTGACAGAGATGCTACTTTCCTATTAAAACTCACGTTGAGAAATGAAGGAACGGAAGGAAAAAATAACACCTCTAACGTATGTCTGTCAATCAATATCAAAGAATTGTTTGTTTGTATTGTTATGTGACTTATTTTTCAGTTATATACGGCGACCGGTTCGCCTAACCAGCTTTCCTGGACTGTATACTAACCAGTACTAACTTACCCTTCCACAAAGAGTCGGCAATTTCTCCACATGTGGAGGAAAATCGACATTTTTGTCAAATTTTCATAGGAGGGTATGACCTTCCGCGACCGGGGTTCGAACCCGGATCTCCGGGTTACATGTCTAGCACACTTACCACTGGACCGCGGCCGCGGCTCAATATCAAACAATTAAGCCACGAATGTATGGAAATGTGAACATTCTAATTGCACCACACAAAGTTGTAACTCGGCATATAAATTTATCATTTTCAAAACTGTTCTACATATTAACAAATGTGCATGAAAAAAACAACAGTATGTGCTACAATTATTTTAAACATCTGTGAAAATCCAAATGTTCCGTAAAACACAATGAACGATAGACAGTAACTCACTTTCAACAAATGTCACCTTTCAGACAGTGTGCCATCATCCAATTAAAACACAAATATAAAAACACGCCTTAGTTTAATGAGTGAAAGCACAACAACAATCCATAGATTAATTCTTGAAAAACACAGGGGTGTCAATTTATATAACCACGAATACGACAACAGACGTATACTAGTACGTTAACAACATAATTATCAGTACATGTGTGAATTTAAGAATAACCAATATTCTGTGTTGATGTCACAACTATTCTTGTTTATATCATCATTTTTACATTTGTCAATATTATCCACGTATTACCATATCATCATCATGAGTTATCAATACGTTAGACTGCCGCACGAAACTTTGGACACTCATCTAATATTTCGTCAATGAAACGTTAAATGTACATTTGCCACATTTCACTTTTGATTCATTCTTTAAATAAATTTCTTCCAAACACTACTCCGAATCAACCATCTGCTTATACTCCAAGTTTACAGTTTACTATCAACACTCAATGTCAAACAGAAATAACTGAACATCAATTAATTTTTTTTGTCATATTAATAATATACAGAAAATACAACCCGAATCTTCGAATCTAAGCACGTGTACAACTCTATGTAAGAATCTATGAAAGATAGATAGACCATACATTCATTGAATAAAACTCTATATTCATTCATACATATCCAATACAAAAGAAATGTTTATATGACAAACAAATAGTTTTATGTAAATAAATTGATATATTATTCCAATGATAAATTAATATAATTTGATTTTTGCGAGCGATTTCGTTTCTTTTTGTATTGAATATACAGTAAAACCTCGATAATAAGGAAAACTTTATAAAAATGGAGTACGAGTGAAATAATATGATCACATATGGCTTTATATCGATGTGGTGGTAAAAATATTTCACTCTACTCGAAAAATGATATACATATATGACTGATAAAACATTAAATTAATATTAAAATTTTAAATTATCTAAATACTAAATAGAATACATTCATAATGCTTTATCAACTTAACAACAATTAATAATTAAAGTTAAGTGAAGGGGCTTCCTTGGCCGAATGATTATGGTCTCTGACTGGCAATCATTAGCCACTCAAGCTGTGAGTTTGAATCTCACCAGGGACCAGATAAATGTCACATGTGAGGGAGCTGTCCAATTAGTCTATAAAAAGGTCGGTGGTTCTATCCAAAATATCATGAAAATTCTTATTCTTAGTTTAAAAAAAGACTGCAAAATGAGTTGCTACAAAAATATTTCATCATTTTCAATATACAGTAGAACCTTTCTAATCTGAACTTGCTCAGACAAATGTTCGGATTCGAGAGGTTACCGGAATACAAAGTTTCCGGATTCCGAAAGTTTTTAGCATTAAATACATAACAAAAAATCGGGACCAGCAGATGCGTTCGGTTTAGAGAGGATTCCGTATTGGAAAGTTTCAGATTAGAGATGTTCGACTGTATTATCATTACAAAAAGAAACCCGCATTTGTTGTTACTCTGTTTTGAATGTAAGTATGTACGTAAGTCGGTACATTCAACACTTCATTTAGATAATTAGACAACAAAATGACTGATTCTCTTTATATTGAATACATGTACACAGTAAAACTTAAACATTAAGACCATTATTAATTGTCTATTACATGACAACAAGTGGTCTAAATGTTGAAGTAGTATAGATCTAAGAGAGGTTTTACTGTTGTTAATTTAATGTGATAAATGACCATTATCGAGAACAGTGAATGTTACAGTGCAAGGTCGATATTATCCTTGCCTACCTTGAGTTCAGATGTTGATGGTGTATAATAATCCAATTTTATGAATAAAACACATTATTCCAGCACAATAATGTAGAAACGCACATATGAATTACAAAGCTTAGCGAATGCAAAAACGCTTTTAGCACATATTTAACACACATTTAACACTAAACACTACATTTACTCCAAAACGAATAGAAAAACACTGCATTCCTGAACCGATTTCCTAAACCAGACTTCAGAACCGGACTCCTGGACCGGACTCCTTAACCGGATATTGCGGGTTCAAATCAAAGCAGCAGCAAACGAGAGTCGTTGATTTAAGTTGTTGTAACTTCTATGACCACTGAAGAAGCCTTATACTTATCATTAATAACTTGGATTCTGTTATTCACAAATTATGATAAAAAGTCACACTGAAGTTGATATTTACATACTATCTATATGTATACAATACATATGTTTGTTCTACATTTGCTTCAACCAAGGTTTGATAAATATGGAACATTTTATCTAATTATATTGTGTCTTATTCAATGCTCAATATTCCGCGGCTCTACCAGATGCCTGTACTATTGTCGCAGCAACAAATGAATCCATTCCATAATGTGTTACCATGGGAACATGATGAACACACATAAAGAAATGCTGAATCAGCAGTGTTATACCAACAACGGAAAATACATAAATGCATATAAAAATAAATATTTATATTACCGTCTAGACAATTTATCATGTATAGAAATATAAAGTTTTGACAAGAACTTGCCAATTTGATCGCGAAAACGACCATGGAACGTGAAAACCTTGTAACATTACCAGACTCTTCATCCTGTAAGAATGATATGATTGGTTTGAAGACACGAAAACACTACTAGCAATAATTCAATGATAATTACGGAGTACCCAATGTTCGAAGGTGAATTCAAATTTTAGACCGAGCAAGGATTGAACCATTGAATCATTGAATTACAAAGCCGGGCACTTAGTTGATTGAGCTATCGAAAGCTACAATTACTAAAAGTCGCGCAAATAATTCAGATTAAGCGATTTTTATCAAAAGAGGGTGGGTCAAAAAGTTCAATCTTAAGAATATCAAAGGTGAAGATTTAAACTAACAAGAAAACATACCATGAAAATACTTAAGTTACACAAGTGTCATGAAACACTGTCAATTTCACTCATTGACAATGTCAGTGATATCCAAGTATTTTGTTTTCAAAATGCAATACATGTCAAGTATGCACCTACATGTAAAATATTAGTATAAAACAAGTTGTTTCATGGTGGTATTGATGAAGTCATCATGGTTGGACCTGAGTCAGGTATAATTCTGTATTATCAATGAAGTAGTCGCCAGTCATCAAATATGTAATACTTTATGCTGATCCTGAAATATAATGAATTATAATATTACATGAATACATAATGTATTACAAATGTAGAACGTTTTTAAGAAATAGAATCTCTCTAATTGTTTATTGTCATCTATGTAAGGCAATACAAATCAATAGAATATATTCTCATCCTTTGTTGGATAATATCATGGTGAGTCATTAATCAATTTTATACAAATAATGCTTAGAATGAGAAAAAACATTCTAATTTTTCGCTATATGGATTGACAAATTAGTGTAGCTTAAAATGCATGTATTGCTTACAAGTACTAAAATAAAGCAACGTAGTATTATTCGGCAGTAAAATAAGTGAGGCAGATTATTTTAGACGGGGAAACACGGACGAATTGACATGTTCAATGGTGTCTTAAAAGTATACCAAGTTTTTGTGGATTTAACGAGTTGAACATGTCGGTGTAAGGGAGATAATCGCTACATTTTATGTAAACTTGTCGATAATAATTCATCATTGAAGTATCATTGTTATAACACGTTATACTAGATTCGGATTTATAATTATTGGAGAATAGACAAAACCAATCAAAACCAAATGGAAAGTTCTCCATTGTGATATCAATTTATGTACAGTATAACCATTGAAAACCGGACTCTATGAAGACCGGAATTCTCTGAAAATCGGACGATTTTTCAAGTCTCATTGTTTTCCTTTCATACTATTAAGAAAAGATCGTTTTAAACGTCGGATTCATATTCTAACGTCATCATAATTATCACGGTATCCTTACATTTTGAAACACTGATGTTGAAGTGATTTTTCAGGATGACAAATCGTGTTTTCATTTCAGTTACTTATGTAAATAGTATAATGTGTAAGGTACAAATTTTATGCTAAAGTTTAACCCCTGAAAACCGGACTCCCGGAAAACCGGAATTCTCCAAAAATCGAATGATTTTTCAAGTCTTTATTCCTTTTTCTATGATTAACAATTCTCTGATAACAGGAATTCTTAGAAAACCGGACTTAGGGGTCCGGTTTTCAGAGGTTATACAGTATTTCACAAACCATGCAGTGATTACGTGTGTCTAATTAATACATGAGCGTTTCCATGAGTATTCTATATGTTAGCTTAGCCTTAATTTCATTGAAACATCCACATTTTTCGTTCGGAATTCGAATTATACAGACCTTCAGTTCAATACAATGGATCGTTGGAATAAACAATAAGTAAATGAGATAAGTCACACTGGTAGGCTATTACATATATTTAAGCAGTGTCAAAACGTTATGAAAAAATGTACTCTAGTTACGGGCACTACCAATAAACTACTTATTAAAAATATACAAACAAGAGGTCACATTCGAAATTTATTTCAAGGATGTATATGGGTAAAAAAGATAAACAGTTATATTCCAGGGACAAGGTTCTCTTGTTGAGTATAACAGGTTCAATGCTAGGGCCTAAGAAAATAACAGGTTTATTTCAGGTTACATGCCCAAAAAATATGGGTCGGTAGTTAGGGATCTTTTTTATTTTTTTCACATATATCGGCAACACTGTATTGGAATATGTGCGCCGTAATATTAATGAGTTGTGAAAATTACATTATAGCTATACAATTTGGACGCTGTAAAAACTTATGAGTCGGCAGGTAAAACATTGGGTCGTTCGGTAACCGGAAACAAACCTTGTTTAGGCGTAACCATTGTCTACATCATTAAATTTGTTCACAACAAAATCAAGCGCTGTTAAGTTCCAAATGTTACACTAATGTATATTAAATAGTTTTGATAATGCGTTTAGAACGCGTATGTGAGGCATCGTGGTCGAGAGGTAGAACGTCCGTCCTCTGATCCGAAGGTACTGAGTTCGAATCCCGGCTTCGACACAAACTTCACAATCCCATTTTTCGGACGCAGTACTGGTGAAGTGTCCAGGAAGCGGACTCGAGAGTGAATAATACAAGCCAAATGGCTTGTTTCGCAAGCGAATATAAATAATATAAACTAATGCGTATACAGTGGAAACCATCTAAACCGGTTCCTCTATAAACCGGTTTTCCCTCTAAATCGATCAAATGCTCTGTTCCCGACTGCATTACTATATAATTAAAAATCCCCTCTAAACTGGCACACCCTCTAAACCGGCCATGTGACTTGGGTCCGGACTCCACTGTTGTTAATTTACAGGTTATATACAACAAATCGGTATGATATAGCTACAACTTGCATTACAATATCAACCGTACGACGATAGTATTTCGATGCCACAGTCACAAGATATACCTTGGTAATGGTCAAAGGTAATTGCATATTCAAATTAACGTAGTACAGCTACATCGTAACACAATGTAATGGAAATGGGTAATTAAGTTTGATAAAATGTTTAATCAGTAATGGAAGAAATTTCAGAACTATTCTATTCAGCTCTCTTAAAAAAGAAAGTAATTTGCTTACTTGCGTTCATTTTAAAATTACTCAAATTTCAACATGAGGCGTTTTTATCCAGTGATCACAAAATGCATTGTTTGGTGAACAATTAGTAGCCATCAGCTTGATTGTGTCATTCAGATATACCGTAATATGTGAAGCCGTCCAATACAATTATTACTGAAATAAAAAAAATGTTTGCCCCATTCAGATACAACTATTGTTCACGTGTGTTATGTAAGCCAAACTTGGACATGTGTAAGGTGTCTGTGTATTTTATCAGTTGAAGGATTAAATGTCTCGTGCACATGTTTTGTTCCGTTATCAACTGTGTGTCAGATTATAAAACAAGTGGGACTATGGTTATTTAGGTGAAGGTATTGAAAATCTGCGGACAGGGACAACACAGGAAAGGAATTTTGACCAACAGACAGTTGGACTTTCTTTTAAATTGTATCTGGTCTATTGTGTATTCCTTAAGGAATATGGAAACTGCTGAATTGCTTCTTTTTCTCTAATTCTCGTGAAATATTCGAAAAAAATAACACCGTATATCAAGTTCTGTTTGTTTGTTTTTATGTGACATTGTCACTGGGATTCATCGCTGTTCTTAGATCAGCATACACAAGTATACTCAGCATACACCGAAGATTTGTGTTTTTAAGTCAATAAAAGCAAAAGTCTTAAAATGTAGCATATAAATTTGTAATTTTGGATCTATAATCTTTGAAAAACTCGGCCTACATCTTAAAGCAACAAAGGTTTCGGTCGATCTTGAGACAGTAAAACACAATTTCAGAGTTACATTTCCATACATCTTGAGGACAAAATGAGGTTAGAGTCTAAATATCATTTTTCATAACAAGTGAAAGAAAGATTTCGTAGTGGAACTATCAATAATTTCATATATTGTGCATTAGTATAAAACGCTGCCGCATCTTTGTCATCATTCATTCATGCGCATGTAAATCATGAAAAGTCCTTTATGAATAAGTGAATTACGTATAGAAATTCTCAACAATTATACCATCAACCCAAGAACAAAGGCCATCCTTGGGAAAGATAAAATGCGACCTTTATTGACAGATGGCCTTTGGAGGTCAGTTCTAATTAATCAGCGACGATTTTTCAAGGAATGGTCTTGATTCACAATGTGCTCTTTATTCAGAGGTTAAAATAATAAATTGGAAAAAATCAGACCGTTGTTGAAGGGAGGTTGTTGTTCAAGAGAGGTCCGCTCTGGAGAAGTTGTACTGTTCTCCCATTCCATCGAGTGATGACAGAAGAAAGTTGAAAAATACATACATACATACATACATTAATAAATAACTCACAAGTTCTAGTTTCAATGTTCTGACCTAACGACAAATCCTCGAATCCTGAATGCCTGAGGAGTTATAGGTTGTACTAATACAGCTAGCTAGCTATCTAAGGCCCCGAAAACACAACTTATTCCGGAATATAAAATAAACTCAATAATCAAATACTGGGTACCATGTCGAACACTGGAATGTGTACAATCTCCATAGATGTGATGCAAATAGTTTTTTTCCGCTACCGGCTCTGAAAAAATAAGGTCGGTAGGTAGACATTTAATTATTTTTTAATTTTTAATTTCAGAATGTGACCGACATTATTTATATTTTTGAAAACTAATTTGACAAAAAATCATAGGGTCGGCGGCAATAAATGAAGTCAGTCTGGGTTGCGGAAACCAACTATATTTAATAGTTTATGACTCAAAATTCACGTGCTGAAATCGTTCAAGGCGCTAGAGTGACCGGTGATCAGTTCACTGTGACATGAACATGAGGGTGAATACAAGAATGAGTTCTTGGATAATGAATTTTACTTGTCGGATACTCTGCGACAATCTCCAACATTCTCTAATATTCTCTTATAGTCTGTGCAGGTTTTGTAATATAAAAAAATGTGTCTGCACCTCATGTATGACAGGAGTGAAGTATGCACCACGGCTGTTAGTATAGACGCTGGCTATCATTTGTGACTATATCGACGTATCTAGAAGACAAGTGTGTGTGTGTGTGGGGGGGGGGGGGTCATAGCATGCTTATAAGAATGTCCCTGAGCACGTTGCATTTGATCCCAAATGATAGCCATGACCAATTTCTACACAAGCGTGTATCATAGGGGTATGTTCAACCTCTGACAAATCTTCGAAACAAAGATTCAGTGTCAGAATCGTGTTTGTGGACAATCTTATGCTTGCCACGAATACCAGGGGTAACACAGCTACTCGAATGTGGTCTAAAATGATAGCCAGCACCCATATGCACACAACTTGTGCATCACAGCGGCATACACCGGGTCCATAGGTCACGATTCGGCTCGAAATCCTCATACAAACTTCCCAAACAGTGATGTTTTCAAACCTTTCTCCTCTAACATTCTTAGAAAGCTGTGACCCAACGGGTATCCAAGCTACTAAAATATGGTTTCAAAAGATAATCACGACCCATACCTTAACGACCAAGTCTCTGAGGCTCGAACCGGCTCCAAAACCGCTGACATACGTTCTTTATTTTTATGTGACTTTTTGTCACTGAGGTTTAACGCCATTTTTCAACCATAATTATTGTTGAAAAACGGGAGATAAAACCCAGTGAAAAGAAAAGAATGACTAACTACCATAGGCAGTCGGGGGGGGGGGCGGACCCGGCGTACCCCCCCCCCTAAAATGCCCAAGCAACGGTTTTTTCTATCATGAAATATTATATTTACATGAAAATAAATATAAATGTCGAAACATTAATTTTCGCATGCTACGCGTGCAATAAGTTAAGAGTACAGTAACACAATGACATAACGTACATTTCACAAACAATCCTTTCTCATTTTTTTAAGATTTCAACTTTGTACGTCGAAACATGATCCAACGGCAGAAAATTATATGATAGATCTAGATGCTTTATAAAACATTGTGATCTACTCAACAATCTACCGAAATTCAACTTTCAAACTTCATGGTAAAATACGTTTATCTATTTTAAATATTCCCGCTTTCATTTACTTCTATTAATATTTTTTTCTTTGAATAAAGTAAGTGAACAAACATGGATGCACCCAGTGGGAAACATGCAAACATTCAAATTATATATTGTGCAAAAGATTTTTTGTCTCCGTTTGATTCATACATTAAGCACACAACAGATTCGAGCTCTCG
This sequence comes from Lutraria rhynchaena, assembly GCA_008271625.1. Lineage (NCBI taxonomy): Eukaryota > Metazoa > Mollusca > Bivalvia > Venerida > Mactridae > Lutraria > Lutraria rhynchaena. Next base: position 199,326 of record VIBL01000201.1, read on the forward strand.
TACATTTTATTGTATACCCTGGTGAAGGATTGGCGACGTTCTAGAAATGTGCATGATTCCCATAGAAATGACCGAAACTCAGGAGCTTACAGGGGCCTCAGGCCCCCTTGACCCCTTCGCCCTTGACCCATCGGGGGCACTGACGGCCCCCTGGACCCAAGCCTACTTGTTTAGTTTCCGCCCCGTAACTAGAAATCCTGGATCCGCCTATGACTACACATCATACTACAATATTAAACTTTAGGCGCAAGAGATTTTCGTGCACTATGATAGCTATAAAACAATATTTGTAATATGCTACGCGAAAGGAGACACATCTATAATCGTACGAGATGCAACTAGTGTTTTAACAGCGCAAAGCAATGTATAAACCTCTAAAGTATCAAGTGATACGACAATGTGTGTTGACAAACTTATCAGTGTATTTCTGCACGGATTTTTGCTTTCTACTACTTGCACGACATGACAGTACGTTACATGCTTCCGTGGTTTTAGTTACCGTGTTTTGTACACAGTGACCCAGATGATCATCTGACTAACAACTAGTTTTAGACTTACGAGCTTCCTGTACGATGTTGACATTCGGAAAGTACTAACACTTGTTGATATCAGATGCTCGGAAAATAATTATTATACTTCATACGAAATATTCTATTCCTAAATATATCAATATTTATTTGACCAATTACACATGAATATGCACCAGGTTAACAAATTTTGTCGAGTTTCAACTCAGCCATGTCAAACAAACATACTTAGTGTTGCTTCATTCATATATGTTCTCAAAATATGAATAAAAGAATAATGATACGACCAATATTATACCAAAACGTAAGTCACTTTTTATACTGAATGTCATGAATCGTTGGAATACCACAGGAGTCTGAGAAAGTCGGGAAGAAAGGACATTTTATTATTTAATTTATGCAGACGATACTGGTACTGCTTGGTGATGAGGATCCCGTGTCCCTCGTGATGAAATCTGGACCTACAGCATCAGTTTTCGGACGAACAAAAATATATTGAAAGTCAATGTATTATCGCTTTGCAAACAAAGGTCTTCTCTACCTTATTTAGACCTGTTTTCCATAATGTGATAACCTTTATAGTGCTAATCTTTCTTGGGACGTCTTTCATGTCCCAGCTTCCTAAAATCTGTCCACATCTGTGAATGATACTGGAGTCCAGTTTTTCATTGTCCATGCCGCAGAATTATGAGGTGCCTATACGACATACATGTACACTAAAACCCCTGAAAACCGGACCCCTTCCGGACTAGATCAAAAGTCTGGTTTTCTGATAATTCCGGTTTTCAAAGAATTATTGATTATAGAAGAAATGTAAATAGGACTTGAAAAATCATCCGATTTTCAGATAATTCCGGTTTTCAGGGTTTTACAGTACAGTGTATAATTATATAAGTTGAAGGTAAATTTAATAATTACCATTTATCCGTTGTGGTATTTGTCTATATTTCATGTGCATCAAATGTTTATCAATTTTCCAGTTTTTTTTATTTAAGAGTAATTGTATGAAATTAGCATTGTAAATATGATAAATATAAATAAAAATAACGAATGAATTAGATGTAGCAGGCTATATACAAACATCTCAGTATTACACACACATGCCTACAATCTATCCACTAGCCACGTCTTTCCGTAATACAACACTTTACAAGTTTAGTTGAATCATATGAGTGGCAACTACTGGCATGACAGTGAGTACTTATCACCATATTCGCTACCGGCTATACAAGTGAAAACAAAGTTAAGCTAAACATCAAAGTTATATATATTGGTTCATGTAAATGTCTTGTGAATATTACTGTTTTGACAGTATTTTCAATTGTCAATAAAATTTGCTTTTAAATATTGCTGATGTAACACGTTTTATTTTTGAAAACATAATAGAGTCAATAAAATTAATACAAAACTCTGGAATACGTATTTTTAATCTAACATTGTGTCACTTTATACAGTTTTTTTACATCAATTCTTCAGTAACACAAAGACAACTTTGATTGTTTTCAAGAGCTCTCAACAATGAAGATATTGTTTCCCTTTTAACGGAATGATGTACAGTGTTACAGTCAAACCTGCGTTTGCAGTCACCTCCGAATAAAGACCACCCTATGAATAAGGGTCATTCTTTCAAAAATCTTCACCGATTATTTAGAACAAACTGACCTCAAACTAAAGGCCACCGGTCAAAGGCCTAAGTTTGTCTTTCCCAAGGATATACTTTATTCACAGGTTTGACTGTATTGAGAAATATTCACATTACAGTATCTTTCAGACGTGTGGAGCTAAACTAAAGTCTGTATTCTGGTGTCATGAACTTTTTTGAAATACCAGGATAAAATCGTTGACTTGTTTACCTATTGTACTCCTCGCAATGGTTTTACAAGTACCACAGCAGTGTTTAGCAGTGTATGACCTATAGTAATGTCTGTTGTTTGCTGTTTGTTTCACTTGTTCACAGGTAAGACCAAGATCTATAACTCCTGGTTTGTTTCCCCAGGGACATTCGTCTGTAAGTAACTGCAAAATAACATTAACCAGATATTATTGAAAAAGGGATTTTATATCAATATTCCCTATTTTCTTATAAATTCCACCATTTTTACGCACTTTTTTTGCAAAATTTATATCCAAAACTGCGTAAAGAAAAAGACACAACAAATAAACTCAGTTCCAAGTGCGTAAATTTACGCACTGTTTTTATTATCTACATACAAAATTTACGACAAAATTCGAACATAATACAAGTGCGTAAATTTACGCACTATACAAAACAGCGCAAATTTCTATAATATTTAGAAGTGCGTAAATTTACGCACAATACAAAACAGAAGGAATTTCTATATCAAACTGAAGTGCGTAAATTTACGCACAATACAAAACAGAAGAAATTCCTATATTAAACGGAAGAGCGTAAATTTACGCACTATACAGAACAGTGCAAATTTCTGTACTATTTAGAAGTGCGTAAATTTACGCACAATACAAAACAGAAGGAATTTCTGTACTGAAGGGAAGTGCGTAAATTTACACACTATAAAAAACAGAAGAAATTCTTATATTAAAAGGAAGTGCGTAAATTTACGCACTATAAAAAAAAACAGAAGAAATTCCTATATTAAATGGAAGTGCGTAAATTTACGCACTATAAGAAACAGAAGAAATTCCTATATTAAATGGAAGTGCGTAAATTTACGCACTATAAAAAACAAAAGAAATTCCTATATTAAATGGAAGTGTGTAAATTTACGCACTATAAGAAACAGAAGAAATTCCTATATTAAATGGAAGTGTGTAAATTTACGCACTATACAAAACAGAAGAAATTCTGTACTAAAGGGAAGTGCGTAAATTTATGCACTATAAAAAACAGAAGAAATTCTTATATCAAAAGGAAGTGCGTAAATTTACACACTATAAAAAACAAAAGAAATTCCTATACTAAAGAGAAGTGCGTAAATTTACGCACTATAAAAAAAACAGAAGAAATTCCTATACTAAATGGAAGTGCGTAAATTTACGCACTATAAAAAAAACAGAAGAAATTCCTATACTAAATGGAAGTGCGTAAATTTACGCACTATAAGAAACAGAAGAAATTCTGTACTAAAGGGAAGTGCGTAAATTTACGCTCTATAAAAAGCAGAAGAAATTTCTATGCTAAAGGGAAGTGCGTATATTTATGCATTATTAAAAACAGAAGAAATTTCTGTACTTAAGGGAAGTGCGTAAATTTACGCATTATAAAAAATAGAAGAAATTCCTGTACTAAAGGGAAGTGCGTAAATTTACGCACCATAAAAAACAGAGCAAATTTCTGCGCTATTTAGAAGTGCATAAATTTAGCACCATACAGAATTAAATTTCACTTCTATACAGATGTATGTAATTTTACATAGAGTACAAAATGGAGCATTGTCACAGCTATGGTCTTGGCTACATTCATTCTACCTCAAATAAAAATAATATAGCTTAAAAAAATAACCAATGCAATAAGACAATAACACAAATCTTTTAAGTGGGAATTTTACAACTGTAACCACCTTAGAGAAAACAGTTTCATATTTTCACTTGATACAAAGCAGTATAATTCAAATAGGAAAGATAGAAAGGTAAATACCTGCATATATTATATAAACATGATGTATAGTGACATATATATGTATAGTGTTTGCAATTATTTGCAACTAAATAGCAACAAATTGTTGAATTAATTTCCCTGTTTAATAGGTTTGAATTAACATATATAATTTGACTTGTCAGAAATGAACACTTCATTCCATTTCAAGATACAATAATCCACATCTGATATAGACACAGCCATTGAATTACCTAAGGTAAGAACATTCATACCAATTTCAATAAGAAAATCTCATTCCAAAAATGAATAACTGAGCAACACAAAGAATTCCAAATGCATAAAAGCCAGACAGTGACTAACAGTGAGTTAGTATATGAATGCAATGTACATTGCTTTTTTCACTAATTTTCAATTCATTCATTTCTAAGCAAAAGTTTGAATAATAAATCAATAAAGTATCATTTCATTGAAAATTCTCACACATTCAAAAGACTGAAAGTCTATGACAATTATAATGCATTACATTTTACTTTTTTGCCGTTTTCCTTCTTGTGACTTGCTTCGGCAGCTCTGTAACCCATGCAATTTTGTTTTCTCTTTCAACTTCTTTTAGGTTGTTTAAAAAGTATATCCACCAGTCATATTTTGGGGGGGATTTAAACATGTATTGAATGTTATCAATCTGTTTTTAATACTAAATAACTTTTCTTCAATTTTATGGAAATTAGGTTGTAACACTCTAATTTTTTGGAAGGAAGAGATTTTAGAAAAGTTCCCTTTCTGTTCAATGTGTTCCATAACTGGTGGTGTTGCCCTTTGTATAACACATTAGTTTTAGCACCATTTCTTGATATTTTAAAATGTAATGATTCATTTATGCTTGCAAGTTTATTTAATGAGTCACAAATCCATCCTTTCACATTCCACATGTGGTTTATTAGCTGTATGTTAGGAATCAATGACATCAATTCAGGAAATGCCTGAATTTTTCTGATATTTTACGGAATGAAGCATCTATATCTTCATGGGTATGCCCAACATACAGGAAGAATATGTGAACCATTGTATTACATGTGACTGTTCCATTGAACTTGAGGCAGCTCGGGTCATCAATGAAAGCAATGCCCAATTCATCCACTACATTTGAAGTATCATTACTATCAAGCTGAAATACAGAAAAATCACGAATGAATATGTGCAGAAATAGCTTCCTCATTAAAATACAATTCAAATTAAACTTCTCACATTACTCAATTAACACCCAAAAATGTACAGACATAGAATACCTAGGATAAGGAATGGATGGCTTTAAAATACAACGTTTTCTTAAGCAAAAAGCTTTGTTGTAATGAAACTGCTGACTCTTACCAGATTGATTGAACAACCAAATGGGTCAATTAGTTCTGACTCTTCCTAAGATACAAAGCAACCAATATGACTATTATCTCCTGCTGTATTGTCTTCATTTACCACATCGTTCTGTAAGGATAGAAAAGGCTAAAAATATAGTTCATTCTACAATTGATTTAAGATTTCATTGATTCATTTTACATCACAGATTTTATTATGAACACTTTACACTATTGAATGTCTTTCTCTTTTTGTTCAGCAGGTTGGTGATCATTCTACTGACATCTGAACCCATATAAATCAGTTCAATTTTTATCATTATGCATGCAGTTTTATAAAAAAAAATGGCACAGATAAGACTTTTGTACACTCTAACTAGATTTCAATTGTATACAGTGAATAATATAGCATGTTAAAAATACTGAGGCAAAATTAAAGACTGGTGTTTATATTTATCTGTATTGTTTTATTGAAAACATTCCTGATGCAATACATACATGAGTTTTAAAACTTTAAGAGACAAATTTAAAAATGTGACATATCTAAACATAAGACAATTGAATAAGAACCTTAAATTTCTACATGATCTATTGATCAAAATATCTTTGATCTGAAGAACTAGAAAAGGAAATAAATAATCAGCTCAAATGTTTAAAATTAAATGTTATAAAGATACCATGGTAAAAGCATAAAGACAAAAAAATGAGCAGTGGATAGTTAAAAATATTTCAATAAAATATTTAAAATTAGATGGACCATAATGATATTCTATGAAGGTTTGTTTGATTCATATTGTGTTGACAACTGCAAGTTTTTATCAGAAAGTGACCGTATGTGTATATTATCTAATCATAGATCATGTAAACTGTCCTGTAAATGTAACAATTGGGTGTCAACTGGACCATATAAATATAAAAAGGAGAATTCATACCAAATATCACTAAGGTAGACCCCTTTTCTTGATACTATGCTGTAAAAGTGATTGACCCCCTGTTGTGAACATTATGACAGAACTCTCTTGTTTAAAATTGGCTTTTATAATTTTATCAGTTGAATTTAACCAATAAATATGCATATTAGCGACCATGAGTGTTTTCAAAGTTAAATAAAATGGTTCAAAATTTTGAATTGATTGCAGAGGAAAATGTATATGTATTATATGCTGTATTGATGTATACATAGTAACAAACCGTACATTGAACGCGCAGCTATTTATGCAGACGATGTCTGATTTTATCAGTAGTCATATCCTGAATCGCCAGTTACAGAATTTCCATGCGTACATAACACTTACTATGACAGTAACATTGAAGTTAAATACAATCACAGGTTTAACACATACACCCATATAATTATACTTCCGTGAAGCCACGATTTCAGGTAAAAAATAAACTTCGTCAATATTCAGACTAAATGCGATTGGAAATTCTTGTATCTCAACAGTAAAATTACAACAAGCACACACATTGGACAATTCTTAATTTTTCATCCAATTAAAATCCTCGTTTTTTTTTGCGGAAATAGTTAAATGCAGTCCGGTCCGGACCTGAAGATACGGTCGAATTTAGCTTTTGTCTATGCATCGAAGTTTTTGAATCATAACGACAATAGCAATTTTAATGAACATGCAAATATAATAAAAATGATAAAAATACCGATTTGTCCAATTCTTCAGAGGAAAAGAAAACATGATTACAGCTGTCAACCTCAACAGTGACATAACCACGATAACTTTTTTACTTTGGTTATCCAGAAAACAGAAAAGTGAGTTTTGTAAAGTATAAGATAATTTTACGAGGACTTTGCGATTCTTAAACGTATCCTACCGTATTAGGATAAAACAGACGAAAATACCCCGGTGAAATAAAGGGCGTGTTTTATATCGTTTTTCATTCTAGAATGAGTGATCATAAATAATGGAGACTTGGAACTGCAAGACACAAAAGTTATGATATTTGTCGAGTTCATGTATTGGTTACCTAAATATTACGTATTATTCGTTTGACTTCTTCTCTCCAGCTCTTTCAGTTTCAGTGACAAATTAAAGTTTGGTTAAATTCTGGACGGTTCGGTTTGATCGGCAATTTTGTAAGCTTTCAAGTGTGAAAACTAAATCGGCGCAATATAACAGAACTTAATACATCCACTAAACAACCCAATACCGTCTAAAAGTGAAATACCATGGGTCAAGAACGAATACATATACTGAGGTCTTCAAAACTTAGTAAAGCAGTATTATACTCACAGTCAGAGCAAAATCATAACATGTTGGTCGACAACATTAAGTGTAATAGGTTACCAAATACAATTTCATTTGATCATTTTAAAACATCAATTTAAGAAATGTCAAATATCAATATCAATGTATAAATTGTACGCCATAGAGAATCATTAGACAGATTTATGATGTTAAGTTGCACATTTTATGAAAAAAGTAACTTACCATATTAGTCGGTTCAATGCAAGAATAGCGTGGAATACTGGAGAAATCGAAACAACACGACTGGCGCGACTTCCGTCGGAGATCGAACGTATATATTAAACACACAATCTGATTAGCTTTCATAATAACCGTAGATAAGCAAACTTTTATTAGCCGTGGTCACCTTCGCTCAGCATGACTTCGTCGAAACGATCGGAACTCATCAATTATCATTGGATCACAGTCATTAGTATTTTTGAGACGGTCCACTTTTTACGAGGGTAAGTTAACTTCAATAAAAATAACTTGTGTAAAGATAAAAATATATCATAAGTAACAGATTTTTTTAAGTTCAAACTTTTGAAAATGTTAATATTGTCTTGAGAAAGTAATATGTAGATATGCAGTTTAATGCAAGGCTTATCATTATCTCAACGGAACGGTCGATTTGTGCTTGCTCAGTAAGACAATGAAAAAAAATATCAGTTGATATTTCAGACCGGACGAAGAATAATTGACAAGATGGCATGGTGTTCCGTAGAAGACAAGTCAGTGGTGCACATATTAGATTTGTCAAACAGGAAAAGATCAAGTTGTATAGAGAATCTTACTGAGGGTCCTACTAAGTACACCATTAAGGTATGTGTTTTAAAGAACTTATTCTTTTACCAACACATTTTATTTTTTAACACCGCAAATGCGCGAATGATGCCGTTTTCTCAGTTTCATTTTTTTTTCAATTTGCGCTCGTGGTTGTTTCCTCTGAGTTGCGAAATGTGTAAGCCTCATATTTTACTGCAAACGTCAAAATTGTTCTTGATTGGTTGCTTAATTTGAAGTACTAAATTTTTAAAACGCATGATATTGAACATATTGCTGAAAATTTTGTGCTCACGTCGTATTTTGTCTCTTCACTGCACTTAAATTATTTGTTTTATAGATTTAGCGCAGTTGCGCTCTAAACAAACTAACTACTGAAATACGAATAGGGCATTCATGTTATTAATTGTGTTGGCGAATTATTAAAATACTATAGCATTTCAGTTGTAGAAATGCGCAAATTTTCTTAAATTTTCTTAAAATTAATGCATTTCCATATTTTTGTAATTTGTCTTGATGATTTGTGTGATAAATTCTACAAACTTGCAACTTCATTATGGGCGATCTTTGATAAGTACAATCAGGACGAAACGTTCTTATCGCAATCAATATAAAAATCAAACCGGAAAACAGTAAGGGGTCTTTTATATTTACATCGTTGTTTTTACAACGTTTAGGGGCCAAACATATTATAGATTTAATCAGTAGTGGTGGTGGGGGGGGGGGTCGTGGTGACAAATTAGTCAAAAGCAATTTATAAGCATCCACCAGTCAAGTTGTATGTATTGATAAAATGAAACTAATAACCACTAATTATCCGGACATCAGCTCGTGTGAGAACACCATAAAATTTCGGTTTTACTTTATTGCATTGATTGTTCATTATTTTATAATTGGTGTTATGATCGATTTGTTAATGTTCGGTAATGATTCTTTCATTTTTTTCTTTCTTAATCCTTTAGGTGTTGACTCATGTTTACCACGTTCATCCGACTGAAAAAAATATTTGGGGTTATTTTCATTGTGATTAAAACTTTTTTTAAATAAAACAAAAAAATAGACCAGTCAATCTTCGTTGTTTAGCTTGTCAATTATTTACAACAATGTTTCATGTTTTAATTCTGTCAACTACTATAATAATTGCCTATGCAAAAATTAAGGGCATACTTCAGGTAGAAATTTTGTTAATATTGTGTGCTTTAATGTGGCGCGACTGGCTTAATATGTGAAAATAACACAAATAATATTTAAGCTATTTACAAAGATTAGATATTATACTTTCATATTATGCGACAAAATCTAACTGAATGCGCAGAAAGAGCGTTTTATTGCGATAAAACACTTTACCCTACAAGGTTTTCACTTTATCCGCGAGAATCATCAGTCGATACTTAGCATAATATTGACCTAAGAGGTTAAATTGATAACGTTTACTGAAATTTATCCATTCCAGCGTCATTCATGTTTTAAGTACATTTTAGCACAACATATTTCTCAGTTTGAAGCAGTACTACTAATTATATATTATTGGAATATCTAGAATCATATTCTATTTGAAATAAAAATAAATAAATGCTGTGTACCTTTTTCGTTTAATTTATTTTTAGAGAACATAGGCTGTATGTGGAGGTAAAAAAATAACTTATTACTGAGCTTACTTAAATAAGTTTCATATTAGATTTATTATGTGTATGATACATGTTTCATGTAAATGAAGTACAGTTTATAAAAGTTGTTTATGCTTAGACAATTTATTATTTTTGTTTATTACTATGTTTCAGTGTTTACAGTAACCTACATAGAAGATGGAGTAATAAACTAAGTCACTGAGGGTAGTTTATGGAAGTTTCAGAAAAAAACAAAGTATATGCAAATTAATCCATAAATATCATCATTGTACATATTGCAAATAAATTTATTCTTATTTTTCATTCTTAAATGTATTTGTTTGCATCTGTATATCTTCATGTGTATGTATGTTTATTTTTTTATGATGTACATTTTGTGTCTGTACATTTTTTAAAAAGTTAAAATTTACAAGGATGAAAGTCTATTATTGAGGATATTCATTTATCTCAAAAATAAGATTTAATCTACTAGCAATTTTATAATGTTCTATGTATTTATGTAAATTTATGCACTAGAAGTATATTGTATTCTTGTGTATGAAAAAATGATCCAAAATAGCTGTACTCATTGAATTTTCTAACTTGAAGTAATTTATGTTGTTTTATGAGAAATTGTTGACTGATGCAGAGTTGGATGTTTTTAAAGTGTGTAGATTTATGCAGGTGAAAAAATAAATTTTTATTTTTGGTACAAATTTATCTTATTCTGTATCACAAAACTTTTGCATTGAACAGTTTTCCAAAGTGTATGCACTTCTGTATAGTACAGAAATTTCCTAATATTGTGTTGTGTGTAAATTTATATGTACTTTTCTTTGTACAGAAATTTGCACTGTTCTATACAGTGCGTAAATTTATGCACTTCCTTACAGTACAGAAATTTGCACTGTTCTATACAGTGCGTAAATTTATGCACTTCTTTACAGTACAGAAATTTGCACTGTTCTATATAGCGCGTAAATTTATGCATTTCCTTACAGTACAGAAATTTGCACTGTTCTATACAGCGCGTAAATTGATGCATTTCCTTACAGTACAGAAATTTGCACTGTTCTATACAGCGCATAAATTTATGCACTTCTTTTTGCATATAATTTTCTACATATTACAAAGTGCGTAAATTTACACACTTCCCTTTAGCATAGAAATTTCTTTTGCTTTTTATTTTGTGTAAATTTACGCACTTCCTTTTAATATAAGAATTTCTTCTGTTTTGTATAGTGCATAAATTTACGCACTTCCTTTTAATATAAGAATTTCTTCTGTTTTGTACAGTGCGTAAATTTACGTGCTTCCTTTTAATATAAAAATTTCTTCTGTTTTTTATAGTGCGTAAATTTACACACTTCCTTTTAATATAAGAATTTATTCTGTTTTTTATAGTGCGTAAATTTACGCGCTTCCTTTTAATATAAGAATTTCTTCTGTTTTGTACTGTGCGTAAATTTACGCACTTCCTTTTAATATAAGAATTTCTTCTGTTTTGTACAGTGCGTAAATTTACGCACTTCCTTTTGATATAGAAATTTCTTCTATTTTGTACAGTGCTTAAATTTACGCACTTTCCTTTATTACAGAAATTTCTTCTGTTTTGTATAGTGCGTAAATTTACGCACTTCCTTTTAATATAAAAATTTCTTCTGTTTTGTACAGTGCGTACATTTACGCACTTCCTTTTAGTATAAGAATTTCTTCTATTTTGTATACTGCGTAAATTTACGCCCTTCAGTTTGATAAAGAAATTTCTTCTATTTTGTACAGTGCGTAAATTTACGCACTTCCTTTTAATATAAGAATTTCTTCTGTTTTGTACAGTGCGTAAATTTACGCACTTCAGTTTGATATAGAAATTTCTTCTGTTTTGTATAGTGCGTAAATTTACGCACTTCAGTTTGATATAGAAATTTCTTCTATTTTGTATAGTGCGTAAATTTACGCACTTCTAAATATTACAGAAATTTGCGTTGTTTTGTATAGTGCGTAAATTTACGCACTTGTATTATGTTCGAATTTTGTTGTAAATTTTGTATGTAGATAATAAAAACAGTGCGTAAATTTACGCACTTCCTTTTAATATAAGAATTTCTTCTGTTTTGTACAGTGCGTAAATTTACGCACTTCAGTTTGATATAGAAATTTCTTCTGTTTTGTATAGTGCGTAAATTTACGCACTTGTATTATGTTCGAATTTTGTTGTAAATTTTGTATGTAGATAATAAAAACAGTGCGTAAATTTACGCACTTGGAACTGAGTTTATTTGTTGTGTCTTTTTCTTTACGCAGTTTTGGATATAAATTTTGCAAAAAAAGTGCGTAAAAATGGTGGAATTTATAAGAAAATAGGGAATATTGATATAAAATCCCTTTTTCAATAATATCTGGTTCATTAAACATTATATACAAGTAGTCATATTTATATCATAGATACATTTATACGTTACTTGAACTTTTACCATAACAAACTGGATACTAACTGAATCCCACAACATAATTAATCAAAGGTCTGACGTTTATTACCTTGGAATCCTAGTCCAAAAGTCAACTGAATTTTCCATACTTATAGGAGTCCGCCTATATCAGACCATGGTGTGCTCTGATCCATCACGACGGTCAAAACTAAACAAACATAAAAATGGAAAACCATGACTGCTTTTTAAACGAGTCATGTTGAATGATAATCATTCTGAGCCAAATGCCCGTCTATCAATGCATTTAAGTATGAATTTGTAGTATTTTTGACATCCTATCAATGTACTAAATTATGAATTAGTGGCATATTTGGGTAAAACCCGTTTTATCACTGTAACAGGACGTTTCATCAGCTCTAGATTTATCTACACACTTATGTTTATGAAACATCTATCATTTTGAAACATTATACAGGCTTCATCTTTACTGTCAGTCATTTAATGACCAACAGTAGTAGCGTACAGCACATATTAAACAACAATTTATCATATATGGAGTAGCCTACCCTGAAGCAAAGATTTTAAGGAATCTACAATACAAAGTTTTCTTGTAAAATGTATCTCCTGAGGTAATATGACTTATAAATCTTGGAGGGTGCAGTGTTTTCTCATTTACATTGCATTTATGTTGAATATAATTATATGTCATGCTACTATAAAATATGGTTCAATACTTGCCAGGAACAACAGGAGCCAAGTTGTCATGAACACAAGCACATTTTTATACCACTGTTAAACACAATACAGTATTCAAGTCAAAACAATGTCTTATATTTGTATTCTCATAAGCTGTTATCAACACGTTATCTTTTAACAACTAAGCTATTATCAACATGTTATCTTTTAATAACTAAGCTATTATCAACACGTTATCTTTTAATAACTAAGCTATTATCAACATGTTATCTTTTAATAACTAAGCTATTATCAACACGTTATCTTTTAATAACTAAGCTATTATCAACATGTTATCTTTTAATAACTAAGCTATTATCAACATGTTATCTTTTAATAACTAAGCTATTATCAACACGTTATCTTTTAATAACTAAGCTATTATCAACTTGTTATATTTTAATAACTAAGTCATTATCAACATCCAGTACAGTAAAATATTAAAACAAGCAGATCTTACCAATAACGGCTTCCTTGGCTTGCGGTACTATACCCCTGCATTGAGTTCACTTCCTCCTTCATCACCATCATCACCTTTCAACCTTGCTTGGTTCCTTAGAAACAACAATATTCTTCTTCTTACATGACGGCAGTATTGGTTTCGCTGGCGGCCCTTTTGTCCTTTTTACTCCCTAAATGAGAGAGTTAATTCATAATAGTCAACAGTGAAATGAATTTAATCTTACATATAGCTGTACAATTACCATAAGTCCATAATTACCAAGGTATATTAGTTAAATTGCATTTTTAGTAATGAATCCCTAACTACTTAGACACTGCAATGTTTTTCATTATAACTATTAGCCAATTGGCTTTTCGAACAAAAATAACTTTGAAGTTGTTAACATTGTAAAATAAGAACATTCCAATGCAGTACAACCTCTCCAAAGCAACACACTTTAGGAGAATTATGTGGTCACTGAGAAGTTGTTGTTCTGGACAGTTTAAATCAATAGTTAAATTTTATATTTTGGGAAAATCATGCTGTTGTTAAAGGGAGGTAGTTGCTCAAAAGAGGGCTGCTCTGGAGAGGTTGCCCTGTATAAATGCCATACTTCTGTTGAAAGTAGTCAAATTCTACATTGAGGTTAAAAGATAGATGATACACCAAGAAGTAATTTTTATCACGGTACAAACATCGTTTTCCCATAGCAGCTTTCTTGACCTCAGCAGCCTCTGCGCAGCTTTTTTCTGTGAGTGATACAACAAACAACATGGTAAAATAATCACAAATTAAAAATGTGAATCACAAAACTAAAAGTGTCACTAAATGTTTTTCTAGAAAGTGCTGATCTCAGCATTCAAATAACAAATTCAACATTTTCTGTAATGAAGTTTTTTTAACTTGCTATCAGTAGTTGTAATACTGGCATTCCTTGAAAAATAAAGCATATTTATCTGACAGGCAAGAGTCTCATATTGCAAATACAACAATTAACAAACTAGTAGTCAGCTTCATCATATACCTTTCATAACAGGTCTATGACCCAAAATTTTGGTCAGTAAATCAGTATATGCCTTCTTTGTTTTCTCCAAATCAAAGCACAACTAATTCCAACATAGAATCAAAGTTGGGCATTGTCCCAGCAACAGCCTCATATACCAATCCTGTGAAGTGTACAAACAAACTTTAAGTCAAAATCATGAGATTAATCTCAATGTAATTTGATAATAAGACTCCACAATAATTAAGGTCAGAACTTAAAAGCACTGACATTAATACAAATGTACTAGAAAACACAATAGTGTAATTTTAGTGCAGAAATCACAGGCATTTAACTCTTATTGAACAAACAAATGTTAACATAAAACAAAAAGGTGGTTGCAAAACAGAAAGAAATAAGACCTTGTTTTCTCATGGCCAAAAAATAACATATGATGTAAAACTCTCAACAAAAACAGTGATTTATCAACTTAATTACTTTAATATAGCAACACAATCAGTCATACATACCTTGTATAATTTGATCTACCACTTCAAGCATTTTCTTTCTGCTTTGACTTGCAACAGTATCCTCTCCAGAAAAGACAATACACAACATCTCTAATACAATATCTGGAAAAAATCAAATGACATTAATGTGGTTCACTAAAAGACAACAATGCAACTAAATACTGGTCTTTATTAGAAATTGTTATTATTATTAAAATTCTTCTTATGACTAATTCTTATACTGGTTTGTTTTAGCTTGACTGAGATGACAGCATTGTAGATTTCAACCTAGTTAAAGTCTGTAACAGGAATAACCAGTCCATGTATCTTGGCGGAGATTGGACTGTGATCTTTGTGAGTTTTTAATTACTATGTCCAAGTAGAGGCGGCTGAGTCATTTCACATCCACTTTCCTTTAACATCTAATTGTTAAGTAACAACTATTACAGTATGTGTATAAGTATATAAGTATTAACATATTTCTGTGTATAGATGACAACATTAGTTCACTTTGAGGCAGACAAAATAAGCAGGGGATATAATTCACCAAGTTACAAGAGCCGTTTGGAAAAAAAGAACAGAGTAAAAACAAACTCTTGTGATTAAATTGTTATTAATGTCTGCTAGAAAAGACAGCTAACAGACAGAAAGGGTGATTACTAGAGAACATAAACACTAATCTGATGTATATACAGGTTTTCTATCATCCTCCATGGTTAAAAGTTTTGTGACAAAATCTTCTAGAGCAGATTTCTTTCTATGAAGCCTGAAATTAAGTCCAAACAAATTAATTTTAGGTTTTATGTTTTTATCATTAGATTATGTTTATCACAAGATGTGCTGAATCTTATATTGTTCATATTTAAAATGCTTAAATCTACACATAAGATTCCAAAGAAAGAATGTTCAAGTAATGTAGGACACAACATGTTCAGGTGAATCATACTTTAATTATTTAATAAGAAAGTTATTAGTGATACAAATTTGTCCAAATCCACAACCCTGTAAGTGAAGCATTAAGGCAAAGACTCAAGAACTGCTTGTTGATAGTTTTCTTGATGTTTTTACAACAATATACAGGATATGGCAGAGTACACATGTTTTTGTTTTGCTATGAACTGTCTTTTTTTACAAAGGTTTAACATCGCACCAACAGCCAGATCATTTGGCAATTTTTCCAGCTTTAACATTAACAGTGGTAGTGGATGCAAAGTGTACACTTGAGTTGAACCACCGCCCTTTCATTAGCTAGCTGGACAGCTTTCTCAATGGTGAAATATGCCTGGTCCAGGTTTATTAGTCTGGATTACTAATCAGAGACCATAACCACTCCATGAACAGCTACCAGAGAGAAAGAAAAATTAACTTACATTTGAACATACATCTCAAGAGTAAATGTTCCTTCTTTTTGAAGAGTCCAAACAATTTGAACATGAAGACTGTATGTTCAGACAGTAGCTAGTTGAACCAATGTAGATTTATAGTTCCAGAGTGTTGACAAAGTTGCTGTAAGTAATTGTAGTTCTTTTTTGAATTTAGTGATTGTTTAGTTGCTTAAGAAAAAAGATTAATTGAATTTATTGCAAAACAATCCATCAATATGCATTGAAACTCAAGTTAAAGTTAATTGAAACCAAGAAGCTGGTATCAATGTTTAGTCACCAGTGACCAAAAAGCTCTCCAATAAAACTCAATGTGATAGAGCATAGTTATCATTCATTTTTGTTATTTCTTCACATGAGAGTCACTAAATATTTAACAAATGTGCAGATTTTCAGCAATTTTGAATGTCAGAAACTATCAATACATTGATATTCAAACAAAAAAATAATGCAAAAGCAAATGGAAATTAATACATTAATGGAAACATAAATCAAGCTTATATAACATTTGTCACAAAGTCATACCTCTTGTTCTGGACCAAATTTATCACAGGATGATAGGAACAACAATCTCCTCACACATACATCTGTGGTGCAAGAAACATCAACAGTGCTTCCTAACTTCTGATAGGAACCATCTCCGACCTGGATGTGTAAATGATTGACAACTTTACATCACAGATAATTGTGTAATTTACTGTCTGGCAAAGTTGCTTTTAAACTATTTTTTGGCATTAACCATCAGAATAAGTGATCAAATATAAGCTGCAATCTTCAAAAGAATAATATTAAATGTAGGGAAATGTAAGTATTGACAAAGAGACTCAACTAGAGATTTTTGTTACCTTGTAGTAAGATAATGTATAATTTTCAACATGTATGCACAATTATAATTCAAAGCATGAACATTTGAAATCTGAGGCAATTGAAAACATATTTAATTGACACACTACAGTGCTCAACAAATTTTTCTCAGGCAACTTGTCCTGAAAGCTGACCAGCTTAGAATTTTAACTAGTTCTACAGCAATCTCAACTTTTCCTGAGTAGATTTCTACTCATTCTTACAAGCAGACAAGTGGATTTATCGAGCCCTGCCCTAAAGCTGAAATAAATAAAGTTTTGAACAGCATGCTTCTAACTTCACCTGTCAGTGATTCCATAACAGACATGTCTTCGCATGTTTCTTTAAGTGACAGAATCTGAAATGATAAAACATTAACAATATCTGTGCAACCACTTCTTTCTGTTACTATAAATTAACAGATCTTGCTCAAACATGTTTTAACATGCATGTACATCTGGTTCTAAGATCATACCTCCGATGACATTATTTCAATGCATGAATCATGGTTCACAGTCAGAATGGCATATAAATGCATAGCTACCATGAAATATTTAAGACAAAAAAATATAACCAAATTTACAAGAACACCAAAAGCCAAAATTTTATTGTGCATTTAAAGCTTTAGAATTTATTACTGTCTTCAATAGCAAATTTGTTTCAGTCCAGAACAACCTGAAATGGATTTCATTTTTTACGATAAAATCTGGTCTTAATATTTCAGAGAACTTTCTTCTTTAAATACTGGATAGAAGTAAAACTTTGCAGATTAACTTTGTGACAAATATATCTTACATACATGTATATTCTTAGAAATTTGTCAAATTTTGAAAACAAAATGGTTTCTTAACACTTTGTGCTCAGGTGAGCAAAAAACTCACTAAACTAACCTAACGCTAGCTTGGTGTTTATGTCCATTATATTGTTTGGTCCATCATTCCTTGAACTTTTGTCAGTTGATATGGTGGTCAATGCTTGACAATACCTAAAAAGTAAAATCTGCCTGTAATATATTCATGATAATGTACTCAGTTCATCAATTCATGATTCATAAATTTTATGTTAAAATACAATATAAATCAGAAACAGCATCAAAAACAGTTAAGTTGTGCTGTGTCAATGTTATGTTTTTATATGAAAATAAATGAAGATTCTTACATACATTTCACTGGTACAGAACTATTGCATTTATTTAACAAACTGTCAGACAATAATTATGTTTCTTCAGTGATTGGACAAATATTTACACCACTGCTTAGTATCATACACAAAATAATTTATGCAAAGGCAGATGGATAATTTGATTGGTTAAATATACATCGGCCAATACATGAACTGGTAAAATTGTTGTGAAAAACAAGAGCACCAATCATAACTTAGTTCACAATTAATTTCTAAACAATAAATTAAATGACAGCTTTAAGAAATTGCTGTCTGTTATAGAAAATTTTCAAATACCTGCATTTTATTTTCAAATGGCTTCCAGCATCATGAAATAACTTAGACATCATATAAGTCGAAGCTCCATCTCACAACTGGAACAACCACCATGTAATTCTGTAACCAGATGATGACAGTTCACAATCCTTCTACCAGTCTTCTAATCAACCTGAGGACAACTGTCATTGTTATATTCGTGGTAGCCTCAATGAAACTTTCTTCTAGTCCTGGTAAAAAATATGACATACATAGGTTGTAAAAACAAATTCTTTCTGATAATAATATATATATATAAATTGATATGTAAGATAAAGTCAGTGTAACAATTATCTTCTGCATACAATCTTCAGATAATTTGTAACTATATTCAAAAAAATGCAAAATGCAATGACTATGTACATTATAATAGACTTAGAGCACAGTAAATGATACAAAGCATTCACATCTCTTGTATGAGTAAGCACAGCACTATCTAGACACTATCTGGCAAAATTATAGTTAAAATAAGGCCATACAAATCGTATCTATGTTTAGTGGCTGCGGACGGATACATTTTGGACTCACATGGCAGAAAAAAAAATCGCAATATTGAATTTTTGTTTCCATTTTGAAAGATTTTATCAATCTAAATGTGTGACAACAGTGATATTCAATTTTATTCAACAGATAATACAGCTAGGCGCTCGATTAACTGATATTAAGAGCAAATAAAGCATCTGCTTCAAATATCACCAAATGGAGCTTCCATACCGCTGCCAAATATAAAAATGACAGCAGAAACAGTCAGAGATTTCATTCTCTGTACTGAATGTACAAAGCTAACCCCAAGCCTAGGGTAATTATTATGTTCTCTACCTTGAAATTGAAGTCCTACAATTTATATGTCTATTTAATACTTCTCAACATTGTAGTCAGACTGTCACTTTTATCATTGAGCAAATTGGGTGCAAGAAAAATCCACGGCCCTAACCTGGATTTGAGCCCAGGACCACTAGCACTGTAGGTGGACACTCAACAACATCACTAAAGAGTTAACCCAACAGCAAGGCTGTTGACATAGGCCCATATTCATACAATCACTATAATCATATCATTGGTCTAATGTTTTATCAAAATAACTCAATCACAATATCACATCATTACATTTTGAGTTCTTAATATAAGTCTGTTACCTGTGAAACAATATTAATGTCAGCTTTTGAAATTTGATCTAACTTCTGTGCTTACTGGTTTCTTTAGGGTGCCATTACAATTGTAAGTTAACTGGTATTAATTATTTTACAATTGGCAATTACTAATTGTTAGAGATGTTGTAATTACAGTTGATGATATTTAAAATCTTCTTAATATCATGCAAAACTTGGAATATTTGAGAATGAACATTTTTATTCTGTGATTTTATAAGTAAAGATTTTTCAGCTGTGCAAGCTAAAACTTTAAGCTGTTTAGTGTTATGATCACTTATAATTTAAAGGTGTAAACTCCTTGCATAGTATCACCTGTAAAGATGTTACAAAACTTCCAATATTACCCAAAACATAGGATAATTTCTTGGGAAATATTTACTCACTCTTTGAATGAATATTTTTGCTAAAGACTTGTTGGCACTTTTATGCTATCAAAAGTTGTACATGTCTAGTCTTAGTCAAGATATTTACAGCAGTTTTGAATACATTTATTTTGTATATTAATTTTAGGTATTTCAATTAACTGCCTATTATGCTGGCTTGATTAATTAGAAATAAGACAATTCTTTATAGTTTTGTCCAAAATGTTTTCTAAGGTGTAGCTGTCAAAAAAGTATTGCCACAGTTTTCTAACATCTGTATTGATGTATTGTTAAGTATGATGAGTGGACTATGAAATGTAAGATATAAGAAAAATGTTTTGAACTCTGATAAGAATAAAAATC
Organism: Lutraria rhynchaena; assembly: GCA_008271625.1. Classification (NCBI taxonomy): domain Eukaryota; kingdom Metazoa; phylum Mollusca; class Bivalvia; order Venerida; family Mactridae; genus Lutraria; species Lutraria rhynchaena. Next base: position 220,083 of record VIBL01000201.1, read on the forward strand.
ATAACAAAAAAACTGATGTTAGAATTATATATACAAACAAAACTTTTTCTTAAAATCATTTGATTGTGTAACTCACATTCACATCATTTTATTTTCTTGAATTTGTTTCATTATCACTGCCTTTTAGTGACTTCATCTAAGTAAATGGATGTCTTAAGTTCATACAATATGCATGTTTATCATTGTATGGAACTGATGCAGTTTTATACAATATTTTGCTTTTGTTTGATTGTTATATTCACATTTTATGTAATGTTTTGCTTCAAGTTCATTACAAAATAAAAGATATTAAAATTATTTTATGTTTTAGTTTTGATTGAACGATTTACACCCTTTTATCTAAATAAAAATTGTTTTGGGTTTTTCTTTAGGCTTTCGTTAGTTCTTTCATGATAGCTACATAGGTTTTCAACCCAAGGGTGGGCGCTAAACATAGAAGTGATTTGGTATGGCCTAAAAATAAAATAAACATAGAAACAAGAGGGCCAAGATGGCCCTTTTTCGCTCACCTGAGTAAAGACTGCAACTTCTATGGTTTTCCTGTGATTTGACCTAGTGACCTAGTTTTTAACCTGAGTTGACCCATGTTCACAGCTGTACATGATAGTTATCATTAATACAAACATTCTGACAAACTTTGAGGATGATCAAATCAAAACTGTTGCCACTATAGGGTTAACAAGGTATTCCAGTGATTTGACCTGGTGACCTAGTGTTTGACTCCAAAAGACCCACGTTTGAACCTAACCAAGATATCATTATTTTTGACAGGGTTTGGTGAAGGTCCAATCAAAACTGTGACCTCTAGAGGGTTAACAAGGTTTTCCAGTGATTTGACCTGGTGACCTACTTTTTTTACCCAAGATTACCTATGTTCAATCCTGTCCAAGATATCATTAAGACAAGCATTTTGACAAGGCTTGGTGAACCTACAATCCAAACTGAGACAGACCCCTAGAGTGTTAACAAGGTTTTCCTATGATTTGACCTGGTGACCTAGTTTTTGACCCCATATGATCCATGTTCATACTTAATCAAGATATCATTAACACAATCCATTTGACAAGGTTTAGTGAATATTCAATTAAAACTGAGACCTCTAGAGCGTTAAAAAGGTTTTTCTATGATTTGACCTGGTGAACTAGTTTTTGACCCGAGATGACCCATGTTCGAACTAAACCATTGAGACAAGCATTTTGACAAGGTTTGGTGAACCTCCAATAAAAACTGCGACCCCCCAGAGTGTTAACAAGGTTTTTTTATGATTTGACCAGGTGAACTAGTTTTTTACCCAGATGACCCTTGTTCGAACTTAACCAAGATATTATTAAGACAAGCATTTTGACAAGGTTTGGTGAACCTCCAATAAAAACTGCGACCTCTAGAGCATTTACAAGGTTTTTCTATGACGTGACATGGTGACCTAGTTTTTTACCTAGATGACACATGTTCGAACTTGTCCAATATATCATTCAGATGAACATTCTGACCAGGTCTTATAAAGATTAACTCAAATGTGTGACCACTAGAGCATTAACAACCCCCAGGCATGGAGGACGGACAACGGAGTAGACTGACTGATGACTGTAGCTCACCTAGCACTACATGTTCAATATCACACTTCAATGGCAATTTGCATTCAAGTCAAAATCAGATGGCTATGCATAATCGTAATCGTGTAATCATAATCGAGTAACACAGTCGTAAAAATATGCAAAACATCAAAATCAAGAGTCATCAAAATCTACCAATATTTTACGCAGGAAATTTGGTCAAAAATAGTTTCATTCACAAACTATATAGGAGAGATCGGCAATAACAATTTGCTACTAAAGATAGCAATGCTGATATGCCAATCGGCGGCTTGCAGAATAGGTCGGACAAACACTGTCGCCAGTTTGAAAATTTAAAAAATAAACAAAGAAAATCAACTGGGATTACTAGACAAATGTTATGGTCTGTGTAATAATAACTTATGATACGGGGACCGGGAAATTTATACTAATCGCTGTTTAAAATTTAGAGCAATCTGCCCAACAAACACGTCAAGAGAAGTAACAAGGTCCAGATGTCCGCGTAGGGCTTTTAGGCTTCAATTTTTAGGCGAATTACGACGATGTATCTTTTGCGGCAAAAAATCGAAAATGAAAGTAAAACATTTGGAAAAACATCGGTAAAGTACAGCTCTTTGGCTTGTGAATCATAAGGTAAAATTTGTTCGCCCATTATTGATTTTAGTCGTCACTGGCGACTGGGCGACTGTTAATTTATATCCCTGCAAAATGAAAATCTAGAAAATTTCCACATTAATGTTATTCCAGTTAAGATGTTATGTTGCATTATTCTGACAGTTCCACACGAGTCGTGCCAGCGAACCCTTTAATCTATAGCCCATCGTTTTAATTTCATGAGTCACGTCAGATAGTACCATTACTTTACGTCCTTTTAATACTATCTTTATGTCGTCAGTTTTCGCGATTTGAATAGTGTTCAAAGATGCGTATCATTCAAGTGGTACTTACCAGTGCCTGTCATTGTTATGCATGTTATAACAGTTTATTGTAGAACTTGTTCTATCCTGAAATTCCTTTATTGGTGTTTACTCTCTACAGAGATCGAGAGATCGAACATTTAATTTCCCTTAATAACTAGCAGCCATTTTGTGTACACTATGTGGTAGTTGCTACGCGGCAGCCGTTCTAGAACGGGTTATTGCTAAGGTAGTCAGTGCAGAAGAAAATCTGTCTGTAGAACAATTTAATAACTATGTTCAGAAATAAGTAACGCCCGTGTGACGTGTTTAATATATTTTTATCCATACTTGTATATTTTTTAAATTATTCGTGAATACTGTCGACTAAGAAATTGTAATTCTAAATGAAAGCACCTGCTGAAACTACGTGTCGTGCATCCCACAGTGTGGGCATTTCTGGCATTTTTGTGACACAGCGCCGTGTTCATTGTGACATTCACAGTATGTGCCCAAAGTTTGAATTACAGTTTGCACTGCCATGTAGTATATACATGTATATAAGGTGCAACGCATTTCGTGGACTCCAGCACCTCCGTGAACACAAAATGTACTCAAAATCTGTCAACATAACTTTTACTACTTACTGCTAGATTCAATTAATTTATTTGTCAAGTACGAATATTATTTCGTATATAAGTCACTTAACCATTTCAGATAGATCTTAAGTACAACTGCTTTCTTAACTCTTACATTTTACTTAACCGGTGTAGTGCCCGCATAGTTTTCGCGGAGCACATTCCTGACTGTTCTAAGATTTTATTCAACGTTAACTTAATATAAATCGCTGACACATACATATAATTTGCATCGTTGTCGTCTGTGCATTTGCTTTGTTCATAGTTCTTTATGTATGTCCTGGTTGAACACCCTAATGATTATTATTTTATTAAGGCAAAGATTGGTGTAATAATTTCACAAGGAGATCTAGTAACATAGTTAGTTTTTTTTAAATTTATATCTGTACATGTATATGTTACCAACTTTGCGGATATTGCTTTAAAATAATATAGTACACTAAAATAAATTATTTTGTTGTTGTATTTTATTTTTCGATATCATCGTTGTAATTAGTTTGTACATGACTCATTTGAGTCTAAGATTGTCACATGTTTATTCTGACAACAGCTCTAGTGGATACTAAACGCTAGTCATGTGAATAGCGCAACAATAGTCGCACAAGATGCTCAAAAGTTGTCTTTAACACGTGTAATGTCTTGACTAGGACCGTAACGGGTCGTGTTAGACGGTATAGACATCATATTACGTTCGTGCTGATTACAAAAAATCGACCAGTTAATGACGGGTGACTCGGGCGAGTCTATTGTAGGAAATAGGGACGATTGTTTAAACGGTCATGAAACTTAAGAAACGAAAAAATTTCACTGTGATCTTTCCTTCCACTTATTAAACCATATCATAATTCGTACATCACTAAATGATGTATGCCCACATATTTACATTCTTATAATAAGACAAGTGAGTTTTTTGGTGAACTATCAAATTAAGAGGAAATAATAGTAATGTACATTTTTGGAACAATCGTTTATATAATTCTCCCAGTCACCTATCATTCACTCATGAACTTTGATTTTCAGTTTTATCTAAGAACAGTAAACATTAGTAAATATAGAACATCAAAGACAAGATTGATTGGTGCCTCTCATAATCTTAAAATATTGAATCTGGTAGATGAATTAAATGTTCAATGTATATAAATAATAGGAAACAATATATTAAAAGATATTTTTGGACCCGCCCTAGTATGTTTAAACTGAAGCAGCTTTTTGATAGTAGAAATGAAAATGAAATTAAAAATCTGAGGATCTTCAATTTTAAAGCTTTTGATACTCGCAAATCGTTAATGTAATATTTACAAATATTTATTGGCTTATACAATATAAGCTATAACAATATTTGCATAAAAAGTCTACGTTATTGCAAATTGTTCACTTATTTGTATACATGTACTTATATTAGCCTAACTAATAGCGTTTTGAAAAATTGTCTGAATGCATTTATAATTTATAGCCAAGTTTATTTTTCCACGTGAAAATAATGTATATTATGCTTTCTTTTCTTTCATTTACAAAATATGAATTTAATCATAAATTTATTTGCATGTACTCAAACTACTCTCTTGTTCATCATTAGAACTATTTTATATCTTACTGTCATTTGTAAATTATGCACTTAACTATTGTTCACTAACATTCATTTAAACTATTCTCATATTAAGACCTGTTTTATATCTTATTTTTCATGTGTCAATGAAAAGTCTGCTACCAGACGACTATTTATTTCTACAAAATGAAAATATAGAGTACCTTCTCCGCTACTGCTCGGTTTCACCTCTTACTAACCATCTGTCTAATACTGAGTGGGGTCAGATACCTCAACGTTACTAAAACTGTACAGAAGCCTTATCCGTTCCAAATTAGACTACGCATCAATTGTTTACGACTCTGCCTGCAAGTCTTACTTAATGATGCTTGACACTATACACCACCAATGCTTACGTTTGGCTCGTGGTGCTTTCCGCTCATCACCAATAGAAAGTTTATATACGGAGGCCGGTGAACCGCCACTAAAGCAACGTCGAAAGAAGCTATCGCTTCAGTATGCAAAGTCTATTTCAACGACAAAAACCCTACCCGAGACGTTATTTTCAGCCCTAATAGCAAAGAGCAATTTCAAAACAAAGAAAAAGAAATAAAACCAATTGGTTTACGATTGGAAGGCGAGTTAGAAGCTCTCAAACCTGACCCACATAGCGTTGCGCAAAACCTTACACAAAATATAGCTCTATGGACACAATCATGTCCAGAGGTAAATACTGATCTATCCAAAACAAAAAAAAATCTCCTAATTCATCTGAATTATATGAAGACGAATTTTCCAAAGTTATAGAAACATATCATGATTTTATCCATACCTATACTAACGGCTCAAAAGACGGCAACAAGGTTGGTTGTGCTGCCTTTGCACACAACTTTATTTCTCGGATGGACCTCCCAGAGAAAGCATCAATTTTTACAGCAGAAACAAAAGCCATCTACTTGGCATTATCATACATTTCTCAACTCAGAGCAGACAAATTTCTAATTTTCTCAGATTCTCTTTCTGTTCTTCAAGCAATTAAAAATCGCAAAACCAATAATGTCTTGCTTCAACATTTACTCATTCGCTTACATGATATTTTACAATCAAAATGTGTAAAATTTTGCTGGATACCTAGCCACATAGGTATTCGAGGAAATGAAACAGTTGACACTTTGGCAAAAGAAACTCTTAATATTCAACCAGTTGCAATCACGTTACCCAACAGCGATTTTCAGCCACCTATTAATTTACTTATCAAATCCAAATGGCAATCTCAATGGGATGAAAAAACAAGTAGCAAACTCCATGCCATCCATCCTCATGTCTAATTATCAAGATTTTTCCCTCTTTTAACTCGCCGCGACCAAGTCGTTATTAAAAGGTGCCGTATCGGACACACTCGAATTACACATTCATACAAACTTTACCGCGAAGATCAGCCATTTTGCATACCATGCAACGAACCTTTCACAGTAAAACATTTTCTTCTAGACTGCCACGAATATACCCTAACCCGGAACCAGTATTTCAACGCAAGTTCAATTAAAGACCAGTTCAGAAATACTCCATCTATGCTTATCATTCAGTTTTTAAAGGCAATTAATCTGTACCGTAAAATATAATTAACATAATTAATCAATTAATTAACAAATTCTGCTGTATGTAGCCTAGTTAGTGTTAAAAGCACCGTAAAACATTGATCAATCAATCAAAACTAACCATCTTAGAATTAGACCGTCACAAAAATATCTCTTTTAATACATTACTACAGTTACATCCATCGTTTCTAACCTTAAAGATAGAATAATGAAACTCTAGTGTTTATTATTTCATGTATTTGTACAAGGCATTTATCTTGCATATTTATATATATCTTATATTAACCATTGCCATTGTCACGTCTCTTTAATTTGATGTATGTAAATGTAGCTTTCACATGGGCCTCGGCGCCTACTGATATCTAAATAAACTACATGTATATCTATTTATGATATATTATTAAACCACACTAAATCATAAATGAATCAATTTGAAACGATGGCACTGCATTATAAATATCTAAGTTCAAATTGAATACTACAAACGTCATGTATACGTTTTTCACGGATTATTTTGTGTTGAAAACACAATAGATTATTAACACATCAGACTGAAAGAGCTATATACATGTCGCGGCTCATGTTGACTTATTTTGCATACAAGATTCATTTTATACAGTTCGAAATGATGAAACTAACATTGTTCACGGATAGTGAATATAGTGTGCTCTCTATATAGTCATTTATTTATGATGCCTCAAAATGGTCAAAATCTATGACGATAATCAAGGGTACAAAGGTCGCGGTTTTTATTTACTGTTTTCATAGACAATACTCAGACTAAATGCCTTAATTAATGAGCTTACTTGATGAGACCAATTTGTAAACAATAAGCGTGCTCTTTGTTCCACATGTTTATCAGACAAACGTCATAATTTATGCACGTTAATCAATGGTAAACACAGCGACATTTGATGGTGTATTTTTCAAATGAATCTGTACAAGCCGCGTGTGGCCTGTATTTAACTTATATACAAGAATTCATTGAAAAGCAATCGAAATTTAGCAATTAAAGTTGTTCAACAATCCTATGTGTATCGGGCCGCCCGTGTAGTGATGTATTTTTAGACGCTTTTGTTCGAAAAAAAAGTGCTACAATATAAATATGTAAGGTCAATTTTGATGGTATATGGGTCACGGGGTTAATTTACATATTTCCCGGACAATATTTCGTTCAAAACACACTAAATTATGAATAGATCAGATTGAACTGACGAAAATGAACGTTATAAAGGTCGCGGATTTGTTGACTCTTTTCAGAGACAATAGCCTGAGTGAATGCACTAATTAATGAGCGCGTGTGATGGGAATAACTTGTAAACGACTTCGCTTATTTGCTTGTTAGGCATGGTTTTAACTCAAACATCCTACTTTTTAGACGTTCATCTATGCTAAACGATGCGCGATGAGATTGTGAATATTTCTAATGAATGTGAACAAGCCACGTGTGGCCTGTATCTTTCTTATATTCAAGAATTTAGTGAAAAACAATCGAAATTTAGCAATTAAAGTTGTTCAAGAATAGCATACGTAATGGGCGACATGTGTAATGATTTATCTTTGGACGTTTTCTGTTAAAAAGCAGACACTGCATTATAAATATCTAAGTTCAAATTGAATACTACAAACGTCATGTATACGTTTTTCACGGATTATTTTGTGTTGAAAACACAATAGATTATTAACACATCAGACTGAAAGAGCTATATACATGTAGCGGCTCATGTTGACTTATTTTGCATACAAGATTCATTTTATACAGTTCGAAATGATGAAACTAACATTGTTCACGGATAGTGAATATAGTGTGCTCTCTATATAGTCATTTATTTATGATGTTTCGCTCGAATAAAGCCTCAAAATGGTCAAAATCTATGACGATAATCAAGGGTACAAAGGTCGCGGTTTTTATTTACTGTTTTCATAGACAATACTCAGACTAAATGCCTTAATTAATGAGCTTACTTGATGAGACCAATTTGTAAACAATAAGCGTGCTCTTTGTTCCACATGTTTATCAGACAAACGTCATAATTTATGCACGTTAATCAATGGTAAACACAGCGACATTTGATGGTGTATTTTTCAAATGAATCTGTACAAGCCGCGTGTGGCCTGTATTTAACTTATATACAAGAATTCATTGAAAAGCAATCGAAATTTAGCAATTAAAGTTGTTCAACAATCCTATGTGTATCGGGCCGCCCGTGTAGTGATGTATTTTTAGACGCTTTTGTTCGAAAAAAACGTGCTACAATATAAATATGTAAGGTCAATTTTGATGGTATATGGGTCACGGGGTTAATTTACATATTTCCCGGACAATATTTCGTTCAAAACACACTAAATTATGAATAGATCAGATTGAACTGACGAAAATGAACGTTATAAATGTCGCGGATTTGTTGACTCTTTTCAGAGACAATAGCCTGAGTGAATGCACTAATTAATGAGCGCGTGTGATGGGAATAACTTGTAAACGACTTCGCATATTTGCTTGTTAGGCATGGTTTTAACTCAAACATCCTATTTTTTAGACGTTCATCTATGCTAAACGATGCGCGATGAGATTGTGAATATTTCTAATGAATGTGAACAAGCCACGTGTGGCCTGTATCTTTCTTATATTCAAGAATTTAGTGAAAAACAATCGAAATTTAGCAATTAAAGTTGTCCAAGAATAGCATACGTAATGGGCGACATGTGTAATGATTTATCTTTGGACGTTTTCTGTTAAAAAGCAGACACTGCATTATAAATATCTAAGTTCAAATTGAATACTACAAACGTCATGTATACGTTTTTCACGGATTATTTTGTGTTGAAAACACAATAGATTATTAACACATCAGACTGAAAGAGCTATATACATGTCGCGGCTCATGTTGACTTATTTTGCATACAAGATTCATTTTATACAGTTCGAAATGATGAAACTAACATTGTTCACGGATAGTGAATATAGTGTGCTCTCTATATAGTCATTTATTTATGATGTTTCGCTCGAATAAAGCCTCAAAATGGTCAAAATCTATGACGATAATCAAGGGTACAAAGGTCGCGGGTTTTCATAGACAATACTCAGACTAAATGCCTTAATTAATGAGCTTACTTGATGAGACCAATTTGTAAACAATAAGCGTGCTCTTTGTTCCACATGTTTATCAGACAAACGTCATAATTTATGCACGTTAATCAATGGTAAACACAGCGACATTTGATGGTGTATTTTTCAAATGAATTTTGCACAAGCCGCGTGTGGCCTGTATTTAACTTATATACAAGAATTCATTGAAAAGCAATCGAAATTTAGCAATTAAAGTTGTTCAACAATCCTATGTGTATCGGGCCGCCCGTGTAGTGATGTATTTTTAGACGCTTTTGTTCGAAAAAAACGTGCTACAATATAAATATGTAAGGTCAATTTTGATGGTATATGGGTCACGGGGTTAATTTACATATTTCCCGGACAATATTTCGTTCAAAACACACTAAATTATGAATAGATCAGATTGAACTGACGAAAATGAACGTTATAAAGGTCGCGGATTTGTTGACTCTTTTCAGAGACAATAGCCTGAGTGAATGCACTAATTAATGAGCGCGTGTGATGGGAATAACTTGTAAACGACTTCGCTTATTTGCTTGTTAGGCATGGTTTTAACTCAAACATCCTATTTTTTAGACGTTCATCTATGCTAAACGATGCGCGATGAGATTGTGAATATTTCTAATGAATGTGAACAAGCCACGTGTGGCCTGTATCTTTCTTATATTCAAGAATTTAGTGAAAAACAATCGAAATTTAGCAATTAAAGTTGTTCAAGAATAGCATACGTAATGGGCGACATGTGTAATGATTTATCTTTGGACGTTTTCTGTTAAAAAGCAGACACTGCATTATAAATATCTAAGTTCAAATTGAATACTACAAACGTCATGTATACGTTTTTCACGGATTATTTTGTGTTGAAAACACAATAGATTATTAACACATCAGACTGAAAGAGCTATATACATGTCGCGGCTCATGTTGACTTATTTTGCATACAACATTCATTTTATACAGTTCGAAATGATGAAACTAACATTGTTCACGGATAGTGAATATAGTGTGCTCTCTATATAGTCATTTATTTATGATGTTTCGCTCGAATAAAGCCTCAAAATGGTCAAAATCTATGACGATAATCAAGGGTACAAAGGTCGCGGTTTTTATTTACTGTTTTCATAGACAATACTCAGACTAAATGCCTTAATTAATGAGCTTACTTGATGAGACCAATTTGTAAACAATAAGCGTGCTCTTTGTTCCACATGTTTATCAGACAAACGTCATAATTTATGCACGTTAATCAATGGTAAACACAGCGACATTTGATGGTGTATTTTTCAAATGAATCTGTACAAGCCGCGTGTGGCCTGTATTTAACTTATATACAAGAATTCATTGAAAAGCAATCGAAATTTAGCAATTAAAGTTGTTCAACAATCCTATGTGTATCGGGCCGCCCGTGTAGTGATGTATTTTTAGACGCTTTTGTTCGAAAAAACGTGCTACAATATAAATATGTAAGGTCAATTTTGATGGTATATGGGTCACGGGGTTAATTTACATATTTCCCGGACAATATTTCGTTCAAAACACACTAAATTATGAATAGATCAGATTGAACTGACGAAAATGAACGTTATAAAGGTCGCGGATTTGTTGACTCTTTTCAGAGACAATAGCCTGAGTGAATGCACTAATTAATGAGCGCGTGTGATGGGAATAACTTGTAAACGACTTCGCTTATTTGCTTGTTAGGCATGGTTTTAACTCAAACATCCTATTTTTTAGACGTTCATCTATGCTAAACGATGCGCGATGAGATTGTGAATATTTCTAATGAATGTGAACAAGCCACGTGTGGCCTGTATCTTTCTTATATTCAAGAATTTAGTGAAAAACAATCGAAATTTAGCAATTAAAGTTGTTCAAGAATAGCATACGTAATGGGCGACATGTGTAATGATTTATCTTTGGACGTTTTCTGTTAAAAAGCAGACACTGCATTATAAATATCTAAGTTCAAATTGAATACTACAAACGTCATGTATACGTTTTTCACGGATTATTTTGTGTTGAAAACACAATAGATTATTAACACATCAGACTGAAAGAGCTATATACATGTCGCGGCTCATGTTGACTTATTTTGCATACAACATTCATTTTATACAGTTCGAAATGATGAAACTAACATTGTTCACGGATAGTGAATATAGTGTGCTCTCTATATAGTCATTTATTTATGATGTTTCGCTCGAATAAAGCCTCAAAATGGTCAAAATCTATGACGATAATCAAGGGTACAAAGGTCGCGGTTTTTATTTACTGTTTTCATAGACAATACTCAGACTAAATGCCTTAATTAATGAGCTTACTTGATGAGACCAATTTGTAAACAATAAGCGTGCTCTTTGTTCCACATGTTTATCAGACAAACGTCATAATTTATGCACGTTAATCAATGGTAAACACAGCGACATTTGATGGTGTATTTTTCAAATGAATCTGTACAAGCCGCGTGTGGCCTGTATTTAACTTATATACAAGAATTCATTGAAAAGCAATCGAAATTTAGCAATTAAAGTTGTTCAACAATCCTATGTGTATCGGGCCGCCCGTGTAGTGATGTATTTTTAGACGCTTTTGTTCGAAAAAAACGTGCTACAATATAAATATGTAAGGTCAATTTTGATGGTATATGGGTCACGGGGTTAATTTACATATTTCCCGGACAATATTTCGTTCAAAACACACTAAATTATGAATAGATCAGATTGAACTGACGAAAATGAACGTTATAAAGGTCGCGGATTTGTTGACTCTTTTCAGAGACAATAGCCTGAGTGAATGCACTAATTAATGAGCGCGTGTGATGGGAATAACTTGTAAACGACTTCGCTTATTTGCTTGTTAGGCATGGTTTTAACTCAAACATCCTATTTTTTAGACGTTCATCTATGCTAAACGATGCGCGATGAGATTGTGAATATTTCTAATGAATGTGAACAAGCCACGTGTGGCCTGTATCTTTCTTATATTCAAGAATTTAGTGAAAAACAATCGAAATTTAGCAATTAAAGTTGTTCAAGAATAGCATACGTAATGGGCGACATGTGTAATGATTTATCTTTGGACGTTTTCTGTTAAAAAGCAGACACTGCATTATAAATATCTAAGTTCAAATTGAATACTACAAACGTCATGTATACGTTTTTCACGGATTATTTTGTGTTGAAAACACAATAGATTATTAACACATCAGACTGAAAGAGCTATATACATGTCGCGGCTCATGTTGACTTATTTTGCATACAAGATTCATTTTATACAGTTCGAAATGATGAAACTAACATTGTTCACGGATAGTGAATATAGTGTGCTCTCTATATAGTCATTTATTTATGATGTTTCGCTCGAATAAAGCCTCAAAATGGTCAAAATCTATGACGATAATCAAGGGTACAAAGGTCGCGGTTTTTATTTACTGTTTTCATAGACAATACTCAGACTAAATGCCTTAATTAATGAGCTTACTTGATGAGACCAATTTGTAAACAATAAGCGTGCTCTTTGTTCCACATGTTTATCAGACAAACGTCATAATTTATGCACGTTAATCAATGGTAAACACAGCGACATTTGATGGTGTATTTTTCAAATGAATCTGCACAAGCCGCGTGTGGCCTGTATTTAACTTATATACAAGAATTCATTGAAAAGCAATCGAAATTTAGCAATTAAAGTTGTTCAACAATCCTATGTGTATCGGGCCGCCCGTGTAGTGATGTATTTTTAGACGCTTTTGTTCGAAAAAAACGTGCTACAATATAAATATGTAAGGTCAATTTTGATGGTATATGGGTCACGGGGTTAATTTACATATTTCCCGGACAATATTTCGTTCAAAACACACTAAATTATGAATAGATCAGATTGAACTGACGAAAATGAACGTTATAAAGGTCGCGGATTTGTTGACTCTTTTCAGAGACAATAGCCTGAGTGAATGCACTAATTAATGAGCGCGTGTGATGGGAATAACTTGTAAACGACTTCGCTTATTTGCTTGTTAGGCATGGTTTTAACTCAAACATCCTATTTTTTAGACGTTCATCTATGCTAAACGATGCGCGATGAGATTGTGAATATTTCTAATGAATGTGAACAAGCCACGTGTGGCCTGTATCTTTCTTATATTCAAGAATTTAGTGAAAAACAATCGAAATTTAGCAATTAAAGTTGTTCAAGAATAGCATACGTAATGGGCGACATGTGTAATGATTTATCTTTGGACGTTTTCTGTTAAAAAGCAGACACTGCATTATAAATATCTAAGTTCAAATTGAATACTACAAACGTCATGTATACGTTTTTCACGGATTATTTTGTGTTGAAAACACAATAGATTATTAACACATCAGACTGAAAGAGCTATATACATGTAGCGGCTCATGTTGACTTATTTTGCATACAAGATTCATTTTATACAGTTCGAAATGATGAAACTAACATTGTTAACGGATAGTGAATATAGTGTGCTCTCTATATAGTCATTTATTTATGATGTTTCGCTCGAATAAAGCCTCAAAATCGTCAAAATCTATGACGATAATCAAGGGTACAAAGGTCGCGGTTTTTATTTACTCTTTTCATAGACAATACTCAGACTAAATGCCTTAATTAATGAGCTTACTTGATGAGACCAATTTGTAAACAATAAGCGTGCTCTTTGTTCCACATGTTTATCAGACAAACGTCATAATTTATGCACGTTAATCAATGGTAAACACAGCGACATTTGATGGTGTATTTTTCAAATGAATCTGTACAAGCCGCGTGTGGCCTGTATTTAACTTGTATACAAGAATTCATTGAAAAGCAATCGAAATTTAGCAATTAAAGTTGTTCAACAATCCTATGTGTATCGGGCCGCCCGTGTAGTGATGTAATTTTAGACGCTTTTGTTCGAAGAAAACGTGCTACAATATAAATATGTAAGGTCAATTTTGATGGTATATGGGTCACGGGGTTAATTTACATATTTCCCGGACAATATTTCGTTCAAGACACACTAAATTATGAATAGATCAGATTGAACTGACGAAAATGAACGTTATAAAGGTCGCGGATTTGTTGACTCTTTTCAGAGACAATAGCCTGAGTGAATGCACTAATTAATGAGCGCGTGTGATGGGAATAACTTGTAAACGACTTCGCATATTTGCTTGTTAGGCATGGTTTTAACTCAAGCATCCTATTTTTAGACGTTCATCTATGCTAAACGATGCGCGATGAGATTGTGAATATTTCTAATGAATGTGAACAAGCCACGTGTGGCCTGTATCTTTCTTATATTCAAGAATTTAGTGAAAAACAATCGAAATTTAGCAATTAAAGTTGTTCAAGAATAGCATACGTAATGGGCGACATGTGTAATGATTTATCTTTGGACGTTTTCTGTTAAAAAGCAGACACTGCATTATAAATATCTAAGTTCAAATTGAATACTACAAACGTCATGTATACGTTTTTCACGGATTATTTTGTGTTGAAAACACAATAGATTATTAACACATCAGACTGAAAGAGCTATATACATGTAGCGGCTCATGTTGACTTATTTTGCATACAAGATTCATTTTATACAGTTCGAAATGATGAAACTAACATTGTTAACGGATAGTGAATATAGTGTGCTCTCTATATAGTCATAGTCGTTCAAAACACACTAAATTATGAATAGGTCAGATTGAACTGACGAAAATGAACGTTATAAAGGTCGCGGATTTGTTGACTCTTTTCAGAGACAATAGCCTGAGTGAACGCCCTAATTAATGAGCGCGTGTGATGGGGATAACTTGTAAACGACTTCGCTTATTTGCTTGTTAGGCATGGTTTTAACTCAAACATCCTATTTTTAGACGTTCATCTATGCTAAACGATGCGCAATGAGATTGTGAATATTTCTAATGAATGTGAACAAGCCACGTGTGGTCTGTATCGTTCTTATGTTCAAGAATTTAGTGAAAAACAATCGAAATTTAGCAATTAAAGTTGTTCAACAATCCTATGTGTATCGGGCCGCCCGTGTAGTGATGTATTTTTAGACGCTTTTGTTCGAAAAAAACGTGCTACATTATAAATATGTAAGGTCAATTTTGATGGTATATGGGTCGCGGCGTTAGTTTACATATTTTACTTACAATATTTTGAAAAAAATACACTAAATTATAAATAAATCAGGTTGAACTGATGAAAATGGACGTTATAACCGTTTATCATAGAAACATACATTTTCATAATCATTCCAGTAAATTCATTTTTTACATGTTGATTTAAAACACCCTGACGCTCATGTTGTTTGTTTTAAAAAGTGGTCGATTATCGTCCTCTTTATTGACCTTTTTGGAAACCATTAATACACTCCATCGCGCATGTTTCTTTAGTTCGAGAACTTGATTTGGTTCATAAAAGTCCTACTTATTGAATTAATTCTGTGGAACTTAAAACTGATGGTTTATGCTATCTTTCGAACCTAACTCAATACTTTAAATGAATTAGATATTTGAAAAATATACTTGAGTTTTCAAAAATTTAAGACAAAAAATCTTCCTACTCCTAAAAAATAGTGCATGTGAAGTTAAATTATGTGTGGGGACCTACCATTGTGAAAGTTAAGTGCAGTGTTCAAGAAAATCCACCTACTTCATCAATTTATCCTAAAATAATCCGATATATTATATCCGATATTCACTATTTCCGACACAAATATTTTTCTTACCACAAATATATAGCACATTAAGCACAAACACTATACAGAATCACTCAGCACTAACACTAAACACTTTACACTAAACACAAGCACTATAAACACTTTACACTAAGCACAAACACTATAAACACTTTTCACTAGTACAGTCGTAAAATACTTTGGGAAACAGCACTTCGGAAAATAATACTTTCCACTCGAAAATAGGTGGAAACACATAAGATCACTAGGCCCCAATTCAGCCCAGATGTTGTGATGAGCTTGTTTGCTCTGAAATTCAACGGTATATCAGTTAATTATGAGACAAAGCAAATTACAAGTGATTAATTACTGGCATTTACGTAATTTATTACTGACATTTAAGAATAAATCACTGGAAGTCAAGTGTTGACAATCGAGTTCATTGTACAAGTAACTAAGCATTGATAGCGAAGTACAAAACACACATAATTAATGCTGGCTATTAAGAACAAAACCGAAGTAATTCAATATGGATAATTAAGTACTGACTATCATGTGCAAATAACAATTAATATAGCATCGGAAAGTATGTACAAAATACAAGTAATCAAGCACAAGTATCTATGTATAGAGCACAAGCAATTACAAACTAGTATTAGTAAGTAAGACAAATTAGTATGTACCAATAATAATTGGGAGATCATAATCAACAATAAGAATTACACTTTAATGTGGCGTAATGGGCTATTTGGTGATTTCAAGTTTCACCAATTCATACTTTTAAAGGGAGCCGTGTCCCAGAATTTTGTATTTGTTTTCCTTTTTAATCTATGGCGTATTACGTAATTGTCAGCCAATTGTAGACAATCTAAATCATTTTTATATACATATGTCAAAGGTAAGTCAGACTACATATGTATAATAGAGAATAAGGAAGTAAAAATATACTTATCTATGCCAATCCGATCTCCGGGTAACAAGTCAAAATTTGATAAGGATAGCTTTTTCAATGCTACATATTTTGTAACATACGCAATGCAGTCCCTCAATTTTTGGTGTGTATATTTATTCAAGTGTTTACTACAAGGTACAGTTAGTTTTAGTGCGGTTTCACGGCCCACGGCTTCCCGATTTGCACGGGGAGAATGCTACCCATGAATAGAGACGTGGTGGCCACATGTACAATTGTACACACTTTCAAGTTATTCACTTGAATCTAACACATTCAGCTTAAAACTTACTGAATAGGTAAAATATGGCGAATTTACGCGTACGGCATCGTTTAAGTAGGGAAGAAATGAATATGGGGGTCGGGATGCTTGCAGCAGGGCGTTCTCAGCCTTACGTGACACGTGCACTCGGCGTGTCACAGAGTGTAGTTTCACGGATGACGAACCGTTACCAAACTTATGGTGACGTTACCCACAGGCATGGGGGTGGTCGTCAAAGAGCAACAACGCAGGCTGAAGACAGGTTTGGTTATACAAGCTCGACGTCACCGGTTTATGAACGCAACAACGCTACGTAATGACGTTGAAAATGCAACGGGAGTGCGGGTGTCGACTCAAACAGTACGAAACAGACTCCATAGTGTTGGTATGCGCGCTAAAAGACCCACAATCCGCATTCCATTGATGCGGCAGCATTTGCAAACACGCCTTCAATGGGCCCGAGGTCACGTCACATGGACGTTGAATAATTGGACCCCGGTACTGTTCACCGATGAGTCCAGATTTTGTGTGGACTTCACGGATAGACGGGCACGGGTGTGGAGAATGACCCATGAGCGTTTTGCACCTGTTTGCATTGCAAACCATGATCGCTATGGAGGTGGTTCCATCATGGTGTGGGCGGGGATCAGCATGCAGGGCAAGACTGACCTTCATATCGTGGATAACGGCAGTCTGACGGGCCAACGGTACGTTGATGAGATCCTGGACGTGTATGTCCGCCCGTACGCTGGCGCTATAGGCCCTGAATTCATTTTAATGGACGACAATGCAAGTCCACACTGGGCCATGGTGACCAACATGTACCTCCAGGATGCCACCATCGTCCGAATGGACTGGCCGGCACGTTCCCCCGACCTCAATCCCATAGAACATGTATGGGACATGCTGCAGAGAGCCATTTCAGCCCGCCCTGTTAAGCCCACTACAGTCCAGGAGCTAAGACGGGCCCTTTTGGAGGAGTGGGTTCGAATCCCACAAATCTCAATCCGGAGGCTTGTTAGCAGCATGCGCCGGCGATGTCAGGCGGTTATCAATGCAAATGGACATCACACGCGATACTGACCAAGAAATTAATTCAATTAATTCATTCGCAGCAAAATTTCACATTTGGCACATCCATACTAAAACGTCAATTTAGCACCCATTCAACTTTTGGCTTCTGTCACGCTTCAATGAATACACCAAAAACTTATTTCTATCTTCAAACAAATAGACAAATGCATAAACTTTCAATTAAAATAATAAAAGTTTGGTAAACATTTATATCCAATCAAATATAAGCAATCTAAAAAGCTATCCTTATCAAATTTTGAGTAGTATATTAAATCAATAAATAATTATTCAGTCATAAGTAACTGGGTGCAAGTACTACAATATTTGTATATGAACGTTTTCTCTTAATTATAAATATAAATTACTTACTTAAGGTTACTTTCCAGCTCAGGAATTAGATCCCAGACTCTCCATTAATTGGTATTTTCCTAAAATTTATTTCACTTCTGGATATTTGAGGTTCGAAGTAATTGTATTGCAGTTCTAAGGGGTCCCAGATTTTATCTAATCTATTTTTAAATGTGTTTACACTAGGTGCAGTCAGTAATCTGTTTACACTAGGTGCAGTCACAACAATGTCTAGTAGAGAATTCCATAAGTTATCGACTCTGCTACTGAAGGAATGTTTTCTTAAGTTTGAGTAAGAACGCTGTGTATGAAGTTTCTTACAGTTCCCTCTTTTACTGGATCTTGAGTCCACTCTACAACTGTTTCAATATGTTTTCCTTCTCGCTTTTTAAAAATCGTTCCTTTACTTTTTTATTTCCGCGAAATTGATTTGATGACACTATTCTTCCTTGTTTCAGGTAAACAAAATCCGCTCTGTTTTCTGTTTTCTGTTTACAGTATTAACTACATGTACTTGTTTTAGTAGTCATGTGACCAATAAGACCATCTATCAAATGCGTGTGTGTGTGTAAGATTACAAAATTGCTGTATGATATTTATGATGATGTCTAGGGATAATCGTTACTTAGAAAATAGAACTTTGTTAGATATGAATTATTTCATAAAAGGCGTGTTAGTAATTCGATCGTAGTGGTGACTTGTGAAAAAGTTGTCAAAGTCATAACGAGTCAGTAAATGACATTCTTAATGTACATTCTTCACAGAGAACGCCCTACGACATACAGCCGAATGGCCAAAGAAATCGGCCAGGGAATCAAAGTGGAACCGGACGATTCCGTGGATGATAATATCGAAGGGGGTTGTCACGTATATCAAATATAACCCATAACCCATGTATAATAGAAGTGAAACAACTTTGACATTTGTATACGTATATCATTATAGCCATTGTTATCGCACCACAGTTCAAAGCATTTTGCTCATTTATATTGCAACATGTAGATACTTCCACACACTAACAGAAAAGTATACTTTTACCACCTTCAAATGCATGTAAAACTCGAAATTTAAGATTTTCTACACGAAAAATAGTCAAATTTCTCAAGTCGGACACGATGCCGTAAAGACACGTACATGTATAAAGCGAAACTGTGATAATATCGATAAATCTTTCTGCAATGGATCATATTTCATTACAAAACAATAAAATTCACGCATTACCAACGATATAAATAAATACCAGCTCTATCAGCGAATAATTTTTTAAACGTAAATACTTCTTGTAGAGAGCTTTCCGAGATATATTAAATACCGAGTTTCACACACACACACACACACACACACAAACACACACACACAAACAAACAAACAAACAAACAAACAAACACAAACACATACATACATACATACATACATACATACATACATACATACATACACGCACACACACACACAAACACACAAACGCATACATACATACAAACACACACACACACACACACACACACACACACATACATAGTTTTTCAACTGATCAGATTATTTTAGAATCTCAATCAAGAACAACACAAATCAAGAGGCCTCGTGAAAAGCACATGGGTGTATGTTAGTAACATGGATATCATTGATTTTCAGTGTCAGTGCTGAATAGTATTTATTAAAAGTTGGTGCCTGGCATCAATGTCCTGAATAATTAAAATTATTCAAAAAATCTCGGTTTAATACATTGTTGTATTCATATTTACAGCTATTTCTCATACAACAATACACAAGTGAACAAGCATGCCTTTCATTCCGCAATTTTTGATCATGCAAATATTATATACTTATAAAAAAGAAGACAAAAAGACCTTTCTACTTACTTCCGCTCTTTTTTAGGCCGGAGACACGAAACGGCACTATATTTGGCCTTAGTATGTATGTTGTTGTAAGTGTTTCTAAATTAATGTAAATCATGATTTTGTCGTGGATAACGATTTTGCGATTGTTTACAAAATCGTCAGCTTACTTTTTTATTCAAACGAAAAAAAAACGCTTTTCTTACGCAGCGCGTGCGCAGCAACAGGTTTTCATCTACAGGTTTTGAATATGAATCGACAATTGTCCATTATGTATATGACGGGAGTGTTTGAGTCGAAGAAGGTTATTGGCTATAAATAAGTAGTAAATAGATAAAAGAGTGTGTGAATTTAACTGTTACAAGCAATATAAAATTTATGCTGTAGTTCTATAAGTTGCGTTAAAATGCATGTAAAACAAATAACGCTAGAATAGATAAATTTCATTAAACATATATCAATTTAACCACTTAGGTCAAAATTATGCAAGCGATATTTTTTTTTTGTTTTCATAAAAACGCTATATCATTACAAAAGTTACTTAAGTACAATATACAATCATCACAACTGACATAGAGACCGAGATAGAGTCACTAATTGGTGATCGCTGACTGACACTTCATTCTGCAATATAGGTTATAGTTAAGCGATGTGTACTGTATTCTTTTCAGCATGTTATTACTATTTTTGTATTTGTAGGCAAAATATCTGTCTTAAAATTTAATTTTTCAAATGAATATTTGTTTCTTGTATTAGCATATTCGGCCAAAAAATCGAACATTTGAATATTCGGTCTCATCCCTAGCATACACTGACAAATACCATGACTGCATGAGAACTCAACATAGATAAGATACAACCACATCGATGAAGAATGTCCATCAAGCGGAAAAGACATTTGGAGAGTATGCTGTTCCCCTTGATTTAGAAATAAATTTTATATCAACAAATGTTTGCATAAGTTGCCTTTATTACATATTGTATACATTTATGAGGTGTCATTCAAAAATCCCAGACACCAAAAAATTAGCGATTTTGACAGAGAAATCATTTCGTTTGGTACTCCATTTTTTATATTGAGAACATGGTTATAATGTTAACAAAAAACGCACACCCACTTTCCACTGTTAAAAGTTTGGGTCTCCTAACCAGAAACCAACATTTTAAGGACAGCCTCGCTTATAAAAATAAACCACACCGGAAATAAAGCATTAAGCTGGTGCTCTAATGCGCCTGTGCGTTCAAATTAAAGGCTTCAAAATATGCTTACCCGTTATTAAATATATAGTGATAGTAATGTTTTTATAAACACCAGACGTAAATGATTTTTATCTTATTTTTTTGTAAAACAACGTCTGTTGACGTTCTATGACTACCAAGCACCAACATTTATCAATACAAATCAAGTGGAACAAATGCTAAGTAGGAACTAACCTCATTTATATAAAAAGAAATACAAGAAATATCCGTCATCCATTTTGTCACAAAGACACTACGCCCCTATAAATCGATCTTGAAAAACCGGTCTCGCTGTGTTGGCCGTAAAGACACAAAGTTCAAACTTGTCAATAAATATATGGAACGCTAGGACTGCCTTCTGTACATGTCATGAAAACCAGCGTCCAATAGAATGTTTTATTATGCTATGCGATTGTATATATACTTCGTGCAATATCTCTGTTATGTGTGAATACAGTTTTATGGTGCGCTTTGTATTTTAATACGTTATTTTCAAACTATGTGAATACATCATGACTCGCAAAATTCTTGTCCATCTTTCAAAAATAGTTATAAGACCATATGTTGCGGAAAAATAAAGTACTTGTAGGGAATTCTGGCGTTATCGTTCACGGACCAATTGAAAGTACGTATTCTACTTTTGGAACGGGCTTCGCCTTTGGTCTATTTTTTCCAAATTATAAACTTGTACCTGTTATGTATATCAAGTATTTATTAGATTAAGGACACTTTCGTATGTCCAGAATTAGACATGCTTATAGTATCGTGAAGACTTTGATCGATCTCTTTCCACAAATATTGTTCGTTATCACTTATGTACATCTCTGTCAACGTCTGAAAAGCAATTCACAAACACCTCACCGTGTCTCCTTTAGTTCCCATCTGATACTCCTATACTTGTTTTTGTTTTTCTCTTAATGTGCATTTGTTGTCATATCTTTTCACGATTAAGTCAAATTCTGCCTTTTGTATACATATCTGCTATTTGGCTCTGTAATTTAATTACAGAAAATAAATATTTGTCATGAAATAGTGCATTTGATAAATAAAATATATTCAGTGATTTTCTGGAAAATTATATGATACAAATGTATTTTGTCTCCAATGTATTGTACGAAATAAAATGTTTCACTTTGTTGCAAAATTTGTACCATTTGAGGCTTTATTTTTTGTTTTACACGAAACTTGTAAAACTGAACGTTGAAAGGGATAATGTATGGGGAACGGACGACAATTCTGGACAGGGATTGCCGTGGCCGTGATCCAGTGGTTAGTGTGATGGGCTTGTAACCCGGGGATCCGGCTTTGAATTCCGGTCGCGGTAGGTCATACCTTTCTATGAAAAACTGACAAAAATTTCGGTTTTCTTCCATATGTGGAGAGGTTGTCGGCTCCTTGTGGAAGGGTAAGTTAGTACGGGTTAGTAAACAGTCCAGGAAAACTGGTTAGGTGAACCAGGCGCCGTATATAACTGATAAATTGTTGAAAAACGGCGTTAAACCCCAGTGACAATATGCCACATAAAAACAAACAAACTGGATAGAGATTGGATTCCGATATCCGCGAGCAGGGATAAATGCGTTACAGCAATGGATCATACGATGAAAAATCATATATCACTTATATGGGTGTGCAGTATTAAACAATATAATACCAGCATCTAATTTTACATATTGTTCATGTGACTTTAAGTGATTTTTAAACCTGATATATGGTCAGGAAGCGTGCATAAGCCTAAAGACAGTATGGATGGACGTGCAACGAAGGGAAGGGAGGCGTGGTCATAATGGTGAAGACAGGATACGGTTATGCGGAGAATGTGCACAGAAATATCAGTATTTGAGAATAGAAAATTCTACATAACGTCTAATACGACAAACAGAAAAACTTCAAAGAGATACCACATCAATATTACGATCACCTTAATATTACGACCACTTATTTTCGGACCGGCTTTCAATAACTACTATCACAATTCAACTTGATAATGAGGTCATTTCATTATTATAACCGACTTTTTGGGTCGCAGATATGGTCTTCCTATTGAGGTATTAATGTAGTAACTTTCATTTCATATCCTACAACGCATAACAGTAATTATATTAAATAATACGAACGCGTTAATATGTACAATTTATCACGTGAGATAAAAAAAAGAAACAATCGTGTTTCCAGCATATAACATTCCTTCTTATATTATATGTGGGATAACAAATGAGCAAAACTATTATAACACAAATGTCTGACTGAATTTAGTCAATATGGAGCACCATATGAAAAGCTATTCCATTTCACGTAAATTTCGTTTTCCACGAGCAATATGCGTGTCAAAGTACATAGGTGAATCTGAAATTATGTATCATCTTATTTTGTGTAGAATTTGATTGACTGATACATAAACGGCTGGACACACAAGAACAAGTTTATGCCGAATTCATCATATTTTGAAGAAAATACGTCTTTCAACGGAAAGCAAATTCAAATGCATAATTTACCTATTTCTCGGAGATGAATCTGCACAAAGATGTACGTAAATAAGTTCGTTGGTACTAGTTTTTTTAACGCACGTGGCAAAGCTTTACGCGGCATGAATAAATAAAGAAATACGACACAGTAGATTTTGATGGAGGCAAACAATTTGAAGTAGAAGCTCATAAAGTCATCTATCACAATTATAAGACCACCTCAATATTACAACTGATTTATTTGGCCCCAAAGGTGATCTTAACATTGAGATTTTACAGTATATACAGTGCAACCTCTCCAAAACAACATCCTTTGGGATAAGCAAAATTATGTTGTTGATAAGAGGCTGTTGCTCTGAAGAGGTTAAATTAACGGTTAAATCGTACAGTGGGGAAATTCATGCTATTGTTCAAGAGGTTATTGCTCAAGAGAGGGCCTCTCTGGAGATGTTGCACAATATTGCTTCTTTTTCTGTTTTTTATTATTATGAAATTTGCACACTTTTCTATGAAGTGATATTTTTTTCTTCTGTTTTACTCAGAAATAGAAAAGGGGAAGTAATATAGAGAATCAATAAACTTCCTATTCTGATAATAATGGGTGCATTGTTATTTTCTTAACTAGGCTTAACGCCATTTTATTAACAATTTTTCAGTAGCAGGTTCACCTAACCAGTTTTCCTGGACTGTATACTATCCAGTACTAACCTTAACTCTCCACAAGAAGACATCAACTTCTCTACATGGAGGAAAATTGACATTTTTGTCAAATTTTTATAGAAGAATATGACCTGCCGTGACCGAAATTTGAATCTAGATCACAAGGTTACAAGTACAGCACACTAAACACTGAACCATAGCTGTGCATTATTAATATAACATTCTAGTGTATTGTTATATCTATTATAACCTGACTTTATCTCATTTTGAACCATATCTGGATGATTTGTTTTCTTGTATACATAGATCATAATAAATTATGCACAAATTGTTTGCATGCTGTTGTTAAGTAGTGTATAGATGCAGCAAGTGAATTGTTTTACAATTATTTATGAATTGTACGATAGAGTGCTGATAAGCCAGAGCTTATACTGACATTCTTGTCTTTGGTTTAGAGCCAGAAACATAATTCTGTCCACTGTAAACAAGTGGATGTTGTTTCTAGATCTATGCATTAATACTTTTTGTTAAATATTGTTACTGATAGGTAGAAATTTTGTTTTGACTGCCAGCAAGAGGAGACTGTTAATTAGGAGTTATAGATTACACACAACTTTAAACTGAGCGATTCTTTACATATAGATTGTTGTCATTTTTTGGTTGAATAATGGTTGCATTCTGAAAATAGTTTGCCTTAAAATGAATTATCAATAAAGCTGAAATAAGTTTTAGGTCAGCCTTTGTTCTGTTTGTTTACTTTTTCACACAAGAACTTTGTGAAACATGAAAATCTCATGTTTGAGTTCACCCACTATATGGTTATTCAGGACATAATCAATGTAGAATCATGGGAGAGTTAACATACAAGTACACTACTGTTACATTTCTTCATTTTCCCTTGATTTTTTACATAAATGTTTTCAGACATACATTATCATTTTCACTGGGTTGATGGACTGGAAAAAAATAAAAAACAGACATGGCCGACTTTAATGATTTTATTTTATCCAATATCACAATCATAACATCCATATCATCACATCTGAGATCTTTACAAAACATCAAAATCATTAAACAAATATTCTTATTACAAATTACATGTAAATGTTTTATCAAGTAAAATTACAATTATTGATATTAAAACATAAGAAATATTGTAGAGAAAAAAATCTTACACGTACTAATTATGCACTCTATCAGAAGGCATGCATTAACAAGCATAGTTTCAAATTATGAACCTGCAAACTTCAGCTACATTGCAACATGAACCACCATTCAGCTACAGCAAATTGTAATATCAGCTACATCCCAAGTAACACAGTTTACAAAATTCAGTTTCTTCTCCACAATGGCAGCCTGCATACCACTAAAAAAAAACACCTCTCACAGCAACTATCAAATCTCAGCTACCTCTCAACTACAGTAGCGTGCATTAACTTGAAAATTTCAGCTACTTCTCGACTACAGTAGCCTGTATACCTCAGTCCCTCTTAACTACAGTAGCCTACAAATCTCAGCCAAATCACATTAACAACCGTCTCTCAACTACATTGAACTTCAAATGTCAACTACCTGTCGATCACAGAAGCTTGCCTACTGCAACTAATTCTTTATAACAATCATCTCTTAACTAAAGTAACCTGCACATCTCTGCTAATTCCCAACAGCAATCATCTTTCAGCCTTGGCACCATGTAAACCTCAGTTGCTTACCAGCAACAACCACTTCTCATCCGCAGGTGCTACAACTTGTAAATCTTCAGCTACTTCCCAACAAGCACCTTTCATCTATTGTAACTTGTTACCTTAACAACAACCTAACAACATCCACAACTCAACCACAGTAATCTGCAAACCTCAGCTGCCTACCAAAACAGCCATCTTTCAAATACAGTCAACCAGGTGAACAAAGACCACCCTTAGGAAATACCAAATGTGACCTTTATTGACAGATGGCCTTTATTTGGAGGTCAGTTTGTTCTAAATAATCACTGACTGTTTTTCAAAGAATGGCCTTTATTTACAGGTTGGTCTTTATTTGGAGGTGGCTGCAAACACAGGTTTGACAATGCAGTAACCTACAAACTAAGATAGTGTTTTCAATAGTTGGCTGCTAAAGATGGCTTGCACAATATTCATAATATGAAAGGTTTGAAAAAGTAAATGCACCAGTAGATCAGAATATGACAAAAAATACAATACCACAAAATATCTGAACATGATGTCAGAATATAACAAACATACAATATTGCGCAAAAAAAATCACATGTAAATCTGAGTATAATAAACATACAAATAAGTGTGAGGTTGGGCTCTTAAAACTAGTTTAATGGCCAGCAGCTTTACAACAGACTGTTCTAAACAGTACCCTCCAGGAGACTGTATTTTGTCTCCCTCTTTGTAAGGTTCTGTGTGTAAGATTAAATTTAGGATAGGTCAGGGTAGTGTTTTGAGAAGATAAATAGAACAAATGTATAAAGTCATATAATAAATTCACATGAATACTGGAATTGATACAAAATCACACCACAATTTCATGTGAATGTTAGAATATAAGAGTGTACTATATCATACAATAACTTCACACAACTGTTAGAATAAAACTACAATCTACAATGCCATTGCAATGACAATGCACTGAAATAAAACATTTATGTTCATGCTCCTTAATGCTTGAGTTCATGAACTGTGTAAGACAAGTGATTCTTGAAGAGTTCATGACCAGAAAGAATTTCTAATGCTACATAAAAAGTATTTTCATCTAATGTGATCAAAATATCTCATTTAAAACAATTCTCATTTAAAACAAAGGGTCAAAGTATTGACAAAATACATGACACAAACTGCAAACACTATTTATGATATTAAACCAGCAATTTTAAGATTAGTCTGCTATTATTACAGAAAAAATACAATACAAATGACATAACAAATGCCTATAAATTTTACCAAGAAACTCTTCAATTATATCAACAAACCAATAAAATCAGTAAGTTTCAATGTCACTATTTGTCCAAATCAGCTCTTTCTGGCCATTTTAATAACTTATATCACACTTCCGGAATATGTCAACAAGTCAAGGATGAACAAGGTTCCAAATTTAGAGTCCGGAATCAATGTAGCAGATTTGACAGGAAATCAGAATGTTCTTCCCATTCATTCCTGGAACAGTTAAAAAGTTCATCAATGGTGAATACTTAGATAAACAGTGGCAGTATGCCCATTTATTCATGCCCATCTTGTGTCAAAAGGTGCATTCAGACGAACTATCAATAGAGGGATCTGACTGAATTTGATCCAACTTTTTGTTTAGAAAATTTTCAGCACACACAAATCTGTAACTATCTGTCAATGCTTCATCTCTTAAGGATACTTCACCACTGGAATTTACAAAAGTTTTCAAATAAATTTTTATTGTAGAACTAGTAGTACAGTTGGTACATTTATTATAACTTGCTGTCAATAGTGAAAATTAGAAAAATATTAGAGAATTAGAGAATATTTTAAAACTACAGTTACTAAACTAAGAGGTACTTGTAGTTAAAATTATAATTATTTATTTGAAACATCTCACCAAAAGGAAATATTATCTTCATTTTTAAAAGTTTGCGCATCATTTGATAAAAAGAATCATTTATTGAACAGAGGGTAAACTGAAAATTACTGTTTTCTGTACAAAAAAATCTTCTTGTAACTACCATAAGTTATTCTAACAGCTTCCACACTGTCAAATCAATGTATATTTATATCATAACAATTATGAATGTTATGTAATTATGATATTCTCCAGGTCTATACACATCTCAATGGGGTTCAAAATGTTCCGAAAGCAGACAATGCTAACATTAGTCGAGCAATTGGAAACATTTTGTCTGACTGATTTCAAGACAAATGGCAGCAGAAGCTTATTGCAATGGGGACAGACGGTGCTAGTGTCATGAATAGCCAAATGACAGGTCACTGAATATCAGTAAATTGAAATATTGGCTTTGAAAATTACTACTGTATCAGCAATGTTAAATGATCTCCATTTTACATTCAGATAAAAAATCCACAAAACACTGCCCATCAGAAAGATTCTGCAGCAAAGAGAAAACACTTTTTAAAGTTATTACTTGATTCAAATGTTAAAGTTTGGCTTCATTTCCTCCTAGATGTGATGGTGTGTTTTAGTATGATGTCTCAGGCCATTCAAGACAAGACTGCATGTATGGCAGATATATTGTATGTCAGTTAGTGAATCTAACATTAAAAAAATACAAAGAAAGGAAGTTACACACATGTATATATAGGTGAAAATGTGTATAGATTGATCCTGAATCGCTTTATCAATCCAAGTACATAGAAGTTCTTATTTAAGATAGTTGGGGATGACTTTAAATTATGTACACAATGTTTTGTTGTAGTAGCGTTTTACTAATATTTGTAACCTTTGTCTTCTGGACAATAATACATAATCTGACCCCATGTGTGACATGCGTCTTCCCATTGACACAGCGCTCAATCCAAGAGTACTCGGTTTGTTTTGTTTGTCTTTATGTGTCTTATTGACCGGTTGTAACGCCATTTTTCAATAATTTTTCAGTTATATACGGTGACCGGTTCACCTAACCAACTTTCCTGGACTATATACTAACCAGTACTAACTTACCATTCCACAAAGAGCCGGCAACAACTTCTCCACATATGGAGGAAAATCGACATTTTTGTCAAATTTTCATAGAAGGGTATGACCTGCCGCGACCAGGATTTTAACCCAGATCTCCCGGTAACAAGTTCAGCACACTAACCACTGGACCACATCCACAGCCCTAGAGCACTCTGTCAGCTATCTTTAAGGTACATTTATCTCAAGTTTTACAAAATCTTGAGATCTCCAGACGAATTGCTGCTAAAAATATTGAGATTGCACAAGAAAAATATAAATCACAATATGACAAAAGAAGTCAAGTTCCAAATTTCAAACCTGGAGACAGAGTGTGGTTATTCTGTCCAAAAGTCCCTCAAGGCATGGCACCAAAACTTCACCATAATTGGATTAGCCCTTATTTCATTGCAATGAATGGAACTCACAATACATACAAACTTAGGAGGCGTAGTGATAACAGACCAATCAGAGCAATGATAAATGCAACCAGGCTTAAAGTATTCTATGATGCTAATGAATGACCTACTAATCCACCAGACAATTATACTGACTCAGAATCTAACAATTCCGACAGAGGACCAATTCAATGACAATACAAGAGTAGCAGATCCTCCCAATGAACAACAAATGCAAGCAGAAAACCATCCAAATGCTAACTTTTCAGACAGAGGAAAACAACCAGCCAACAAGAAAAACAGGCAAAAGTAAAATCAAGCGCAAATAAAACAAAGGATAACAATCAGCAACAAAATAGTAAGCACCAACAAGAGTCAAACAAACAGACAAGACAATATGAAAATTCAACACACCAGCAGCCACTACAACATGATCACAATCAACAAACTGTTACCACCTCAAAGTCACAAGACCAAGATGACAAAACAAGAATACTCTAAAAACAAGGAAACAGAATAAGTAGTCAAGAAACCACAACGCGATGCAAAGCATTACAGCAACAAAGTGAAATTCATCATTCAACACAGCAGGAATCATCAAAAATCACACAAAATACAAACTCTAGTCAACAAAAATTCAATGTTGATGACATTGACAAAATTCTACCATCATAGCTCAATAAAAACATTCTCTATTATCGCATCAAATGAAAAGACACAGACAAACCAAGTGCATGGGGGTTTGCTACTTCTATCCCAGAAGTTTTTATCCGTGAATTCCACATTCACAAAACAATGGCTGGACAGACAAGAAAGCTCTAAAAGACAATAAATTCTTCATGTTCTGGCCTTTGCGTAAAATTAATGTTTCTTGGTGGGGGGGTCCCTTATCAAATGAGTAGAAGAAAAGAAATTATGCAACCATACCTAAATACCTTGTTTGATCTGTTGATTATGATAATGGGGATAAAACTACTGGACTCAGTGACACAGGTCAAGAATTTCAGGCCAAATGTGTCAGAGCTGTGATTACTAATGATGAATTAAATGTGACTGAATCAACATTTTTCAAATTTTATTCTTTTGATTCAAAGGAACCTGTTTGGTTACCTATTGAACAGGCCATTATCAAATTAGCCAGACAATTCTCGTTTCGAATGGTTGCCAAGATCACTCAAAAGGGAGAAATATTTCACCTAAAGAAGTCACCCTGGAGAGAATAATTTTTTTGCTGATGTGAATACAAATTGTACAAGTTGATTGTTGGAGTAAAGATGTTAAACTGATAAGTTATAAGGAATAAGTTGAAACAAGTGTTATTTCTGTATTGATTATCCCATTCATATTCAGTTAAAAATGTTTTTCTTAAAGTTGTCCCCAGTAGCAACTATAGTTTTGCAGCAAGGAAAATGTTCCATGAAATTTTGATTTTCAATGTGCCATAGTATTCTTTAAGTATGAAAAACAATATGTTTTATTAAGTGTATTAATTAATAGAGATTCTATGGACAATTGGAGGAAAACAATGATATAGGTGTAAATGTGTATTTTGAATCATGAACATATTTATATATGATTTGTTGTAATTATATTATTGAACATTACAATTATGTTGAATTTTATAATCTAGTATTCATGAAGAAAGACTAGTTTATTGATTTGTATATGGTAAAATAATTAATACTGGTGAATGATCTAAAAGTTTCATAATTATAATAATCATACCAAAAGTGAAAGTTGCATAGCATTAATCAGAAATATATTGTTTGTTTAAATCTATTCTAATAGTACATGGCTGATCCTTGTATGCAAAGTTGCATAACAAGAATGAAATGTATTGTGTTATATTTACTAAATAGTAGATGGCTGATCTCTGTCTGTTGCATGAATTTATTAATATGATCATGGCCATAATGAACTGTTGCATATAGCCAATTTATAGAGAATTATTATTTGTCTGTTCATTGTTTTATTGTTTGTCTATATCTATAAATAGTACATTGCTGATCTCTGTCTGTTGCATGAATTTATTAATATGATCAGGGCCATAATGAACTGTTGCATATAGCAGATTTATTGACAAAATATTATTTTCTTAACTATTATAATGGCTTATCACCCAAAGTTAAATATTTATTAATTTAAGGCCATAAATTAAAACTTTTTTTGAAGATTTCAATCAGGTTGATTGTTTTAGCATCACTAAGGCAATGACCGCATGTACATTTGCTAATTAAAGTTTGTTTTTTTCTGTTGTTTTTTGTAAAAAAAAGTTGTAAGTTGCTAATACATTGGTTATTGATTGCATTTACATGTCATTAAATGTATATATTGCAGGCGACTGAAAAAAAAATCTGACATTGATTTCACATTCTGCCATGTTTTCAATGTTAACTCTTCAAACATTAGTAGTATTTATTCATTTATTTTTAAGGTACCTTTTGTTTAATGTTTATTTTGATTACTTGATTATTTTAATTGACTTTGATTACAAAATATATCATGTACATTGTGCGTTGTTACTAATCAAAGTTTCTTTTCCAGGACATTTTGTGTTTCATGTATGCGTTTCGTGAGATATTTGAAATAATAAGTAAAATATTATTATTATTATTTCTATCTTTGTCATTTAGATTATTATGGTAATTTTTCCATTTTGCGTTTGCTTGAATTTGTCACCATTTACAGTTTCATATGAACATGTCACTGAAGCATTTTGCAATTTTCATTAGAATTAACATTCATCAATAATTTCTTAATTCTTAATCTTAACTAGTGTGCAATAGTTACAGACTAATTTTGTAAATTTAGATGATACCAAATTTCAAAAAAAAAATATTTCTTCAGCATATTTTTTATTGCGTTACCATATCTAATATCGAGGACAATCTTTTTAGAAGGAAGAGTGACATGTAACAAGGTATAAAACTATATCATGAATTTTCAGTATCAATAAATAAATTTTATTTTGTTATACAAAATTCCTTATTAAGTTTCTTTATGTTTATAATGTTATTGCTAAACACACACAAAAATGTCATGTTTGTTCTTAGCTATATGTGTCAATCAATAAGTTTTTCACACCAATCAATTCTACAAATTTCAAATATTAACTTTTATAGGTATTTTTATCACTTTAAATTGAATAATTAGTTATCAGCTTCTTCAAAGCAGATTTAAGTTAATCTGCCATATGGCATCAATAAGTTATTAAAAGTTAGTAATTAAGTATTTCCTGACAATATATTTGTTTTAATTCTGTAATTCTGTTGGTCAAAATTTTATGAAAGTTCCAGCCCCTTTTTCTCAGTTATTATTTTTTTTCATAATTTTAAGTTAGTCTTCACTTAGTTGTCAGAGAGTCTTCGTTTAGTTCTTGAACAAGTCACATCTGAATTCATGTGTCATCTGTTTTTTAAATTGACATCTATTGGAACTGAACATTTGTTGTGACTGAATAAAATACTGAAAATCTGAATTAGACTAGGTGTAAATGATTCTCAGAAGTACATTTTTGGTACCTTAATGTACAAGAGGTACCTGCAACTATGACAAGACATTGTGCAGCCAAGGTGTTGGAGATAGTTAGAGCTGTTGGCGGCAAGAACTGATTCCCCCAAACACACGCATATTTTCTATGAGCTGGCGCCCCCACCCAGCCCTCACTCACATATATCTAAGTTCTTATCATATCTGCTAAAGCTTGTGCATATTGCCTAATGTCTTAATTAGTTGGTATAACTTAGCATTATGCCACACATGAAGAAACTTACAGCAAAGGGTGAGGGTACTTTGGAAGATGTGCTAAAAAGAACCAGAATAGACTTCTTAAATGATGTGGTTAAGGCAGTTAATATCAGATTTGAAGGAGATCAACACCTGTTCAGAGAGAGTTCTTTTTTAGTTTCCAAAACTGTCCCTCTGGTCTATAAGATGAGCTAGGTATCAATTACTAGTAGAATAATTTATTTGAAAAATCAATGTATGTTATCGTAAAAAAATGATTATTGTCAAACAAATTTTAAAAAGTTATTAAGTCATGGTAAATTAAATGAATTGTCATTCTTGTATCATAGATAGAATAGATATATATTCTAATAGCATTAAAACAAAATAAAACATACATAAATTTGAAACAAGAAGCATCCATGAAAAACAAGTAACTGGTGTTGTCCGCCTTGACTCAACATGGTAATTAATCTGTATAACTGTCACACATGTATTAAATACAACACTATAGAATTTCATTCACCTATCTTGAACAGTGAAAAAGTTATGACAGAATCAATATTTTTGTGGATATTTTTACTATTTCCATTACCATGGTAACTACAATTTTACCCATGGGAGAAAACAAAATGATCTGCAAAATCTTCACATTGCCACCTATTCACATATCAACTTTCATCAAGCAGCTTGTTTAGTTATTGAGTTATCACAGGATCCAGTTTTGAACAAACAGACAGACGGACAGACAGACGGAGGGCAAACTCATAGTCCCCTCCCGTGTGAACACCGGTAGGAGACTAATAAGTCATGTCAACCAGTATTATATACTGGTATCAAGGATAACACAAAAAATTAAATTGTTTTGTTATTTCCATTCTAGACATTGAAGTATGGTATTGTGTAACATAGAAAGAATTGATTATCACATACTTGGGCACATTATTGTGTACATATTCTTGAAAAATAAAAATGAATAAGTACATGATACAATATTTGATATTGGCAATACTTCAAATTTTGTTTTATAAGTGTCAATTAAATAACACATTTTCACATTACAGACAACTTCGGTGACTGACATGTACTATTCACATAGAGCTATTTCATAATTCAATTTGTCAAGTTTAATTTAAATATTACATGAAATAGTTGCAAATTGTTATTTGCTGTATCTGTTTACAAATTAAATTTTATTAATGTAAAATTGTATTTATAAAGCTAATGATTCAGTCCAAAGTTCATGGTTCACAGAATAACATAAACTAACAATACAGTCTGTACATTGTAATTTTAGGATGAAGATGGCAAAAAATCCCTGGAGGAGTAGACTTGGTGCCAGGCATCTCACAAACCTAATAATCATTTGTTCAGAAGCAGATGATGTGTCTGTTTACAATCTGGAGGCAGCAATTCATTTGTGGAACACCACAGGCCCCAGATCTAAACACCCATTTTTCACGGATGGAAAGGTATTTTCAGTGGTTTAAACATATGTTTATACAAGTAATATTATTTTCATTAAATGAATTCAGTTTTGTTTGTAAACATATATATTCTAAACAGACAGATTTTTTAAAGTTTTGAATGCAATTGACTATTGACTTTATCTAGGCTCATGATATGAATATGTTTACACAACAAAATTTTAACATTTTGATTTTGTTCATTTACATTTTTAGACACATGCAGGGAGGGATGCTGGTGAAGTAGAATTTGAAAGAGTGGAGGATGAGGTTGATATGAAAGTTGGAGTGGGAGAAGATGAGATGGCAGGATATCAGCAAGATTCCAATGAATTGGATATGTGTTATGATGACAACTTCAAAAACTGAAGCTGAGCTTGCTCAGAGAGACATGGCACTGCTACAAATAAAGCTTTTAAGCTATTGTTGTTATTGTCATAATCATGCTCAAATAAAAACCTCAGAAAATGAAATGTTTTTTGTCCTTGCTGGGAGGAATCCCTAACATAAAGGAGGAATACTTGATTAATGTACTAGGGATTCGTGTAGTAAAATTGTACATAATATACATTAATATGAAGTAAGTATTATTAAACTGGCATGAAAGGTCTAATTCAAATGCCAAAATAAATTAAAAATAGGAAATTTACTCACTGAGTATTCCGCGGATCATGGTTTTGTACTACAACTTGTAGAGTCTACATTTTTTTTCAAAAGTAGTTCTTCATATTTTCTTACAGAAACAAACATTAAATCCACCAGAGCAGTAATAAATATCTTCACTTTGCATGAGTATGCGTAAATTTTAATATCGCTTGCAAGTGAATTGCCATGATGTTCGTCTGCATCATCCAAACTTTTGCGTCTACATACCAAACATCTGGATGATGCAGATTGCTAAGTTCCTTTTAATTTGATTCGTCCCGAGCTAACTCGACCTGGTTTACCTAAAACAAATACCTTTGCATTTAATTCTACCTTCAACATTTTTTTTGGAATAATTTTTGAAAATAAATACATAATTACAAGAAATTATGTTTCTCTTTTTCACCGGTAAACACTTGATTCACGAAAATGTGTTTCATATTAATATCTATTAATATCTTGTCATTTTTTCACTATGAATGCTGAACAGTTTTGCCATAAGTGTTTTTTACCATAAGTAAATCTCCTTTAAACACATGATGTGCGACATCCAGTTTACGTGCATTGAAGTCACATTGAAGCCAATATAGTCATATGTGCAAAATAGCTCTGAACGTCCCTGCCTCTTGTGGAATTTTCTGGTGGCAAACAGCAAGGGCGCGTAATAAATTCATATTCACTTTGTTTTTCACCGTAAGACCATACCCCAAATGTTTTAGGGGTTTGACTATGAATTTCCGGTCGGCTATATCCGAAACACGTGCATCCTTCTACATTAATAACATCCTGATCCGATATATGTTTTTTCACAAACGGATACAATATCAAAATTAATTGATGATAACAAAGCAGACCTTAGATCATTATTTTCATTAGTCCATCCACAAACATTTATGTGAGCCAACTTAATATAGTCATTGGGGCGGTGTATTTCCTATTGAGTGGTGTTTCGTTCCTGTGTTTTCATATACTGATGTCGTTGTTGGTTTTCGCGATGCGTTATCCGGCCACTGGCATCCACTTGTAAAGTTCTTCCCGACGGCAGATTTCTCAGAACGACACGCAATCAAACGTTCAATTCGTGACTTACAACTTTTAATGTAAACGTTTTTGTAGGTGACATTATATTTGGTATGAAACATGCAACTTTGTTGTAATGCAATAAAATATTTGTAGTTGTAGGGTTGTAATTAATTCCATGTTTACCAGTTTGGACTCGTAATTGGTGAGTGAATATTCTGATACGATCATAATAGCGTTATCGCGGGGTAAAATATCTAAATACCACGAGAAATCAAATTTATCTTTGATAAATTTTACAGTAAAAGTTGGGACGCTGTTTTTAGTTTTTATTAAACCATTCATTTAAGTCATTTAAAAACTGACTTTTTGACAAAAGTAGGGATGAAAAAAAACATTATGTAGAAAAAACCTATTCTGACAACAATTTTAAGACATTTGCAATATAATTGTTTTTGCCTCCCCCCCCCCAAGTAATCTTCTTATAAACATTTATAAACAGTTTTTAAAATGCTATTGTCTGTTTGAAACAGTTCATAATAGTATTTAACTATTTTCAGATATCTGGGAGTATATATAATGGGAATCTACCTAATTCGTCGTTTACTACTATGTTCGACGAATTAAGATTAAGTTATTTAAAAACAATATTCCCCGTCTAAGTGACATACTGTTTGAGACAATGTTAATGTTTGCAGTTCAGAGGTAGCAGTTCTAGAGATTCAATTTCAGTTTTTTATTCAAAAATCGGCAAATTCATGCCGAAGGTGAAATTTACAAAATACATACACGTATACATACACAGAGCTGTTCAAAAATAGCATTGAATAATTATATTACATGGCGATATAAATAAAAGGTTTATATCATAGTATTAAGTCATATCTACATTAGTGGCTATTTGTCAGTGAGAATACAGTAGACTGTCAGTACATTGCTTAAAATGCAGCTGACACATTAAAAGGACACATACTCAACACAATAAACAAAGAGAAGAACCAATGAATTGTTTTCAGACAACGTCAAGGTCCGTTGTAGAGAGATTATTGTTGTCCCGGAGGTTACTTAAGAGAGAGGGCGAGAAAACTGAATACCAATAAATGTGTACAGGACATAGCTTCAAGTGACTGTTTCTTCTTATTCGAAAATGGTCGGTAACTCCAGTTTGACTGTAGAATAGTACGATTTATGAAATTGAAAGACATATCGTTTGCTACTTGATTTTACTACAACTACACACACAGATTCATCAATGAAATTCCTTAGTTACAACCGTACGTATATAAACAAACGGGACTATTTCACGTGACTTCTGAGATAACTGAAATTCTCCCAACCTAATTTTTTGATGATACAGCAACACCCCGACAAATTGGTTCTTATTTACCGTACACTATCTAAAAGTAAGATTATAAATATTAATAGTGTTTCTTTTTTTGTAATAAATAAACACCATAGGTTCGCTTCAATTAATTCTGTAACAGTAAAACCTCGATATAAAGACCACCTTTGTGATAAACTGGTCTTAATGTTGAGGTTGAAATACGGGATAAATATTGAAGACCAGTTCGAAAATATGCGGGCTGATGAGGAGTTCCTAATATATAAGTAAGTTTCCATTACATTCTTGATCCTAGTACAAAATTAAGCGAACTGAGAAGTTTATATCTTAAGATATTAAGACGATCAGGATTTATGTGTTAAGAGATTAGGATGGTGACTATTTATACGTTATCCTTTAGGTTTCTGGTGCGAACAATATCTTTTTCTGAGACATTTTCAAAAGATGCCACATTTCATGTCTCTAAGCACTATCTTTAATTCTGACATTTGTTATTTTATATCAATGTCTGCCGGTAATGTGAGACATAAATGAACTGGCTAACAGGCTTAGAATTTTTTAACGTGGACTCAAAGGCCTCAGTTATCCATGTTTTAACGTGTCTCAAAATGAAATTTTCAACTACCGTGTGCAATTTCAAAACAGAGATATTTGCTACGCCCTTAAATCATACCATCACTTTTGATTTAATATCTCCCCGATATATGAATGATCTGACGTAATATCAATCCTTTCTTATATTTATTTTGCTCTAAAAGGTGTCTCCATTTTTTTTTCAGTTTTGTCCGTACTCTAAAAATGTAGGAAATACAAACTGATCCCTGCAACTCATCAAATAACAAGTGGAGTCATTCTTAGACGTGCGTTATTCCGGTATTCCCGGATAGTTTTGGTTGAAATTGATTACAAAAAGTGTAGGTAACTTATTGTGTAGATTTTATGTGCGTCTTGGATGTAATGTTGTTAATTTTTAGTTAAACGAAAATTATGAAAATTTTGTGCAATCGCACAGACCGTAACAGCGATAAGTTTCTTAAATTAAGAAGGGACATGTTCTTATTGCCTTGTTTAAAAGTCGATTATATTCTATACTGTAACTTGTCTGTCGTGTTACGGGATAACGCTACAGCATAGACGGAAAATGTTTCCTCATAGACAATTTTACTATATTGCTCCATGAAAATCAGGAATACAGTTAACAGTTATTTATTTTGAAGTTTCGTCCTTGTCAAAATAGTTTATAGTGAAAGGGTCATTCGAAGTTCTGTTGTTAAGTCGTGTTTATTAATTATAAGTTCCTCTATCAACATTTCAATATTTTGTTTTGCTGTCCGATGGATTACAAAGTAGTAACTATGTCTTATAGTTGCGTGAATGCTACAGATTGCTACAGACTGTCATGATCAGATTTTAACCGGTCAACTTGATAAAAAGAACTGAACTTGTGACTGATGTAATCACGTTCCCAAGCCTCATATAGAAATATGAAACATCTAAACAGGAATTTCTGTACTAGAAAATTATAATAACGGGAAATATCTACTCTTACTGCCATGTTTGCACGAATATATCTCTCGTGCAAGTTTTACGGCATTATAGTTTTGTAATTCTGTATAATTGTTTCGTAAAGATGCGCATCATTAAAATAGCTGTATTTTATGTCAAATACGACATTCTTTGTTTTTCTTACGCTGCACCTTAAGTAAGGCTCTGTCAATTATTTAGCTTTTTTGTGATTGTGGGTGGAAGAGTGAGAGTTTATCATCTGACACTAATTAGTCGTTCACTTAATGTTGATTTAAACTTTATTTCAAGCAATGAGCAAAAAAAAGAATACACAAAGAATTGTGTTGGTATATACATAATTATGATTCGGTTTGGAAAACAAGGTCATAGAGACACTTATATCAGTACCTTTCCTTTTTGATTATTAAATTGTGAAATTATTTGATATGGCCAGGAGCTTGATCAGTCGAGGAGGATTTTGCGATGCTTAAAAATAAATAAGTCGATATCAAATGAATTGTTTACAGGAATATGTTAACTTTTAATAAATAAAATATATTGGTAGTTGTTTTGTTAAATTAAAAAAGATACTCAATGGTGCGTGGACCCCTTTAGAAGACCTGATAGCCAATCTAACAGAACGTAGTAAATCGCTTTGTCGCTATAATATATTTCTAGACGCCAGTGATTATAGACTCTCTGAGATGGAGAGTCTATCATAGCCATTTAGGAGATTGGAAGTTGTGAGTGGACAGGATAAGCCTGACAGAAATGAAGCTCGAACGAAGCAAGAAATGATCAGCGATTTCAATGAAGCCACATGCACACAGGGGTGAATCCACTAAGGATCGCCGATGGAGATTACTTAATGTTATATCTGACAGTTTAACATACAAGACTGGCTAGACACGGTGGCATATAATTATGTCTGCTATAACAGTATAGT
This sequence comes from Lutraria rhynchaena, assembly GCA_008271625.1. NCBI lineage: Eukaryota > Metazoa > Mollusca > Bivalvia > Venerida > Mactridae > Lutraria > Lutraria rhynchaena. Next base: position 260,627 of record VIBL01000201.1, read on the forward strand.
CAAGTCAAGTAAATTGTATTTTACAGAGTCGGTTAACAAAACGTATAACACAGCTCTAATGAGCTTTTAAAACCGACTACAGTATAATGAAAATACGTTTAGTAACTAAATTGTTCTAAAATAAAGCAGTACAGAAATTGAACTTGTGGAGAGCTGTCTAGTAGAATGATCAGTTACACATCATATCGTATTATTAATACACAACATAAAAATTACAAAACTAGATAGCTATAAAACGCACTTTGTAATATGCTACGCGAAAAGACACATTACGCGCTATACTATGAGTGGTATTAATGAGTGGAAGCACGTGGAATTAATATTATCAGCTTTAATGCGTAACTTAAGGTTTAAAGTGTTGTTTGATAATTGTGTTCTATATATTTGATATGGTTAATATGAATTAATGAAGGTGCCGAAAGAAATTTCCTACCCCTTAATGGAATATGACCTTTGACATATGACATATGAAACCTCCATGCTTAGAATGGTATTGGAATTAAGTACCACAATACGAGAACATAATTATGGTACAGTCAAACTTGTGACAAAAGGCCACCCTTTTGAAAGACAAACGTGTCCTCCATTGACAGGTGGCCTTTATTAGGAGGTCCGTCAGTTTGTTTGAAATAATCAATGATGTTTTTCAAAGAATGATTTTTATTCACAGGGTGGCCTTTATTCAGAAATTGCTGCAAATACAGGTCAGACTGTACTTCTGATTATAATGTTGATCGACAGATATTCATGGTAAATAGTGCGTTGACTCTGAACATATATCATTGCTGCAGCAGCTGACAATAGAATCAAAATTCATGCATGGTTAATTCACATTTCTACATGAATATAAATAGTTCAACATTTCTATCACCTGCTCCTCGCTAGCATATTGGAGAAAAGACCTGTGGTTCTTTGCTAAGGCCGTATCTTATTTTAATGAATATGTCCAGCGAGCTTACGAAAGGTTGGTGGTTTTGCACAGGTTTAGGTCTTCCTCTTCCTCTACTAGGGATAAGTCCCTAAAGCTAAAAGACACTGGCTACTGGTACAACATTAAGCTACCGTGAAAAAATCATAATTCGTTAAATTTAATTTAAAATTTCACAGCAATATTTCTGAAGCATGGTTCTTTAGTAATAAAATACTGCGCAATTTCATAAAAATGAGTTTTGGCTACTAGGTTAAATGCTCACTTGTAAACGACCATATGTATAAAGGGAGATAACTCTAGTAGTTTTATTGACATTAGTTTTAGTTGAAAGTTTGTACTTATTCATTTTAGCTCGATTGTGCTTATATTAATCACGCTCGGTCCGTTTCCTGGACATTACACCAGTACTGCGTACGAAAAGTTAGATTGTGAAGTCCACGAACGAAATTCGTCGAAGCCGGGATTCGAACTCAAGACCTTCGGGTTATAGGTCGGACGATCTGACTCTAGACCACGATTCCTCCCCTTATAAATGACACAAAAAACAGAGATTCGGTACTACTGAGTGCGTGAATGGTGTTTCATGCTAAACTGTAAATATAATAATAGAGACGTGTATATCAATACTTTATTCTATACGAATTGATAAATTTTAAATATGGCATTTATTCAGTGTATTTTAAATGCTATATCGCAGACATATTGTTTTATATATGGAGTACTAAATAGTCAACTTTTACAAGATAAAGGGCAAGAATTTTCGTTTCAGTTTAATGAATAAATGAACAAATAAATCTTAATTTATCATTTTCTTGTAAAAAAGGTTTTAATAATTTGGGTATATAAGACAATTACTGCATTGAATGCGTATAAAGATTAAAGAAACACAAAGAGATTATAAAAAGCGATAATCGATGAACAATTGATGATTTAGCATATGAAATAGGCCATTGAAATATACCACAAATATTCTTTGTACAGTTAATATTACTCGTTATCCCCAATTACATCCATTCACGTAATACATACCGATGTGCGTCAAAGCAAACGTGAACATTCGTGTAACTCGAAAAAGAAAGTGAACTCAAATTATCATATAATATACTTTAAGAATGGATGGATTAAAGTGTGGTAATTGATATATTGTTCAATGTTATAAAATTGAAAAAAAAATATTCAAATTATCTCAGTAAAGTCATGCTTACCAATGTGCGTCACGAAATCATTGAAATCTTTTAACTGACACGAGCAAAAAGTTTGCAAAGAGTTTGTTTGTCGCGACTGATATTTACGTAAAAACGAGAAGAAGGTGAACTCGATAATTACGTCTAATTTCAACAAAAGATAGATTATTAGAGGCGACTAATGGTGTTTTGTTCAATGAAAGATGTCTCAAATATTTACATATTCTGTTAATTGAAATAAGTTAATAATTCTAAAAGTTATAGGTGCAGTTTATTATTTACTGTATATTGTATCCCCTTGTGTTAACATCTAAAATACAATGTATATAACAATTATGAATATGCACTTCGTTCGGCTATTTGATAGTCAATGATTTACACGAGAACAATGAAGATGCATACACAGGACAGACCAGAACAGAACAGGATCCTAAGGTAAAAAAAACTTGAGATTGGTCTCCGAGCTCAGGTCCCATATCTTGTCTTTTAATGTACGAAGTTGATAATGATCAGACAATAATGATAATATTGACACATTATTCTGAAAGCATAATTGGCTTGAATATGTATTGAAATATTAGTCATCTCTATCTTTCGAAACATAATATTTTGAGAATGGAATTGAGATTTGAGCTCAGAGACTGTTCTCAAGCTTAATAACCTCAGGACCAAAGCCCGTATTCACAAACCAAATAAGATAGAAAAAATATCTAACAATATCGAAATTATCTTAGCTTTCGCCAATTTACACTAACATGAGAATTATTATCTAAAAGTGAAAATAAATATAAGAAAAATTCTTAGATCGAAGAGTTTTGTCTAAAAAGTCGGGGTTTCCTAACTTTAAGAAATTTTGTTCGATAAAAACAAAACGAATATGGATGTCTGTTAGAATTTATTATTTTATTGAAACCAACAGTACCTTGAATATATTGATTGAAGAGTAATGGGATGTTGAGACTTTTTTTCACAATAGTCACCTAAGCGTTGTTCATGTTGACGATGAGAATAGCCCAATGGCCGTCGTCCACTATTATTATATTCAGCATGAAGCCAGTCCTGTTAGCTCGGTGAGTATGTAACGTGACAGACGATTGAGATATCGGGCACGAGACTTGGAGGGATTTATTAAATTTTTCTAGCATAAAATGCATGCATTTGAAATTCGAGACTCAATAAAATTGTAACTTGCGTGTTTACACTCATACTTTGTAAGTATGATAAATAAACTCAAAGACTCGTGTTAAACGATGTTCATGTATTCATTTTGATAGTAGTGCGTTATAACAACATTTTATAAACATTCTCCACTAAATGTCTGCAATACAGTATTGTAACATCTTCCATTTATACCATACTCGTATTACTGTATCATGATGGTATTTTCTTCACAATATTTACACACTTGTAATTTAATTCAAGCGTTTCATTTCATTTGGGAACACGGTTAGTTCCTCTGTTTTATTTTCACCAGACACAAACATTATAATGTCATAAGTAAAATTTTCACGTATTTTTTCTGTGAAGTATAAAGTGCACAAAGTATTTTCAAATGCTAAATAAAACTTGTACGCTGTGTTTATTAAATAAAAAATAATTATCATGTACGTAATGTTGCCCACAATTCAAACGTGTGCCCCAGCATCTAATACATGGACAGGAAAATACTTTCTTAAATCATCAACATATTCATGCCGTTTTGAAAACATCTTACAGTGTGAGCTTATCATAAGCACACTTTCATTTTTTCGAAGAAATTAAAGTATAAATTCTATTTTTAGGAAATGACTTTCTTTCTATAACTCCATGAGGCAGATGTATATCTGTATCAAACATATAACACGTCATTGTTCAATTATAAGTACACGGTAAAAGTTGAAAAATTAAAAAAAAATGGAAATCTGAACCTCGGTGCCGCGAAAACAATAAAAACTAATATGGTCCGGACCTGGGAAAAACCGATCGTCATGGATCGTTTTTCCATTGACCTTTAGGTGGACCGTTATACTTGTGCGGACACTCATATGCGTCGAAAATCCAAACTTGACCAATAGTCTCGTTATGACAAGTTTATAGGGTTCATGAAAATAGTAGAGTTCAAAATTTGTACCTTTTTTGCAGTCCTTGATTAATAAACATGACGGTGTAACTAACTTAGAAATATAGATACATGTACATATTGTACGGCCTTACAAGTTATTTAATGGCATGTATGAAAGTAATACGGAGGTAAGCTAGGATAAAAGAGTAGAAATGCGGGATATGTTTATAATAATTGATGAATTGCAGGCTGAACTGCAACCAAATTTACGCTCATTGATATTAGTTACTATTTGACCAGGAAGCAAAAACTACAAATGCACTGGCATTATTTACTATTAGCATAATGAAGGTCACTATTGTCGAAACTACAAGGCACACAGTGAACCAAAATTCTGGCATAAATTTGAATACTTCACTTGATTTACATAGTTTTATGTATTGATTCGCAAAACTTTTAATATGCGGTGACCGTTTTCCGATATAAAATAGCGATGCAAATGGAAGACATCACACATGAATACTAGTCAGTTTTTTCCACTATTTGTCGTTTTTGCTTGTTTCATCAATAATGCAGTTATATATTGCCGAGCAGTTAACCTGACCCGAATTCCTGGATTCTGAACCGCTATTTGTTTTCTGCAACCAAATTGTCATAGGCAACATTATTCAATTTACGAGCACGGGACAGATTGTAGTTAGACATGTGCTGTATATTTTTGTAGTACACGAATGTGCACGATGAACATACATGGTTATTATTCATCATACCATGAATATCTATATATTATCTGTATACATGAATATCTGTAATCACTTCTATTCGCGTGTTTTGGGTACAACAATGCATTGCATGTCTGAATCTCATGTGCAGTAGAGCCCCGCTGATAGGACCATCTGTGGTACTTTGAAAATGTGATCTTAATTGCGCAATAGTCTAGGTATAGAGGAAGACTGACCAGAAAAGCAGTTCGTTTTAAAGTATGTAGAATGCTATGGGATAGTTGCTCTAAATGGACAAAACAAACAGATGTGCTATTGATTAATTCAAGTCTAGAAACGTTTAACTATTTATTTTAGTAATTGACCATCCTGAATAATACTCAAGATTACATGAAATTTGAAAAATATATTTATTCCAGTGTTTTCCCGTAAAATACGTCTTGGTGCGACAATTTAATATCTGTCCGTAAAGCGGGCGTTTATTCATAATTATTATATTTATTTTCATTCGGCAATGTCCTGACTTTATCCTTAAACTTCGATAGATAATCAGCGAAATATTTAAGGTATTGATAAACTTGTTAAAGTAAAAGTAGACTGTTGGTAAACCGCTTGGTGCTCCCGGCCAAAACGGAAAATATATCAATATTTAAAACTTAATCCGTTGTATTAAAATTGGAAATTTAAATTAGGATAATTTGTGAAAAAATGCGAAATTGGCACATGAAAACAACTTCTCTAATTTCTAAAATTATCAACATGGTACTTTTTTTGTTCTAAAAGCCATTCAGTAGCTTTAAACCAACAGCACAAAGTTTCATTTATCCATCATTAATACATGTAATGCTCAACAAATCGACCATTAACCGTCACTAATGGACGTTAATACCAGGTCCAGATATAGAACAATGGAGCAATCTAGTGTAACATACCATTGAACTACATGCATACTATTCTGTATAGAAAGGTTTTGCGTCTTCAGCGTTGTTTAAAACGGTATCACTTAATGGCGTCTTACTAAATGATAGATGATAGATTTTTATTTAAGTAATGCATACGCAGGACAAAATATACAAATCCATCCGTCCGTCCATATTAATACGAGAGGCATAATAGATATATCTAGTACACAGCAGTTGATTAACATTTTTTTTGCTGGGCTTAACGCCGTGTTTCAAAAAAAGAATTTCAGTTATATTGGGGGCGGTTCACATAACCAGTTTCCAGGACTGTATACTAACTAATATGCACTTATTTTTTCACAAGGCGCGTGCAACTTCCCACCTACGGAGGAAAATCAACATTTTTGTCAAATTATCGTAGAAGTGTATGATCTATTGCAATGGGGATTTGAGCACTGATCACTTGTTTAATAGTTATTTCTGGAGCTTTCATATTTTCAAGTGTTTGGAATTCTGCAACTTTGATGCGGAAGCATGTAAGCCCATGTTTTTCGGTTTTGCATGAAGCCCCCCCCCCTTATATTGTCTGTTATATTGTACATCTCGCACACAGAAAGAACAATAAGATACTTGCAAATCTGAAGCTTTAAGATTATTTAATATCGGTATTAAACATAATTATCACATCTAAATTACTAAGACAATGATGCTTTGACATTGAATTATACGGATTCTCTGTGATAATACCCCTTGTCTTAGTAGTCCACTATTGGTTTATACACCAATGTTATCAGTTGTAATAAACATGATCTGTGTGGGTTGTCATATGAATGTATTCAGCACCCACAACTTGTAAATCCTTCACCCATTTTGACATGGTCAATGTAATAAATGTGTGATCAGTTATATATGGAGGCAATTCGTTGCCAAAAATCCAGCCTTGCTGATTTGAGTTGAACAGTTTGTTCTTGGACAAAATACATTTGTATTTCTTCTTTTGTAAACTCTGATACATTTTTTTTGAGTTTGCAGATGTAACAATGTAATCATGTTTTTCAACAAAATACATTTTGTTAAACTATAAAGCGTTTACTGGTTTATCTGAGTGGCAATACCAAGTGTTCATCCTGACACGCAGGATATTCATTGATTGTGTGTACGCCAGCAGAACAGAATGCTTTCTTACTTAACGCGCGCCACTTTGCATTTTCGGACCATCATGATTCGGCTCAGCATAATTCAGCTTTACACATTTGAATTGTAGATAAATAAGCTTCACCCATTTCCCTGCCCAATACACCATCATAAATAAACGTAATTGTCCACTCACTTTCCGTATAACGATATCTTACCACCTGTGCATTACTTGAATATCTTATGCTAGAATACATTAAAACAAAATTATAGTATTTTCAAAGTCAATGAATGCAGCTGTTATATGTGACAAACAAATGTTTTATTAAATAAGAAATCTTTCTGTACTTTCCACATTAATATCGTAAGAGTTACCTCTCTTTATTTTCAGATCATGAAAATTGGCTTCTCTTTTTAATCTTTGGCTATTTCCGTGAAATTACTTTATATGGAAGTTACAGAATCGTTCACAAATGTTAATCGCATATATATGTAAAAGTCAAGTATGCAGTTGTCAACCTGAGCGTGTTAATGTCTCATTATTGCAAGAATGTTGAATGAAATAGAGACTTCTTTTACTAGTTTTAAATGCTTAAATGATGTCCTTTCTTATTATTGTATTTTGCTAATTTATTTCTAATTTGTTTTAGGTGATGTTGCTATGGTCATCGACATTCCATGGGTTCTGATTCAAACAAGCAGAAAGATAGTGTAGAGGCGTCCATGTTACAGAATGGCTTGTTGTCAGTATTCACACACAAGAGAGTGGGGACAATTTTAACTTGGAATTAGGCAATGCTTACTGAGGTAAGATTGTAATGCCTAGGAAAAATGTGGACTTTCTTTCTTCATAATGTATTGTGTAGGTGAGCTTTAGTGATCACCCTGTCCATCATTGTGTGCTGTGCATCATCAACAATTGTTTTAGATGAAAACTGAAACCCCGATCAGCCAATTTCAATCAGACTTCAAAGGAATGAACTTAGGATGGAAAATACTGTCTTGCAATAATTGCTGTAAAACTAAAACCTCCCTAAACATCATGGTAACTATCATTCTCATTGTAATAAACACATATTTTTGGAACTTAAAAATGAGACCACCTCCATAGAAAGACTGATTTTTTGTCTCAAAGATGGTCTCACTATCAAGATTTTTCTGTACTTTAAAAGGACTTGTGTCTTGTATTGGCATTCTCTGACTTTATATTAAGTTAAAAATGAGAGTTGAACTCAAAATAACTGCGTGTTTGAATTCTAATGTTGTACATAAAATACGCTTTAATGTATAGGTAATGCTGTGACTTGTGCAGACTAGGTATGTTTTGGTACAGAATCCAGAAAAACTGATATGGTTCACTGCCTGCAAGTATATCACAGAATATTGAAAACAGGGCTAAAGCTCAAAAATGCATTTTTTCTCTGTTGTATAGAACCATAAGGCTAATCTGGTCACTCAGGATGCTCTTTCTGCACTTAGGAAGGCGGCTAAGTGGGCTCAGATAGGACTTGTTGCTGTAGAGGACTGTCAACTCCTTGTCTCCAATCTGAAGTTATAACTAGTGAGAAGAAGAAAACTGAAAAGGAGGTTATCTGTAGAGAGAAGAATGCTGAATTAGCCAGGTATTTTTTAATAGCTTTTATTGCTGTTCATAAATTTACTCACCTTAACAACACGTACAAAAAATGCTATCTTAAAATTGTCTTAGTGTATATTCTTGCAAATCTTGCAAGAAATTAAAGGTATATATACTGATGTATGATACTGAAATATTGTATCTATTTCAGTATTCTTTACAAGCCTATTTTACGAAGTCGTAACATTTCACCGTTGTAATTCATTCCTTATTGCAATATTGTTCATCCTGTTTGCATTCCACAAGCAAGTAAGTGTTAATGTATGCCTTTGTCGTCTTAAATGTGCTTTATTTTTGCTTTTAAACATGTATGCTTTAAAAGTAATCCCAAAGGTGGTCATAATATCAAAGTTTTACTGTAACATTATTCAAAAGTATTCATATAATTACATACTGGTTGATAGAAAATGTTGTGATGTAATTTGTTTGAAGTATTCTACTTATCACATGTAGAATTGATCCAGTGAGACTGTTTATCAGTGATCATGTGGCTACTGATTAAATTGTTGTATTGTTTTCTGAACTGTAACATCAACCTAATGAACTCAGAGAAATCTTGGACTGATGCTTTATTACAAGCTGACATCATGTACATTGTAATGAATGCAAAGAATAATGTTTTTCATGATGTTTCTTTACCTCTGTTGATCTGTATTTACTAATATTGCACATAAATAAGGATTTAAGTCAAGTATTGTTTCTTTGGTATATAGTCGATATGATCAACTTCATTTTTATGTAATCAGTGTTGAAAGTTTATAAGATAGTATTCTTGGCCTCATATGAGCACATGAAAGTGCTGCTTAGCATTTTTGATGACATTTGAATCTATGATTAAAGTAAAACTTACTTGATCTATGAGCTCAGTTTGTGTCCTCTTCGACAGATTGGTATCATTCTTCTTCTTCATCCACATATTTTCTGAGGTGTAACTTTTAAACTCATAAGTCTCAAGCATCTGACTATTGAAAGAGGTGTTCACCTCTAACCTGATACCTATACCACTGAATTTGTGGATTAAATAATCAGTTCTTCAAGGGAGACATTTTAGATACTTTTTAAATCTACAATACATTTTCTGTAATTGAATACATTATCAGGTACAGACCAATGTGATGACTGGATTACTTGTGTTATTGAACTGTGTCAAAAGTCCCCAAGGTGTCACAGTCATCAGCTGATGTCTATGGCTTGACAGGTAAATGCTGCATTATGTGTACTTGGTGGCTTCTAAGAGATGATTAAAACTGGTTGTTGAGTTGAGCTCAATTTCATTTCCTTATTTTGGCCTTAAAATGAACAGGTTAATAAAATTGAACTCTAATACTGGTGTTTAAACTCAAACACCTGTTTGGTTATTTCATTCATGAATTTAGCTAATGGTGAGGCTGCATTTTATGACTGGTATCCATATGTAGTTTTAGACGCTGATATTTATTCTCATAGCTGTGCAAAAAAGCCTTTCCATTACTATATCTACTAAAATTCACTATTTTACGTAAAATTGTAACTTAACGAGAATAAATATTTGGTACAGTGATATCTCACCAAACGCTCACTTCAATATTAAGACTACCTCATTTTAACAACCACTTATTATTGGTCCAGTTTCCATATATTTCTTCTATATTTCTACTTGATGACAGATTAGCCTTTAAAGATGGTTTTGTATTGAGTTATTTTGTACATGTATGATTCATTTAGCTGATTTTACCCACACATTTATCTGTCTGAATAATGTGTTGTATAGATTAATGGTGAAATAGAGAATTCTGATGGCTAAGTGGTAAACATGCTTAGTGGCCATAAAGTTAGTCAATGAGGAAGATGGGATGTATTCACCAAGATATGATGATTACATACGAGTACCTTTTCATTGAGTGGTTCCATACAAAAATAAGGTATGTATGATGGTGTGGCCTATAATCTGACATATAATGCTTGACTTGTAATCACTAGACCCTCAAAGCTGTGAGTTTTAATCCCACCTAGCTTAACAGTAACAAGGACAACAATTCTACAATGAATATACTGTATAACTATTTAGACTTTTATGTGGCTTTTAATTGATGCTTATTATTGAAAACAAAATTCAGGCTATTATTTGATTGTAGCTATTATTGAGTTTGTGGAATTCAAAGCATTCCTCTGGTCATAAGAAACTCATTAAATTACCAATGTCTACTCACAATTTTTTATTTTACAGTTATAATTCGTACATATATTCCATTATACATTTTTCTCATGAATTGTATGTATAGTCAGATGACCTTGTATTGTATGTATGTATGTTTGTACTGTGTTGATTGGCATTCTTGTTTGATTGCATGTTTTCAATTATTACCATTACTATTGACAATGAGCATTTACATGTTTTCAGCAATAAGTTTTCTTGAAATTGTTCAAGTTTACATAATAGTACAATAAATATTCTTGTCATTGTTGAATATTTGGGTATATGGGTGTTTAACATTTCAGATATTTAGCAGCATACAGTCATCTATGACTCATGCTCCTGTCACAGCCATGCAAGCAATCTTGCAGCCACATGATGATAACACCTGTACTTTACAACAAACTCTCCCATTGGTTGATGATAGTTGTTTTGTGATCAGAGTTTTATGATGTTCTGCACCTCTGAAAACTGTAAATTTCACACTTGGTGTTTGATCAAATATGACAATATTATCAGTACTGTGCTAACCCTCTTTAGCAGTAAACCATTGAAACCCTTGGTTTAGTTTGCAGATTACTGCAGTTGAGAGGTGATTGTTGTTGGAAGGTAGCTGAGATTTTTAGCCTACTGTAGTTGAGAGGTGGCTGTCATTGAAAGGTAGCTGAGATTTGCAGGTTTTTGTAGATGAAAGGTAGTTGTTGCAGGGAAATATTGAAGATTAGAAGTTATTGTGATTGAGAGGTGGTTGTTATTTTGGAATTAGCTGCGGTATGCAGGCTTTTATATTTTGGAGGTGGTTGTTATTTTGAATTAACTTTGATATGCAGAATTTTATAGTTGAGAGGCTGAGATTTGTACGTGACTGTAGTTGAACTGTGATTCTTGTTGAAAATTAGTTGCTAGTCTGCAGGTTATTGCAGTTGAGTGATAGCTGAGGTATATAGGCAACTGTAGTTTGGAGATGGTTGCATGAGATTTGAAAGTGGCTCAGTGTAGCAGTTGTTGTTAGGAGATACCTGAAGTTTGCAGTTTATAACTTGAAAGCATGCTTGTGAAGGAGCATCCTGTTGTGTATAATTTGTATGAGTAGGATTTTTATCAACATTATTTCTTGTTGTTTTAATTTCAGTAATTGTATTTTAAGTTGATAAAACAATTTGTTTTTAATTATAAGATTTTTTTATTGATGTTTTTTATATCTATTTGATGATTACATGGATTTTATGACTGTATTATGAAAGTTTGTAGAATAAAATATATAACTCATCCATGTCTGTTTCATTATTTTCCCAAGTTTATTTATTCAGTATTTCTGAAAATGTATGTTTACAACGCCTTTATGTAAAAATCAAGAAAGAAGGAAGAATTGTGACATATATTAGTTAAGTCTCATATGAGTACTTGGTCCTACACAAACATTATAATAACCTATGAACAACTAATCCTGACTAGGTTCTGCTTCATTGATTTTGTCCTGTATCAACACAAAATATCCTGGATGCTGATTGGTCAATTGTGGTCGAAATCCGGGCAGAATTATGTCCACGGGATCTCACGAGACTTCGCACTCAGAACACCTCACATTTTTTCACACGATGCATATTTCGTGCATAATTCAACAATTGAACAAAACATCATGGTCTCTACATTATGTTATGTAGAGTCACTAAATTTAGCATTCACTGTTTTATTTTTATTAAAAGGTGCGCTTTGTATCTAAAGTATTCAGGCATCAGTAACATCTTCGTTTATATCTAACAGACATATGGAAATCCTCGATGTTTCGCAAATGGACAGCCAATCACATGGCTCAAACACATTGACCAATCAGAGCGCCAGATAATTTAGTCCGTACCTGTTCCTTTGGTGCACTGCAACATGGATTGGGGGACCAGTTTATAAATATGAGAGAATAACAAAGGGAAGAAACTCACAAAGAAGGGACGTAATAATGTGTGACCAATAATGCTGTAAAAAGTCATTTAAGTCATCATTTGATCTCTTTATTTACTGTTTTGCACCAGAATTTCAGGAAACTTGAGTGTTCAACACAGGAGAACTTTTTAGTGTAAAATTTTGTAGACCTTAATAAAATGTATTTGCATTGATAATGTTCCGTTTTACTGAACATTGTGTTTATATATGTAAGAAATTGTAGACTGGAGAGCATTAGTGTTTACAAATATAAAACTTAAGACAAAATGTTAATTCATAAAATTTATCTGTTGTAACATATATAAATACATTTATCACTAAATATATGAACCCAAAGCCAATGCATGTACATGAATGTGCACTCTAGTAACAGAAACTTGAATATGTAATATTTATACAACAAAAATAATTACAACTCAATATTGTAGTAGATTATACAACACTTATAAACAGCCACTGATTTCGGATACAACACAAATGTAAGGTATGATAGATATAATAGTTGATCCAAAGTAACTTGATTTAATGTGTAATAAGTTACACATGAGATAAAGCAATAAACAGATTGCACAAACATTTCTCTACTACCAATTTGCAATATACACAACTTACATACTATGGTAATTTACAACACAATTTATTATATGGCAAAATATTTTCAGAATATTTCCATTACTGAAGCAAAAAATACCAACATATCTTATGACAAAACCCCTCAGATTAAAGTTGTGTACAATCTATAACTTTTCATTAACTGTCACCTCATTCTAGCAGTGAAAACAAAAGTTCTACTTGTAAATAATACCATGATCTACCAATAACATTCACCTCTTAACAGAGGACAGAATATGTCCCTGACTCTAAACCAAAGGCAAGAATTGCAGTACAAGCTCTGGTTTATCAGTTCACTAAAGTACACACAGTTCATAAATAATCATACTACAACTCACCTGATGCATGCAAATCATTAATGCCATACAAACAATTAATGCATATGTTCACAGTATACAAAACAACAAATCATCCAGAAATGTTTCAAAATGATAGCAAACAAAGTCTGGTATCTATATGACAACATACTAAAATGTCATATTAATAATGCACACATTTATTTTTGCAAAGCATTACTAGAATTGTTCTCTATTGATTTTCTAATGCAGTCTAATCTGTGTTTACAGCCACGTCCTAAAAAGGCCATCCTGTGAATAAAGGCCATTCTTTGAAAAACCATCGATTATTTAGAACAAACTGACCTCTAAATAAAGACCACCTAACAATAAAGTCCACATTTTATCTTTCCAAGATTAGTCATTGTTCACAGGTTTGACTGTACTTTATTTATTTCCAGTCGGTTAAAAAAAGAACAAAAATATAACATCACAAAAATCAGATAAAAGGAGGCAAAATTGCATATAAGTAAATATTACAATTTAAAAAAAAAAACATATTTCAAGACTTTTCCTAGGTACTCCCAAGATGTCAAAAGTTGAGGGTCAAAATTTTCCTACAAATGTTACCTTAAAATTTGACTCTTTGGGACCAATTCCACAAAGTCAAAAGCATTATTTTACTAATTCCAAGATTAAAAATGCCATTATAAGGGTCAAATGAGAACTTTGATTTCATATTATATTTATAATATTTTAAAGGAGTAAATCCAAAAATATATTTTATTACCTCCCTTTCATCATTCATGCATTTTGAATTACAAAGTAAAGAAAATATTAATAATCATTCAAACAACTAATTACTTTCACCAATAAATGTAAGTTCAATGCGAATAAAACAATTTCAGTAACACAAATATGTTTAATACAGAAAACACAAATCATACACATAAACACATGTTTAAAACAGCAAAGTTTTCACATAGAAAAAAGTCATAATTATACCACTAAGAATTAATACAATTTGATATTTATAACAGAAGATTGGTAATTTTATTCCCTTTGAAGGAATCATTTGCATTAATCAAAATAAAATTTGGCACAATTCCTATAAAATATAATTGATTTTTTTTCTATTTAGAGTTTTATACATTTATTTTACAAAGTGATACCCAGTAAAGAATGGTACATGGATCTGATATGAGTACCATACAAGACAAGTGTGGACTTCGCAATCTGGGACCTGTGTAGATCTATATATTAAATGTTTTGTGCTCAAAGTATAGTTTGTTACATGTGCCCTATATGGGGTTCATGATTAGCCAATATGTGCTGCCCACATGGGACTCAGCTAGGTTGCACATTCCTGGTTGCAAAGCCCAGAATGAAATCCACCTAGCATCCATATGGATCCCATACATATTGCTGACCTGGAGGTGAGTTCAATTATCAATAATACTGCCTTACAAAATCTTTTAAAATAAAAATAAATTTGACAAACAATAACATTGATAATAAGAGTAAACAAAGAAAGTGAAATACAACCACCATATATAAGTGATTATAACACTGTCTTTATCACTGCATCTGATTGTCTCAGTTAATGGTATTTATAAAGCATGATATATTGTAACTTCGAGATATATAAAGAATCAATTCTCCAGCATGCCACCAATATTGTCAACTTGTCGTAAAACCACAACAGATGCCAGATAACACAAAAGTTCTGTTCTTTTAATAAAATGACCAGCATTGAAAAGTTTACTCATCACAGAACATTTTTCAAAAACTGTAGAGATAACTATTTGGAAGAAGTCAAAGGTTTTTCTTGCATTAACCAGCCTTTGTTAATCATTAATCACAGTAGCTGAACAATTCATAAATAACATCCTGTCCAGATTCAGTACAAACAAGTTCTAATCTTAATCTTCAAATTCAACAAGATCAACCATTAAAGCAATCCTGACATCAAATCCTGAAATGGATGGAAACAATGAACTATGAATTTGCACTAACAAGGCTGCAAAATACTAACTAAATATGCTATACATGTATAAAAAAACATGTATGTGTATAGATTGATATATTTATCTATAACCCTGAAATTTTAATTCAATATGAAATATTAACAAAATTATTCATACTAATTGCATCAACCTCAGTCAGTACATAATTATAATGATTAATTTCACCAAGTGAGTCATGATAAGACATTTATTCCATAGATAAAAAGACCCAGATTAATAAGACACCGTTATTGTATTGACTAAATTATACTGAAAATGAATAATTTATCAATTTCTTGTATTTTACACCATGAACTTCTAAAATGTTTACCTATAAATGTTTTAGTACTAGCTTCCATGGTATGCGTAACTGGTAAAATACTAAAACTTGAATACACCAACCAACTGACATTTCACAAGTACAACACTGAGCTCATTCCACCCTCTAACACGGTCATATTTACTGTTGTAACATCCCTCAGTTATGACAACCAGACAACCTGAACTCTTCAATATAAAAAACACCATCATAAAACTTTATTCAAAATTCTTAAGAAAGTAGATAGTTATAACTGGAATAGGATAAATATGTGAGTGTATCAAAAAATATCTTAACTGGCCTGAATTTAATTCTCAATCCTTCAGTTTTGTTTCAGAAAAAATAGTATCTTTTACACACAAAAGAATCTCAACTTAAAACTTCTACCTCCAATCAAAATTATTTTTTTTATTTTTCTCACAAAATTAACTGCAGATAATATGACAATATAATTTTTGATGAATAATAACTTCACTTACAATAAAACAACTCACTTCTTTTCTTCAAGTCTTCTGAAGTCAAGAAAACTGCTGATAATCCTTCTGCAAAAACATCAAATGAGAGAGAATTTGTCAAACTATAGACAATAGATCAAACACCAAAAATTAATTGTACAGAAATTGAAAATCTACTGAAACTGACCTATCAATAAATTTAGAAAAGAATCAATAAATCATGATCAACATTATACACTTTGAATTTATCTTTAAAGAAATTATAAAAATATTTTCTGCAATAGTATTTTCAATAAACCTAGGCACATATGCTAGATTACTATGACACTCAACCCTCACCCCTGTTAATACAATTCAAATGATATTATGATACATACACACAAAACCCTTGATTAGTGGTCACCTAAATATAATAACCACCTCACTATAATGGAAATTGATTTTCAGCCCAGTTTTCAATATTTTCTCTCCATTTAAACTTGTGAATCAGTCACCTAAATAAGCTATGGTTTTACAGGTTCCACAGGTGGTCTTTATATTGAGATTATGCTGTATATTCATTCAGTACAAGTAAATTAACATCAAGTAAAGTAGGTAAAATATTTCAAGTAATACAGTCATAATAAGAGATCTCAATTCATTTACAATCTAACACAGACACTGCAATAATAAAACCAGAATACATTCCGCTAAATTCTAATAAAAATGCATTTGATAAAATGTAACTTATTTTAGCTGCAGTATTTCTATTTAGATACACACTAATGAAGCGAGTTTGGTTCACTAAATACTTTAATTTCATTTAGAACATAACACAAATATTCAGCTTACTTGATGATATATGAGGGAGATGACCCCTGTGTGACTTAAAGGACTGAAAGCAGTTATCATTCTTGCAAAAATATACACATCAACATTAGTCACAAAGATGCTTGGTTTTTATTTCGATCCTGATCCTGATGAAGCAACATTTACTAAACTGAATAAGATTAAAAGTTACAAAAAATGATATAAATACTAACCAATCTCTCCACAGAAAAACAGTAAATGAATCACCAGGATTAAGCAAGCCTGAATATAAATAAATGAATTACAGTATAATTATACAGGAAAAGGAAAAAAATCAATTAAGTTGACGCATTAGATACACTCAGAATAAATGAAAAAATTACAAGTAACACATGCACTTCAGTTAATATTCACCAAGTCTTAATAACATGAAAAACAAAAACTCATAAATTTCAAATCAAACATTCAACATTCAATTAAATAAATGCCACAAACACTTATTCATACAAAAGTGGTATACAATATTGAAAATGTTTACACATTAATTTGTGTCTATCCATCAGTAGTGTTTTGGGGGTAAATGGGTAACTTCAGGAACTACATAAACCCAAATGATAATTGATAATTCTGTGACTGAAAATAAGACTTTCAGTATTTTGGTATCATGCGACTGAATAAAAGATATTAGTTTTCTTAACAAACTATGAACAAATATAACTGACAAGTTCCTTTATTACAAAAAAAAATCATAATACAGTCAAACCTGTGTTAAGCAGCCGGGCAAGGGAAATGGCTAATTTGGCTGCTTAAGACAGGTGGCCACTTAACGCAGTTAGTGGTCATTGGAGACCAGATTGCATAATCAATCTGTATACAACATACAACATAGTTATACTGAATGAAAAATAAACATAATTCTTGTGTTTTAAATTAAACATTTATAATTTATGTAAATAATACATGCATGTTTGTAATTAAATACTAGTATGTTAGAAACACAACAACACCTTCATTGTTATTGCTAGTCTAACATGTGAATGTCGACCAAATTGTCTTTGAAAACAAAATTTGATTGGCTGCCGAAACAATACGGTCTCAATCGGCAATTTCCGTTGAATCAATTGAATGGAAAATTCCCAACCTGGTAATGACTTGTTAACATGAAGTTATTATGGCCGCGCGTCAAGAAAAAGGTGTGAAGTGGCCGTTAATTGGGGTCATAAAATGGATTTGGGTGTGAAAAACGTGGCCGCTGACCACTTGAATCAGGTGACCACCTAATGCAGTAATTTTAAAGAAGGAAATTTGTCGGGAGGAGTTCAGAGTGACCGTTAATGGCAAGTGACCGCTTATACCAGGTGACCGTTAGTACAGGTTTGACTGTAAATATGATCTACGAACCTTCATCCAATGCAAAACAAACATCGAGTTTCTTAAATTCATAGTCATTCACAAATAATTTCACTCCTTCAGTTCCTCCAATTTCTGTATCTGAAATAGAAAATAATAGATGAAATGTTGAATTAAATGTTTAAGTTTCGTTGTAGTCAAACCCTTAAACTAAGGCAATCATAGAGAAATAAGAAGGGAAGTTGTCCAGCTAGCCTACAGAAGGTCTTAGGTTCAACCCAGGAGCACATCAGGGACTACCTTCACCAATACAGCTAGAAAAGTTGCTGATGATATTAACTGTAGGTGCAACATTAAACCACTGAGACAAAGAAATAAGAAATGTGACTATTATGCACAGATCTGCACCTGGCTCTTACACACTTCATTTTTTTGTATCAAGAGCATTTGTGCCAAAATTTTCTTAATCCAATTACTAATGGTAAAATTATGAGCTGGACATGATTTTTCAAATTGTCCATATCAGGCAAATTCAAATAATATTTAATCTCATTTTCCATTCAAATGAATCAATAGAAAACAATTTTTACAATAGTAATAACATTTGAATTTGATGCCCTTGCTTTCAAAATAGGAGATCCAAACAGGCTTATATCGCTGACCCGAGCAAATGAAAAAGCAGATAAAAAGTTCCGAATTCCACACTTTTTCAAGTCTTTTTTATTTTAACAGAAATTGTGTGGGTAGAAACTTTTAAGTAACAACAATATATTTAAGACAAAAAGGTCTTTTTAACCAAAAAAGTATAGAGTAATGTACAAAAGTAGTAACGTACAAATATAGTAATACGGTACCAAACAGAAAAATAAAAGCTGCTAGAAATGATCAACTCACTTTTTGACAATATTATTCAAACATTAAAAAAAGAATTCAAAGCATGAAACACAGTAATAAAAGTATTCAACCAAGTAGAATAAAAATCCAGACAAAAAGTAATACTAATATAATAGGAGGGGATTGGAGTGATTTTTATATATCCCTCAACTATGTTAAACTTTATAAGTATAATTGATAATACATTTTTTAATTTAACTCAAATCATTTGGTTCTTCTGGATTGGGCAGGACCAAAGACCTTTTTCCCTGCCCCCATCTCTATCTTTTACCCTAAAAAGCCATCTCCATATCCCCACCTCCATGTCTTTCTTTGTTGATTTTTTTGTAGCGATATTCTTCTAAAGGCACCCTGAAACAAATTTTTATCATAGACTTTAATACATACAGTAAATGTAAAGTGTATAAATTTCTTATATATTAATGAACTACTAATAAAACAGAAGCAGAATATGCTTGAATAGCTTATTTCACACAGTTTATTAAAACTGGGATTCACAATCTCTGGAGTAGTATTTCAATATGAACAGTTATATTTTGTGATAAGAATTTAATTTTAATGACACCAAATTAACTAAAAATTCTACACGGCATACAGAAAATTTCAATTGCTAGTCTGAATCACACTGAGTTCGTAGTTAAATTTGCAGTATCTTACTTGAGAATAAAGAGAATGTACAAGTAAAATGCCTGCAATTGTCTAAACAAAGACTTACTGAACACCACCTGAGTCAATCTTAGGATTCTGAATTGCAGCTTTCTCTTCTTTCCCTGAAAGTTGTATTTCAGAGAAAGTTCACTTTTTAAGGTTTCATTTAGGATTCTATGAACCCTGTCCCTGACATTATTTCCACCATACACAGAGAGGAACTTTACCTAAAATTTAGTAATTGCATCACAACATCATGATAATTTTTGCTAAGTGACATATATTCAAAATGTACAAAAAAATGACGAAATTACCTCCATTGGACTGATTTTTGCAGACAGAATCATAAAATATAGAGCTTATATATGTTTATTGTATGTTTCCAGCTTTTTACAAGATTTAAAACATGCATTGGGTCATCAGTATAGCTGATGAAATTCAGTTGTATTTAATGTTGCTGTATTGACATAGCTGAACTATCAAGTACATTAATTTTGCCTCTCTTGGTGTTTCAGGCAGATTAAGTTTTAATGTGTAAGAGCAAAAATGGCTCTTTTCTAACCCTACCTATCAATTTATTTTGACAGCTACTTTATGTTTTCAATAGAAAATTAAGAAATATCTGGTTATTTTCCAAATAAATATTCCACTATGAAAAGTTACAGCGTGATAAAATGAACATACCTTAAGTTACTGAAGCTAGTGCTGGAGGGGACTGCAGCCTTGGTACAGGTGAAAGTAACCTAGGTGGTGGTGATGACAAGTTACATGGGAGCGAGGACAACAATTTGGCACATTTCATATTCATCGTCTGATTCTGAGTCAGACATTCAGTTTTGTCCCCTATCATGTTAATAATAATATCAAATGATGTTATATATTGAGTATACAATACAACAGTTAATAATGAGCAGATAAGCTCAATTTTTTGTTTTTGAAAAATATAAAGAAAACAATGCTATTTAGAGTAGATCTATTATCAAAATGACTTGCTAGGACCCAGCTGAAGTCTTTCTTTTCCTTCCCCAGTGATTAAAAAATGTGTTTGAAATTTATAAATTCACTTTCTTTTATTTGTTTGATCTTAACTGCTAACTAAATCAGCATGTTAAAAATAGTATGTTCTAAACTAAAACCCTACACATTTGACATTATACAAATATGTGAAAGAAAACAACCAAAAAAATTGTTTAATGGTCTTTATAGCTACTCACCACTCCTGTATATTACCCACACCGGTAGAGTATCCCAATTTTTCTCCTGGAGCTTTTCATTGCTGCATTATTGACCTTTGCACAGGCTTTTTATGGTGGTTACTTAGCGAAACTTTTGTTATCAACCACTTGTCCTCAAAACAGTTCATGGCAATTAGTGCTGTCGTGTTATCACCAGTAAAAGTGTCAGTAACATATGCCATAACTTTAAAAATAAAAAAAAGTGACTAGACAACAGAGAAAGGTCAGCATGCCATTGTTAGATTCCATATTCACATAATACCACAATTAAATACATATTTCCAACTTAATTATAATACAGATTTTGCAGCCAACTGCATATTCATATTACTTATATCTCACTGTAATACAACATTGCAAACTCAATTAAATTACAGATTTTATAGTTACCGGCAACCTCAAAATGAATTCAATGCATAATAAATATCAAGATAACAATTCAAATATACCAACTGCTGTGTTGAAATACAATTTTCAGCCTTGACAGGATAGTTTTGTCCCCTAAATTGACTGGAAATGGTTGTTGGTACTCTTAAATAAGGGCAACCCATCAATATTTAATTGTACACTTACTGATTGGATTTTAGGAATAATCACAAGTGCACTTGAGGCCATCGCTTCAAACAGACATTTTCTAACACCAAAATGGTATTGTAACCCCCCCCCCACCACCACATATGTCTATAACATTTTAACTGGCTTTTGTCTTAAGAAGAGTTCTAGCATCTTTTGGCAGAAAGGGATGAAAATGCCACAAAATTAACAAAAGCCTTTGAAGTGTACTTACAGAAATGCAAAACTCAGACATCCAAGTATGAAGCTCATATTCCAAGGCAGAAGTCATTTCAGTCAAATGAACTGAAAGAGGCACTGGACTGAACTTCAAAATCCTCAAATTCTAAAATATATCATGTCAGATGTGGTATCAGACAAATTATCAATGGGAAAAAATACTTTCCACCTCATTTTCATCATCTGTAGGAACATTATTATCAAACACTAATTGGTCAAGATAGCCAGAACTTTGAGCATCATCATCATTTGTTTCCGTTTGTGTCGTGGAATTTACGTAGAAAGAGGTATTTTCAAATGGATTTTGCTTCAAATAAATTGATGTTATGTGACTATCAACAGTAAACCTAACCCTCCTGTATCCTGTCCAATAGCTGGGTGAAGATTTGTTGTTAATATTTATTTTTAGAAAGAAATCAGCCACATCATGAAATAAAATTCATGACAATATGTAAGTTGCTTGAAAATTTACGGTTGTGAAATACCAAAAGTACAGTAAAAATGATTCAGTTATCATAGATTAAATTTTTAAAACTGGATGTAAGTAAAGTGCAGCTTTGCAACAATGTAATACTGAATTTGAAAGCAAAAAATGTGATGCTTTCTTCCACTGTTGTCAATGTGGTCTAAATTTGGCAAGTACCACTTATTTTCGCATGAGTAATAAAGCACACATTTTATTTTTTAAATCATACAAACGATAATTCTTGAAAGAAATCTTGTCCAGCACATTAAAGAATTCATATAAAAATACCTTAGTGGAAAAATGGACACCTTTTTCGCCTTTTCGAAATTTCCACCATACTCCAGGATAAAATATCCATGAGGTGTTTACCAGCTGGTCATATGGGCCCATTGTAGAACCAGCAACGATTAACATGTTTAATGATTAAATTGAAGGACCTGTATAACAAAGCTTTTTATATAAACTGTGCATTCTTCACATATTGTCATAGCCTATTTCATTCTGCCTTCATTCAGCAACATTGTGTAAGTATTTAAAATAAAATGTTTTTTTAATTCATAAATTAAACACTATATTATTCCTATATAGGACTGATGTGGGCATTATCTATAGGACCAGTATTGACATTTTGCCTGGCCACGCCCTACATTAGTACTGAAGTGACATTTTGTATAATATCTTATCCAGTGTATCACAACTAAAACAGTGCACTTCAATTTTTACCGCTTCACTGCTAAACCCAAGACAATTTGAAGCGATATTATTAAAAGTCACTTCACGTTGTAAAGCATCATGATGTTTGAAGAACAAAAAAATAAGCAACATTTTGAAGAATGTTCTTTGTATTGTCATGTGTCATTTGGCATTGCTGAGCGTTATATGGCATTGTCGAGTGTCGCAGTCAGCAGAAATACAGACCTCAATAGTCGACAATAAGAAGTGAGTGTGACAATGCGAAACAACATCACGCCATTGTGATATGATGCTTGAAAATGCAAAGTGGCATTTGAATAATTTATCAATAATCCTTAGTCATAAGAAATGCAAATGCATCGTTATCACATTGTCATGATGTCACTTTTGCATCGTCATGTGTCAACATTAAAATGTGACGGCAACATTTCATAAGGCACAATCAGGATTCTTTAGCGCATAGATCCGTCAAATAGATACGATTTCTAGTATTTATGGGGAATTTCATGAAGTACCCAAGCTAATTCAGCTCTGACCACATTTTATGCAAATATGACTAATACCTTTAAAACACCAGAACTGTTCAAAATTAGGCATTGTGTCTCAATTTATAATAAATTGCAATGTAGGGATGTACCCCACCCATTTTTGTATGTTTCATGATACTCGAGTTATAGAAACACCAAACCTCGAACATACAAGTTTTGTCATGCAAAAACTATCATGTCATCATAATTAAACAATCGTAATACGATAATCAGACGAATTGAATACATTCATACCTTCTGCTTACTTACGAAATCGATGTAAATATTTCAGACCAGTCTGGGCTTCGCTACGGCGGAATGAAAAACGAAAGTAACGAGTAGGTATAAAACTTATTAAAAGCCGTAAAAACATAGCCGATATTTTTCCCGTAAAATTGGGTTACTAAAACTACAAAAATTACCATTTTGTCAGCATTATCCAGTTGAAATTATAGTTGTTTCCTCCAAAAGAAAGGCTTATCTTTAATTTAAGCATCGTTTCGATGGTGTATGGCTACATCCTTTATTTTTCTTTAACGCAAATTTTCTAACAAGATTTATTTGTAAATCTTTTTTTGAGGGTTGAACCTCTAGGTCGAACGTCTACATTAATTATTCATCTTTCATACAAGCCTAAATACAACGACCTATCACACTGCTTAAAAATAGAAAACTCCGTAAAACAACATAGGGTTTTCCCGTTTTAAGCCAAGTCGCCTACTTTTAGAAACTGTAACTATCGCACAGCAGTGCCACTGGTGAGTGTTGCATTGCTACTGAGACTGAGTACACCTGTACAAAAGAATGCTTGTGAACGTAATTAATTCAATAATAGTAATACAGTGAGTAACAGTAGAATAAATATACCTTTTATTCGTTATTTTCAAATTCATCATTATGGTTCCATTTAGTCATTTTAATAGCTCCAAAATCATTTGCTAATCTTAATCCGTTTTATCTCTAATTCTATATAGTGTATTGAAATTTTATCCTATCAGTCGTCTATCAATCAAAATTCTAAACTGGTACCCGTTGACTCTGGTGACTTTGGTGCACTGCAGCATGGAACGGGGACCAGTTTATCAAAATTTCAAAATTCTGAATTGGTCCCCGTTCCATGTTGCACATAAGTGCACCAAAGGCTCTGTACACCATAGTCAACGGGTACCAGTTTATCAAAATTCATGATAAGTAAATGCTAAAGAGTACCTAAGCCGTTACATTCCGACCTTTCATTTTTATTTTTCCCCGGGTTTCACGCGGGTGTTCAATATTTTGTTCAGTTAAGTACGTCGACCGGTTCACTTATTGTATAATAACCAGTACTACTTATGTTTCCACAATGAGCCGACAACTTCACTTCTGGAGGAAAATAAACATTTTTGTCAAATTTTCATACAGGCAAGTATTTGGATAAAAGAGATGATATGCAAAAATGACTCCTTTCGGTCAAGTTTTCTCGTCTCATGCCAAAATTTTGCTTATACATCAATTTCATCATTTTGGTATAAAATCAAATCTTGTAATTAAATATACCGGCAATATGTATATTATTCTTTTCTATAATATACAGTTTGTATATTAACAATTGAGTGCGTTTTTTACCAAATACTGTCCATATAATAAGATTTTGCAGTATCCCCCTATCACTGATCGATTCATCTCAGTGAGTTGATGGCAGTCAACCCGTAATTTTACATTCGAGTACAACTATAGGAGGCGAGTACATTTTAAGGTTGATGATTATAATGGTGGATATAGACCTAAATTGGTCGTGTAGATCAATACATATTATCGAACAAACATGTACACTTATCCCAAAGACCTATACTATTTATGACTGAAATTAGTAACGCTACATTGTATGTATACATCAAAGTCCAAAGTGAATGCCAGTTATGTCACAAGATTTGTTTACATATTTCATGGACAATATTTTGTTGAAACACACACTAAATTATTAATACATCAGATTGAAATAAATATTATACATGTCGCAGCGGCTCACGTTTGCAAATTTTATAAGATTTGATTTCATAGTGACGAAATGTTGTGGACCTCTATTTGATATCACGGGCGCTGAGTAAAAAATTATAAGTGATGTTTCGGTTAAATAGTCAATATCTATGACGAAAATCAATGATATTCAGTTCGTGCATGTCTTATTGACTTGTTTCACAGTCAATAGTTTGACTAAATGACATAACTAATGAGCTTATTTGTTGAGAGTAAATTGTAAACAACAAACCCCGTATTATAAATGAATAAAAATTCACTTAAACACCCTAATTTATAGACGTTAGTCAATGGTAAACAATGTGCAATATGATTGTATTTCATTATATTTCTAATGAATGCGTACACGCCACGTGTGGCATGTATTTATCTTATATACAAGACTTCAGCAAAAAACATTCGAAATTTTAGAATTAATGCTGTTCAACAATTACATATGTATCTCTAGACATGTGTAAGAATTTTTAAGAAGCTTTTGATGCATTATAAATATCTTAGTAAGATCAAAGTGAATGGTATTTAGGTCGAGGGATACGTTTACATGTTTCATGGACAATATTTCGTTGAAAACAAACTAAATTATTAATAAATCAAGATAGAAATTAGCAATATACATGTCGCGGATCACGTTCACTTATTTTACAATATTTTATTTTATACAGATCAAAATTAAATTCGTGACTGTAGAGTTGTGCTGTATTATCAATTACAGGTTTGAAGAATTTGTATAATCACTGAAATCACGAGAAACATGTGACGTTTGTAAATATTCGGTTGTAACATTGAAAGAGAAAAGGATTCATGAGTGTAAAGCAGTCCTACATGCCCTTTTTCATTATTAAGAAAACAATGTCGATATGGAATATACATAATGAAAGAGAATGGATAATATTGAAGACTTGCGCAATTTTCAGTACAGAGAGCTTCCGGTGTAAGCCGTTGCTATCTAAAAACAATTAACTGAGAATAGGAGACAAACATCCAAAAGAAGATTCATTGTCAAAGTTGATTTGATCATTATCATCTGAATTTTCAGACATTTTGAGTCACATATGGTTCAATGGAACTAATAACTGACAGCCTTTCCACTGGTTTTAACACTTTGATTATCACACGATTTCGTATCAAATGAACAGGTTTTATATGAAGTGGTGGTATCAGTCTAATAGGGAGACCAAGTTTGACTCCACGTCCTGCTGCATTAAAATTATAGAACCAGTTTTCAGTCATAGGAAGTCTATCACTGATTTCATTGTACTGATAAATAATAACACTTTCGTCAAGACCAAACACAGATCTAAAAACATCAAGTTCAAAATTAACCGTAACTTTACTAGACCGTGTCTTCAATCTCTGTTGAAATGCACACTCTATGGCTCGGGCATCATAATTGAGTGTTACATTACAAATAGTTGGGTTCATGAAACTATTGATCAATGAGCTACTGAAGTGTGTTTTAGGTCCCCATGTAGAATCAGATAATTCATAATCTTGCCACTTGATCAGGTAATTAGTGCCCTACAAAATGAACAATTACATATAAGTTTTGGTTTATCCTCATAGATTCAGATAATCGTATAAAAGTCATTATAAACAGACGCATCATTTTCTGTTCTTTTTTCACTGGGTTTGACGCCGTTTTTCAACAATTTTTAAGGGCAACTGGTTTGCCTAACCGGTTTTTCCTGGACTGTATATTAACCAGTATATTGTACTAACTTTCTCCTTAACAAGGAGCCGGCAACTTCTCCTAATATGAAGGAAAATCGACTTTTTTCAAATTTCCGAAGAAGGGTATGACCTGCTACTTTGAACTCAGATCGCCGGATCACAAGTTCAGCGTACTTAACCACTGGACCATGGTCGCGTCTTTCATTTTCTGTAAACTCGTCCGAACACAGAATCTATTATTTGGAAATCGTATTGAGAAGGTACCATTTTTTTGTTAATTGGGACCAAAATAATGGAACCCGCAAAGCATAAAATAAAATGCTTCGCTCTTAATATTGATAATTTCAATTTCATTTCGTCGGCTACTGACAAATTTTGTACAGGCCTTCGCTTTATAAAAATCTAAACACTAATTAAGTCCACGCTTACAACCCTAGCAAGGACAAGTACACCACGTTTTTCACATGTCTTCCGTGATTATTCAAGTCACCGAAATTAATTTTTTCCATGATACAGCAAAACCACTTGTAACACGATTTTTATACCTCCTAAAGAGTTAAAAGGCAAAGTTTGTTTCCAACTGACCTTTCTATCGATTTTGATTGACAGGTTCAGAGATTCCTTGTCGGCCAATCCAATCACTGCCTAATCACACATCTCAAGCATCTGTATCCGTCCGCCAGTAGTTAAACTAATGACCTTTCAGTCGATATTGATTGACAGGTTCTAAGAATCCTTGTAGGCCAATCAAATCACTGCATTATTAGACATCTCAAGCATACGTATTCATCCGCTATTAAACAAACCAGGCCCAAGGATTCTGCATTACAATATGTAGAGTCTAAGCACAAACTTCAGGTGAAGACCGATTACGGCATGATGACTGTTAAATTGATATTTTGATCATGTATTAAAGTTTGATTCAAAATGGTGAAAAGATGTAGTTACAGGATTGGAAAGTCAGCATCGTTATCCAAATAGGACTATGACTAGGAGGCGGGATAAGTTGTGTTGCTTTTCCAAAGCCAAAAAACGAATTTAGAGAATTGAGTACGGTGAATAAAGTTTTGCGAAAGATCTTATTACCGATTGAATGCATCTAAATTAACTCTTGCACTAAGGTGAGTTCATATTCATTTTGTGTCTCTATTTACATCAAATGAACAGCGTGCTGTCGTTGATTAATTGAGCTAATGTGTTGAAGTGTGTGGGGGTCTTAATATTTGTTAAAACCGGTGATCTCAAATAGCGACCACCTCAATATGACGACCACATTGTTATATCGACCACTTTTTTCTATCCTTATAAGTATACTCGATAATGAGACAACCTCACCTGCGACCATCTCAGACCTCACAGCGTTTTTTCCGACTTGGGGAAAGGACTTTGCCTTTTCATATGGGAAACGTAAGCGCGAAATAGCTGATTTGGGGGGAATCAAGTGCATTATTGGTTATTTCAGGGGAATATCAACAACTATACAGTGTGACATAGTACATGGAATAACATTTTTAATTTACACGTTGGGAAAATAAAGTGCAAGGTCAAAATACAGGTCACTTGCAGACTGCGTTTTAGTTATTCTTTGTACTTGTTTCAACAGCTATGAATTATAACAAGTGACAGGAATTGTCACAAAACCAGGTTTTCATTCTCCAGACGCATACCCTATTCCTACCTTTAGTCAAAGCAGGCCATTAGCCATAGAGTGGAAACATTTTGCCTATTATTGGCAGGGCTCGAATTTTACACTCGTAACTCGAAAATTGAGAGAAGAAAAAGAAAAATGAGAGTGTTTTTTTTTTGCTGTAAACTCGCAAACATACGAGTGCTGGAACAATGTAAATGTACCATTGACGATAGTCCACCATACTTAGCAGTCTGCGAGTTAAAACGTTCGAATAGTCTGCGACAATCGATATAAATCAGTCCTTCGAATCAATCTGGGAAACCATGAAACTAGCTTTTTTTCATCGTAACTTAACATAAATCTTTCGCAGAGGCGTGCGATAATATACAGCAGTCAAGAGACCAAGAAACGTGTCAATAATATACGATACGTCATCAGCGATGAATTTAATAAGTTGCACTCGGCTGAATTACAAACCAAAATGTCATTTTAAGATTACTACGCATGTACCCCAAGTTGACATATGAAATTGTTTTACAATTTCTATTAGTGCCTTAGCATTAATATTGGTCATTATTTTTTCCAGGAAAAAAAATGCGCATTGGCTTATTTACATTCGTAAGCAGGCTAAAACGTTACGATTTTTGCAAAGTGCTAGTCAATTTTAGTTCACACGTTTGTTATATCTATACAAGTTGAATAATAGGGGAGTTATTGGGAACTGGTCTAAAAATAAGTGAAATTAAAAAGTAACTCGATAATGAGAGCATCTCATTATCACTACTGATTTTCACGGCCCGAAGGTGGTGTCATTATCAACGTTTTTCTGCACATCATCATTAGAGATGAAATTTATGTTAAACTGTCGTTCTGAACAGATCAGTGTTTGTTGTCACAAATTTGTTCTTGACAATTGTTACTCTTTCAAGTTATGTGTTATTTTTGCTGTAGAATAGATTGAGCTTCCATTTAAAGCAGTGATGATTTAAATTTTAAATTAATTCATACCAAGATTGGATTATTTTGCTCCTGAATCTGTGAGTAATAACTAGTTTATATTTAGTGCAGGAAGTTGTCTCTGGACTGAATTGTATAAACTTGGATTTATTGGTACAAATGTTTTTGAACTAATGCCTCTTGTTTGTTTTTTCCAGCCCTTCTTAATCTGAATGGGCATACAAGAATATCATAATTCACTTCCTGCAGACTTTTACACCCAGCAAATAAATGAGAAGACTGAAAAATTTAATATTTTCAGAACCAGATCTATAAGTTAATTAGTGACAAGGTCCATACCTTATATTTAATACAATAAAAACCTACAAAATTATATTATCATTATCCATTACTACTAAAAAAGCTAATGTTAAGTTTTACCTTGTTGGATTTGAACTACAAGTCTCTTTCTTCATGAAGGTGATGCTTTCTTAGCATTTCTCATTCAAACCTCACCTCAGTTTTACTCTCAACTAAACTTTAGTCAGGATATCTTGTGTAAACATTTTTAATATATGTCTAGCATCATTGATGGAATGTTGGCTGAATTTGGTTAAGATATTGTTGTAAATGATTCAGGAAAACCACATGAGTTTCGAACTTAGAGACTGAAAAGTTTTGAAGTTCCTAGGTTAAGGTTGTTTAATTCTAGACTTGTGACTTGTTCAGCAAATGAGTGTATTGGTTACAATTACTGTAAAATTAATACTGAAGTAGGAAGTTAGGTTTCATATAAGAATTTAATTTTACTTAGATAGAACATAATAAGAATATTGTACACTTCCATGTTGAGGAACAATTACAACCTTACATCCTCTTGACCATTTTTTTATTTTTTTGCATTCAGTCACCAGAAAACACCAACATCCTTGAATCTGATGGAAACAAAGATAATGAATCATTACCTGCTACAGAATCTGCAAGTTAAGCTTAAATTCAAGGTAAGTTTACAATTTTCTTTTTATTAACTGTCATAGAAGTGATATAAAGTTAGCAAAATTTCCCTTCATAAAACTATTCACAAAATATAAATAAATAGGCATTTTCCTGTATGTTATGATAATAATAATGTAATATTTTCATTTTTAGGAGTAGCTCATTTGGGTGTTAATTCACTGGCAGCTGAAAACGTAAGACTAGAAAACAGTCGTTTACTAAGCTAGAGAAAATAACCTTGGAAACCAGACCATCCTACAACAACTTCACAGATCCTACTTGAAAATACGGTTCATGATCAAACACAGATATTATACAGAATTTTCAAAAGAAGTGTTTCTTCATATCTTCTCTCTTCTGTGTCCATATGGAAATGAAACACCATTATTATGAGTAGATAATGGCAAATTAAAACAAATTGAAAGAATGAAACTAGAAGAATCTGTTGCCTAATACTAAGTTTAGCTCAGATATGATCTTGGTTATCTATTTGAAATAAGTGCACAGACTGCTGGATTAATGTTTGACACATGCATGACACACAATACGCATGTGCTTATAAAATATCAACAACCTAAGTTGTTCAACCAAAATATCGTTTGATGAGTTTTCTCTTTGTGTCTCACTGTGCGTATAAACATTTCATTCCTACCTACACCTTTGTATGATAGATTTACTTCAGTATTTGAGGTCTGATGAACTCTCAATTTTGGCTTTATGAAGGCATTATAAGAAACCACATGCCAGAGGAATTTATGACAGAATTTCCTAATACCTTAGCAATACAGGATTGCACAGAAATCCAAATGCAAACCCAAACTTATAGTGTCTGTAAATTATGTAATATATTTGTACATTGAAATCACTAGTTACTATTTGATCCCCGTACATCAGCCTTTATTTGGGCCAATGTTGATAAGTGGATCAATTTCAGATTAAGATGTGTGAGGTGGTGGTGCTCTGGTGATCGGAAAAATTGCTAAACACAGGTTTTATGTGGAACGAGCTATTGCCACTTAGTATAAAAGAAGCATAAACTTACCGGAGTGGCCTAGCCTCTGCCAACTGGTACTTGTCATAGATGTGTGTTGACTTTCATAGCCTGATCAGGTACATGATATCAAATTCCACAATCTTACAATGATTTGAGAATTTGCATCTTCTGTCTGTACTCGTATTTTTCTGAAATTTATTTTTGCAGATATGTAATATTATCTGCTAATGAATTTGATAAATGAATGTACTTGCACTGTTATCACTTGCACGATCATGTGTAATTAACAAATTCTGATTTATGCATGAGGCTTTCATTTTGAGAATGCATACTTCATTAATCAAATCATAGATATTTAATTGCTGCTTGTATGTATTTATGAAATATATTGTTATAAAATAATCGCATTAGGTTTAGTAGTCTTTTTTTAGCTACATGCAGTAACCTCGTTCTGAACTGGTTTGGAACATTCCGCACTTGTGGCATAGAAGTTCATGACAAATCAGCTGGTATGTCAGTCAAACCTATCAACTGCCAATCTTGAATGGCTTGAATGAGGTCTATAATGTGTGCAAAGGAACAACTCAGTCTAAAAACTATGACAATGATTTATTAAATGCAGGGTTACACAAACTGCACGGTTAAGAATTTAGTACTGTCAGAGGGTAGCCTGCAATACGGGCAGATACATGATTTTTTGTTGTGGTCACAAAGTATAGATGTTTATGTCGGCACAAGACACTTTACACTTACATTCACTAGATTTTAGAAGGTGCACACGCCGGCTCCGCCCCCTATTCTGTGCTTGTTATCAATGAAGAATTTGCAAAATTGTAGAAATGAAATGGACGTTTGAATGTCAGATACCAATATTGATAGCTCCTCCATATTAAGACCACCACGTGTAATAGACAATTTATGATGGTTTTGCTGTCATTTATAGTTATTATGCTGTAAAATGTCTAATATTGTCGAATGAAATGTTGAATATATCGACTTATGTACATGAAAAAAAGTATTTACATCCAACACACAATAGCACCAAATCTGCGGTTTTCTTTTTATACCGATAATATACAGAAAATGAATTGTTTTGTAGAAACTCATTTTACAGCCTTTTTTGAAACTGAAGATAAAAAATTGCAATCAAGTTAAATTCGGTAGCTAGCTGGACAGGTTCCTCACATGTGAAATTTGTCTGGCCGGAATCGAAAATATTGTCGAGTATTTCCTCTTTTTATCGTAATGTTTCTGATAAAATCTCAGGCAACGTTTGTAGTGTTTTTGTGATAAGTGTCGGTATATTGTAATACATATATTGAACTTGAGTGGGTCTAGTAGTTTTTGTTTCCTTTCAAAATACACTTCGTCAAAATCTTGAGTCCTCTCAGTGCTTTGATTAGAGACAATATTATTTCAAAACACACATTTATCTATAAATAGATTCAGTAATGATCCATTTTGTAGGTCATTTCAAATTTCAAACAATGTCTAGACATAATGAATTTCTATCATTCTTCATTTGAGGTGTGATTGACGTCAGTACAAGGCATGTATGGCGTGTTTCACGTGAGTGAAATCATGAACTATTTACATCTTTATGTTCATATAGTGTGTTTCATGGATCACGAGAAAACATGAGAACGTCTGCTCAGTCTCATGGGTTATTATCAATTGAAGACGTCATTCAATAATTGCTTATACAAATTTATTGTATTAAATACAAAGAAATGTATGAACATATATGTTTGCTTCCTTCGTTTGAAAAACAACTATAAAACATGTAGTTAATTCTAATATCAGGAAAAAATGATTCCTGTGAAATGAAACACTTAAGGTAAATTCCCGGTAGAACATAAGAAAATCTAAAGAATAAAAAGCGATTTCTCCTAGATAAAAACTATTCGGAAAACCTTTTCAGTATCCACTGCCCGTAGTTGGCAAGTGCCCGCTATATATGACCAATTAAAGAGCGAAAAGGAATTATATTCCCATTGAAGACTTGTGTCCGTTGCACATGGGTGTCCATTAGCATAAGTTTGACTGATTAGATTGCGTTTACTGAAATTTTATACTGTTGCAGTATCTTGTTACCATTTTCTCAAAAGAAGAATCAAATCATCTTTCACATTAGTAGTATAAATAATGATGAACATCTTGATATCTCTCATCAGTCGTGATGTTTAGTTGTAAGAATGATGGTTCGTATTTCTACATGACGATAAATTTAGAGATTTACTTTTCCTCGTATTTCTCATGGGAATTCCGCGGAGACCCCTTACAACGTTAAATTCTCGCGACTAAGATTTTTTTCAATGGAGAGGATGGAATAGGTCATACTTTGCTAGAGCAAAAATCAAATACAATTTGTAAACCTTTATGCATTTTGTTGAGCCGTTCATTATTAGAGGATTCTATTTGAAAAGGCGCAGTAGTAATATCACCAACAAATGAGATCAGAATTATTGGTACGAAATTTGTATCGATACAAAAATGATCGATATTCGATGTACCATAATTAGGATACTTTTCAGTACCAAATAAGTGTACACAGGAACAGTAAAACAACTCTTACTAACTGACTTAATATTACACCAATAAGCGGACCATAGATACTGTAACAGATATCCTTCACAAGAAACTTACATGTCGTAGCATTCTTTTTTTTAAATTTCGGTATCTATGATCAAACTAATCTCGATCTTTCAGTTGCGGACCATGCATACCGCCTGGCATTGAGAATACGCGTTTTGAAGTCACTGATGGGCCAGTGGATATTTCGCTGCAAACTCAGACATAATTGATAAGTTTGTAACAAAGAAAAACACTCTGTGCCTCTACAAACGTGCTGACATCTTTTCGAGCTCGACCACGAAGACCTCTTCGATCTTTTCAT
Organism: Lutraria rhynchaena; assembly: GCA_008271625.1. Taxonomy (NCBI): domain Eukaryota; kingdom Metazoa; phylum Mollusca; class Bivalvia; order Venerida; family Mactridae; genus Lutraria; species Lutraria rhynchaena. The sequence continues at coordinate 295,488 of VIBL01000201.1, forward strand.
CTGCAGGGGCGTATGCAGCAATACGCACTAACGCACGTGCGTAACATCAATTTGAAAAGTGAAAGTACAAATATAGCCCAAAATGGCATCTAAGCCAAAGGGATTTAGACCTTAATTAGATCTAATAAGGGGCTTTGAAATAAAATATGTGGTTCGAATTAATCGTATTCAGTGCCCCTAATCCCTCCAAATACACCTCAAAACTCACCATTTTAGTTCTATATAAAAAAAAATGCCAGCCACCACCAGCAGAAGGGGTTAACCCTCCGCACCATTCCTTGTGTACATGGCATTAATTCAAAGCTGGCTACACCCCCTGACAGCCAGCTCAGTTTCATCTGTCTGAGTTTACAAGTCTGCCCGTTCAAAAATACAAATAAAATGTTGAATTGAATGTATAAGTGAATGTATTAGTTAAAATAGGCCAAGGTAGAACAAAAGATGGGGCCTCCATGGTCGAGTGGTTATGGTCTCTGACTAGTAATCAAGAGTTCCTCACTGCTGTGAGTTCAACCCCCCCCCCCCCCCCTGGGACCAAACATCACATGTGAGGATCGAAGCTGTCCAGTTGATGGCGGGACAGTGGTTCTACCCAGGTGTTCGCTTGTCTTTTTTTACGTAGTTACATCTGGTTGGGGTGTAATGTTAAACCCTAGGTACAGAGAAACAAGGAATGTGACCATTATGCAAAGATTGCCTTCATTCAGAAATTTATACCAGTTTCAATACCGCAACCAATGTATTTACAAGTAAATCTGTTTTCAAAATTATTTGAATATTAAGCACAAGCTGAGACCGTTATACAAATGGTCTCAGACACAGGCTACTAGCTACATGAAAAATAACAGTAAATATTACAAGTTATAATTAAGTTATTAACAAAACTGACATTATTGTGGTCGCAATATCGGGGTTTTCCTGTACATAATGAAATTGATTAGTGTCAATTGATAGACAGAAGTGATTCGGTCTTAATAAATAGTCCCTGAAATTATCAACACGTATCAACTTAGATGCAAGCAATTCTTTTTTATCACATAGCAAATTCGCAATATATTTCAAAACTTTTATTATATTTAAAGAAAATTTCTTATATTAGACAGTAGATATAAATATTGAAAATAAACAACTTGAACTGTGACGTCACTACAAAAAAGACAGGTTGACTTATTCCATATCAAGGAGGTAACAAGCGCGTGCCGGTAAAAGTTTGAAAATTTGTAGTCACCATTACTTTCAATGACAGTTTCGATTTCTTGGTGGAAGTGTTGGTTCTGAATTAGGATTGTAAATGTTTGCATGGAAATTTCCTCTGTTAAAGGGGCCAGAAGGGCGTTGTTGATTCCTCAAGACACCGTGAAATGTGCTGATGAATCTGACTGAACGCAGGTAGACTTAACTCAACAACAAAGCTGATACCAGTGTTGGAAGATCGCACAAGCAATCCAAAGTGTTTTTTTCGGATAATGTTAAGACCATGAAGACTGCCATAATCCAAGACAGATCTGACGGACTACTTTCATCACCAAACTTCACGGTTTTACACGTCAACTATGAATATTTTAGAATGTTGTTGTTGGATGTGGTCAACTTTCCTACAATCATTACAGTACGGACAGCAGAGCTAGAATTAACTTGATTAGATGTGGAAGATAAAATTCTCGGCAGAATGCAAAATGTTGGATATTTGCTCGTGCCTCGTGTTGTTCACGATATGAGATAATGAGTGTATAATGTGTGTAATAATTGATGAAACCAACGTTAAATTACGTCCCAGATATCGGCATGATTTGATTTGCTGTGACATTAGATCTACTGTCATTGAGAATTTGAACGAGATACTTTCTGGCAAGTGTTTGTTGCTGTGTTATCTAGCACAGGATTACGTTCGTTCCATCAAGAGAATGAGTTTGTGGATATCTGGGATTGCACTTGTAAGTTTGGACCCGAAGGTAAGTGAATTGTTGCTTGAATTTGGGGTGCGTGTAAAATACAGACACATTATGCCGACAAGGCTGAAATTTAGAGAAAATGCTTTGTTTACCCTTTACTGAATATATTTTAAGAGAAGGTTGTAGTGTATTGGTCAAGGGAGTTCACTCCTTCGATCCTATTACATGTATGTTGTATCCGGATGTCTGGGTTTTAGTAGATATAAAAATATAGAGCAAGGAAGCTGACATCTTCTTTATTGTGACTTATAATAAATCAAGGTCAATCGGCCACGAGCCGAAAATATGAAAATAAACAAATATGTTTTAGATTTTGGACAATAAAATTGTCTGTGTCGGCGTTTTTTTACGGTTGATTGGTGAAAAGCAAACAAATTTAATTTAAGCCCTATTTTTACAGTTTTTATATAACAACACAACATAACATAATCTTTATATGCCATAAAATAGCATAGCATATTTATAGCCATCAATACAAATATATGTGTAAAAGGGTAAACGTTTTACAGGAATGTTTACAAAATACAATGTTCAATATATAATTTTAATCAATTTACAGAGAGACGGTACAAAATTACAAAATAGTATACCTCTTAACATCCATATTGATATGTAGTTGTTATTGTCGTCACTATTTTTTTTAATTATTCCCTTGTTTGAAATGCAAGGTATAAATATTTGGATAAATTGATTACTTCTTTGGGATTTTTGCTAGACATTAATATTTTGAACTTTTTTAAAGTTGGCCATCTACAGAAGTTTTTATATTGGCAATATAGAAATTGTAAAAAAAAACATGAAATATATTTTTTAGTCAGGGTTTGAGTTTGTTTTTAAAATATTGTTCTTATTTATTACGAAGAGATAGATTATGAAATTATTCCTATGAAAAAGATTTTTTTAAAATTGAAATTTATTTAGTTGTTATTAAATTAAAAATTCATATAATGATTTAGTCACTTGTTTATCTAGCAAAAAGTGATATTGCATGTTTTTTTTTTTTTAGAATAATTTTATTAATAGCACTAAATTGAAATTATAACATTTCCTATAATATTTTTTATCAGTACAAATAATTGACTTTTTGTAGGAATAATTTCACGACCTATCAATTTCATACTAAAGAAATAAAAGATATTTGAATCATTTACAATTTCTCTTTCATAAAAATGGTTTTCATAATCCATTATTTTTCATAAGAATTATTTTATGTGTGTATATTTTATTATTTGATTAAATAGGCACTATGGCCCATGAGAACAGCACATTTATATACATATACAGGTATACACAAATACAAAGAAATATACAAACGTAACAAGTTGACTGAGACATGATACAATCTTACCTTAGTGTTAATTACCAGATGAAGTATAAGTGGAGAAGGTGGACAATAATAATGATAAATAAAATAAACATGAAAATTATTTACATTCATAAATGTTTTTATGATAGGTTCTAGTTAATGATACAAGAAAAAAAGATTGGCTGTGAATAGTATCCACTATGAAAGTGATAAAAAACAATATTCAAACAATATTTTAATGTCAAGGTAACTGTAGAAATGTTTAAATAGTAGAGGAATGTACACATGTAATTAGACATATATGAGGTATTTCCTATTGATTCGACAGCGGACCAATTAAACAGAATTTATCGTGAATAATATAGTGAAATTTTGTCAAATAAGCTGTGAATGTAAAAGTATGTAAACAAAGGAAATAAATTTAGCTATTATTGTTTACAACAATGTGACATATATATTAAGCAGCAGTGACAGATTGATACATGACTTATAAATTTAGTCAATATTGTTTACAACAATGTGACAAATATTAAGCAGAAGTCACAGGATTTATATATTTATGAATATATGGTGAAGTTTATAGCTAATGTTTTTAACATATTGACACATGAAACTGTTACATCTTAGCATTCATCATAATCAACAAATGACAAACTGAGATAAGCAAGGTGTTATTAGGTGAACGCACGGAATTGTGTCAACTTCCGATAGAGGCAGGGCTTCTCACCTGTCATCTTCATCTGCTGTCAGCCAATCGCTATGCGTCTCGTCTCCATCTACTGGGGCTAGTAGACTTATGAATATTGATTGACGCACGAAGTGTGTCGGGTTATGATTGAAGTTGGGAATACATGTAACAATTAATACCTTTCAAAGTTGTTTGATGAATTTACCGAATTCGCCGACACAGGATTCATTCTGTAACTGTAGTTATACGCCGCGAGTCTTTGTGACAGTATTATTGTTTTATGACGTCAAAGACCGAGCAATGGGGTACAATTTTTAGTGTGTTAAATATGTTTGAAAATAGCTATATGGGCTAGTTAAAAAATGGCTAGTTTCAATTTTTCATACAGGGAACATATGCAACATATGCTACAAAGTCTAGTATCTTCTCCTTGTTTTTCGGATGTGTCTCCTAGTGTTTTCTAACATTTTGTGAATTTTCGTCAAAATTGAACCATCGGTTTAAAAAATATACCAAAATAATTGGCCTAAAATGTCAGGAGTGTGACAAAAAAGTGTGACAATTTTAAAGATTCTGTTTGTTCAGACAATCTAATCTAAAAGTGCTGAATGACAGACACAATGTCATTTTATTTCAGTGAAAGCTGTATTTCTTGGGCTTCATCTAATGCTTAAATTTAACATCTAGTGCTTTAACTAACCGAGTTGTATGTAAAAAATTAATGTATGGTCTTCAAAAAAAAGCTGGCAGAAATTTTTTTTCTGTAAAATGTTATGGGTTCTTTAACAGTTAGCCATTAAAGGAATTTTATAATACTATATTAAGTAGCATGTATCTAGTTCCAGTTACATTAAAATCATCTTTATTGTGAATATATTTTTTCCACACCCCTTGAAAAAAAGTGACTGAATTTGGTCAGGAGTGTGACACCTTATGTATATTGCAAAATGCTGTCAATTACGGCATACATGTATGATCCACTATCTCTTTTCCTGGAAGCATGTGTCCTGTTTTGATCATGAGTAAAGATCATCAGTGACACCAATGAGCAGCTAATAAGCATATGACATATACGTGAATGTCGGGAGTGTGACAGATAATACCATATTCAGAGAAAGCTTCTTAGTTTTTGCCAGTTGGAACTTTTATAGAAACTACATTCAGTATCTTGGATTTAGAATTCAAAAAAGGCTTAAAACAAAGTTAATAACATTAATTTTATGCCCAAGATACACTCTATTCATGTTGAGCTCAGTCTGTTGAAAATACTGTCCGTTTATTATCTATCTGATAATATTACATGTATTAGTAAAATTTATTACATAAAGAGAAATTCAACATATAATTTTTACAAGTCTCCCTCAGTTGTATAGTTGCATATGTCTCAACTGCCTTAATGACTAACTTAAACATTTACAAGTTTACTTATTTCAGGTGTGGCACTTGTCTAGAGATGGTTTGCACCTGAACAGCTTTGTCATAATGCTATCTACGATGTTGCAAGTACAGCTTGGAAGAAGATTGCTTGCCTGCCAGCTGGCCAGCTCTTGATGACAGCAAACCAGAGGCTGTGGATGCCCTGCCTGAGGGGAGTGATCAAAGTCCTGTTTGGCGTTTGTAAGAAAGGTAATAAACCAGTAATTAAGATTTTTTGTTAAAATTATTCATAACGTTTTACATTGTTTCAAAATGTTGGTCACTGAAATATGTCAGAGATCAATTTCAGATTATGCAATTATCTCTTTGAAATAAAGCTAGTAAAGGTGATATTTGTCAGGACCAGGATATAATTATTAAATGGAAGAAACTAAGTAAAAGAAAGAAAAGTGCTTAAACATTGAACATGATAATGTAGTCTTCATATTCATACTTTATGTCGCATGTTAATGTCAAAGTATGCTGACAGGCATGATACTTCAGAAGATGAAGCCATAAATCTTCTTACCAACGCTGCAAAATGATATAAGTTCTTGTTGTTGTTTTTAATGGATTTATAACAGCTTATCACTTTCATTGTTAGAATTTTTTTTGTTGAGATGATTTTGTAGTTAATTCCTATACAAAGTGTTAGGTGCAGATAATTTTAACAGGTTGTTAGTATTGATTTCTAATATGTGATGTCGTCAGCAGAAATCTGTCCACTGGGACATTTTATTTTTCAGTACATGGGATTAAATATGACGTAATAATTATGCATGATTTGTGTCTAATTGCATGGATGGAAATGTGTTTTTTAGAGGTGAAACGATTCAAAAAATTTCGATTCGATTCGATTTCGATTTTTCATCCCACGATTCAATTTTTCGATTCGATTTTCGATTTTAAAAGGAATTAAATAGGACAAGAATAAAATAGCTATCCCACTAGTTTACGATGGAATGTATTTTCTTAAATACTGTAAACAATGGAACAAACGAAACATAAAACTTGTGAATAGGAAAAACTGAAACAGTAAAGAGCCTGACGACACGAGAAGAATGCTGATCTCGTTAGATTTCAGTCATTTTGACTCGCATACTACGGAAAATGAAAGTAGGTATTACCAAAAAAAAATCGAATCGAAATTGCCGTCATTGAATCGAATCGAATCGAGCATGAAAAATCGCGGTTCGCAATGGATCGCGATTAATCGTTTCACCTCTAGTGTTTTTCTAGTTTTTTTCTGCTTCCAGACATTTATCAGATATTTCACATAAATGTTGTTTATGTGGTTGGGTAAACATTTATTGTGCCGATACCTATTAAGATGTTTACGCAGTTTTTCCCCTTGATAGTCTGGGATCAGGTAAAGGTGGAGCACATCTGAAATACACATGACTATAAAGTTTTGATTTAAAAGTACATTTACGGTATTAAAAGGCGCTTGTCATTGGTGGATTTCATTACACATATATCAAGCAGCACCTGAGAAACAAGTAAGGTGTTACGTTGCATCTCAATCGTTGTGTTTTAGCAAATATTTGTATTTTTATTGCGATGATCATCACTATTTGTTTTGTGTAATCTGACCTGGAAATATTCATTATTGTTCAGTAGTAAATGTAAAATGAAACTGAAAACTTGATACTGTCTCAAGAAGGTATGCGTAGTACAATACCTTTTGAGTTATCTCTGGGACCAGATTTATTATTTATTGAAGAACTTAATGTTGTAAATGAACTTTATTTTCAAAGTTCAGATGTTGACAATGTACATTCAGTACAAATTTCTGACTCAGAAACATCACTGTCATCAGTGAGATTGGTCCATTATTTGTCAAGACTCCAAGGAAGTGTGAGATATTTAGTGTATGTTGTGAAGGCACAGCTACAAACAATTTACTTCAATAATATTTCAAATATATACTGGTCAATTGCTTAAGGTTTTCAAATATAATAAATTGTTATCAATTTTGAAAACAATAGACAGTAAATGTTTGTATTTTTTTTAAATACATTTGCTTAATAAGAATTATTAGATAACATGTTATATGCATTCTTTGTTATTTAATGCAGGTAAACAGACTTTTTACCTGATTGATGAAAATAAATCTGCTGGAAAAGGTGCAAGTGGTGTTATCAGTTGTGTGCCTCACTACTTGAAGTACTTTGGCTTGGGTGAAACTGATGCACAAATCCATTTCCAGAATTGTACTGGCCAAAATAAAAACAACTTTGTTCTGTGGTACCTTTATGGAGAGTTATTGTTGGTTAGTATAAATACATTGTACACTGATACATAAAGACTAGCTGTGGACACATCACATTTCCTTGATGCTTAGTTAATACTGCTCATACTATTGTAAACATGGTTAAAGTGTACTCTATTTTGTTTTACTGATCTTTACTTTTTTAATACCATTCATGCTTCTTTTATCTTAAAATAACAAATACTTCTTTACTTTAATAATTTATGCTTATGAAATTCATTTCAGACCTACACAAAACAGTCACATATAGACAAATGATTGCTGGCCAAATTTGAGCCTAACTGGCATTTTGGAATTTGGAAAACAAAATGGAGGTAATTTATTTCCTTTCTAATAGCATATCATGAATTTTTTGTATTAATAGATAAATACATTATTAAATACTTGCATGTAGATTATCTTTGATCTATTTTTACTGATGTCTGTGCTAGATTCTGTGCTAGTGAATTAAGTCGCACTCTTCCACAATGCACCTGACAAATGAAGGGTTTTTCTTCACTAAGCTTAAAGCTTTGAGTACTGTTTTTAATTATTTAATGATTATGAGATAATTTGGTTTATTATTTTGTACTCTTTTGAATTCCAGACATTGTAATGCTGAGATAGTGGAAGATGTTGCTACCACAGTTTCTCTGTCATCAGGATCAGGACACAATATTCCTCAGCTGGTTAATGACAGTGAAAAACCAATTAAATTTTATAATTGGAATTTTTTTATCTCAGTTCTTCATGCCATTAAAAAATACCATCACTTTTTTGTGTCAGCAAAAGAATCTGGGGTTGTTTTTTGTAAAAAGAATTCTATCTCTGAAACTGAAAAATACAATTTACTACGTCCTTCTACATCTATTGACTCTTCATGTGTACCTGATGAACTAAATAGCCAGGGTATTTATTTGCCAAGACAGTGGTATTTGTATTCGCTAATAAGTGATTTCTGTTTTAATGAAGATGGTAAAAATATGACTTGCCCAAAACCTGTTATGGCCATTACACAGTCAGTGACTGTTACAGATTCTGATAAATCCATTGATTCAACCAAACAAAAAGAAAACATGAGTTCTACTGTTGTTATTGTACTTAATATGAAGCAATTGGCATAATCATTTACTATGAAACTCTGTATATTTAAATTTTTAACCATAAACTATGTTTTTGACATTATTTCCTTAGGGAAAAATTTACATCCTAGGAAGTTTTGAAGCAAAAGTGTGATAACAGAGATACTTAGAGTATGTCATTTTTCATTTGGAAAAGAATATATTTTTATCTATATCAAAAGTTGTAATTATGTTGTCACCAATTAGATCAAATGAAAATGTTAGTCAAAGTGTAGTACAGTGGGTAATTTGTTACTGATAGTCCATTATATGCAAACTATTTATTCTTCAGTTGATAAGCAACAATTATGTTATCACTGTACTGGTTCTCCTGTTTGGACAAGCTATTTTAGATATATGAAAAAATGTTTAGATAATGTGTTATTGGTTGTGATTTAAGTGTTCAATTATAATTGCTATTTGTAATATACCAGTTGACTTTTAATGATGTGAGTTATAGCAGTTTCCTGCTCTAGGATGTTTGAAATATCAATAATTTCATTCATTAAAAATTGTCACTTTCCACTTCATTTGATACATGCGCATACGAAAATAATGTTATATGTATTTTTTTTATAAGGGCTAATTCCTAAACACATGTAGTTATTGTATGGATGATTGTATTGTTGTTGCTAATATTTATTTATTTTTTATGTTGGACCTTCAATTATGAAACCTAAGATGTAGAACCTTTCTGACAGTCATGCATTCAGTGAACATGTCAGAAGAAAAATTAAAATTTGTTAACAATATGTGCAAGTCTCAAATAACTGTGAAATGTTTTCTGTATTTCAAAGTATCTCCTAAGTTTTTTCTGATTTCATAAATCGTGGTGTGATATAAATTATTATAATCTGCACTGAGTTGAAGAAAAATTACAAAGATGTATAGATTTGAGATTTTTACTGTACTGCCTTTGTTTTTGACTGTAGAAAATCCTTTCTATTACTGGCATTTGAACATTTTTGTTGTTTAATTTGCCTGTGTATTTATGTATGGGAGGGAGGTCGTTGTGGATATTGATAATTCACATTAAATGTTATTACGGTTGTTGCTTTTCTACCTTTTATTACATGTTATTCTACTGTTAAATTTTTATAACTCTGGGTGTATGCTGTACATACTGCAAATAAATTTTACAATTATAAGTTTAGAGTTGATTGTGGTATGTTATACAAACTACACATGAATGACTTTCTATGATGTCTTTGTCATTGTATATTTAGACTGGTCATATAAAGTTTACACAGTTTAATATAGATCATATAAAGAGTGATAAAGATCATATATATCAATAGAGGAACTGATCGATGATTTATTACGTTGAATCTGGAACATAAAATGACTGAATGTTGGATGAAATACACAGCTTGGATAAACAAAACAAACACAAGCAATGACAAAGTGTTAATGATAAAAAATTAGTATTGTTTCAAGCTTGTGGAGCACATTGTTAATTACACACACAGACAAATGAATTGAGCAACGAACACTGTTAAAAAAAATATTAGAATATCTATATGAGTAGAATATCTATATGACTATTGCATACTGGGAAGCCTGCAGAGATAGAGTTTTGTACAAACAAAATCCCTGTGTGTGACACACAAATGTTACCAAGTATCAGATTTTAAAACATAAATGCAACAATCATGTTCTCAACTTTTGAAGTAAACAATTTCAATGAATTATGCAAGAACCATCATGGAAATGGATAAATTCTTCAGATAAGGCCAAAAAGAATATACTCTTGTTTCTGGTCACGGTCATCAAAATAACCTGGGTCAGTAGGTAGGGATTTTTTATTTATTTTTACACCGGTCATCTGTAATAACCGCTAATATATGCAAAGCCATTGCTTTAATGAATTTTGATGAGCTTCATGCTTATTCAAACAAACTGGACATGCAATAAAATACAAAAATGGATGCATTTATCTACTTTTATAGCGAGCAAGCATCGTAGTTGTTCAGTCATCTTAAAATTCCGTTTCCAATGGTTATGATAGCGCTGACTATTTCCCGGTTTACGGAACTGAAATTCTGGAATATTTCTCTGTAAAAAAATGCAATCGGGGTAAAAATTTACGGTCAGTCGGGGGACCAGAAACAAGATTTTTTTTTCAGCCTAATATCAACTTGAAGAACAGTATGTCATGGACCCACTCGGGCCTGAAAACTACTAGATGGAGTATGCTGAAACTTGGCACAGGCATTAATGTTGAGGCTCTTTACCAGTTTCCCAAACAAATTTTTCAGAAGAATAGGGTTCTTAGAATGCCGAATAATTCAAAGTTCAGGGACACTCCATTTACCAAAACTTATTCCTTTGGAGAATACTAGATGTTGATAGTCATGCCTGTGGGTCAGTATTTCCTCTCATTCAAACAATAGCTCTAAAGCTCCTTTAATGCAATTGTCTTATTTTCTCACAATTTGAAACCTTACTAACATTAGCAACCAAGATAGGTATTTATTTCTTTTTTATTGTGTAGTCAATTTTATGTGCCAAACAAAAATTGGACTAGTTTTTTAAATTCATGAGTTTTCAAACAATTCTGTGTAGAGATCCCTCTAAAAGGGGTCTTAAGAACAATGCTAGAACTCTTCAACAAACTCTAAGGACCCCTGTAAATGCAACATGTTTCTGATATTGTCTTCATTCGACAAGTATTCTCAAAATAATGCATCAAACATGTAAATACTAATACAACCCCAGTGACAGAATTGTTCAAAGGTGACGAAAATACATGTAGTTTGCATACCAAATAGTGTCTGTTCTGACAGGTGAATTAATTACATGTATATGTTAGCATGCTTTTATAGATATGTTTAATACCTATCAAATGATACCACATAAGGGTGGATATATGAGAGAAAAACAGTGACATGTGCACTTAAAATTGCCAATTATGTTTATATTATGCATGCAAATATCATAATACACTGAAGACAATACAAACACACACATAACTTACACATCATTTATTTTCCATAACAAGCAACAAATAAAATTCACAAAACATGAATTGATCAGAAGTTATAGATATTAATGTACTGACAAATTATATCTGAAACTGACTCATAAACCAGGTTTCATGTCGCACCAACAGTCGGAGTCATTTAGCTTCAGCAGTGGAGGAAGACCCAAGGCTCTCACCTGGGTAGAACCAGTGGCTTTCCATAAGATAGCTGGGCACACATGAAATTTTTCCTAGGTGGGATTTTTACTCACAGAGATGATGAACTAGTGATTACAATTCAGAAAAGAACCACTGTACTACTTAGACTCCCTGACACATTAACAACACTTAGAAGCTGAAAAATTACATTACATAAAATGCAATACAAAAACTATAAATTTACTCCATGAAGCATGACAATCAAGATATTCAGCTTCAAAAACAATTAAGCAGCTGAAAAGAGCAATTATGTTCTTAGTGAATATATTTATTTAAAAAATCCAATTCTGTGACAACCTTTCTATGAAAGGTAAAAAGTAACAACCATCTGTTTCAAATTACCTAATAGACATTATGTTCAAACAAAAATGTATTACTTTGCAAGACACAAAAATATGTTAAATGCCATGAAACCAGGTTTTCAAAGTTCATCAGATGTTAAATGCAGTCTAAATCTTCCTCTCATAATAAATATATACCATGTTTTAATATCTCATTGACAACTACTGTGATTTAGTGGAAACTGCTCTTCAAGCCTTAAAACAGTGACATTGACCCTAGCTCCTCAAAATACATATACAAACTATTATCTAAGTTAATAACTTTCCTATGCACTAACATTGGCAACAATAAATTACATACAGTACAAACAGATGTTATTGACAGTTGAGTATTTTCTAGTTAAGCAACACTACTATTTTACCATCTTTTTAACAAATGCAAATTATGTAAGAAAAGTAAACAATCCAAGGAAGATTGAAGTATGAAAATAAGAATATAGTCATTGGAAAATACTGACAACACTTATCATGTACATGTATGTTATCATTTATACAAAGAAAAAACAGTCCACACCTCTTCCACAGCTATCAACAAGCAAACAATTGGATTTGTTGCAAGAAATGCTGTTTATTTACGGCTCTAATATAATGTCTAGTTCCTCCTGAGTCAGCTCTTAAAATCTGTTGTGTTAGGACAGTATGTGAAATGTTTTCCTCAGCAGCTCCCACCAGATGAGAAGTTTCATTCAGTTCAAATATCACAGTTACATGATTACAAAGTCCATATCAATATCAATAAACTGATACAACAGTGTAGATCTGTGAAATAGAAAAATAAAATGCCATTCAATTAATAAGATTAGCAAAAACATATTTTGCCTAAACATACATGGATGCATCTGTTCTTCTTATATTCACAATGAAAAGTAAGTCTTCTAAACGTACACACAATGCAGTATTCAATTGTTGAGATATATTCATTCTAAAGGCAATCTAAGATGTATTTCTTGGGAGAAGGACAAAAATGTTAAAACATTCTGAAACAATATTTCTATTACATAGGTACTTGATAAAACAGTGATACTTGAATTTAATATACAATATTCAAGCAGGAATCGTTTCTACAATTTCTAAACATATTTGTACAACAAATCAATATTTAAGTTCTTGACAAAACTACTACAAATAAAACAATTCAAGACCAACAGATGTAGTGACACTGTTGTTAAAATAGTAGAATGAAACAATACACATACAAAAAACAAATACTGTTAAACATGACTTCTTAATGTTAAGACCACATTCTGCTTCATTCCTCAACACCTTACACTTTGACATCATGTGCCAGATTCTCTGCGTAGGGGTAGATGTTCAAGTAACTTGCTGGCTTACAAAAGGCAAGCAACACCTAAGAAATTATCCCAAAATGAAGAGTAACATATAAATGTATTAATAACAAGATAATGGCTTTACAAGAAAAGCCATTGAAATCAGCTATGAGTTGAAATGTTTACTACTAATTGATAGAACATTTAATCAACAATATGTCAATGAAAATATTATACATAGTGTAATCCCATTTCTTCCAAACAACTGTCTTATTATCATAAGCTAAAACAGCATTTACCTGTTTGACAGTTGATGAATGATGTCTCAATAAACACATCATCATATGAAGTACAGTACTATGGGTAATAATTGCCATAAATTTAAATGAAATGTACTTAATGAAATTATCTAAGACAATTTAGAACAAATATTCAACTTAATACCTTCATGAACACTAAATTTATATGTAACTGGAAAAATGATACTTAATAAAATCATTTGAATAGAAATACTTCAGTTAAATAAGGCAATTACATCTGAATCATGATCGGGGTCCATGATGAAAAGCTTGAAACAAAAAGTGATCAAAGTTATACTTGCTAAAACTAAAGTGGTAGGACTTATTAACCATCTTCTCTTGTCAAGTAGCTGTCATAGGATGCTAAGTCTTCATCTTTGATGACTGAAAAATATATATTTAATTGCTTACATGAATATTTGTATAGTTAAGGAATAAGACAAATCAGATTGAAGCAGTTATTCATTTGAAAAATATACATGTCATTAAAAGCCTACTAACTGCATAATTATTCAACAAAGGCTTAAGAATTATAGCCACAGTTGTGTGATATAAATGTTTCCAAATGATGCCATCCTTTCCTAAAGTATCCTTTCACTCTTCATACAGCATGTTCTTCAAGAAAATGTAGACTTCACCATGACAACTATGTCGAAAAATCAACGAAACATGCACGAAATGTTACTTTATCAAAGCAAGTTTGTTTATAAAGAACTGAGGTTAAAACCAAGTGACAGAGTCAAAGTCAAACTGAAAATATCACTGAATATCAGAAAAATCCAAAGTGGAAAATGCACATATTTTGGACTCAGTTGAAAGATACTGCTAAACTCTACATGCTACAGAAATATAATTAAAATCTACCACATGACTTCGTTTTTATGCATTATTTCTTAGAAATTAGACAAAAATTAAGCACAGAAGGAGCAATCTCCCCTAATTTCAACTAAAAATGATTCTATCACTACACACATGTACAAAGATTTACTAAACAAAATCTGCACATGTGTCTTGATGGTTCACAGAACCTGAAGAAAAAGTTCACACAACACAAATTCAAAGTGCATGCATATAGTCTGACAGGATGATCTTGTCAAGTTTTCAATAACCTGACAAGCTTCCACTTACCAACTTTTAAGCATTGTGTGATGAAGACATGGGAAGTTCCAGGCAGCAAAAAGCAACCTCATTCAAACCGGTATGTCCAAGACCTGTATGAATAACTCCAGTAAAAGTCATAAAGATATAGTTTCAATTTCAATACAATTAATAGAAATCAATTACAATTTTGATTACTTTAAGTTTGAATATAGGAAATTATAAAAAAAATTGTTACATCTAACCCTGCTAGAATATTGAAGTGAATACCGAAATCATTTTATCAACTGAAAAATATATTCAAAGAAAGAAATCTCTCACCTAATGCTAGCTAGGTATTTATGACCATTGTATTTTTGGGTCCATCATTCATTCCTTTAACAATGGCGTTTGTCAGTTGATATGGTGGTCAGTGCTTGACAATACCTGAACAGTAAAATCAGCTTGTAATATATTTATGATAAGGTACTCAGTTTACCAATTCATGAAAATATATTAATAAATTGTTAAAATACATGTAAAATCAGAATTAGCTTCAAAAAACAGTTATGACCATACACAAAATAATGTATGCCAAGACTGATGGCTAAATAACTTTGGCCAACACATAAACTGTAAAATTGATATGAAAAAAAAAACAACAAGAAAACCAATCATAACTTAGTTTTCTGAACAAAAGATAAAATGACAGCTTTAAGAAATTGCTGTCTGTAACAGAAAATTTTCAAATACCTGCGTTTACCTTCAAAAGGCTTCCAGCACCTTGACGGAACTCAGACACAATATCTATAAGTCCAAGCTCCATCTCACAACTGAAACAACCACCATGTAATTCAGTAGCAAGATGATGAAGGTTCACAATCCCACCAGTCTTTCAATGAACCTGAGCAAGTGTCATTGTTATTTTCATCCTGCATAGTGGTAGGTTCCGTGAAACTTTCCTCTAGTCCTGATAAAAAATACAATAATAATTCATTTTGAGTCAGAAATATAACATACACAGCTTTTAAAAACAAATGTATACATTGAATAATTTGCATATGTTTGTAAAAACTTGTATCACAGCAGATAGACTATTTTATACTACATCATGAGGAACTGTCCACATATTTTACAGGATACAATCCCATCTGTGAACAAGCTATACCAGGGAATGAACTGTCCTGGTACATAACAAGGCCAGGTACATCAATACTACATTGCCTATGCTGAAACCTATGACCTTTCAGGAATATATTTCTTGCTTTGGATTCATACATTCTTCCAAATGAAATAGCAAGCAGCAAATGAGTTTCATCTAGTCCTGGTTTTATCAAACTTTGTGCAGTATTTACAGCATTGGTGGAAGAGCATATCTGATGAAAAGTGGATGCTGTTGGTAAACCCTTTCTTAAAACATGCCAGTTGTTGTTTTTTGCTTTGTCCTCTGGTAACCTCTTCTATTTCTGTACATTGCTCAGATGTGTATGGTAAATGATAGTACATAAATATAGTAGCACATGAACAATTTTCAACTATACATGAATGTGAAGATATAAATGATTTCAGTTTTTTCATAGGAGTTGTAACTGTCAGAGGAGGTGTGCTGATATTGTCCTTATTAGTTTGGAACACAGATTTCAGTAGACATGCTTTAGGACACAATATCTGGAGTTGGTTCAGGAAGATATTTGAATCTGGTTTTAGAACAATTTCTGGTAAAGGACAGTAGTTGGGCTTGGGTGACTGGAACTGAAAAATAATTTTGTCTGAGAACTAATAGTTTAGGTTATATGGAATTTATTTTACTTTGTGCAGGAAGCTATAAGCTTATAGATATACTCTTGACTCTGCTCCTGGAACTAACCAGGACTGAGCAATGAGTGTGATGTTTCTTGCCCAAGGAAACCACAGCTTGCCCCAGATGGAGTTTGAACCCACACATGGCGAGCAATCCTTAGATTACTAGTCACCCATTGGCCACTTGGCCACAGTGCCACACAATAAACTAATAGTTTATTGTTTGTAATGCAGAAGTCAAGTTAAGTTTACATGTCTTAATATAAACATTAATTGATATATCTGTACTATATAAAGTACATTTATCAACAGTGAATGCATTATATACACCTTAAAATTACAGTGACTGACATATTAAACTTTATCCTTAATACAACAAAATGCTTGAACTATGTTTACCTTGTTGTGAGAACAGAAGTGTCTAACTGTGTGGCTGGTATAGGCTGAGACAGTTTCTCTGCCTCACAAACTCTTCTCCTCCATGTACAGGGCTTGGATGTACAAGTAGTCTTTCTTTCATCATGTAGGAAATCCAACACTTCAAACAGTGTTGCCACAACATGTCTGCAATAACCATCTATCCTGTAAGATAATTTGAAAGAAGTTAAAATATTTGAATGATAAACTTGTTAAAATATTATTTTTTGAAAGCAGATGATTTCATCTTCCTTATAATGTTTCAGCTTACCACATAAACACCTTGGTACATTCTGCGTACATGCAAGTCTAAGTGGTACAGAGCCCATATTTTTATAGCATTATGTTAATTCCACAAGTAAAAAAAGTAAAGAGAAATTAACAACTTTAATTGGGAAAGTAGCTATTAAATGATGTATGCCTAACTTACCCTCCTTTACATGTATAGAAGGCTGAATGAATGCTCCCTGAAGATTCAAGTATAACCCAGCACTGATAATATTTAAGGCTGGTAAGAGGGTCTTTGTCCTTGGTTCTTGGTCTTACTCTGGCCAACAGTGCTATGTAGTCTGAAAGAAACCAATTTCTACACATTATTAACAAAATATGTATATTATACAGTACATGTATACAGGGTAAAAAATGTGCGCACTGACCGGAACTAGAACCTGGGCCCCTCAGAATACATTTTGCTGCTCTATAGAGCTATATGGATGCTTACGCAAAATTTCTCCTAGTTAGTGAACAGTTCTATGTCATATCTAACAATTAATAGTTCTGATATATACTTTTATCTTAACAAAGACACACAGTGTATATAAGAATACTCTATGTAGTAGATCTAGAACAGTACCTCAATTATCTATAAACATGTAAAAGAGAACTAACTTGGTGTGTCATATTTTGCTGATGATAGGCTGCTGACATATCCGTCTTTGAACATGGTGTACCCCTCCAGTTTGTGATACTCTCTTAATGATTCATGTGAAAACCCTTCGTGGTCTAGGAGAAAGTTGTAGATATCAAAAATAGAAATAGATGGTAACAAAGACATGTCTTCTGTCCTGACAAGCAGCTGAGGATTAACTAAGGTTTGTCCATTAACACATAACTTCGTCCGTAATACCTCCTCTCTATCTTCAACTAAGCCATCCGAGTCGACCTCGATATTGACCTCTGCAGCACACTTACAAAGATCGATAAGTTCGACATTTCTACAATTAGCAAATGTTACACCCGCTCCTTTAAGTACCGCTGCAACTCCTTCGCTGATTTTGTAGGAAAACAATCCATAATGCCTCGTAGATTGATGCAAATAAAAATGTTCAAATTTACCGCACTAAATACATGGCTGCGGTTTGTTTATACCGGGTCACGTGACATTATATTGGGAAAACCCAGTATGACGGTAGTTCCGGAATAACTCTATTTGACAGTTCATTAACAACAGAAAACACATTCTAGCAGTAAATGCAGAATAAATGAATAGAATAACAAAAATAAAATTTGAGGACATGAATCATATAATCAAGAGATAATGTTAACATAACTGTATGTTTTAACATGGTAAAAGTGATAAATGCTCGAGTTTATAATATTGTGGTCTTCTTCATTCTTTTTGTAATTTCATTTCACATTTCATTTTGAGCACCAGAACAGCAGACATCTGCTTGTAACAGAACATGAAATGATATTCATGGATATGAATGTAAACTAAAAGTCTTAGTTCTCAGTTCTATACATTTAACAAAGGGACCAGGTTACATGCTATAAAAGAGTACTAAAGGATACACAACTCTAATTTGATTACTATATTGTGACTTCTTTTACAGTTACACCACTACCTTTTTCATCCCCATGTAGTTCATAATCAAAATTGTTGTATTAAGCACAATACCTCTGAGTAAGTACCATATAAAGATCACAAGTTTTGAAATGCTTTTCCAAGCCTCTAGGCGACAACTTCCGCCTGTGAACCATATTAAGACGGGCATATGAATAGAACATCTGAAGAAACCTTACAAACTTAATAGCCAGACTTTGACTTTTTACTCCACTCTCTAAATTTATGCCAACTGTGAGAGCCATATTGGTTGGTGATAAAAGTAACATGTTTTCAACACATGTCTAAATTAGACAGTGAACCGGACTCTTGAATTACTCTGCACTACTTTGAGCAAACTGAATTAAAAAATTGTGCTTCCTTTATACCAAATAAACATAAAATTCTGTCTGCATTGGTGCTTTTGTGTATTTTTTAAAATTGCGTTATGTAACTGAGATGGGAGGCATCGTGGTTTAGAGGTAAAGCGTCCAATCTCTGATCCGAAGGTTATGAGTTCGAATCCCGGCTTCAACTGGTTTCATTCATGAACTTCACAATCCCATTTTTCGAAGTAAGCAGTACCAGCAGTACTGGTGTAGTGTACATGAAGCGGACTCGAGCGCGATAAATATAAGCAAAATTGTTTGTTTCGCAATCAAACTAAAATAAATTAGTATAAACTATAACTAACTGAGACGGTAAAATTGTAGAAAATCAACATCTGCAGAAAACGACATCATTTCAGAGACAATAAGGAAAGAAGCATATTATCTACGTTTACATTTTATGCTGTTGAAACATTGATTATTTATTCTAAAATCATTGTTTGATTACAAAATACCAAATCTTAAAAACTGATTGCAGAAACATAAGAAATACGTAAATAAATTGAGGCTAAACAAAAACACTTCAGGACACACCGTATTACATCCTTTATTCCGGAAATGGCAATCATTCAAATATAAAAATAAAAGTGGGTAGATTGTTTAACGACTGTGAAAATACGCAGGGCCTCAAACGACTTCAATTAAAAGAGAACAGTTTCACATTAAATGGCATTACTGCGCAGTTTTTCTTTGCATTTATGTCAAGCAAAATCTGCGTGAATATAAGACATTTGGATTCGGTATAAATATGTCTTCTACGCGACTGTTACTATATGCTCATATTCAATGCACTACCCGAAGAATTTAAACGGTTATATGATCACCGCACCTTTGTTTCATCTGTAATGTCATACGACTTGATTTAATTCTAGTGTTTTTGTACAAGTAACATTTTTTCTTGTTTAAAATATTACCGCTATATTCGTAGCGCTTTAAAAGTTACATTTAAAATTCAGTCATACCGGAAAGTTTTCTTAAACGCACCATTGATATTTGAAGAAAACAAATTCATGTAATGTATCACAAAGGTACACATTTTTTTAATTTCGCTGATCTAATCTTTTTTATATATATTTTCCGATGCTGTTCAAATATATACCATTCACCACACAAAATGAGTACACTAATAACATACATCATCATCATATTCATATTTACTACCCTTCAGTGCATTTCTATGCACGTGATATTTTGTGCTTCATTTTTCCCAGAACCTAAAGATTAATACAGCAAGTTTGATAAACGCACGTACTGACAATTATATCTTTGTGCTTTCTATATTTCAAACAATGATTATAATGTGCTAAAGTCAACGTCTTAAGCATAGATGTGAGTTACCTTAACAATATTACACGAAAAGACACGAGTCGGGGGTCATAGAGGTCAGATTAGTCGTTCAGTCTGATTAACATCTAAATGCACGGCGAATTTTAATCCGTATATAATAGTACGCAGAAAATAATGTTCCCGATGCGAGACTCGAACCCACGACCTTCTGCTTGCAAGTCAGCTGCTCTACCAACTGAGCTAATTGGGTTGATTGGCATGCAAACTACTATAAAACATATATTATTTATGCAGCCCTGTTACACGTAAACCTGGAAACATCTAGACCTCATGTCCATAAAACAAGGACAGTGTCCACTGTTATGTCATTTTAATTATTTCCGCTATCAATCAACGTGATATATTTGTCTATGTTATGTCTATATTTATTCCGGAATATGAACTTTTGTTTCAGTCTTCACCCAGCATGTGCTTTGTCACGAAGCACAAGAGAACGTTTGAATTAATTTCACCCGGAAATCTTAACTATTGGTATTGTACAGCTAAACATTAATTTTACCATTTGAAATATCAGAACTAGGTGAGATGAATGTGTGTGATCAAACAAAACATGTTTTACCGAACTATACAGTTAGACCACGATATTGTGTCCACTTTTGATACCAATAGCGTCGGATTTACTGTTGAGGCTGTCTCATCATCAAGATGAAATATAGAGAAAATAAGTAAACCCGCTACGGATATAAATGGTCTTTATACTGAAACGGTCGTTCCGTGAGGTTTTATTGTACTTTGATAAAACACTCGTTTGATGTGTATTGCTTTCATCCGTCAAAATATGGCACCTGCTTTAAATGATTTTTTTTCAGCAATATTGTTCATGTTCTAATTCAATAGAGGATATTTTTAAAATGTTGAGTTATTCGCATTGTAATTTGCATCGACAGAAATTTGTTTTGTTTTAAAGAATCTAATCATAAAAGTGAAGAATAAAATACACAAAATATGATAAAATATTAACCCTGTTATGTGATATATGTTTGTAGTGGATATCAAGGTATTTTTCTATACTTAAAATATGTTATTATTCGCTCATACCCGTGCGTATATTACCTTGTAAAATACTTATTTATTTGTTTGGTCTATCACTCTTCTTATGTGCATTATTGCTATAAGAATATCTATTGAGCTTCCTTTAGTTTACAGTTTACTATATTGATGCATGTTTAGCAATGGGATTATCAATTTCGTGTCAGCTATTTTCAAGATTTTCAAACGCTTTACAATGAGTCATGAAAACCAAGTACAAGGCAGTTATGAGTCACATAATAGATGATTATTTCTTTGTTGGTCCGGCAAATTCTAAAATTTGTGATCAATATCTGACTATGTGAACATATCAACATTCCTATTAAGCATGAAAAAAAAACTTCTCCTAGCACGTTGATTGTCAGTTATGGTATTGAAGTTGATTCTGTTGCTATGGAAACTTGGTTGCCTAGAGAAAAAGTAGAACATGTCTTGACTTTTTGGAACAAATTAAACACAAGAAAAAAGTAAAGTTAAGGAAATTACAATCCTTTTTTATGATTACTCAACTTTGCTTGTACTTGCATTGTGCCAGGAAGAACCTTTTCAATGTGTTTGTATGACTTAACTGTGAGAGTTACTACAAAATCATTACAAGTAAGAATGAACTATGAAGCCCGTGCGGATTCATGTATGAGTTTATACAGGGATTTAATGGAAAACGTATGTTATTAAATGACAACTGGATATCCCCAGAAGTTTTTAAAAAAAGGAAAAAGATGAAATACCTGCTTCACTCTCCAGAATTGGACAAAGTGCTGATTAGTTACGTGTAGTATTAGGTATTTATGTATTAGCTATCTGTAGACACTAGTTATTAGAAATTTGAGCGATTTATTAAACAGTTAGGTAGTGTTGAACAAACTTGGTGCAGAAGCTGTCATTTCGGAAGTTGTTACCCTTGTATATGTATATATATGATATATGTATTGTTGGTCCGTGTGGCCATTTTAAGCCTAATACACCATTATACACCATGCATTCAACGTGCTAGCCCCTGTGGTATTCGATATAAGTAACCCCAGTTTAACTGATAACACCAGTCAAGAAAAGAAAACTAACACTTTAGTTTTGACCAATTGTTATTGTTACAGACTCCGAATGTTTATGCAGATGATGGCTATCGGGACTCCCTATGTTTTTGATGACCATTTATCATGTCGACTGTCCAGCGTTTGAGTTTGTGTTACTGGCGTCTAGTTCCTGCCAAAGCTTTAAGGTGTTGAAAGATAAGTGTCTCCCATATTTAGAAAATGAAACTTTGAATTCTGGATTTTGGTTGGTCAAACTGCCCCTAGAAATAATACTGATATGGAAATGCAGAATGGCCGCCTTGCCAGGGCGAAGTCTGATTTCTCAATTCGGAAAGTAAAGTACGATTCTTGTATATTTCAATTTCACTACGTTTTGCGGCACAGATAGCATTGTTCAATAAGTTTATTTTTGTTTTATTCGTCTTCGCTCAGAGTAATTATTTTCATGAAATAAGTTGAAACAAATGCTTTAAAAAGTGATAGATTTTTAAATACATACATAGAACATGTATATGTTGATATAAAAGAACGCAGTAAACCCTCACATAGGGACCACCTCAATACTATGTCCACTTTATCATAACAACAAACACTTAAGGTAAGGTCTGGGTAATTTACTTCTGGTTGTTTCGTGTTATATCGATATTTACAGCGACGTTCGGTGAATTCCAATATCTCAACAGACTTTTTCGTACTTCCGAAAGTGGCTCCCAGCTTTGTAACTGAAAATCAAGTGAGCACTGAGAACCACGTGTATACATCCGGGTATTCAAAATGGTGTCACGGGATGCGAAAGACCAGTTTGCATCAAACAATTTTTTAAAAAAAATGTTCAGAAGATCACGATCACTTTGTGCGGATCATAATTATTGTAAATTAATACAAGTTTAAATAAGCGCAAAGAAATTGACAATGACGTAAATTTGCCAGGTAATGTTGATAGAAATGGGTGGTGAGTTGGAAGGCGCGTCGTTGAGCTGGGCGTTCTGTTGGATGAATTAGAATACTGTGCCAAATGTAAGCTAGGACCAGTGGCATTGACTAAATATTCTGTTGTTGGCGAGTTAAGGAAAGGGCTATCGGGGTTCCTGTACATCAGATGCAGCAATCTAGACTGTAAACATGTAAACCATGTCCCATATGGCAAGACACACAGAGTGAAAAAGACAGGAATGCCCTGTTTCACAGCAAATACAAAGCTTGGTGTCAGCAAGTTTATCAATTTAAACAGACAATCTGTCAGATGATGAATCAGCAAAAAAGAAAATGTTATTTACAGTTATAAATATGCACCCTTTCTGTGTTGCCATCATATGCACACCCAAATTTCTGATCCATTGAGTAACACAGGAACAACTTAGTTAACAAATATTTTGAAATATGTTTTATATGGCATAGGTAGAACGTGCTTAAATTGTTTTAACAAAGTGATAACTACACGTTTAGCTTTGATAACTATGCATTCAGCCATCTTATAGTCATACAAAGACAACCGACTTGTAAAATTCAAACCTATGTACGTAAATGAGCTACACTTACTAGTTACATAAGTAAACATATATTATGTACACTGTACTTAACCAACATCTTCGTAATAACAGATGGTAATTAGGAAGGAAAACGCTATCGGCTATGCTAGGTAAAGACTTGACTATCTGACTCAAGTGTATGAGTGGTAGACAAAGCTTTCTGAAATTCCTGAAATATCACACACAAATCGTGCTTGAAAACCTTACATCGGATATAGGTATGTCAAGCTAAAAATATTCCAAAAGGCGTAATTTATTATCATAAAGGCACGAAAACTAATCAGTCCTATATATAAGGAAATACAAATCTAAATTAGGAAGCAGAGCAGTCGTCTATTCTTTTTCCACATTAATATGTATGGCATGTATGTGTTGCGGTCGAATTTCTAGAAAAAAAACACAAGCTTATTCTTGCCTATTCACATATACTGTAATAGTATAGTTCTTCATGTATATCCTGAAAATGTTACTTAAAATATAACCGAACTCTCTCTGTCTGAAAACAGCTTTGGATTCAAGCATGTCTGTTAAAACATAGTAAATGTGTTCTTTTATTAAAACCATAAACTTGTCAGGCTCCTGAATAGATTTATACTGACGAGTTATGAATAACATTAACATAATGTAATAATGTATTATAACTTTTGTTAAAATGCATGCATTCAGAATACACAGTAAACAGAACACTCCGATAAGTCGTATTGTTTTGCTTGTGTAGTAATCTACGAGGGTTGTCCCGAAATTACGTATAGGTATAGCGAGTGTGCATTAAGCATCACCCAATCTCATAAAGATACATTTAACAGATAATTTTTATCTTTTCCGGGGTATATACAAAATACTATTTAATATATTTATTATAACGTCGCGCACATGACGTTACTTTCGAAATACTTTCTCTGATGTTGGGTGCACCTCCGGTGACGGTTCACCAATGTAAACATGAGTCCGCAAACCACTGAAGTGACAAGGCTCGCTTGAACGACAGTGTAGCCTGTTTGAGATCATCTGTGTCTGGAAATCTTCCACCTCGAAAACTTTCCTTCAGCGCCGGAATATGTGCGAAATCTAGTGGTGCTAAGTCGGGGAAATAAGGGGATGTGCAATCCTTCTGAAGCCAAAACAGAGCAAGCTCCATGTCTGTTGAAGCGGCTGTGCGGGGTAACGCGTTGTCATGGTGATAAATGACAGATCGTCTACCATAGCTGGACACTTCTTCCTAATCGCCAGCCAGTCAATTCGCACCACCTGAAATGCATAATCTGATTGTTAGCGCGCTCGTCATTTATATTTTTAAGGTTTTTATTGATTAATTGTTTGCCCATTGATTTGACAGACTTGTCTTTCAATACTGTTGGTGTAACCGGCGTAATGGAATACTACTTTTTACATGAGGGCTCATAATAATGCGTCCAGGTCTCGTCCTTAGTAATAATTTTATCAAGGATGTTCAGGTGACCGACAAATTCTTGCTCTTTACGTCGGCACAGAAATTATCATTGTACATTTAGTATTTGAATATATATGAACGAGTACATGTGAAAAACTATATTGAAATATTGTTCGAGTTTGACGTAGGCCGTGTGGCTACACATGATGTTTAAAATACATATTTTAAAATCACATCTTAGCGTCTATGTATCAGAAAATTGGTCAAACTATACTAAACATGCATTCCAAATCAGATCATTATGACAGATAACTATCTTTACGAATTATACGTTATTTTGGGACAACCCTCGTAAGTCATGTCTCATGTACACTTCAAAGAAATTAACAAACCAATTACTAGCCGGACATTAAATGACCAATGTACGTAATGTTTTATAAAAACCTTGAACTCAACATGAACTAAGGTATTATACTGATATTTATAAAAAAATAAAATGTCAGTCTGTGATTAAAGTTTATTTAAACACTGGTTCATCAATGCATCCCTTACAAACATTTTGCAGTAAAATAAAGTGTCAGATTTTAAACATTCCATTATCAATTACCATACAAAGTGACAAGCAAGATGAACATTTATAGGTAGATACTTCAGCCTAATCTGTGTTTGCGACCACTTCCGAATAAAGGCCACTCAGTAATGAATCCCATTCTTTAGAAAATGTTGTTGATTATTTAAAACAAACTGACGTCCGAATAAAGGCCACTTGACAATAATGGCCTGGCCACATTTTGTCTTTACCAATGCTGGCCTTTGTTAACAGGTTTGATTGTATAATCGAAATACATGTGCAAACAAATGTAAGCAAAACGGATTGTCACAATGTTTAGCGGTTCTATTTATCGTCGATTTTCAACTACACAGTGACCATCTATGTCGAACCAATTAGGTCGCCGGTTAACAGAACAGAACAGAACATACTGTATTACTTTGGATTTAAACAATACAAGTTTATCATCCACAAATAATTGAAACAAAATTGAAGGTTGAAGTATTTTAACATGCATGCACGTATATAAATATAAATAAATATGAATACGAAGTTGAATGCGAGGATGAAGTTTAAATCTATCTAAATATTTGGAATACCGCAAAACCTATCCATTTAAAATATTAAAACAAATTTTAAGACAGCAATTTAAATATAACGCCAAACTGGTAAGTAATTGTTCACGGGTGCTGGCTAGCAAATTGATTAATTTCTACATATTTGGTCGATGCAAGTATTGAAACGGTAAATAACGTTTTCTAACTACATTATATTACATACTGAAAAATGAAGTGAAACCCGTCCTCAGGCTGTCCAGAATTACAAATTCACTCCCTCATTCTAATTCAACCGTGTACTATCCCACAAGTTGCGCGTATCACATAATGGTGGGGACTTACATTAGATGTAATGTTTCTGTCATATTGCAGCTGATAAGTAAGTGTCAAGTCTGGGACTTGAACCAGTTACCAACAGACTTGCACTCTACAGACACGGCTAATTGGGATTCAAAGTTTTAACTGGAGTGCAACTTAAACATACATTCGACAAATGTCAATCGTTATATTCAAATACAGTAAAGTAACAATTACGTCAATAATAGACCACCTCATTATAATGATCATTTATTTCCGGGCTGGTTTTTAATACAAATATAGTTCTTAATGCCAACTCATTAATGAGACTCTCTAAATATCAATGTTAATTTATTTTTGTCCGAAAGGTGGTCTTAATATCGTAGTTTTACTATAGTGATGTTCATGTATGGTACTCACATTTTACACCACATGTTGTACAACACACAGAAAACACTAACTGGTACAAATGTATAATTAAGTCTATACACGGTAGTTACTGTAAATGAATTTGTATTCTATTAGCATATCTTGCTGTACGGAAAATTTCCGCATTTTTCGCGTTTTCCGTGCTTTTCCGCGGATTGCACCTGCCCACAACCAGGGTCCCCTTTCCATGTTGCAATGCATCAAAGGGTCTCTGTACAGTCAGTGTCAGCGAGAACCAGTTCAACAACCAGTAACCTACTGGCTCCCGTTCACATCCCGCTTTCTACATGTTTCCGTTTTAGAACGGAAGCCTAAAATTCTACCTCGAGAATGGCGTGTGATTTGCATTTTGAAATGCACTTGCAAAACACTATGAGGAAACTTGTGTTTAGAAACTCGAAAGTGCGTTGAAATATTCGTAATATGGATATTTGATGTCAACTAACTCTGAAAAAATCATCGTTTTACGTGCGCCAAGACTTCTGTGTTCTATTTTGTGATCCACTGACGCCAGAATTTGAATTTGACACAGCGAGGCGCGACATGGAGATTTAATGCTAATAAAGTGATACCAGACAGTTTACACATTTTTCATCTGTTCATTGACTTGAGTTGAGATAACGGACTGATTCCTTCATTTTGTTTGGTGATATTTCTTGAATGAAACAACATGGCTCTTTTAGAAGATTCTGTTTATGTGAAGTGAACAGCTGAGGTTTGAAGTTGAATCAACACACTGGCGGTCAATTTCAAGTAAGTTGTTGTTATTGTTCTCCCATTCAACTTGAAGTGGTGATATTTCTAGGTAATGGCTAATCATTATTGTACATAATTGATGTCTGTACACCATAGAAGTGTGGTTCAGGAGGAGGTAATTATGTAGTGACTATTGAGATATTATCTGCAAATATCACCACTTATTTCTGTGAATTACAGTGTAATATAGTTTCAGTCGCAAATTGACAAGTCTAACTTGTCTAACTTGTACTTGTTATAACTGTACCTTGTGACATTTTTAACATAATCTTAAATAATGGTTTATTTACTTAATTTCTCATTTTTGAAATAATGAACATGAAACTATATCACATATCCCTTGTATACTTATTACTGTGATATACTTATTACCGCAAGTACCAGTAAAATAAGAATAACTGAAACATATGCTCATCATCTCAACTTCAGTTTCCATCTAGCATTGTTTACATTATGTACTGCAACTATCAAACATTTTCAATGGTGTTAGTCTCATTATTTTTTACACAGTCAAATGGAACAAATCAAAATTAATAATGTCAAATATTTTTTGCATTCATAGATTCTAGTCTGTTAAAAACATGTTGTCCATTTAAATAAAAATGCCCTTGTGGTATTTTAGTATAGGAAAATATTTGATATTAGTTACAAGTTTAGTATAGTACCAGTATTTTTCAATGTACAGTCAGTCAGGCAGTAGCGGATTGCTAACGAAACTTTCACTGCATACACCGTCGATAGAGCGCGTGAATTATTGAATATATACCGATTAAAAGCAAATTTTGTGACCTTACCGATGGTGTAAATTAAGTTTTTCTACTCCTTCATCTTCATGGTTTAAATGCCGAATTTCGTAAGTCACTCATTACGGTAGTAGCGGATTGATTCAGGCAGTAACAGATTACACGCTGTGACATGGTGTGTCAAAGGTCAAACGTCAAAAGGGGGCATCTCAAAGCGGGTTAAGTTACCACTAAGTCTTAGATAAGCTCCTATCTCAATGTTAGCTTCATTGAACACCATTTTTTTTTATATATGTTACCACTCAAGTGAAACTGTTATTCAGGGGTGGTATTCTCCAAACATCTCAAAGATTATATATATCCCAAATTTCCATCCATACTGGCTCATTTTTTCATGTGTTGTGGACAGGACTGGATCAATTTAAGATATTTCTAACGTAAGCAGGGTTTTTTTTCGGGACTGGGGAAGACACTGGACGCTGGTCAGAATGGGAAAAATCACGCGAAAGGGGAAATTGGGGTAATTATCAAATTTTAATACACTGTCACGTAACCAAAACCAATGTTTTCATGAATCCATGATTATGACAATAGCATTCAAAACAACAATCTACAGGTCCATATCTTTGTCTTTTCTACATTTGAACAGGTCTACCACGCTTTCATGGTCTTGATCAGTTAGATTTTCTGTCCAAAAATTTATTCTCGTGAGTGAATCGAGCGTCGATTGGCCCAGGGATGGTATCTTTGAGTCAGATATCGTATTTCTTAGTTTCATCAATTGTGCATCATTTTACCAGAAATGGAAACGTGCGCCTGCTTCCAGGCATCATAAGCGTGGACATACGCATTGGCCGGGATCTAGTATTGGTTCCCGTCACTGTGTATATCGTTCTACTATTGCCGGTATTAAGCTCATTCGGATTGGTTCAGCAGACATCGTTGTAAAGCTGGGGAATCCTGATAGGTTTGCTCAATCATTACAAAACAAAAAAACTCTACATAAAAATGCTGATAATCCTTTGTCTGATAGATATTTTGGCCGAATTAAATCTACTAAAACTGAAATGGTCTATTTTTGAAGAGGAATTATGCATCTTAGCGAGGGGAAAATGCTTCTTTTGGGGAAAAAATGTCGAGGGGAAGACGCCGATTATCGGCGTCACTTTCTTAGTAAAAAAAACCCCTGGTAAGGATATTTCATGCATACCACCCCTGATCTTCAAAATTGCTGATCTAGTCGGCCGTTTTCCTCCTGTTTAGGATGCAGGTATATGTTGTTTAGAATGCATCAACATTTGATAGTATGATTGTGTCAACTGCAGTTTCATTTGACATTTTATTTGAGTCTACTGCCTGTTTTGTATGGGCTGAACAGTCTAAGTTGTGGCTTTACTTCAGTTCCCTGTCTCAATTTGTAGTAAAGTAATCTAATCAGACCAAGACATGTCACCTATCCTGTTTTTGAAGTATTTACTACATTGCTTTGGACTTTTATATGTCATAATGCTTAGTTGATGATGTAACAAATGATGTATACATTTTTCAAAACATCTAAATAATGAATGTATTAATTGAAATAGAATAGAAAAGAACAGGTTGATGGTGAGAAAATAAATGTTTTTAATTGAGATTAATAATCTGGCGTTTTTGTAAACAAAACAAACACAATGGATTGGTAAATTATAGCAGCATATAACAGTAGCATTTCAAAAAAGCATAGAACATTACACAAAATAAAAGAATCTGGTATTATTGACGTTTTACAAGAGTTTTGGCTTTAAAAACTTTGAAGATGTTATAGAGAATACAGGTTGAAATGTGATGTAATAATGTAACAGTTAGTAAATGGTACTTGAAAGTAATTTTGTAATGACCCCAAAATTAGAAATATTGATGAAAAAAATATTAGACTGTGTTATACTTACATCATGCGGAATGAGACCTGAATTAACAAATGTTTGACTAAATATGACATTTGGGCAAAAAATCTTGTAGAACATGACATGTATGCACCTCATTGCTAGAAATTCTAGCATAATAATATGAGCATATATTGAACTTTTGAAACAACATTGCATATAAATCAAGATGCTGTTCCTAAATACCCAACGGAATAGCAATGTTATGTCAAACAGATGAAAGAATAAAAATGTACATCATTTCCTGTGTAGACAACATTTATATCAAAATAACAAACTACCTTAAAGAAATGTCCTGATTGCTGCCAGAAAATACATTAAGTTGTCCATAAAATAACTTGCTGAAAAACATATGAAATGTCCAATGAAGGGTACTGATAACCATGTTTAGTAGCTCAATAAATTCTTTATACCTCATCTGGTGTTGTGGTTTGTTCCTCACATTCATATTAATAGTGGGAAAGGAGTGAAATTGCCAAAAACTTTAACTGGACAGACAGACAGGGCAATTACTATATGCCGCCCTTTTTTTGGGGGGGGGGCATAATAAAAAATCATATAAATAAAAACAGTAATGTATAACAGTAATATGACTAGATTATACATATGAGCATGTACTATTATGATGAATGCACTATGGTTGAGGTATCATTTCAATTGAACAGCTGCTTATGGTGGAATATGCATAGTGTAAATATATAAACATAAAAACTTTAAAAATAGATAGTATGCGCATGTACTTAAAATCACATTAGGCAAATATAAAACTCATCACAACATTTTCCAATAAATATGTAGCAGATTACAGTTTTTATACTGTGAGTTGAATATCACTTAACTATCATGCTTAATTTTAACAGACATAAATTCTGACAACTTAAATACATAAAGAACAGCACTGTGATAAAACAGTAACATTTAGGAATGACTTCACAATTGTAACACCAGGATTGCATAATATTTTGAGACAAAATAAGTCACTTAATTTGAGATCATAAAAATGGGAAAATATCTTTTAGCTGTCATCATAACACTGTATGGTTTATGGTAAAGGTGTAACATTAATTACTGGTGTAACATTAATCACTGTAAAATTAATCATTTGAAGCAATAATAGGTCAATTGTTGATCAATGGTATTATGATAAGTCAACAATATTTGTATGATCTAATAACACAAACAGCTCACCATAAGATTTTTTTACATCTAAAAAAGTCAATGCCAACATCATAGTACAAAAAACCCAACAGGTTGAAATAATAGATAACAGGAACATTTATAAAAATGCAAGACAAAACAGTAACTTGGCAACCAATGGTTTTGGTGTCACATGAAATAATGCAAAAATAACTATTATCTGATATGCAGCATTTGATTTAACATTTGAAAAAACATGTACATGTGTATTGTACATGTGTATCAAAACGACTTTCATGTATAAAAATCATGGAAGACTGACTAGACTTCAAGCAATATCAAATCAAATTATACAATAACTATTTCCATAGCATTTCCCTCTGGCATTTGAGACAAAGTGTCCTTTAGCTTAGAAACTGCCATCTCAATATCATCTACAGTAATGCTATATGAACAAGGAATAACAACACCACCACCTTTGTCTGTGGGTAATGGCCATGGTGGAAAGCTTGGCACTGGTCCTCCTTTAACTGTAGCTGAGACTTCACCACCACTGTCTAAAATATATCGAAAGCATGATGCCAGTTTGCATGGTATATGTCCAAATGGAAGTCCTGCAATGTCTGACAAATATAAATTCCTCTCAGGGTCAGTCACCATGTTATGTAAGTCAACATTAAAGTGATCAAGGTCCGGGATCCGCACTAAACATGCATCTTCATCTGAAGGATTTGTATATTCTCTATTGATGTTAAAATTGGTTTCCGGAGTGGTAATGGGAGGTTTAATCTTGTAATGATGGTAGCCTTTAATGACGGAATTATTCAAAATAATTTTACATCTCTCGTTTCCTCTTGTTGGTGCCTGAAAAATATTATCAATAATATCAGTCATGTGAGTTATGCTAAATTATATAGTACAATACCTGTTTAATGAACACATTCACTGAGGGATGAATTTGTGCATGTGCCACAAATTACTGTAATAAGTCTGAATTATAATTGTCTGCTTCCTTGATGGGGAGAGGGCAGAACCAAATTACAGGCACATACCATATTTTTTCATCTATTTGCACTTGAATGCATAAAATTTGCATAAATTTATAAAACTGCTTAGCCAACTGAGGGCACTGTCATGAAATATTAAGATCTCATAATAAATATTGTAAAATAAGCAGCCCATCATCTCAATGCCAGATGGCTTTGCAACCCAATTTACCGACCATTATAGAATATAATCAGATGCAATCAGGCATATAAATCAATTTTGAACATTTTAATTACACAGAAATGCGTTTGCAATTTATAAACATTAAAATTCGCCCCATGTCTAGGGTGAATTTTGATTTTGACACAGTCCCTGAACTCGCAATCCGCTACTACCCAAATCAAATACCTCGCAATTTTCGCCGAAATCGGACAGAATAATGAATGCTATGCAAAATAATTGTATTGGACGAAGAGATGGGATATTTATACACAATATGGTACCAAAATGAGTGTAATTTACCTGTTAAGTTTCACGATAGTCGCATTTCAGTTTCGTCTAGACGTTATTGCGTGCTTCAAAAACATAAACATCCGGTGACCTCATTCGAACTACACGGTTTTGTAGACTTACCCAGAATCACATCATTTTCAAATATACGTGAATTTGTGTGGAATGGGACCAGGTTGATGACTGAATATTTCTTTTATTAATATATCATTAACGGGCTAGGTAGGTTTTAAAAGACTAAGCGCGTAATCCGTTACTGCCCGAAATCCGCTACTGCCTGACTGACTGTAATTTCTTATCTTGCATTTAATTGGCAAATTCGTAATATGTATACACAATAAAACTCAATATGGCTGTCAGTGTGTCAAAGAATGTAGCAGTTGATGTATGATTTCATTTGTTTATTTGAGTATTTTCATGTTTTTTGACATGAAGAAGAATGGTAAATGAGATTTTAACTTGTATCATGATTGCATACTAGTACTGTCATGAATTTTTAGCCAGGTAGAAAATTAGACACGTGGTAATACGTATAACCAGGATAATATTTTAACGATAACGAAAAATACACTGCTGTGACATTGATCAATTTATTGTAGTGTTTTTTCTATGATTTATTTAAGATACTTAATGCCTCTCCTAATGCTATCCTGCACAGGAGATGGTGACAATAGTGTCACCTCAGCAAAACAAGGTTGTTGATGAAAAAGTCTTATTCTTTCCATTTATTTGGTGCAACAAGGTTTCATCTTGTTTAGTAAGTGAAATAACAACAGGATAATTGTATTAATACAAAAAACAATAAGGAGATTAGTATTGTTTAAGAAAAAATTTCTCATCTCTTTTAATTTGACCTCTTACTTGAGATTAATCATAAATATCATAAATTCTGTTTTTGGCACAAAATTAGAAGGCAACTAGTAACTTAAATGTATAAATTGAAATTAGTTTTTTACTGTCATAAAAATCCATATAGTACTGTGATTAACACCTTTAATTCATCTACAGTAAGTCAATATAAAAACCTTTTATTCCAGTTTAAAATATAGAAAAATAGTGACTTGTTGATAGGTTATATAACTTACATCTCTACTTGATATCAAGGTGGTATTTACATAGATATTTTCTGTTCTTCTACTTTAGTGTACTTATCAAGAAAAAAAATGATTATACTAAGTATTAATGGTTTCAACATAAAAATGCATTTCTTAAGCTGCTCTACAAACTGACAATATTATAAATTTTCTGTTAGAATTGAGCAGAATATTTGTATTAATGATCCTGTAAAACTTTGTGAATATGGGTCATCTCCGGTCAAAAACTAGGTCACTATGTCAGCACACCAGAAAACCTTGTTAATGTTCTAGAGGTTGCAATTTTGACTGAATCTTCATCAAACATTGTCAGAAGGTTTGTTTTTTTAAAAATATCTTGGACATGCTAGAACATGGGTTATCTGGGGTCAAAAACTAGGTCACCAGGTCAGATCATAGAAAAACATTAATGCTCTAGGGATCACAGTTATGATTGGATCTTCACCAAACCCTGTCAATATGCTTGTTTTAATGATATCTTGATTAAGTTTGACCATGGGTCATCTGGGGTCAATAACTAGGTCACTAGGTCAGTGCACCAGAAAACCTTGTTAATGCTCTAGAGGTTGCAATTTTGATTAGAGGTTCACCAAACCTTGTAAAAATGCTTATCTTAATGATATCTTACTTAAGTTGGAATATGGGTCATCTAGTGTCAAAAACCAGGTCACCAGGTCAAATCATAGAAAAACCTTGTAAGCACTCTAGGAGTCACAGTTAGTGATGAAACGATAATCGGATACTATCGATTAGCGGCGTGAAAATGT
Organism: Lutraria rhynchaena; assembly: GCA_008271625.1. NCBI lineage: Eukaryota > Metazoa > Mollusca > Bivalvia > Venerida > Mactridae > Lutraria > Lutraria rhynchaena. The sequence continues at coordinate 330,894 of VIBL01000201.1, forward strand.
CTGCTGATTCCGATGATCGATTGCAGTTTTACTTAATCGATTATCGGTCTATATCATTTAGGCGCCGTAAACTAACTACTGGTGCCACAGACTAAACACACATTCAAGGGAAATCACACACATTGTTAAAAAAAAGATGGCGGATTGTAGATCAAGACGAAAAAAAATATTTGACCATCCCTCAGGTTATTTGATGTTATGAGAGCCTGGTTAATGTTTCATATGGATAACACACTCCATTCCCCATGCTTATATGTTACAATGCCAACTAACATAAAGCAGAGGATGGGTAAGAACCAAAGGATGCATGAATATAATCAAACACTAGTGGTCTACTTATGTTACACAACTACATGAGAACTGATTATATAATTGGAAAATGTACCAACCGATTTCAACTGATAATCGATCATGATTTTCAACCGATATTGCAACACTAGTCACAGTACTGATTGTAGGTTCACTAATCTTAGTCAAATTGCTTGTCTTAATAATATCTTCAAGAGGTTTGAATATGGGTTATCTGAGGTAAAAAACTAGGTCACCAGGTCAAATCTTTGGAAAACCTTGTTAACCCTCTATAGGTCACAGTATTGATTGGAAGTTTATCAAGCCTTGTCAAAATGATTGTCTTAATAATATCTTGGTTAAGTTTGATCCTGGCTCACCTGGGATCAAAAACTAGGTCACCAGGCCAAATCACTGGAAAACCTTGTTGACCTAGAAGTCGCAGTTTTGATTGGATCTTTGTTTAACTGTGTCAGAATGTTTGTATTAATGATTTCATGAACAGGTTTGAACATGGGTCATTTCAGGTTAAAAACTAGGTCACCAGGTCAAATCACAGGACAACCATAAAAGTTGCAATCTTTACTCAGGTGAGCAAAAAGGACCACCTTGGCCCTCTTGTAGTAACAAGTTAATTAACATTTATTCTGGTAAGTGATGCAAGCCATTGTGGCCCTCTTGTTGTTTATGTTAGCTATGTTTAGCACATGGTATATAAAACCTGGGACAGAACAATCAATACAGTCATTATCTTACCATGTTTCAGTGAATAAAAGTATACTATGTTGTTTAAAAAGACATTTGTGTTCATCCAATTGTAGTTTGTTATATGTTTTTCTGATTAAACCCTGTATGTTCAGAACACAATATCAGTTCACTATTCTCCCTACTGTCCTACACCTGTATTGGTTGACCTTTGACCTGTGTTATTTTTATATGGTGTACAGTTATTGTAAGATCTTCCACAGCGAAAAAAACATGATCAAAACATTTTTGAACACTCCTGGGGGTTGTTAATGCTCTAGTGGTCACACTTTTGAGTGAATCTTCATCAGGCCTAGTCAGAATGTTTGTCTCAATAATAACTTGGACAAGTTTGAACATGGGTCTTCTGGGCTCAAAAACTAGGTCTCCAGGTCAAATAGAATGGAAAATTTGTGAACACTCTAGAAATCAAAGATTCAATTGGATCTTCTTGAAACTTTGTCAGAATGTTTGTATTAATGATTTTGTAAAATTGTGCGAATATGGGTCATCTCGATCAAAGATTAGGTCACAAGGTCAGCACACTAGAAAACCTTGTTTATGCTCCAGAGGTTGCAATTTAAATTGAATCTTCATCAAACATTGTCAGAAGATTTGTTTTAATGATATCTTGGACTAGATTGAACGTGGGTCATCTGGGGTCAAAAAGTAGGTCACCAGGTCAAATCATAGATAAACTTTGTTAGCGCCCTAGGGGTCACAGTTTTGATTGGATCTTCACCAAACCTTGTCAAAGTGATTGTCTCAATGATATCTTGGTTAAGTTTGAATATGGGTCATCTGGGGTCACTGTACAAATTAGAAAGTAGAGTAATTTTAAGCAATTTTATTCTAGATATCAAAGCAGCATGTTTATATCATATTTTAACTAAAAGATATGATGCATATAACTTTATAGCTTACACACATAAAAATGTACACTTTATCAAATTAAACTGCCATTCTCTAGTCCTGAAAGCTTAACATTCAGATGATTCTACCACCTAATTTTACTGAATTCATTTTAATGGCTGCTCTTTGTATTAGGTGTAATTTTTATATATTTATTGGGGGAAGATATCATTTTGAGATAATGACACTGAGGATTTTGTTGCAGACAGGCCCGATTTAAACCCAAAGTCATTCAGAGTTTTTGTTTTGCTCGCCGTTTATGCAGACAGTGCATAGTATATCACACTCTTGTGAGAAGAAAAAAATGTGACTGTGTTACTATATTTGTCTCCATTTTTACATCGCTCATTGATAAAAAAATCGATTTAATAACCAGTCAACAATTTTACTACATGTATATGTCTGGGCCAATCAAATGTGTTGTTATATTTTTTGCGCGAAAACACGTCATGAACGCATGGTCACTCGATACGTCACACTATCGGTTTTTCACTGAATCTATAGTCTGTTTCAGAAGTAGTTTCTATTGATTATTATCGTACGTGCACGTGCGTACATGGTTGAAAAAATGTATGTGATTTTATTTTATTCAGCGTAAATTACGTACATGTGTACGTGAATGGGAACACTGATTATATTTTCATATGAATATTTGAATTCGGAAATGAATTTGAATATTCGAAAAGAATGCGAACATTCGAATATTTGTTTAAATCCCTAATTATAACACAATGAAAACACTAAAAATAAATAAATCCAGATAACTAAAAATCTGGAATATTCATTAAAACTTTCACCTATGTGAAATAACAGCAAACATGCTGTCAATAAAATGTTTTGTTTACTTATTCAGCAGTTTCTTGGCAATTTTCCTTTTTCTTCACTGTTTGTGTTGTAAGGACTATCTCCTTGTGTGGAACCTTAAAATACTTTTTCACTAGCTTTTGCATCAAACTAAACTTAAAAATGTCCAATCTTGGTTTTGCTGGTGTATCTTTGTTTGCCTTTTTTCTGTGGAACTATGCATGTTGATCTCTTCATCTGTGAATTATTGTGTGAATCCTACTTCCACTGCATCAAATGCATTACTTTGATTCTGTATGAAGATGTCAAGGTTGCTTTCCTCTTCAGTTACAGTTAATGTTTGTAAATCTATCTTTTTCCTAAAATGTTCGAATTCTGATTTTCTTACATAGTTGTCTAGAATGCTCTCCAACTGTGACATTGTTACACATCTAAAATTACATAACATGTCATTATGCAAGATACTAATTCTTCATAATAATGATTTTAAATGGTTCTAAATGAAACTCATTCCCATTATGGAACTTGGCTCTAGCAAGCATATTTTTAGCTCATCTGAGCACGTAGTGCTCGGTGAGCTATAGTCATCAGTCTACTCCGGCGTCCTCATCAAACTTTGTCAGAAGGTTTGTTTTAATAATATTTTGGACAAGATCGAACATGGGTCATCTGTGGTCAAAAACTAGGTCACCAGGTCAAATCATAGAAAAACCTTGTTAAGGCTCTAGGGGTTGCAGTTTTGATTAGAGGTTCACCAAACCTAGTCAAAATGCTTTTCTTAATGATGTCTTGGGTAAGATAGAACGTCGGTCATCTGGGGTCAAAAACTAGGTCACCAGGTCAAATCATAGAAAAACCTTGTTAAAGCTCTAGGGGTCACAGTTTTAATTGGATCTGGACCAAACCTTGTCAAAATGATTGTTTAAATAATATCTTGGACAGGTTTGAATATGGGTCATCTGAGGTTAAAAACTAGAAGTTACAATCTTTACTCAGGTGAGCAAAAAAGGGCCATCTTGGCCCTCCTGTTTTATGTTCAGTAGTATGATCAGGTTTGTTAATACTCAACCCCCACTGACAATATGCCTCTCCTGAAGTTACCAGATTTTGTTAACTATAATTTGTGATATGAACTTCTAACCAAGGGCTTAAAAAGCTGTCTTTAAAATCAATTTCTAGTTTACTAGTACTCTTTATGAACACTCATAGAAAGTCACAATAGGAACAGTTCTATCAAATCATAAAATAATCATGCCAATTATTTCTGTTTTTCAATTAAAGTTATTCAGTTTCCATTATACATACATATTGATTATTTACTAGTATTGATGTGGTGCCATGGGGGATGGTGTTGACAATGAGGACGGGCCCATATAAATTTATACACAAAGTACGCTAGTATTAAACGCATCTTCACAATCTAATATTATAATGAAGACATTTGGATTAGAATCATTCTTAAGTATTCTTCTGGCATAGGTTAGATGCAAATGAACATAACTCAGTTAAGATACATATGGAATCAGAAGAGAATCATGTTCAGAAATGTGTATATGATTTAGATAGGTGTTTTTGCATGTAAAGTATTAATATGCTCAAACATGTTTGATATAAAACATAGTCATACACAGTCAAACATGATCTTATATTGGGAACAAAATTTATCATAAATACTGGCATTTGACCATTTATTTTCATATAAAATGTGTATAAATACAGAAGAAATTGGAGTTTAATACTTCAAAGGTGGTTGTTAAGGTAGATTCTGAATGATCATTCAATTCAATTATTTAATGTGATATTTTAAGCCACCGGCCCACACACAAACATATAATAACATGTTTGGTTATGCTCTGACATTGCAAATATCAATAAGATAATCTTGTCCTAAAACAAGAAGAATTTAAGAAATTTACAGAATAATTTATAAATCTTACCATTAACATATAAATGTAATTTAGTCATATAGTAATGATACATAATGATCCCTCAATCTAACAGCATGAAAAATGTACATAGCAATATTACGCACAACTTGTTTACATGAACAAGACATAAGGTTATAAAATGATTGTATACATGGATGGATCAAATAATGCTCTGGTATGTACTGTGAACGTAATTCGGCATATAATGGGCATATCGACACAAAATGGAATTTGTCTTCAGTACAACCTTCACAATAAAAGCAGTATCTGAAGTCCCTCTATATTCCATAATATCTTCCTTGTTCCACATTAAGTTATGTGCTGAACTTCTATATGTGGCTAAACATGACCTGAATTTAGTAATATCAATGTCTGTAACATATTTTTCAGTTCTGCAATCCAATTTAAATTTAGAATAGTGGTACTGTTTACTGTTTTGGAGGCATCTAGCAAACCATGTCTGCTTATACTGATTTGTTTGTCATTGTGTAAACGGCTAAAACACGGTATTGGTGCTGATAGTAGTCTCACTTACTCAAAAAAAAAATTTTTTAGATACCACATTAATTTGGAGTTAATTACAAAGCTCAAGGCATCCCTCCACAGATCATGTTTAGTTTTTCATACATATGCATGCATTGTTATTTTATCTACCATTTTGATCCTATGGTATAACAAAAGTTACAGACACTACACTTGGTGAATAACATACAAGAAAAAACAGCAAAAACTTCAAAACTTTATTTTTTTCAACTGTAGCATCTATAACAGGATATGAACATTAAAAGTAAAATACTTAACTGGAAGTGATAAAAATCTTAACGAAAAATTTCAGAACATTTAAGCAGCAGGTATCAGACCAAAAATAAGTAAGCTAGAAACTTCTGCTTCACATTCATAAAAGACCTACCAGAAGGTTATCTAGCCATTTATAATACATGAAGAACAGTATTAAAACAAACAGAACCATCAATACTGGTCTAAAGAATGACAAATTTCCATGAAAGGTAAAATTACAAGGCACACACAGTTGGTTACAGACACTACCAAATTATAACATTTCACTGCAGTTGAAGAATTATTTAAATCATGACAAAATTCAATACAAAAGCATGGCCAGATAAAGACTAGAATATTAGTCTTCTATTATAATTGACTAGAATATTATACCAAATTATTTTTGATTGGTTAAAATTATAGTGCAAACATGTTTTAGAAGGAATATGTGCAAACTGCAGGTTAAAATGTTGAAAATGTGAACAAAACAACAAGTTTAAACCTGGACAGTAATGTAAAATATTATATGTTAATGATTGTGTGTTAAACCATAGTCATTTTAAGTAAGTAAGTATTCTTCCAAATTGCCTACTCTTACAGACATATATATGTGATAACACATTTGGTTACAGACACTACATAGATATCATGAGGAATAGAGAAGTAGTGTTTTTTTCTAGATAAGTTGTATTCTTGCACTATAGTATTCACTTCAGATAGAAATGTTTGTGATTCTGTTCCTGACCAGCTTTCAGCTTCAACAAATCATTGGCCCTTAATCGGAAATGACCACTTCCACTCACTATTTCTGGAGCTTGCTCACTACACAAGATTATGTGTAACGGCTCCTGTGAACAATCTTCTTTATCAGGCCAGATGTACCATTTGCCTGACTTTCTCATGTATTTCAGTCAAATTTCCGTGTCAAAGACATCCATTACTTCTGCAAAATAAACTCAGAGAGGTCCCTTCTTAGGCCTTAGCCCAACTGCTACAAAATCACCAGGGTTGTATTTTTTGGATTCTGCTGGTCTCTCTCTGTCTCAGTTGACACCTTGTTGTGAAGTGTACTCTTCTTTGCTCTAGTGTTCTGAATTTTGGTTCATTTTGCTTGCTGTCTTGTTTTTTTTGTCTGATTCGAAGTGTCACTAACGACTGTCAACTTACTTGCAGAATCCTTTATGCAAGAGTCAAGTGCATCCCTTATTCTTCTTCTTTGTTTCTTTTCCCACCATGTAGACCTGGGTCTTAGTGCTTTAACTGATACATTGAAATACCTGTATAACCTATACCTTTTATATTTCTTTAATACTGGGTCACAGATGTTGTATGCATGTTTCTTTTCACCATGTTTTCTGGTTTTCACTAATGAAATGCTCTCTGTTACAGATTGCAAAATTGAATCTGTCATTTCAAGTTTTTTTCTGCAATCTGGTGTCATAATTATTTTCTTCTTATTGAGAACTTTAGATGTTGAAGGAGATTCAGTGAGTTTACTGATGATGATAGCTTTATTCCTTGGTGTCTTAGGTAACTCTTTTTTAACCTTTTTTAATTGTCTATACAAAGTTGCTTTAGGTAACACTTTCGGCGAAGGGAAGAAGGGACTGAGACTGGCCAGTTAACGTCCCTTCTTTTTTACTTTTATTAGTATAAATTTAGAGAGCACTTATATACGGTAGATTGTCCTGTTCAATAGAATTTATGTTTTGTAATTGGTAGTGGACAATCTACCGCTGCTCTTGAAGTTTATTTAACAATAACATATATACATATACATATAAACATAGATATAGCATTACATATACATAATCAGTCTTTACATATACACAATCAGTTTGAGAATGTTTACAATGTTTATAAATGAGTCACGTCGTCTTCATAGACTATGTTATAGAATGAACTGTCACTCCAGTCAGTTTCTCCTTCACTGGAGGAGTCTGATGATATGACTATCGTGTTGTGTTCTTCTGTCTTCTGTCTTTTCGGTGTTGGGGAAGGCCCGAACATTTCTTCTAAAGCATTTTGTAGATTTTGTTTCGAGAATAGTCTTTTCTTTGGTGGTTTTCTGGGAGCCTGTGGGACTTGGACGTTGTTGGTTGGTGTGTCTGTGTGCATCTGGACATCGCTGGCTTCGGAGATGTCTGACAATTGTAGTTGTTCTATCTATGTTGGTTCCTTCTTCTTGCTCATGTCTACGTCTGAGGGTTCGGAGATGTCTGACAGTTGTAGTTGGGCTATGTACGTTTGTTCGTTGTTCTTGCTCATGTCGACGTCGGAGTCTTCAGAGATGTCTGATACTTTTTGCTCGACGAAATAGGAGAATCTGTTCTTCTCTTGGGGAGTTTCAGGAGATATTTCCATGTCGTGCTGCTCTTCTAAGCATCCTCCAGGGCCCATATGTTGCACCTGGGAGGGGTGGTCAACCGTACAGCCCTAACATGTCGTAGTTTGGCACGCGGCGTCCGCGGTGTGTTGGCCTGTTTGAGTGTCTGTCTCTGTAGTTTCTGTTATTGTCTGGGTGGATTGGTCTATCTTCTGGGGCGAGGTGTTGGTCTTTTGGGTGTTTGGATGTTTAAATTCTTCCACGCTCATGAAACTCTCGTATTTGCCTTGTTCCGTAAGTCTCATCACATCCTGCAAGTATCTAGGGTTGGGGGTGCCCGACGTTTTTAATCTTGTTGTCCTCAGTGACTTTTAATCTGGCGGGCAAAACCGGATTTCCGTTAGGGTCTATCAAGTCTCCCTTTTCATTTCTCTTGAATCTCTTAGTCGGTGGAAGTTTGTCTATTTCCTCAGCAGTCATCTCGGCGGATTTTCGCTTGAAGGCTATGGGCGTGCTGTTTCTTATTCCGTGTTCGTCTGGAGTCTGCAGGCTCCACTCTAGGTCACTGCTCTTTAAGACCGTGGTAGCGTCGTAGGCTGTGTTCATGTAGTCAGATGCCATGACTGTTAGGTTTTTGTATTTCGAGTTGTCCACGTCCGGTTGTTCTATGTTTTCTGAGTTGTTGTTTTCTGCGACCGTTTTCATGCCCTTGTATGCGAATCCTACTCCTTTCATGGTGAGTAATCTTGGATTGTTCCAGGTGTAGTGATTCGGAGGTACCATCACTCTCATCCAAGGATTTATTCTGTTCAGTTGCTCGGCCCTTCCTCTGAATGGCAGACAGTTGTGGTTGACGTAAGTTCCAGCGTTGGCTTCTATGTATCCGGTCTTGGTGGGGCAAGCTCTTGGGAGGAAGTTGTTACTGTTTATATCCTTCGTCTGATTGGTAGTGTTGTATTTTCCTATCTGGTACCATCTGCATTTTGCGCTGTCGTACGTGCTGTCGTAGCTGAAGGACATTCCGGGTGACATTCTGCTGACCTCTAGCATTCCGTGTAGTTCATCGAAGTTGAGATTCAGGTCCTGAGAGTTCATGTCGTCTAATACGGAGGCTGTGAATTCCGGTCCTAAGTTGACGTGCACTCTGGGTAGCATGCCCTCTTCTTGCGTTTCCTGCATAGCGCGATGATAGTGTTTGTTAGTCTTGTAAATGTCAATTCCGGTAGTGACAGGTTCTATGGCGAACTCCTTGAAGTATCTGTTTGGGTCCGTGTATATGTAAAGCGGTGGATTCTGAACAAAGTTCGAAGTGATGCTCGAAGCGTCCACGGGATTTATGGTCTCTTGCAGGGGCTGATAATCTGATATGGTTACAGCGTGTTTGAGTACTCTGTAGGACGAAGCGTGCTGCCATGCGTTGTACCAGTCGATGGGTCTCATGGCTATCCTGCTGTTTGTGTATGGCACCAGCTGGGCTCCGAAGTCTAAGATGATGGTGGCTGGTTGTTCTGGTCTGTACTGTAAGGCTGTTCCCATCTTGTCGTCCGCGTTGTTGCTGACGTAGTGCCAGAAGGATCTAGTGTATGTTTTTGTGAATGTGCTGCTTGTGGCCTGTCTGTGCATGATTTTTGGTTCGAGCTCTTCCGTTGTGACGGGAGCTCCACTGAGTCCACCGAGTCCGTCGTTGTTGTCGCTCTGGCCGCTAGCCTGAGCATTCGCAGGTGTTGCACCGTTATTGGTTGCCGTAGACATAACGATATTACAAGAATCACAAGCACAATCGCGAGTAAGACTATCAAGTATGGATTTAGAGAAACCATCTACTCACTTGTCTGTTGTGCGGTAATCCAATTATGTATAATCCAACACTGTGTTATATCCAATGTGGGATGCGTATATCCAGTCTCTGTCTGAATCAGATACGACTTACTCCAATAGAATGCACAATCACTGCACTACACTGCACTATCACTAGTTAAATCCAGTGTGGGATGCGTATATCCAGTCACTGTCTGAATCAGATACGACTTATTCCAATAGAATGCGCAATCACTGCACTTTCACTAGTTAAATCCAATAGTGAATCACTTATGCACTGTTTAAATCCAACGTACACTTTTTAAATCCAATGTGCACTTTTTAAATCCAATCTTTATTTCCAAATTGAAATTTAATATCCAAGTGATCGTTACAGAATGTCGATTTCCTGTTGCGCGCTCGTTTATATAGAGTTTTTGTCACATGGTTGTCACTCGGCGACTCAGTATTTTTCTGTTCATCATTTTTGAACTACTTGATTCTTGTTGTATACTTTCCTTCATCTTGATACGCAATCTCCATGCCTGGGTTCTTTTTACAGCTTTCTTTTTTTCTTTGTTTATTTCATTTGACCAATGTTATCAAGGTGTACAAGCATTTCATAACATAGACGAACATAACGATTTCTATTCATATTCAACATTCTTGACCAAAATTTTATACGTCTATTAGAGTATATATAAAGAGGTAATCCACTTAGCCTAACACAGCATCATTACAATCATGCATTTTTCCCAACATTCAAAAACCTTTTACATGCATAAAAGTGAACTTTTTTTATACTATTTACATTATCTAAACCCCAGATTTCAGATCCATATAATAAACCTGGGCATACTTTAGAGTCAGAAACTTTGAAAAAGGTATGAAATGGAATATTTGACAATTTGCTAAAAGAATTTAGTATTTGTAATAACACTCTCTTTGCCTTAACTGACATGGACTCTGACATTTTATACAATAATAATCTATTGGTGAAAAGTACCCCAACATAAGTAAAATTTTTAACAATTTCTATTTCCTTATTTTTGTAAAATCATTTTTCGTTTCAAGATTAATGTCCACCGTTCTTAAAAACAACAATTTTAGTTTTGTCAATATTTACATTTAGTCCCTCATGAGTAAGTTTATGTTGACAATGGTACATCTATCAGTATTTTTTTAATCAGTGTTAAGTTTTATGTGTTTTGTACCCTGGGGACACACACATTTTTGTATTTGGAAATGAAACAATGGATTTGAATGTAGAAGTAAAGCTGTCATTTCTGTCACTTTTTAGAAATTAACCAGTTTTTTTTTGGCGGTATGTATTTTACCTGTAATACTTTTTAGATATATGACCCTACAGAGGGACCAGCAAATTTTCTTGAAATTTTTTTGCCATATCATGAGCAATTTACGTAACTTTTTGTTGTAGACATTCATCATATGCCTTCTCATTTTATAATTCATGTACATTACAGAATAAAATTAGCCAGGCCCTGTGCATCTGAAAGGATCCACTAAACCATGTGTCTATGTCTTATTAGAATACTATTTATAATGCTGAGTGGTTAGTATTTGTTCTATTAGAATTATCTGTGATGGTCATCTAATAGTACAAGTATCACTGACCATATATATATATATATATATTATATTTATATTTCATTGACCATATATATCAACAAAGCACTAGGCCTAAAGACATCCAAGTATTTGGGTACTGGCAATGTTCAGAGCCCAAATGGTGGAGTATGATTTTTTTGGCTATGATGTGCAATAAATGATGATTACGATCATCAGTGTATACTTAGCCACATGTTTGGAACTTTTCAGATGCTTCTATTTTATGAAATCATTTTGAAGCATTGACCTTCCAATTTTTTAAATAATACCTAATATTTTAATAATAATTATAATCAGATGTTTATATTTCATAAAATAACTTTGAAGCATTGACTTTCCAACATTTTTAATAATAACTTATAATATTTTAATAATAATTATAATCAGATGTTTTTATTTCATAAAATCGCTTTGAAGCATTTACCTTCCAACATTTTTAATAATAATATATAATATTTTAATACCAGTTATAATCAGATGTTAATATGATATTTTAATAATAATTTTAATCAGATGTTTTTATTTTATAAAATCACTTTGAAGCATTGAAACATTTTTGATAATAATATATAATATTTTAATGACAATTATTATCAGATGTTTTTATTTTTTACTGCTACTGGATTATCTTGATTGAATTAATTCATTTAATCGTAGATTTTTGTGCATTTTGTGTTCTGAAAATTTTTTAGTTCCTAACAGTCCATAGAATTCTGACTGTTGAATAATTGTTATCATAAAGCATAAATTATTTCAAATTATTCATGTGATTTCTGATATAATGATGTGTGTGTGCAGGGCTCTCGATTTCCAAAATTTGAAGCCAAAATTTGGCCCCATTCCCCCACTGTTATTGTAATCTACTTTTATTGCCATTGATTAAAACATGTAAAAAAACATTATCCAAAGGGGACGTTGATGCTATAACTGGTGTCCTGTCACTAAATTGTAGATCATTTATCAGATTTTTTTACCTTATTTGAATTCATCTTAGGTTTTGTTCTTGCTATTCTGGCAAGCGAACACAGCTAATGGTTACAGTTAGATTTTAAAGGCATTGATCACAAATATTTTTAACAGACAGATTTTTCTGAAATTTTCCACATACATTGGTGTTAAAATCTATCATAAAAAACAATAAATATCAATGCTTGTTTATGAAATAATCAGTTTAACTCTTTTGCTTCCAAAATTCTGATTAGTGGCATTTCTCAGTGCCAAGTATTTCTTACTTCTGCTCACCCTGTCCTCCGCAAGTAACTGCAAACTTCTCCACATGAATTAGTTGTGGATAATGCTATTTCTTCAACCAAATTGTCACAGACATAATGTATCACTGTTTTTAACTGTGTAACCAGGTTAAAAATAGTTCAGCCTTTCCTGATTTACCATTGCAGAACATAACATTTTCATTCTAACAAACCAATAACAGCAATTGCAGCAGGAAAAATATCTTGTACTAGAATTATGTTCATACTGAAACTGTAGCAATTTGAGTCAAATTACATTCCTTATGAAGAGATGTTGTCTTCTTATCATGAAACACTTTTTACAACATTTGTAAATCCCTGACATGTGTTGTAGCTGGAGCAATTACAGCAACATGTATTTCAATAATGTCAGGTACATTGGTTGTTGCAGTTGCTGTCTGGTATGAAGGTCCTTCTCTCTTTTCTGTTTGTGATGTTAATGACCTTTGATTCAGTTTGTGCTGAAGTTTGTTTTTTAAATTCTTGTGTACATTCGTATTGGAATTATTTCCACCTTTTTGGAATCAAGTCTTGTAACAAGTATTTTGAAAGACCTTGCCAGGTAAAACACTAGAACTTTTATTAATATTGGTCACATATGCATGTCCATCATTTCTTTAGTACTACTGCACAGTCAACTCTGCTTCTCAGACTTGATGATGCTGAATAATGGCATCTTTGTGGTGCTTTGGATGATACCATGGAATTGAAAGATTCTACATCTCTAGTATTTCCCCCTGGAGCTATTTCAGCAGCATTGTTTATAAATATGCTGCACACATTTTGAATATCTGTTCTTAGTTCTCCACCAGAAAAGTCCCAGCCATATGCTTTAGACTAATGTCTATATTCAGTAGGATTGGCATGGTATCCACACTATCACTACAATTTTCATGTTCTCCAAATGCATGGTGTACTGTACGTTGTTCGGTTTTCTCAGTTGAGTTTATTGTCCACAGATTAAACACGCTCGGAGTGCATGGGGAACGGAATCGAAGTATGTAATTATACAAAACAACTCCACTTGTCCATATTACTAATGTTTAATTGTCCAATAAATAAAACATAAAACAAGGTTACCAACTAAATAAAACACTGATTTTAAATTTAAACGAAATATATCTATCACAGATCGTAAGTCTAGGCGAAAATATCATTAAGATTTAACGCTAATAACAGCCGACATTGTTTTGATATAACTCAATGGAAATGGCTAGCGTCGACTGCCGACCACCCTGGGCAGCAAGTGCACCTCTTTTATATCATCCCCAATGTATGTACACACCCTTTCATCATTTTTGAGTGTTCTGTGCACATGTTTGTGCAGACTCCAGACAGTATAACCAAAAAGGTCTAAAGATCAAGAACTAATATCATGAGTCAGGCATTTTTACCTATTTTTGAATTTTTCCATTTGTAAACTAAACTTGTTATATCCTCACCTGACCTGGATAGATATATTTGGTTTCTACACAGGTACAGTACTATTTGTGTTACTACATATATGTATATCCATCTATGCTGCTTTATTTTGGGCAGCAGCGTAACTGAAACACTTCTGTAACCACTGAATTACTTTAACCTGGGTTTTCACTAGATGTCAAAGTTGAGGGTAAAAGATGACCCTTTGTTGATGATATTTTGAATAGTCAACAAAATTTCCTTTTAATTTTACTGTTGACCCTTTGGTATAAATTCTCAAGAGTCAAAAGTTTATTTTACTGATTTTTAAGAGTCAAAATGCTGTTTTAGGTTAAGGGTCAAATGAAAGCCCTGCCTTAACCAATAAAGTCTTATCTTTTTCCTATTGATCATAAGACACTTCCCAAGATGCTTCTTTGTATTATTTATAGCAGACCATTAAATAGCTAAATGAAAAATAACACTTTTAATTTTGGCTGTAGTTACTAATCATCATCCATAATGATAGTACCTACTTGAACATTTTTTTCTTCAACCTGCTGAACAAGGCTTAGCTCCAACATCTGTATTTTAGCAGATAAGAGATTGTGGCATCTGACTTTTTTGAGCATAATATAAATACATTCTGCAGTCTTGAGTGCACATCATAAGGAACAACTTTTCCGCTGAGATTCCATGTACACAAAGCAACATAAACATGCATCTTGATAGTATTTAAATGAAATGAATTTTGTGAATTTTTATGATAGAACAATCCACTTGGAAAATATTATTTGCTCCTGTGTTCTGGATAATGTTTGTGGTAAAAGGACACAATATGAAAAGCTGGTATAGCCCCCAGCTGGGTGGGGGTTAGAATTCCCCAGCTGTCGCACTACAGACTGTGCAGACTGTTTGCCGTGGGCTGCAACCCGTGTCGCTTAATTTTAGCTAAACGGGAGGTCATGAAAGCCTGTCCTGATCAATCGGCTGGTCATGACGTGCCCTAGGTCATTTTTCATTTCATTAGTTCATAGGATTCTCTTTTTTGAAAAAAAATGACCTAGAAGGCGGTGGCTCAAGTGCTAATAGGTTTTTTTTACTCTTATCTAAATAAGACCACCTGTAATTTTCCCTTTCTTTGAACTTCACATGTGACATTGAATTTAATCAGAAATGAAGTGTTGAGAATGATTAATGTAAATAGTAAAATGTATGAATTAATGTTGTGAGTGGTGTTTTATCTGATTCAATTGTCCACATTGACAATTTATGTATAGCAGAGAACCAAGTCCATGATGGGTTTCAGACTGTATTTGCAAGATCAAGTGACTGATAACACTCAATATTCATGTGACTTGCCGTATGTCCTAATTCCATGATCCTCCTGCCCTGGTCCCATTGTATGATCTCATTCGCAGAAGGATTAGTTTGTGACACCACACTAAAATAACATTGAGGCAATATGTCATGTAACTAAAGGTGAACTGTTTTATGATGTCCATCCTATTAATGGATTGTTTCTGCTTTTGCGACTTTGTCTATAGGGTGACTGGTTCCTGGTCTTAGTTATTTGATAAAAAAGTGTTTCTTTGTTTGATACTACAAAATTGATTGGATTAGATATGCTACAGGTTTTTTTTTCTGTCATGTGACTTTTTTCCCTCTTTTGTCATCGTCGAGTTGCACAATGGCACCCATCTTGTTTTGATGACACTGTGTTGAATATATTGGAAACATTGATGGTGGTGTACATGCAGGATTATTGACACTAGTGATTTAATTAAAGTTTAATAATTTCGAGTGATCACATAATTATAGAGCTCTGGACATTTTTTTCTTGAGATAGAGGACAACAAATTGAGGACAACTTGTTAAGAAGAGGGGAGGAGGAATCATTCAGATTAGGACACTTATTTAATAATTAAATTTTGTTGTGATATTGTGGAAATTCTTGTACATCTGAACAACATGTATATAACAAGAGTGTGAGTACATTTTAATTGATAAATAAACAAATTGCAACTACTGTATTTGTAATCTTGGTTAATCAATTTTTTACCTACTCATATCATAGTAATTAGTTACACCTTTCCCCTGTCTAATATCATGTTGTTGTTGGCTTCGTTGCAGTTTTAATTGATCGATTCTTTTATTCAATTTCTGTAGTAGTTATTTTACAGGTAACAAGACTATACGGCCGGAACCACCGTTAGTTTTAATGCATTATATATTATTTTAATGCTAAGATTTTAAACTATTTTGTTACGCAAATGATTTAATTACCTATTGGATAATTAGGCAATGAAATGCGTTTCAACTTCGAGTGTTTAAAATCCTGTCATTTTTTTATCTTAGGAAAAAAATCAACAACAATTTTATTTTCAATAACATCGACGTTGATCGACTTTATATTTAAACAAATAAACATAAATAACCTGTAATAATATCCATATTGTGGAAATATTTGTGCCTACTTTTGCGTACCAGTAGAGTTGTATGCAGAATCAATGCAGTTTTTATTTGTTTTCATAATGGCGGCCAATTTAAGGCTGAGACTTTGAACTAAATAGTTATGCAAATGATTTGATTATTTACTGGGGGGGGGGGTTCTACAAAATTTGTTCAACTTCGATGATCCATAACTCTGTCATGGTAACAGTGGCTTATCTGTGGTTCGTATGACTACTAAGAGACAAGTTTTTATATCAGTATCTGCTTTCGTTTCTGCCTTATTGTCTTCTTTTTTTCTCAGCTCAATCTTGAATGTGTCATAGTCAGTCATGACATCACTTTTACAGGCAGCTTGTTGTTTGATTTCTTTTCTTAAACCTTCATTTAAGACCCTTTTCAGTTGCTCATCATCACTTCTTTTCATCCCATTCCAACACCACAGTTTGGGCAAACAGTTCTTCCAACCTTGAGGCATATAATGCTATAGATTCTTTCAGTTTTTGTTCACAGGAATAAAATTTCTTTAATATACAGTGCAACCTCTCCAAAGTAATACCCTTAGGGAGAAAA
The DNA here is from genome assembly GCA_008271625.1 of Lutraria rhynchaena. Classification (NCBI taxonomy): domain Eukaryota; kingdom Metazoa; phylum Mollusca; class Bivalvia; order Venerida; family Mactridae; genus Lutraria; species Lutraria rhynchaena. The sequence goes on from VIBL01000201.1 coordinate 347,774, forward strand.
AAAATATGTTGAGAGGTTGCTGCTCCAGAGAGGTTAAATTAATAATCTAATTGTACAGTGGGGAAAAAGTATGCTGTTGTTGAAGGGAGGTTGTTGCTCAAACGAGGGCCGCTATAGAGAGGTTGCATTGTACTTTTCTTGGTTTCTATATTTCTGAAAGTACTCTCAAGTTTATACATCACTGTGTAAATACCTACTCCTGTTCCAAGTCTATGTACTATGTCACATGTATTTCCTTTTAGCACTCTTCTTATCCCTAACAATATCTGGTCATGTGAAAAACTTTTGTCCACTAAAAGTGCTTTTACTTCAAATTTGAAGGTAGCCCACGTTACATCTCCTTTATTATCTTCATCTTAGAAGTTTGGTAATTTTGGAAAATAAAATTGACCATGTTGTTCGCATTGTCTTTCTGTAGAATCCATAATCTTGGTCTGATTCCTTATTACATGTATAAGATCCTCTGAACATTCAAGTCCTAAGGCTTTACAAGTATTCAGCAGTTGTTGGTCATTTTCCATGGAATCTTTTTCTTCCATTTTCAAAACCATATTTATTGATATCACTATCAACTTGATATCCACAGTAAGTTAATTTATGTGTAATATTGTTTTAATTTTCCTTCAATATTCAATCAATTTCTCTATCAATATTCACTTAAGAATAGTTCACATAAAAATCTTAATCTCCTTAATTAACCAATTATTGCATGTATTTACTTGGTCTATTTCTCTATGGTCACTTCTACTACACTATACTTCATTCAGGGTGTTCAAAAGATTTGGTTATCTTTGGAGACAATTAGTTCAGTCAGTCTGAATTCCAATCTTCTAATCCATGAATTAACTATTCAATTCAATAAATGTATCAGTGTTAATTCATCACCATTTAATTTACATTTACCTAAACTTCATCTAGATCATATTCCACTTTAACTTTTCTTTACCGGTATGCTTCTAAATATATATTTCATAATATTCATTTAATCTTAATACTCTCAACATTACACACCCTCAAGTCAACACAGGTATAATCACTAATTTATCTTATTCAATTATTCAACACTTATTTAAAAAGTAATACACCACTCAAGGACTCACTGAATTTAAGATATTTCAGTAAAATTCAGTTGAATCGATTTAAGCCCATTTCACTCAAACTCAGTTATATCATCACTCAAACTCAGTTATATCATCACTCAAACTTAGTTTATATCATCACTCAAACTTAGTTATATCATCTCTCAAACTCAGTTATATCATCACTCAAACTTAGTTATATCATCTCTCAAACTCAGTTTATATCATCACTCAAACTCAGTTATATCATCACTCAAACTCAGTTATGTCATCACTTAAACTCAGTTTATATCATCACTTAAACTCAGTTTATATCATCACTCAAACTCTGTTTATATTATCACTCAAACTTAGTTATATCATCACTCAAACTCATTAATAAAGTAAAGGTCAAGGTCATGTGTCATATTGGGTCAACCAATGAAATCAATGATTTGAATCAGATGTGCATAAGAATTATGAATGAATCATCAAATAGATATTACTTGTAATTAAAACTAACAACCACATCCAACAATAGTTCTTATGAATACAAACAGAAAGTATCCATTGTCAAATAATAATATACTACTCAAAACATGTGGTTCAATGAATCAAAGACAACAAATTATAAACACGGGGAAAACTCAAGTATATTTACATACTGGTTTATATGAAAGTGAAAGTAGAATGGTCCAGTTACATGTTGCAACTCAACAAAAAATCAAAAACAGCAAAACACACAAAAATGTTAAAAAAACTCAGGCAGACCTAAGATTCTGGATTCAGTTAAATTTTGATCTTGATCCGATAAAACAACCCACTGTACTTATATAAATATATGTTTACTACAATAATTATAACTTAGATTAACACATTTTATAGGCCATTTTTGGGCCTGCAATTTTTCATTGAAAAAATGTGCGAGGCCAGCAATCATACATGGTATATTTGTCCATGGCGTCTATTCCAGAAGTATAAAAAGAGAAACAATTATTTAGTGAGGTTGGAAATTACAATTTTAAGTAAACTATTATTGTTATTCACCTATGTGTTCTCTATCTCCTATTAGCATCTATATCTGATGTGCCTCCAGCTGGCAACTGTTTGTGTTCTTCTGAACAATTTCCTATTTTTATTACATTATTTCTCGAGACCAATTGTCCATTCTTTTTTTACCATATTACACCATGTTAATGTCAAATACTAATAATGTATTTATGCTGATGCAAAAAGAATCCAATATTTGGCATGTCAAACTAATGCATCCGATGACTACTGCACTTTGGGGTGTTCCATAAGAATAACATACCATGATTTTTGTAAATATGCAGTATTGGTGCACACTGTTTATTTTGATCAACGCCTACAATTTTTAATTGCTCAATGTCTTGACTTAAGTTATTATACGAGTCAAATGCTGCTCCCATTACTAAAACATGTCCAAAAATTTAGCCAATTAACTGTCCAGTATCATATTTTCACATACAGTAAGCCTTGAATATGAAACCATCATAAAAGCAGTCGTAATAATGAAGCGGTCTCATTATCAAATTGAATTATAGATGAGTTATTGGAAGCTAGTCAGAAAATAGGTGGTCATTATAATAAGGTTTCAGCCCTGGTTCCAAGAATAAGTGGTCATTTATAACAAGGTGGTCTTGATATTGAGGTGGTTACTGTATGAGATTTTACTATATTTGTACTCCTACAGGATGGTCTTTTCCAGTCTGGTTCTTGTTCAAATGTATCACTGTTTTGTACAGATCAAAGTTAAACAACCTTTAAGTGCAGCCATTAAATGTATAGAATTTAGATTATGGATTAGAATAGTAGTATATTTCTACATGTAACATATTGCATGCAAGGCTAGACAATTCAACAGTAATAAATACAGTGCAAACTCTCCAAAGCAACACGTTTTGGGAGAAGCAAAATTATGTTGTTGTAGTTTAGAGGTTGTTGCTCTATTTAGGTTAAATTAATAGTTAAATTGTACAGTGGGAACAAATCAAGTTGTTGTTGATGGGAGGTTGTTGCCACTATGGAGAGGTTGCACTGTATAATATATAGAACACTTCACAGTGTATAAAAAATCATAAACTTACCATTCAATTCTGTAGTTGAAAGAAGAAACAAACAAAATATATAGTGAATAACATTTATATGTGGAAAGAACCTTAATGACTGAACAATGATGCTAGAAATTTTGAAAACAAAGAAGATCACCACAAGTATTAAACTATCAGCAGTCATACTTGTCCAAGAATATAGTCAGAATCCCATGTCAGTGTTCATTTTACAGCTTTAAGTTATGAATTTTAAGACATTTCTTACCTATAGTAGCCTTTGTGTTAACATCAAACACAGGCCATCCACTGGAGTGGGAATGATGACCCTTGTTAGTTGTTATCTGTAGGTAGTTTTGATATTAATGATAATAACTGGAGAAGTATTGAATAATGTCAAAAAATAATGTCATAACTTTAGAAAATGCAATAACGAAATTACATAATGAATACATTACTTTGCATATAAATTACTCAATACAGCTATGAATCATGAGATATGTTTTCTTACTCTTATCTGAAATTGTCTCAGATGAACCATGTAGCCCGCTTTTCCCTTTCTTTATACTTCACATGTGGCATTGAATTTCATTAGGAAAGAAGTGTTGAGAATGATTAATGTAAATAGTAAAATGTCTGAATTAATGTTGTGAGTGGTGTTTTACTTGGTTCAATTGTCCACATTGACAATTTAGGTATAGCAGAGAACCAAGTCAATGATGGGTTTCAGACTGTTTTTGCAAGATCAAGTGACTGAAGACACTCTATATTCATGTGACTTGCCGTATGTCTTAATTCCATGATCCTCCTGCCCTGGTCCGCTGGTAATTTCTCATTTGAAGAAGGATTAGTTCTTGGCACCACCCTAAAATAACATTAATTTACTGTTTGTATTACATTCAACTTCCTCGAGACAAATGGTCTATTGTTTTTCTTGCCTTTTAACGCTATTTCAGTGTGAAATATTAATTATGTATTTATGCTGATGCAAAAAGCATTCAATATTTGATGTATAAAATGTATGCATCTGATAAATACTGCCTTTTAGAGTGTTCCATAAGAATAGCATATCATGATTTTTGTAAATGCGCAGAAGTGATGCTCACTGTTTATTGTGATCAACGTCTTTAATTGAAAGCAGGCAGGTCCAATGTGACCTTTCTACTTATATCCATAGTATCCAACTTGAACATAATGCTATTACAACATTCACCACCAATCAACATATGTCCTCATCTAGAGAAATAACACAAAAAACAGACTATTTTTTGGTGTAAGCCATGTAGGTACCTACAGACCGGCTGAAATTAAAAGAACGGGCTAATATAGTTATAATACAGTTTACATGTACAATTTTAATAATAAGTATAATAATTAAGACATATTAAGTATTATCTAATCTATAAGCTGAAAGACTGAGTCTTCTACCGAGTCTTTAATGTAACCATCTTTGGCGTTTTCACTGCACCATCGTCAGTGATTTTTGAAAAGTCTATCAGGGATGCCTCTATTTGCAGCAGACGTTGCACCGGCACTCCTTAACGAGTGCAAAAAAAATAGACTTACATCTTTAACATGAGGTCTTAATGCATTCAAAAAAATGGTTCATAAATTACTGTATGCTAAATGTTTACCATCATTTCTTATTTTATGACATAACTTTGTTGCTGTTAAATGGCAAAATATATACGTATCAGAATCACATTGAATATTTGCCCACGAAATATGCTTTTCTAGATTCTTAACTGGACACAAAACAGTCCCCTTTCTTGCAATTAATATCCATGCTCCATCGTGGTACTTGTCCGTTTTACTCGACTCAATAAACAAACTCATGTACACTGGGTTGATAATAATGTCACATCTGCGTAATTTCAACAGTTCTTCACTCCTAAGAAATCCGGCGTATGATAAAAGGAATGCACAAATTGTTCTCTGATTCTTAATATTCCTTTCTGAATATAATGAATTATATACCTTCATTAACAAATCCACAGTTATTGGTTCTTTTTTAACCACTGGTTTAGCTAATTTATGTTTTGCAGCTTCCAAAACATTCTTAACTAAATTTGAATTTGTTGGAGGAGTGAAATCGAAAAGTTCATGATACCATTTAATACTATAGAAAGCATAAATAATAGGACTAGGTGTATTGGCTGTGTGTATTAAAGAAGCTAAGTACAAAGCTACATGAAACGCCTTGGCGGGCAAGGCCTTACTGTTGAGTCCATTACTCAAAGCCCAACTTTGCCAACGTTTAAAACCGTGAGTATAAGAAGCACTTGTATTTTTTGCTCTGGATTCTTTGAGTAGGTTCGGAAGCAAGATCTTCTCCACCATGACTTCAGGCAACTCATCAATTTCACTATTGTAGCACTGAAAAAATAAATGTGAAAAACAATATCTCATTAGTCGAGATATTTTAACAACTAATATAATACAATATCAATGCCTATACAGAAATATAGCAAATATACGCTGATACCAGCTTTGTGCTCAAGCTAAGCATGCGACATTACAATTTACATCATATTCTATTATCACGCAACTACATGCTGATACCAGCTAGTTTCTTAGTTCGGCATACGCCTTATATACTTTAATTCACGGTTCCATACAGCGCAACTACCTGCTGACACCAGATCGTTGCTTTTATACTGCATACGCATAAAACCTGGTCCTTAAATCCATATAACACAACTTCATGTCAACAGATGTTTATATGTAAATAAACACAATGCAACTATATACTGATGCCAGTTTGTTGCAACCTTTGCATACGTATATGCATGTACTTAACCCTTTACTTCATATCCCCCCAGTCAATTTGCCTACCATTTACTGATCATAGATCCGATAAACTGATAACCACTAGCCAATACTGGTCTAGTCCAATTGTGTACACCATCTCCATACAGATTATTGGGAAAATACTACTATTTAGACACCTGTCTATTTCAACACTTAATTACTATGTTAATTAATGATTTTACACAATTTGAGTGAACATAACATTTGTTCATAATTAAATTCCCTTTCTTATGGTGTCAATTTTGTATTTGTAGAGTGAATATTAATAGAGATATGGAGGAAATAAAATGTAATATAAATATTTTTAAGAGTTTTTTTTTCTTATTTGCTTTTTTGACACCTATTTGTTTTATTATCAAATCACTTGGCTAAAATTGCTTTCACAATTTTTTTTAAGTAATAAATGTTGGTGTTAGTAATACCTTTATTCTGATATAAAAGGTTTAGTTACTAGGCAAGTATTAAGGGAATAATTGGAACTACAAACTAACTTAACTTTTTGCCTTTTTTTGTTCTATAGAAGTATTTTTTATTGTTGTTTTAGTCGGCAAGTATTGATTAGGAGCATGGTTTAATGAAATGTAAAGCATTGAATACATGGGATAAAGATTCTAAGTTGTACTATTGATTTATAAAGCAAAATATTTTGTATAAGAATTAAGAAATTTAAAAAAATTCACACTTGGGTTTATATTCATCAGGAGGCATATAACATCAAGATTTTTTATGTGGTTTACTGATTTTGGATTTGTGGATGTTGTGGATTTTTTGTGTAAGTATATAATATGTTCTGAAAGGAGGGAATAGACTGTTATTTATTTTTCTTTATTTTGCATAATACATACATACAAATTTATGTACATACAAAGAGCGTTTAGTTATAGCTGGATGATTTAAAATTTTGAGAATTATTTTTATTTGATTTAAATATTTAATTAAAATAGCAGATATTTTTTACATCATCCAGCCACATCCAGGCCACACCACGAGGAGGCGCTCTTATCATGGCCCACCACCCCCCACCCTATTTTTACAGTCCACAATAAATTGAATGTTATTAGAAATATTGTCCACACTATATAAAATTATCACAGTTAGAATTGTCCACTAAGTTTACTGTCCACAAAAAACGAATGTTTTCACTGAATTTTAAGTCCAAAATGTTCTTTATCACTGGTTATGAAAATGAATGTGGCATCCATCCCTGCACAAATGCACATTGCAAACTCGACAACCATAAACTGTTTCCTTTCTTTGCTTGAGGACTCTGGAGTGGTACTTGCAAACCTTGGAAGTTCCTGGTAATCTGCAGCTTACATGACCAACAACATTCACAGCTTCAACCAGTGGCACTAACTGAGGCTCTTGTCCAGATCGCTTTCGTTTCCTGTAACCTCCAAGAAGTTGATTGATCAGTTCGAGACGGAAGTCTAGGTTGGAAAATCTCTTCCTTCTGGTTGCCCTGGTTGATACAGATTTGTAGATGATGAAGGCGTTTACTATGCTGCAGTTTAACAGGAACCAGAACAGGTATCTCCAGGCCTTCTTTCCATTTCTCCCGACATCGTACTTGGCCCTGTACTGGTCATGAAGATCGACTCCACCCATGAAACGGTTGTAGCTGTAGACAGTGTGTGGCTGGTTAAGATGAAGAATGTTAGGGCCGGAACGACGTTGAGCCAAAACAATATCCTGTGGATCGCTAACAGTAGATAAATGGTGGACCAACTTCTTATCCCGCCACACACTAGCCGTAAGGTTGGAATCCCCCTTCTGTAATATCTTGTAGTCACCACGATCTCTCATCCCAGTGGGTTTCTTCAACTCTTGAGGGAATCCTTTCCTGTTCGCTCTAACCATTCCGCAGGCGTACAACCCAAGGCCAAGTAGACTCTCCATCAAAGGAATGCCAGTAAAAAAGTTGTCAAAGTATATGCATCTGTTGGAGTGATGGAGTCGGTCAGACAAACGAAGTACCACATCGTGCCCGAGTCCATGATGGGTCTGACCATTCTCTTTTCCCACGTACACATCAAAGCGGGAGAGGTAAGCAGTGTTCGCATCACAAAGCATCCAAACCTTGATCCCCCACTTGATTGGCTTCGCTGGCATGTATTGGCGGAATGACAGACGTCTGGAGAAGGCGTCGAATCTTGTAGAGGCGGTCGAAGATTGGTTGAGCACGGGCTAGCTCAGCTTCTCGGTCAGATGCATGGAGATACTTCATAATCCTCTGGAAGCGATTGCAGGTCATGGTAGACATAACGGACACATTTCCAATAAGTTGGTTGGATGACCAGTACATGCTGGCTCTGGGCAGCTCATTGATCCCCATCAGTATGTTGATTGCCAGGAAGGCCCTCATCTCCTCTACAGTAACATCGAACCACTTGTCGTCGAATTGCTCCCCGGGCTGTGTCATCTTCCAGGCAGCATAGTTATTCGTCTGAATAATTATGTACCGGATCAGGTCCAATGGAAATAACAGCAGGAAGTAGTCTAAGGGAGATGCAGTTGCAGGGTCCCAGTCATCTGGTAGATTGGCTCCAGCTTCTTCCGTGAATTGACCAACCTGAAAATATAAGAAAAAAATCATAAATAAATTTGTAATTTATTTTGAGAAAAGGAATGAATCCAGCTGAAATATTATTTGCAATTTGATTTTTAAAACAGAATTTTTTCTATAATTTATTTATTTTCCTATAAATGTAACCAGCTTTTGTGATAAACAGAAAATAAATGTAAAGTGCATCAATATTGAAAACTGAGCGGCGCATAACACATAATTGGCCAAGTGCCAATAATAACTAGCATTTTATTCTGAACCTAAGTCAAGGTCAACAATAGTGTAATGATCATCACACGTTAAATGCAGTCGGAGCATTATAATTACAATTGCAGACGAAAATTTTCAAGAATGCTAATATATTAGCTCTTGTAAATCTTAAATACAAACGCACCATCGGACTTGTGAAATCGCCTGTCCATTCGTTATCAGTGCCGATTTGTCGTTGACATTATCATCAGAATCATTAAATGACTCTTCATCTGAACTTAAATCTATATCAGACGGACTAAAACCAGAAAAATCGGACTGGTCAGAATCACTATCAAAAAAATCAGCCATTATTACGCTATCAAAAATCAGTGAAAGTTTTTTGCAGTTAGATGATCTAATCACAAGGGTGTTCTCACACGAACTGATAATTAATGGTAATTAATTTCATGATATCGATTATTAATTAATTTGATTGGTGGAATCATATTGTTCTTCGATCAGTAAGCCCCACCCACGAATAGATAAAATCTAGTATGGAACGTTGTCACACGTGTCAGCTGTAAAAACAATGCAGGACCATAAAACTCCGGGTGACATAAAATTTTGATTATAATTAAGGACCCATACTGTTTTGCCGACTTAATCCCATTGATGTTTGCATTAATTAACACATATTTCCTTGTGATTTGAATTTGTTTCCAGACGAGCCTTTGACACTGTATATCTGTGTTTTGCTTCAAAGACTCGGTGAACAACGAATTGTAAATTTTATTACGTCACAATTGTTTGAAAATGTTAAAGATATAATTGTTGATGAATTCTCGCCGAAAATAGTTGTTAGAAGAAAACCGTGCGTCTGCAGACACTGCGTAATTTGAACACGATACGTCATCGTGAAGGCGCGTGACCCGTCTTGTGTTTACACGGAATTTACGACATTGTTTTAAATATAAACCATATTTTTTTGTCGATGTTTTGTCTTCATGAAAGATTAAATTTTACGATCATTGTTATAAAAAATTGGCGATATTTCTGGAAATTGGATTTATTGTAGTTTAAAAATTGAACACGTGAAAACCCGGGATTATGAAAATCCGATAGACACGTAAAAACCCAGGATTATGAAAATCAGGTAGACACGTGAAAACCCGGCATTATGAAAATCCGGTAGACACGTGAAAACCCGGGATTATGAAGTAAAGGGTTAACTTAAAACTTAAATTAATATTGTGCAATTATTAATATGCTTAACTTACTAATACATGTAACACCTTATCAGTCTCATGTAATCATAACTTTGAAATGTAATAATTACTACTGATTCTCAATTCTTGAAATCTTTATACAACGCTAACATGTTGAATTTTAAGTTTTCATTTCCGAAAATGCCTACTCCATTTTTGCAGGGAGTGTAATATCTCTTATAAGTGGGTAAATATATCCAATCTATAACAAAGGTTCTAAATACTCCGCGATTATTACTTAGTAACAGCCAGTAATTAGCCAAAGCCCATTCCGGAACAACAAGTACACCTCGTGCTTTGCAACACTGCATTTTCTTTCCAACTCTAGCAACTAGAATAACAGGGGGTACAAACAAGCCAAAAACTGAGCTCCAGTCATAAGTAAATGCATCTACGCCTGTAGATTGATAACTCCAAAACCTTGAATAGAATACTGGTAACTTGGCATTATGCTCCGATGCAAAAAAATCTACATCTAGATTACCCCACTTATTTTGAATCATATCTATGATTTCTGGCGTTACACCCCAGTCATCTATTTCAGTAATTCTAGACAAATAATCTGCTCTTGAATTATCACAACGTGGTATCCATTCAATTTCTAAATGAATAGAAAACCGGGATGTAAGATTGAAAATCTTCATAGCTATATCTTGTAATTCAACTTTCATTGACCCTTTCTGGACAATTGTGCATACACCTGTATTATCTGTAAACCATTTGATCCTCTGGTTGCTTAAACTTTGAATCATAGACCTTAGAACCCTATATACAGCACTTAACTCTCTCCATGTTGAAGACTTAACGCTCTCTTCTGGCGTCCATACCCCATGGGATACCCCATTTAAAGTATTCACCTCCTATCCACCATATGCCGAGCCTGAAGCATCACTGTAAACAATCTTAGAGCAAACCCTTGAATTATGAAGGTGCTTAACATTTAGACTTACTAGCGTAGTTTCCCAAAAAAATAACTGTTGGATTCTAAAGTCCGACAACTTAATATATGAACTCCAATTATTTGCTTGTAAGACATCAATGCTTAAATATCTTGTCATAATCTGAGAAACAGGACCAATAACTATGCTCATTGAAATTATTTGACCTATGAAACTAGCTACTGCCCTGACCGGGACCCATGATTTTCTTTTAATCTCATTAATAGTTAACATGGCCTTATTTATCCTGCGTTTTAGGATACTTATTTTAAACTCTTTCGTGTCAAGAAAAGCACCTAACCACTCAATCTCTTGTACGGGGACCCATATAGATTTATCTATTTTGGGGATCAAACCCGAATCTAACAAATCTTGTTTAATATCAGACGCCAGTTGAACTGTCTGTTCTAAAGAACCTGCGGTCCCAAAACCATCATCAAGAAACAAAATGACCTTCTTCCCTTCCCCGCGCCATTTCTTTATCAAGGGTCTAGTAAACTTCGTGTATAAATATGGTGCAACCCTTACACCAAACGGTAGTACCAAAAATTTATAATAGCAAATATTGCCATTTATGTCAGGAAATGAAAACCCTAGAAACTCCGTATGTTCGTAGAAAATATCTATAAAATGGTAAACTGAATGTATATCAAACTTAATCATCCAACTGTCTTGTTCTAAATATAACAGCGCTAATCTAAGATCTTCGTATTTTATCGATTGTTTCAAGACATGTAAGTTGACATTTCGTAAATCTAAAATCAAGCGTTTTTTACCATTGTTTTGAATAGAAACAGACAAGGGATTGACCACCTTAGGTAAATACGAACACTTATCAATCAAACTCTTGTCTAATAAATCTTGTGGAGCTTCCATAACAAATGAGCTTTCATTCAAAGCCGACATATTATTTTTAGAAATCGTCATAGGCGGTATAGAGTAAAAAGGTATTTTATATCCATTGATAATGGTATCTACAATAAATTTACTCGATTCTATCCTATGCCAAATTCAATATGATCTCTTAATCTGTGTCTAACAATAATGTCTTTCTGACCTTGTTCATAAACAAAATAGTCATCGGTAAATCGATCATTGTCAAAATTTACACTTCTAAAAATAGAACAGCTTAAATACTCATCTCTAAAGTCATCGGGTTTTTCCGTGGGATTTTCCAACGTAATCTGGACGTTCTCACTTCTTCGCGGGGAGGTCAGGTTTGTTGTCTCTGTTGATATAGGGACAGTGTCGTCTGATGTGGTTTGTTTCTCCACAGGCAAAACAAGGTCCATATGCATACGGGGTTAGGCCTCGTGTAATGCCAGATAACGGTTGGTAACCTCGAAAGGACAGTATCCTTGTTCCATAAGGGCCTCCAGTCCCAGTGACTGGGGTTTGTTGACCGTAACCTCGACTAAGCCTAACACTATCAGAATATCCATAACTGCAGACTTAGTTTTCCCCTTGGTGTTAGACTTGAGTTTCCTCTTCTTGAGCGCTTGAGACTCTGCTTTGGAAATACGGGACTCGTCTTCAGAATCACAGGCAAGAGGGTTTGATTCATATTCATGAACTGTGCCCCACCCTCCTTCACTACCATCGGCCATCCATATAAGTTTGTTGCATACCCTAACTTTTTCTCTCGTATCCTTACACAACTCTGAAGCATATTCTAATTTATCGTTATTTATAGCCCATTCCAGCTGTTTCAAATCATCATCGAGTCCTGAATTAAAGTCATATTGGAGTCTATTGCCTTCCTATTTCCAATTAATACTTTTTCAGTTCTCCTGCCGATAGTGAATTTTCACGTACCTCGTCCTTTCATGAATTTATTTCACGTTTTTGTCCTTTGAGTTCTGTCAAAATTTCTCTCAAAGCTCCATTAATATCACTATTTGTATCATTTTCCTTTGAATGTTCTATGTTGTCCACGTGTGACATGGTCAGGCTGGAAAACCGGTTTGTGAAATTTTTGTGTCTTTACCAGTCTGTAACCCGTGGCTGAATGACTATACACTTTTTCTTTAACGCACGAAATTTCCTAAATTTCAGTTGATAGCGACACCTATCGGAGCTTATGAACCAAGGGAAATAAATTTTTGTCTAATTCGTACACTTAAACGACAAAAATTACGTGTATTTCATATTATTGATTAGAATAGTAGTATATTTCTACACACACTATATAGGGTGCAAGGCTAGACATCAACAGTAATAAATACAGTGTAACCTCTCCAAAGCAACACCTTTTGGGAGAAGCAAAATTATGTTGTTGTTGTTGGGAGGTTAAATTAATAGTTAAATTGTACAGTGGAACAAATCATGCTGTTGTTGAAGGGAGGTTGCTCAAGAGAGGGGTCACTCTGGAGAGGTTGTACTGTATGACATATAGAACACATCACCAGACTTAAAAAAACATAAACCTACCATTCAATAGTTGAAACTTTCAAAGCCTTGAAGGTTATTTCTTCCGTTAGAAAATGTTGGTCTTCATTAGAATTTTTGATATTTATTTTGTGCCAAGATATCAACTTGTTGATTTTATTCTAACATATTACACCCCAATTGCATTCATTATAATTTATGTGAGAAGCCTCTGATAAATTAGTTTGAGGAGGATACACCACACAAGCACTTTCAGATTTTTCTGTAGTTTAAATTAATTGTTGTAAGGTAGTTGAAGCATTATGCCTATGATCAGCCCTAATATGTGTGATAATAACCCACCATTTATAGCACTTAAAATATTTTCTGAGGATATGCCAGCTAACTGACCTCTAGCTTCAACTTCAAATGCTAAATTTCATACTTATTGATTAGCTTTCTACTTCATTTCGATCAATTTTGACATAATTCTAATTGGATCTATTTCCTTTGAAAATCTCTAAGTAATTTGAGTTTTAATTGCTCTATATCTTCTTTACTTTCTTGACTTAAGTTATTTTACCAGTCGAATGCTGCTCCCATTACTAAAAACATGCCAAAAAAATTTAGCAAATAAACTGATTGCAGTTCTAGTTGCAGTACATAATACTCAACTGACCTTTAGCATCATTCTTTCAACTTTCCAACTAAATCACTTTAAAAGAAGGCACACTTGATTTGATGTTTTGTCCACTAGCACTGGTCCTTATTGTTGACTCATGTTGTCTCCTGTTTGAGGAAACATTGTTGTAGAAATTTCTGAACGCTCATTGTCTTTGTCTCTTGTTGTTTATGTTGGTCCTTGTGATCTCAACTGATATACCTCGATTTGACCTTGACCTTTACCAGATTTTGACTTGAAATGTTTTTAAATGGGCTATTCCTTGGTTAACTAGATTTTACCATTTTGTCCAGCAACAACACTGCTTACTAGAATGTTTTGATACTTATAGAGTTACATATTGTTGCCTTGACTGTTCCCAATTCACCCATATCACCCAAACTTGATTTGACCTTGACCTCTACCAGATTTGGCCTTTTTTGTGTTTAAAATGGCTATATCTTGGTTAACTAGATTTTACTAATTCCTCTATTACCAAAACCGCTTACTAGAATGCTTTGATGCTTATGCAGTTGTTACCTTGGACCATTCTCAATCCACCCATATCACTCATTTTGGCATTGACTTCTGCCAGATTTGGACTTGTAATGTTTTTTAAATGGAGCTACTTCTTGGTTAACTAGATTTTACTTTTTCATATAGCACCATCTAGCAAGTTTCATATAGCAAGTTTTGATACTTAAACAGTTGTTGTCTTGGAACATAGCAATTCACCCATATTAACCAATGTCAATTTGATTTGATTTGCATCATTTCTTTCTTGCATGTCTTAACCACATGCTATACCTATTATTTTGAGAAATAACACTTCAGTATTGATCGTATGGTTAATGCTGTAAAATATTCTTAAAACTCAGCAATTAAACATTCAGATTAATTAATTTATTTTGAACTATAATTCTGATAGCAAATGTGTAAAACCCGGAACTCGGACATGTACAATTACGATGTTAAGGCTTCCAATTTGTACTAAATAATTTTTGTATACTGTGAATATTAAATGCTGTTCACAACACACAAGGAGAGACTGAATTTATATCAAAGAGAAAATGTAAAATATTTCTCAAGAGCATGTGTATAACTTTATTATCTAAGAATACAGTTTTGTACATTTTAACTTTACAAATTTTGTTGAGAGGTTGTTGCTCTACAGAGGTTAGATTAATAGTTAAAATTATACTGGGAAGAAATCATGCTTTTGTTGAAGGGAGGTTGTTGCTCAAGCAAGGGCCAATCTGGAGAGGTTGCACTGTATTACAACAGATTTTTTTCTTTCATTTTATAACTTTTTGTGTGTAGTGTCTGTTATATACCTTTTCTAAGTTGTGATTTTTAATAATGTTGATTCATAGCACTACAAATATTAGGCTACACATTAGCGAATACAGGATTTATACCCTTAAAATGAGAAACAATGAAACTATTGCAACATAAACTTTGAATGGTTTCAGTCATTAAAGAATTTTGAATTTCAATATTTATTGAAGAACGATCATTCTTGTGAAAACCTGGAGTAGCCTGAAACATGATTTTTTTTTACTTACCTTGATCAACTGTTATTTTGTATCAATTATTGAAATATAATTGTATAATATATATACAATAGGTATATGTTTGATTTATTGTGTTTAAACAAAAATGAAAAAATTGTGCATCATAAAAATATTTCAATGTTTATCTCAAGAATGTGATATACAAATGTACTAGTCCCTCAGAGTTTTCAGATAAGTGCGCGTATTTACTTACTGCACCAAACAAAATAAACACTAAAATATTACAATTGGACATTTTCTTTAAAAGTAGAGTTTTATTAAACTATCACTCAATACTTATTAAGATATGTATGGCATCATTTCGAATCACCCCAAAGATATTATTTTTATCTTCTACTATTTTAGCCATTGTTTTAATTACTACCCAGAAGGTGAATAACAAATTTATAGCTACCAGTCCTGTATAATTCATAATCTCTTTTTTTAAGATACATATTATTAAGTTATCACATTTAGGTTCTGGGGGTTATTTTTGAAACCATCATACTCTCCGGTATGTATCAAAGTCTTCATCAAACTCATATAAATGTGGCTGGCTGTAAAGAACAAGTGTTTCTGATTTCTAGATGAAGCAAACGTTACATCAGAATCACTCAAGAGTTTGCATCCTCTTATATATGTTGTAAAAGAGAATGCAAACCACATATCGGAAGTACTTATTTATTATGGTATCCAACTGGGCAAAAATTAATCTTTACTTACATTATACCCAAGTTAAATGAATATCAGGCTGGTAGTTAATATACTGTTACAACAATTACATGATATACTCTTACATCTGACCTGACAAAATAGAAAAACAAAAAATTAGTAACCAAATTTTAATTTTAAATATTAAATTAGCTATGAAAGAAAAAAACTATTAATTCCATCTGAATAGTGTAAATTAAAAATAGTTAAATGTTAAATAAAAAAAATTTAGATACCCCTTTTTAACTAAGTATTAGTGAAATCGTGTGATTATATCATAGCAAATTAAAAAATTAGACATACAAATAAACATTCATTAAAATAGCCTACCCTTACAAGATTGTTTTAATTTTTTTATGTAATATTATCTACAATACACTATAGATTATTGTTAAAGATAGTGAAGGCACGCCCATATAGGAATATTCCAGAGGTGAAGGTAAACAAACTAATACTGTGGTATCATTCAATTTCGCTGGCATGAAATTTCGCGCAGATGCGAAAAAAGAAAGATTTGCGCGGTCGTAAATTCGCGCATTTTGAATTTTAGATTGCCTTTTTTCGCTTCAGCAAGTGTCATCACTGGATCACGTTCATGTTAATTACAGTGGTGCCCTTTGTTACCATGATTAATAAACAATATGACAATTGTCACCGATAATTGCTTGTTAATTGCCCCTTTATATAGATAAAGCGTGTCTGAGATCAATGCATGGATTAGCATGTAAATTTAAGGCAATTTTCGGGCCAACATCTTGTTATGGTGCCCGAGCAATTACTAAAAAACAACAGTCAAAGGTGCGAATAATCCCTTTCACTAGGAATGGTTTTAAAACATACAATTTATAGTTTGTTTCATTCTCTGTTCTACATGCTGTCTGTTGGAACCAGGCCTTTCTGACCCAGCTGATGCTTCAACTCTGAAAGAGAATACCCTTAATTAAATATGTTTATTCTTTCTTTGTAGGAAAATATCATAAAAGCTTTTCCTTAAAGGTATGTCTCGTTTCCCTTTTAATTCTCGAAAAAATCTTTACTCTCGCAAATTGGTAGTAACATAGCCGGAAGTAGATACACAACTTAAGTGCCATAGTATTGGGGCAATAAAAATTTCGGATGGTCTTTTATTAGCGCGGCCTTAAATTCGGCCACAAACGTAGCATGAAATATGCAAAAATTCGTCTTGCGCGAACAAAAATGATACCACAGTATCAAAAGATATCTGTTGCAGGTTGAATAGCTTTTGATGGGGTCCCCTTTTTACATGTGAGGGCCAGTTACCTGTACCTTTACTTCACTACTCGGGTTATCTTTTAGAAGAAAACAACAGAAAATGGTGGGGCAAATTACTGTTGTTTTTTTTTTCAAAAAATCAAATCCGCAAAATTATGTCCCCACGAAATAACCCTTTTAGTAAACACCATGAAAATTTTGCCCAATGAAAATAAATACCACAGTATTTGAAACTTTGCTACTACTTATTGACCTCATTTATATTCAAATCTATGTCAAGCATGCCCCCCGGGAGCATATCAGGGCATAACTGTGAAACCGTACCATCTACATTTTTGAAAATTTTACTGAAGGAAAAAACTCGGCTTTAGCAATCAAAAGTGTTTTGGTTCTTACATTCAGAGAAATTTTTTATAATTAAATAAGAAATATGTGAATCGATGTTTCTTTTCTAAATGTTTTTTTTTATATAAAAGAATGTTACTTAGAACAGTTTCATGGCCAAATTTGAAAAAAATGTCAAACTAAAATGTAAAATACATTTTTCATATTTTACTAGAATTTCACAAACAAAGTATTTTCAACAAGATGTTTTTGATGAAATATGCTACTTAGGACAGTATTCTAGCCAAATTTGACAACATCTCAAATTATTTTACTGTGGAACTGTTTTGGCTATTTCAATTTCTAAGTAAGCATTATTTACTGGAAGGTTTTCTTAATTATAATAGTCCGGCCACAACCTGTAAATGGTCAAAGATCAGTTAAGTCCATTCTGTAGGGCGAGTGGCATTTTGGAATGTTTCGGGAGTTCCGCAATATATAAATACCAGTTATTAGTCCATTTTAATTGAGATTAAGTTTATGTTTAGACAAGTACTTAGTCATTGTATTACTTACCCCTATTTTGAAGAGTAGAACAATCTTTGACCTTTCATCACGCCTCACCTACCGATTTCTGTCTGTAATAGTATGAATAATTATATAATGAAAATTTGTCAGAATGATTTTTAATAAATAATTATTTTGAGGTAATGTTATGACAAGATTATCTCATCTTCTGACAGGTTTCATTACAGGATTAGTCAAGGATACTGAAAGGTGACAAGAAAAGAAACAAAAAATATCCCAAAATGTGATATAAATTTTGAGAGCTGATTTGAATATTATTGGATAAGTTTACCATTCGGACAAAATTAATCAAATTATTTATTGATTGGTATTCACCTTTCTAATATTAAAGATAACCAAATTATCAATGATTTGGACAATATTGTTTTTAATTAAGTCTATTTAAAAGATGATATCTCCGGAGCTGTACCGTGCTGGTCAGTTACAGTTAATGACAGTCACACTAATTATAATCAATATACTCAGCTTTTATAGTACAAATTTGACATAATAATATGTTACAGTCAAACCTGTGTTTAAAGTCACCTCAGAATAAAGGCCACCCTATGAATAAGCCATTCTTTGAAAAACCGTCTATGATTATTTAGGGCAAACAGACCTCTGAAAATGATAGAATTGAATTATGGTAATTTCTATTTGTTATTATTGTATATAACATATCCGATCATGTTTAGACATATGGAATTACTTATAAATATTCCTATTACTAACATCTGGTACTAAATGGTCTCAGGTTACATATATGTATGAGGATATTTCTTGTCACTGTCACATCTCCATTGATCCACGAAGCATCAAGGTGTATTGATCATTTCCCTTTACATTTTTATAAATCGTACTTTTAAAACTTTTCTTTAAATTTGCTTTTTAAACTTTTCTTTAAAATTTGTCTTTTAAACTTTTCTTTAAAAATCTGTTATTTAGTCATTTTTATTTTCTTTAAAATTTGTTTTTTAGTTGTTTTTTATTCTCTTTAAAATCTGTTTTTTAATAATTTTTATTTTCTTTAAAATTTGTTTTTTAATTGTTTTTATTTTCTTTAAAATCTGTTTTTAGTAATTTTTATTTTCTTTAAAATTTAGTTTTTAATAGTTTTTATTTTCTTTAAAATCTGTTTTTTAAATCATTTTTATTTTCTTTAAAATTTGTTTTTTAGTCATTTTTATTTTTCTTTAAAATTTGCTTTTTAAACATTTTTGTTTTCTTTAAAACTTGTTTTTAAACATTTTTATTTTCTTTAAAATTTCGTTTTAAATGCATATATTTAGAAAAGCAAGGTAGACCTCTGGCATGGCTTAAAAACCTGTAAGTAACCTTGACTTTTCTTTTTAAAATTCCTTTTAAATGTATATATTTAGAAAAGCAAGGTAGACCTCTGGCATGGCTTAAAAACCTGTAAGTAACCTTGACTTTTCTTTTTAAAATTCCTTTTAAATGTATATATTTTGAAAAGCAAGGTAGACCTCTGGCATGGCTTAAAAACCTGTAATTAACCTTGTCTTTTCTTTTTAAAATTTCCTTTTAAGCATTTTTATTTAGAAAAGCAAAGGTAAAAATTTTATTTTATGATATATTTGATTTATTTTACCAACATTCCTTTTGAAATTTTAGCTATATGTATGAAATATGATCAATACACCTTTTTGACGCTTCGTATCTTAATTAATGTAAGGGTGACAAGAAATATGCCCATGCTTGATGCAATAACATAATTATTTTGATGATATCTGGCTAAAGAATCTAATAAGTTTTATTGAATTACAATTTGAAGTTTCTTTCCTTAATAATACATGATCATTTTTTCTAAATATAGAAAGAAATTCTATCAAAAACGATCAATAAATCTTCTTGATGCTTTGTAATTCAGTACAGATACAGGAGCAACAAGAAATAAGTTTGTATGCATGTTAGTTCTATGAATATAATTAAGTTATTAATTGATAAAAATCACAACTTTTATTATGAAAATGTAATTCTTTATTATAAATATTAATATAAACCAAATTATTATTATATTTAAATTAAGGCTTCTTGTTGCTTCTTTTCTAAGACCCAAAAGAGGAGAGAAAGCAAAATGGATCTTATCTGCGGATATGATCGAAAATGACTTTTCTCTCACAAATTCTATTTTGTCTCTTCTAATTACGCTAATTGTTTCTCATCATTTTAATTAATCATTTAAATAAATATTTTGTGGCAAGAAACAGCCATGTGTGTTTATAAATAGGAAATTCAAGTCAATTCTGAAGTTGTTACTCAGTAACACTGGGTAAGTTGTACTACTAGTATTTTCGTGCTGCTAGTATGGGTAAAATCTCTCATTAATCTGGTAAAATAAACATGAAACTGGTAAAATGTATCTAATTACAAAACTAAATATGTTAAGTACAATAATAGCAAATAGAAATGACCATAATTGCATTTAAATTTGTTGTTAAAAATTTAATTTAATTGTAATGTAAAATTTGTTTTTATCCTGAGCCAAGCAATTATCAGAATAAAAATGAATCTTTTGTGCCCAGTTTCATTTTCTGCTTAATAAAACTATACACAGCAGAAGAATTATCAGAGGCCCCTCTGCTTGCTGTTTTTTTTTACTCCACAGATAAGAATGTAGCTATTAATTATTTAGATATACTCATGGAGTTATGCCCCTTTTTTATTTGCCTACAGGATCCTGGTGGTTGAGTTTGATCAGGGTAAGGTCGTAAATTGTTTGTCCCTGCAACACACCGCTTTGACCTTAATTTGGGCTAAACAGCAGGTCAGGAAAGCCTGTCCTGATCAATCGGCTGGTCATGACGTGCCCTAGGTCATTTTTCATTTCATTAGTTCATAGGCTTCACGTTTTTGAAAAAAATGACCTAGAAGGCGGTGGCTCAAGGGCTAATAGGCTTTTTTTACTCTTATCTAAATAAGACCACCTGTAATTTTCCCTTTCTTTAAACTTAACATGTGGCATTGAATTTCATCAGAAATGAAGTGTTGAGATTAATGTTAGTTTGTTTACTTTAATCAGACTGATTATACCTACAGTGTAACCTGTATTTGGTGTCACCTCAGAATAAAGACCACTCTGTGACCATTCTTCTGTCAATAAAGGCCACATTTTGTCTTTCCTCAGGGTAACCTTTGTTCAAAGGTTTGACTGTATTTTGAATTCATCATATTCATGATTCTTTGAACTCAAGGTTTCTACCTGATTAATTAGTACGTTCATAATGTAATTGTAAACTTTGTGCTAAATTGAATATGCTAGAATGAAGTTTTGTTTGGAAAAATTTTATAGCCATCATACTGTCCTGAATACCAGACATAAGGTTACCCATTCTTTGGCTAGCGGTAGAAATGTGTGTGCTGAGATTGTCCTCATGTTCAGACAATATCTTAGTCATATCTACTACTAATTTAGTTAACCTACTCATATGCTTAGCTAGAATATTTACATCCTCCATAGTAGCTATCTCAAATAATCTCTTTGACTAAGAAAAAATGAAAGGAAGTAAAAAATGTTGATTTTGTGATCTATGATTTTCTATAATGACTTCGTGAATGGTTCTAGTTGTTTCTATAAGCTTCACTCCAGTTTCAGTACAAATACTATTTAATTGTTTTATTATGTTTTGATTAATACATGATTCCTGTTCATTGTCACATGATGGCAACAATGGACCATTTAGGACATCTTCAATTTCAAATGTATGACACCAGTCATTACTTGCAAGAACAATCCTATTACTGTGCAACCTCTCTAGAGCAGCACTCTCTTGAGCAACAACCCCCCTACAACGGCATGATTTCCCCCCACTGTAAGTTTTAATTATTGACTTTACCTCTCTAGAGCAACAACCTCTCAACAACAACATAATTTTGCTTCCATTCATTGTAATTATCTGACCATTAAATTCGGTACTGTTGTTTTTCCCTTTGGGATTAGTATAATGCTTACCTTATCTTGAGACTGAGCACACCTGTTCTGTGGTAATGTATCCACAACTGGTGGAGGAACATTTTTATGAATTGCATTGTCCTGCTCTGTGGCAGTATTGGGGTCTTGGCTTTTTGGTCATGGCTTTGTTTTGATTTTTGCTTTGAAAATTAATAGAGCAATGTTTAAATTATCTCAATTCTTTCTAGTAAAAAACATTAATTTGTATAATCAGATAGTATATTGTTTCTAGTAATGATTATTTTTATATCAGCTTTGTCCTGACCAACACCACCATAAGATATCCTCATCACTAACATCACCATTATTTTCACCACCAACACCATCATTAAAATCATCATCATCATCACCACCATCATCATTATGTTTCTAGTAATGGTTAATCTTTATGAGCTTTGTCCTTACCAACACCACCATAACCTACCCTCATCGCCAACATCATCATTATCATCACCACCAACACCATCGTTATAATCATCATCATCACCGCCATCATCATTATGTTTCTAGTAATGATTAATCTTTATCAGCTTTGTCCTCACCAACACCACCATAACCTACCTTCATCACCAATATCATCATTATCATCACCATGAACACCATCATTATAATCATCATCACCACCATCATCACTATGTTTCTAGTAATGGTTAATCTTTATAAGCTTTGTTCTCACCAACACCACCATAACCTACCCTCATCACCAACATCATCATTGTCATCACCATCAACACCATCATTATAATCTTCATTATCATCACTGCCATCATCACTATGTTTCTAGTAATGATTAATCTTTATCAGCTTTGTTCTCACCAACACCACCATAACCTACCCTCATCACCAACATCATCATTATCATCACCACCAACACCATCATTATAATCATCATCACCACTATCATCATTATGTTTCTAGTAATGATTAATCTTTATCAGCTTTATCCTCACCAACACCACCATAACCTACCCTCATCACCAACATCAAATACCTTAAAATGACTTTTTCTCATGATTCTATCGATGGATTATTGCCAAACTTGGTTTTTAGCATCTTTAGATAGTGTTCTATCAGATTTGCTGAAATAAAAATGGTTGGCCCCAATTAGGGGCCGCTAGAGCTAAAAATAGAAATACCTTAAAATGACTTCTTTTCATGACCCAGTGGTTGGATCATCACTAAATTTGGTCTGTGGTATCCTTCAGTCATCACAAATATTCCTTTGTAGTATCCTTTGATGGTCCTTTATTGAGTTTATTATTGTTCCCCATTGTTTGCCCACAAGTGTACCTTTATTAGCTTTTTAGTAACAAGTTAATTAATATTTATTCTGGTGAGCGATGTAGGGCCATCATGGCCCTCTTGTTGTTTAAATTAACATTCGTTTACTATTTCAAAGTAGTTTTTGTCCATAACATCACAACAAATATGATGAAAATATAACATATTATGAATTAGAACGCTTATGATGCCATGTCAGACAAAACAAACACTTCTTAATAGCAAAATTGTGAGTACATAGTGCATGATATTAAGTATGTATGATTAATATATGTTATAGAAAGTTAGATGTTTTAGGAGTACACAGAGAGTTAAATACTGTGACTGTTTAATGAATATATTGGATGAGATGAACGTTTCTATTTGCTGTGTATATTTTGATGGTCTCTTTGACTCATACTTAAATCTGTGACTGAGTACTTTTATCACTGCTTTTTATAATCTCTCTGCATAAATATGACTTATGAGAATTCTGTGTTCATGTTGTCTTGGAAATATTTAACAAAACTATTTAAGGCTAATTGTGTTTCCTTATGGATATGAGGGTCTTGTACAAATTGAACTTTTTTTCCACTTATTTACAGTCAATCTTGTATTAAGAGACTGCCCAAGGGAAATACCAAAGGTGGTCTCTTAATAAAATAGACTCTTAATACAAAACCTGAAGTTGCAGATAAATAAACTGTGACATATATTTAGGCAATACATGTAGTTGCATTGTTTCATTTCTCTTCATGTGTTTGTATCAGTATGTTATTTTTGCTGCACTGTACTTTATTTATTTTGGTACATAACATCATCAAAACTTACAGAAGTTGAAATCATAAAGAATGGAAGTTCATGATAGTTGTACATCTGATAGTAACAATTTATTATTATGTTTATCATTACAACATATAAGATTTATATCTTTAATGATAGCCTTGCAATAATAGTCAATGAAATAATCCATGTCATGAAATTCAGTCAGCAGTGGATTTAATTGGCTAACATAACATTCAGCATTTCTTAAAAAATTCTGTGATTTTAACTTGTTTACTATGGATCTCTGATCTGCAGTTCAGAAACATGTCTTGCAAGCCATTAAGCCATCCAACCATTTATCTTTTCCTTTATGCAAAGCTAAAACTTTCATTTTGTCCAACATAGAATGGGCATCACTCATAGACATCACCTCCTCCTCAATATAATCTCCACTATCATCATTATTATCCTCAACATCATCCAGTTCATCACAAGCTTTAAGTTCATTCAAAGTTTCACTGGCAGGAACACTCAAGTCAATTGTGTTATTATCACAAACTGCCAAGTTGGCATCAATTGTTGTAAGTTCTTGAAAAATTACAACCAGATAATGGGCCATCTTTATCACATACAAGGGTATATCATCATCATCATCACAATCACTTCCATCATCACTTTTATCACAAGGTAACACCAACTCATTTGACTTTAAACCTAACACATCAGTTCACATCAGCATTTATCTATTGTTGATTTTTCTATTTCATTCCAAACACCATTTAGCCAGTAAATTGCATCAAGAATATAGATCTCTCTTAATACAGTTGAACCTACTTTATCACTTCTCTCCATTAAGTTACTAAAGCTGTCTTTTTCTGTATTTAAGTTTCATGGCTTGAATTATACCTTGATCCATAGGTTGAGACAAGGCAGTTGTATTGGGTGTGAAAAACACTTCACTTAATGTTTTGGTATGACACTTTTGGATGAGAGGGGGCATTGTCTAGAAACAGAAGAATGTGACATCTTTGTTTTCTCATTTGGCAATCAACAGAATAAGCCACTTAGTCATTAATTCAGATGTCATCCAGGCCTTCTTGTTATTACAAGAGATCACAGGGAGCTTGTCTATCTTAATTTTGCTAAAACATCTAGGACGAGCCAAAGTTTCTCTCCAGTCATACTAGCACATAGGGATATTGTCAATCTTTCTTTATATCTTTTTCTTCCAGCATGTTCTTCACCTAATAAGTATAAAATTTAAACATTTATAAGATAATATTCTATGAATGACTCAACTGAGAAATATGGACTATTTGCTATAATGTCTGAAGAAGAATTTGTATTCCTGGAAAACATATGCGTGTAAATAAATAACCAATGACAAACATCGGTATTGAGGCACAAATTAGGAAAAATTAAGATTAAATGGTAAAATGGTCATATCGTTAACTTTAACCTTGTAAAAATCTGTAAACATATAAATACCCATATTTAATACCCATCCATCTTTGTATGCACCAAAAACATGAAATTAATTACGTCATACATGTTAAGTTTATATTTTAGCTTAATATATTGCATAATAATCTTGTTAAAATAAAAAATTGGGTTTAAAATATCCGTCGGTTTCTTCACCATTACGCATGTGACATCATTGGTGCCCGCCATCTTGGATGATAGCTTGTGAGGCATAGCAACAATTACTAGGGAATGTGCAATTATATATTTAGAAACAACCCAAGGTTTATTAGTCAGTTCAGATTATGCCACTTTCACTAAGGAAGTTTTATATTTAAAAAAGCACAAAAAATTACCTTTGAAATGATATGACTTCTTAGTTTTGTCTCTATAGAACAATCCTGTTTTGTCCATGTTAAAAGTGTTCTTGGGATCATATCCTTCATAGATCATTGGAAGTTTACTTTTTCAACTTTCAACACTATCCTTACATCCCCACGTTCACCTGACATAGTTCCTAGGACAATATTATGGTGTTTCAAGAATGAAGCTAGCCAACCGGTCGATGCTTTAAAAGTTGTATTTCCCAACTCACTAGCAAATTTGAGTGCTTGTTGCGAAAGCAACGGTCCTGAAATGGGTAAATTCCCTTTGATAGCGTCTTTAAACCACTCAAACACAAGATCATTAATATCCTCGTTACCGGTAAATCTACATACACGTTTCCTGTCCCCAGACACATTGTTTTCAAATTCATTTAGAACTTCCACTTTCCTTTTCAGAATATTCTGAATCTGGTTTTTTCCGACCCCCATTTCATCAGCAATTTTGCATGCACTCTTAACCTTGGCTAACTCTATCACTCGAACCCTATCATCCAACGTTAATACTTTATGTTTTGCACTTGACATCTTATCCGAAATTTTGAACACAAATATCTTCACAGTAATGATTTAATTCAATTTGATTATGTGGAACGATTTATGATAAACAGCTGATTATATTTGGTCAAGTTAATTTACTGTGTTTATGCATAAAGGCAGAGCATTGTCTTGTTTTTGATGATTTGATTGGATGATACACATTGAAAATCATTTACACAAATGGTCGTCAAACTTGTACTGTTCCTTATGTTTTTCACATATTTGTCACATGTTAATTGCCGACACCTGTGTTTGCACATCATGTTCTGTAGGAAATAATGGTTTGACGTTTAAATGGTTGCTTAATGAAAAGATCAGTTGTATTTTGCTGACAAATTAGTGGTCACTTGTCGTGTTGAAAACGGTCGCTTAATACATCAAAAACATAGTGAAAAAACGCTCGGGGGATTTTCAAGTGGTCGCTTAAGAAAAAGACGCTTAATACACATGGTCGCTTGAGCAAGATTGGCTGTATATGTTGAATAGCTAAAATTGCATGTATGACATTGATAATGAATGTGTAAATGTTGGTGTATTATTTTATTATTTAATATTTTATTGATAGATTTTTTTGTATGTTAATAATAATTGAGATTTCTGTTTTAATATAATTGTGATGTTTTCTGCAATTTGATTGTATACAAATAGGGCACCAATAAAAGTTAAGTTAACTATCTTTATATCCATTCCTTACAAAAATTTTATGAAGAAATGTTTTCATCACTAGTAAGGATAAGGAGTTTATAACACCATACAATATCCATTGGTTCCTGTAGTTAATTTTAACTATGTTCATGATGTACCCTGCTCATGCAAGGCAGAGCAACAGATAAGCTGCGTATTTGTGTATTTACTCAATTAAATGTACAAAATACGCAATTGAAACGTATCACATCCGTATCAAAAAGCAATTACAAAAGCCAAATACCCAATTAAAATACTTATGATGCGTATCGAAATTGATTTTCATGAATATACATGCATATCGTCATTTTATTCTGTCAGTTGTTCCTCATAGTCTTGGGCAACATAGCAATGCAGTCCAAAAACAACTAAATGTGTTCAGTTTGGGAGTGTGTATTCCCTGGCCCTAGTGCAGGGAAATAAGAAAAATGAGTTTCAGAAAACCCAATAATATTTAGCAAATACCCAATTCAAAATGACATGATGAAATAATACCCAATTTACTGAGAAAGCTTATCTGTTGCTCTGGCAAGGTATAGAAGAGTTTGATACAACATCATTTACTTGCTACATTTTTCATGAACTGCTGATGTTCTTTTCAATTTTTTAGTTTCTCAAGGTATTTTCTTACTCTATCTCATGAAGATTTAATGTTTAGGGTCATTGTTTTAGGCATTTGATGATAAGCATCTAGACCTTAATGTTCTTCTAATGTTAGACAATGTCACATTTAACTTTTCTATGATAAATGTAAGATACAATTGTTCTTATATTATCTGTAAGAAAAAAAATAAAACCCATAAGTTTTTAGAATTACATATTTTACTGGAGTGTAGTACTTTCCACAGTCTTTATAAAAAAATGCTGATTATTGACGTAAACTTGATTAGCTCTTGTAACATGAATTCCAGAGTGATATAATATAAAAGTATATTTAAGAATATCAATGAAAATAAAATAGTTTGACATCACAAAATTGAATTCTAGTGTTACACTCCTGTTTTCACTTATGATCTTATGTGACAAACATTTGACTCCTGAAACAAGACTCCTCTTCTCTGATGACAAGCATGAGGCGTGCTCTCTTGAAAAATAGAGATAATCAATATGCTTGTTAAATATATTTGAGAAATTGGTTTAGGTAAAAAGTGTTACACTCCTGTTAAACATGGGTTTTGATAAATATGAAATAACTAAGTGAATTGCATGACATGCACATAAATGAAGACTATAGTTACAACAGACAAACATGTTAGTTAACTAGTTTCTAGCATATAATTGTAGATATTGTTTGTATTTCATGCAAAATGAAGGTCAATCCTAGGTATGCCTTATTTTCAAGAAAAAATTGCCAATAAGTCATGTTAAACTAATTCTTACATTAAAAAGATGGAACAAATATGTTAACTGTTGACCTTAGATATCGTATTTTGTACTGATGAAAGATTAAACACTTTTTATTTGGTGGTTTTGTAATACAGTGCAACCTCTCCACAGTGGCCCTCTCTTGAGCGACAACCTCTCTTCAACAACAGCATGCTTTTTCCCCATTGTATGACTTGACTATTTATATAACCTCTGTAGAGCGGCAAACTCTCAACTATGACATAATTTTGCGTCTGCCAAAGGGTGTTGCTTAGGAGAGGTTGCACTATAAAGCATTCCTGAAAAATGACTTTTTAAAAAAATTCACACAAAAAGTGTTTTTTTTTTGGCATGTTTTTATTGCACCATTTGCAAATGGTTTATTCAAAAGAAAAAATATTTTACAATAAAGTTAACAATATAGAAATACAAATTTTAGAATTCAAATTTTCTATAAATATTGTGTTATTTTATAGTGAAAAGTAAATTTTGAATAACCCCTTATTTTTTTTAAACTACCCATCCAGAGACCTGTTTCAATTTTAAGCATTGCGTCTAAAATTTTTGAGACAGTTTCTGTGAACAATATTGTTCGGTGAATACGGATGTATATGAGGAACTTGACTTCCCCATAACGCAAGAAGATGTTCTCACAGCAATTAAAAATGTCATGTTGTTGAAAGATGTGTAGTATCTTTTATCAGTGTTTAAGTTAAATAAATTCCCCCAGTTTTACAGGTTAATTGGTTTTATCTTTGTATTAGAATGGATTAGGTCTGGAAAATAGTTTAATGCTGGGTTGAAGAATGGAATGCTATGATGTATAGACCATGTGATCATATAGAACCAACTAATCATGGTTATTAATGTATGAGCTAGGCTGTAATGATATTTATTTCCACATTCTTTGCTTATCAACAAAACTTCATTGAATTCATTCTGTGATAAAATGAAATCTTAGGAATTAATTGCTCTGACTCAACTTTTGTGTTGGTATGTAAAATCTCTTCTGGGTAATTGATATTCACAAAGTTTATCCGAAAATTTTCTGCATTCATGTTTTGCTTTTATGGTAAATTGAAATTTTTAATTTATAATTTTCAATTTATGAACATGATGATATGCAATTCTAAACCTAATTTAGGTGAAAATTTTACAAAATGTTATATGTGGAGAAGTTGCCGGCACCTTGTGGAAGGGTAAGTTAGTACTGGTCAATATACAATCCAGGAAAACTGGTTAGGTGAACCACTTTCCTTATATAGCTGAAAATTTGTTGAAGAATGTTATTAAACCCAGTGAAAGAAAAAATAAAAAGTTCATGCAAATTGAAATTTTTAAAACTGAAAAAACTGGAAGATACACAATTTTGAACATATTTTATTGATGGTTTATAGGACAAATGTGACAATCATGTCTTCCATTCCATCTGTCTGCATGTCACAAAATCATGTTCAGCACAAGTCCTTTTTACCCGCCCCTCTCTTGTGGGATGTTCAGCGCATCTCCTTTTTACCGCCCCTCTCCTGTGGGATGTTCAGCACGATTCCTTTTTACCTGCCCCTCTCTTGTGGGATGTTCAGAACAAGTCTTTTTTACCGCCTCTTTCCTGTAGGATGTTGAGATGATTGTTGTACTTTCTCTTATTGTAATTAGCATATTTAAACTATGTGAAAAAATATATGATAAGGTCATAGGTCAAATAACCATACAGTTCTTTCCTTAGTGAAGGCTGTAACAAAATGTCAACCTCCTTAGGAAAGCACTGACATGTAACATGTAAAATGAGGCCATCTTCCTGACCCGAAAAATCGGTCGTAATAATTAGGTGGTCTCATTATCAAGTCGAATGATAGGGGAGTTATATAAAGCAGGTTTGAAATTAAGGTAAGACCTGGGTAATGGGCAATATTAAGAACATAAAATTGCACACTGTATTGTTATTTTGTATCATAGTGTGTATCTAAATCCAAAATATTAAAAAAAATTAATTGCATTGTTTTAATAGCTATAGGCATTTTTGTAAATACCCATTTTCAACTATTTAGCTGCAAAATAGTCTGACGTCTTATTTACACAATACTCTTACTTTTCTTAAAAAAAGAACAAATCAATGTTTCAACAAGTATTCTATTCATCTATATATATATATATATATATATATATATATTGTTTTTTATATATATGTATATATTGTACAAAAAAAAGCACTTGATGAATATTAAATTAGGGTTCAAGAAAATGTAAGCAAAAATATGTCATGATAAAGGCTTGAAATGGTGCTTTTCAGGATTTGCCTGTTTTCATCAGATTTTTTCCTTAGTCCAAAATTTATACATTCAAATTCATGTAACAATGTAAATTTGGTACCAAAATTTTCTTCAAAGAGTATATAATATACTGCTCATCACGAAACTCGCGGTACTAGAGATGAAAATCAGGAAAGAAAGTATTTAATAAACTTTTAAATATCTATCCCATTTCAAAAGTCAATTTTGATCAATTCCTTGAAAGAGACACATCTAATCATGGACTGAATCACCATGGTCTTAACTTAATAAAGTCATATGAATATCCTATTGTCAGCCATCTTGAAAAGGGAGGTCATCACTAAACTTGCAATAGACTGTGTCATGTGCTTATTTTCAATAATGGGTTACAATCATATGGTACCAACATGTAAAATAAATTTAGAGACTTTTGGCTTAATTTGTATGTACCTGTCTACAAAATTTGCATAACATTTAGTGTGAGTATGCCTAATTTTGGCAGACGACATGTAAACAAACAAAATGTATTGATACAACTGATGATTTTTAATCAACTTTTGTAATTTTGGGGAGAAATTGATAGAATAATGTTATTTCAATGAAACTTTCCGAGATTTGACTTATGGTGAATGAAAATTTTGTTTCTTTGGCAAAAACAAAATATAGGTCGGCTTTAACCGATGCAAACACCGGTTAGAGTAAATATGGCGAGATTAGTGATGACGCGAGTTTAATGATGGCGAGTATAATATATATAAAAATAGAACACTTTTACTGTCTGTTTTTTTGTTTTTCAGACAAATCGAAAAACGAGTCTATCCCCTTAATTTTTTTATGCAAAAAATGCTTAAAATGTCTCAATTGTGACTAGACAAGCAATTTTTCGTCCAAATGACATACCTGGTAAAAATTAAGTTGTTATCATTTTCTTTTATGAAAATGTGTGTAAGTTCAGAACACAATGCCTTTTTTAACACCTTCAAGTATTTTATGGGATTTTTTAAGGTTTTAATGAATGTTATAGCAACAGACAAGTAGTTTTTTTAGGCCATTTCTGACTATGTTTGCCCATTAAAAAATAAGACTTAATATTTTTTAATTGCAGAAATGTTGAATGCAAAATATGTAAAGTAATAACATTGTTTTACAATACACGATCTTGTATGTGAAAATAAAATTGTGGTTAAACAAGAATACGTGTGGAGCATGTATTTCAATAGAGTTATGTGTATTGGGATTATGAAAAAAAAAACATTACATGTTCTGTAGTCTGTTTCTCAGTGATGATAATTCTACACCGTGTAGGTGTATAAAAAAAACACATGAATGAAAACATCACATTGAATAGTAAGTAAATAACGTTTTACAAGCGATATTATTCTAACTACTGAATAACAATCGAATATACTAATCCGAGTAATAGTAAAACTATGTATCTGATTATACTAGTTTTGGCATAAGTTAATTATTTACACGACATCTTAATGCCTGTAACGCTAGTGTACAAATCATTATTGTGAATCAAAGGTCCATTGTTTGAAGCCATTAGTTGACTGACTTTGTGTTTAAAGCACATATGAGTCATTTCCTAGGTTGTTTAGTATTTGTTGTCCTCTCGCAAAGAACATCAACTGGGGTTGGGGGAGAGCGCACTGGTGGGTGCCCAAACTTGCATTTATCTGGAGTCCTTCACATTTGCGTCGATTGATGACATTTTAATGAAGGTTTTGATTGTCTGTTGAAGTGATCTGGAACATGAACAAGATCAGTCAGTTTTTGGATTTAGACTGGCACTCTTGGCCTGTTGTTGCTTTGGGTTGGGCTGAGAGCGTGTTTGTTTCTTCACAGGGCTGTATTCTGCATCAGTACTATTAGCAGATTCTAAGGTGATATTGTCACCTTTGACGTTACAAACGAGATGGCTAAGATGGTCCGTTTTGGCTCACCTGAGTAAAGATTTTGACTGATTCGAACTGATGACCTACTATTTTGAAACCAGACACCACATGTTTAAACGTGTCCAAGATGTCATTAAGACAAACATTCTGACGAGGTTTGGTAAATACATGTATACAATCAACACTAAAACCACTAGAATGTTAACAAGGTTTTCCAAGGTGATTTGACCTGGTGACCTAATTTTTTACCTCACATAGCCCTTTTTTGAACTCGTTAGAGATATCATCACCAATGACCAATTTTTAATACCCTCTGATTAAAATGTGGTCTCTAGAGTGTTCACTAGGTTTTTCTTCCATTTGACTCAGTGACCTAGTTAATGACCCAACATAGCCCTTTTTCACATTCGTCCGAGATATCCTCAAGACAAAGCCACAGACCAATTTTCAAGACCTTTTGACCAAATATGTGGCCTCTAGAGTGTTCACAAGGTTTTCCTCCCATTTGGCCCAATAATCTAGATAAATGACCCCCCACCTAGCCCTTTTTCAAATTCATTCGAGATATTATTAAGACAAAGCCACTGACCAATTTTCAAGACCCTTTGACAATAAATGTGGCCTCTAGAGTGTTCACATGGTTTTCCGTCAATTTGACCTGGTGACCTAGTTTTTGACCTCATATAATCCTTTTTCGAACTTGGAGATATTATCACAACTAAGTCACTGACCAGTTTTAAAGATCTTGTGATGAAAAATGTGACCTCTAGTGTTCACAAGGTTTTTCTTTCATTTGCCCTAGTGACCTAGTTAATGACCCCATGTAGCCTTTTTTCGAATTTGTCTGAGATATTATCAAGTGGAATTCACTGATCAATTTTCATAACCCTTTGAATAAAGATGTGACCTCTATAATGTTCACAAGGTGAATGCCAAAGCCGCACGAAGCCAGACTTAGACCCATTAATATAGCTTACTCTGAGCACTTTGTGCTCAGGTGAGCTATAAATGAGGGAAGTTATACAAAAATTGCCTGGGATAGATTATTGTACTAGGCCATTGCACTTCCTCTCGTCTCTGTCGATATTTTAAGTACAAACTCAACCGTTCAATACTTCAATAGGAAAAGGGAGGTAATTAATAAAGGTAAGAATTATCAATAGCCTCTATTCATTTGTGAAGCTTCAATAGGTTATCAGGTATGATATAAATACAAAAGGGGAAATATGTTAAGAACGGGTTAGTCATATTTTCGATTCTTGGTCAGTATGCTGTTCCTCTCATTTATTGCAATCAATGTATTAAGTTTCGTCTATATACTTTCAATACTTTATGGATCTCATGCTCCAGACAAGTATAATTTCAATAGAAAAGGGGAGAAGATAGGAGAGATATGCTTTAGACAAGCATAATTTCAGCATAAACACTTTTAATATGCAGATTATTAAACTAGAAGTCACCAAATGGCAATATATTGAACCATTTAGGCACTAATTACTGTCCTTTTTACAGTCCGAACAAGGTCAAACACATCATTTTTTGCTCGTCAAACTCCAAGTGTGACCTCTAGAGTATTCTTGACCTTTGTGATATGGACCTGGGTCTTGCGCATGACACGCCGTCTCATCAATTGTGAACAATTGTGCCAAGTCATTTCAAAATTCATTGATGCAAAGGGAAGTTATGGTCCGGACAATGTAAGACAGACTAACGCACACACGGACGGACACACATACACGGAACTGCCATTTTGACTACTATGTCGAGCTCACTGCAAGCAGGCTTGCAAAAATAATGCAAGGCAGAGTTATGGTTCTTGGTCACTAAAATTTTACTATTGTATAAACTCAATCCCAAAAGTACAGACCCCAAATTTATATCTCATCTTTGACGGGAGACACTAAAGCTAAAGCAGGGTTCATTCTGGTTGCAATTTGTGTGAGAGAAAAAATCCCATTATGGCAAAATCAGTGATATATTTCCAAATTTTGTGAGATTTTTTTCCAAAGCAGAAAATACCCATTTTTCCAGACAAAATACATTGTAGTACAAACATGTGTCTCTGTGCATTTCTTTATTAAAAAACAACAACACATTGTCAATAAAGCAATGACAAAAAACAGAAACTTATGACTATAGAGTATGGTCAGAAATTAATTCTTTTTGAAAAGAATTCTGGATTTCTCTGACCGCCATACTGCGACTACGAAAGTTTCGAAACGCTTGTAATTAGTAGTGAAGATAAGATGAAAGCTTCGCAGTGATTAAGAATAGATGAGTGGTTCTCTGCGCTCTGTCGATAATAAACATGCGCCTTCGTAAACAGGGGAACCAATTGAACCGAATCGATAAAAGCACAGAAAAGTATTTTAAAGACCGAAAAGGTCATTTTGTCGAAAAATTCGCAGTGCGATTTTTTTTCGCT
Organism: Lutraria rhynchaena; assembly: GCA_008271625.1. NCBI lineage: Eukaryota > Metazoa > Mollusca > Bivalvia > Venerida > Mactridae > Lutraria > Lutraria rhynchaena. The sequence continues at coordinate 383,110 of VIBL01000201.1, forward strand.
TTGAGAGTTTTTTATGCGATTTCAGCAAAAAGAACGCGAGAATATCGCGCAATCGCACCCCAAAATGATCCCTGCTAAGGCAAACTACTAAGACTCCGAGAACAGGAGAAATGGTGAACTCAATTAAACTGAAACACTTGACAAATGCTTATATCCATATCAAGAGCGACACAAAATGCAACTCTACTTGTTTATTTAATTGTACTGTTTACAAAAAATAACAAAGCTAATACATCATAGTATAAAAAGTGTATATTGATTATGAAATTTGTCACTCTCAATCATTATCTGGGTCTGATTGGTTTAGATTGTTCTGAATTTGAGACAGCAAACACAGTATCTGGCTCAAGTTGGATTGGAAGTGGATTGTCGTGGAACAGAAACATTTTATTAAGTTTCTAATACATAATAACATTAAATAAGTAAAAATAATTATTTCACAATCTAAATCACTAATCTATAAATGTTTATCTCCTCCTGCATATAAAAATAAAAAAATATTACATTAATGGGTAAAGAATCTGATGAACCAATGTCTGTGTTCTGGAGAGAAAGAAGCTCATCAGTAATATCAGATAACTCATGTTGGGGAACATCTTGCTGAGACAGTAATGTTTGTGAGGCTTCAAACAGTTGCTTTTTTATACTAATTGTGCTCATGGTGTGAGTGCCTTCTCTCTGAAATTGAAATTAATCATGAAAGTCTGAAAACATTATTAGCAAATCCATCAGTCTATATCTCAGAGGATATCACACTAGATGTTGTAAGTTCTGATGATATGCAAACTATAAATGTCTGTCCAATTTTAAAATTCAACTGTAAGATACAACATTATTGGGCAAATATTTTATGATAAATTGTGTATCTTAAAAAAGTAGTTAACTTTTTACAAATATCAAAGGCAGCTATTGACATATTAACTGATATGCAATGACATAAGGTTTTCCATAACTATTAAGGTATTAATGCAGAAAATTTGTAACATAGAAATTGCTATGCTTAATCTATCCGGTATAAACCTAAGAGAAATATCCAATGGAAGACTTGATTGAATAACCTAGGTGTCGTGTTGACATGTTTGATAGGATCTGTTACTGATCGGCATATTAAATAAAATTTGCAGAAAGATTGATCGATGTCCCTCATAATTGTTATAAAATTACATGTTAGGTGGTGTGAAACTAGCTCAAATCGAAATTACATTGTTCATATTATTGAATTTATTATGATATGGAAAATGACCTCAGTACGTATCAGTCGATAAATAAACTTACTTGTAATAGAGTAAATCGGATCAGGATGGTCCGAGGTTGGCCCATTGCCCCCAACAAAATGTTTGGAACAAATATTAGTCCATGTGTGTACATTTTCCGTCGTGAAACCCTCTCGCTTGCGCACTCACATCCAGCATAGACATTTTTGTTGTTGAAGTTTGGGTTTAGGGAAAGGAATCCACCACATGTTGTTCATATTTTCCCAGTCCCCGTAGTGTGTGTCATTGTTACACAGACCATAACATTTGTCTAGAAGCCTCAGTTGATTTTCGTTTTTCAGTTTCGAAATTTTCCTTATTGTCCTCCATGATTTTCAATCAAACTGGTGACAGAGTTTGTCTGACCTGTTTTGCAAGCCGCCGAATGGCATATCAGCAGTGCTGTTTATGGTAACAAATTGTTATCAACGATCTCTCATATAGTTTATGAATGAAACTACTTTGACTGAAATTTGGCTGTCTAAAATATTGGTACTATGTAAATTGGGATTCCAGAAGTAGTTCAGCAATATTTATGCACCATTCTGTTGATTTTGATGTTTTGCATAGTTTTACGGCTGTGTTACAGCCATCTGATTTTGACTTGAAAGCAAATAGCCATTGAAGTGTAATATTGAAAATATTTTCGCTCTATTTTCTCAGTCGGTTTCAGTCGGACGGATACGGAAGCTCTTCGTTATGTAATAAAATTGGATCCGAACGACTCTTCAGAATAGCTACATTATTGTTTGTTCCGAACAACAAAAATCAACAAATTTGCTTAATTTCCACTGAAACCATGAGATAGTCTACTTTATTATTAGAGTGACTGAGTACAAAATAGACTAGAATATATAATTTAGGAAATTATGAAGTCAGTTTATTAAAATTATAATATGTGTGTTAAATGTTGTATTGAAATGAACTTAGTTGAGTTTAATTGCAAATAGTGTGAAATTGAACTTCCTAGAGTGGCGAATTAGCGGTTGTTATTTTCCTTCTTAGTGAATTTAAATGAATTAACAAATGATAATAATGATAATTATAGTGGTCATGATGATGATAATGATGATGATGATGGTAATGGTTGTCATGCCGTTGTTCATCTTGATGATGATGACTGTCAAAATAATTGCAATAATAAAAGTTATGTTGTTGATGGTGGTGATGATGAGCAGAAATATCGCGATGATAATGATTAATTGACGATGATGATTGCGATATTTGTGATTATTTTATGATTTAAAGCTCCATAATTTTCTATCAAAACGTATGTGACTTATACGTTTCAAGTTTTTACAGTGAAATTGAGCAGATGAATATATCATATAAGACATATGTCATTTTTACAGTTGGGTGTGTTACACATGTGTTACATATTCAATTTGTGACATATAAGGCTGAACAGTGGCCTGCTCTTTGTTGGCCATATCTTCAACCTTCACCCCAGCACTAACGCAGCACCACAAAAAAAAATGGCTTGCAAAATATAACATCCAAAATTAGGGGTCCCAGATATATGAAATTGAATTCTATCTTCAGTTTTCTTCACTTCATTTTTTGCACAACCAAATACAATTTTTATGCAATGTCTCAAAGTCTTCCTTACGACCGTGCCAACATCCCGCTTACATAGATTTTTGCCACAGCTCGGGTTTAAGCCCCGATAACCAAACTCTTTCTTTCACACTACCTCAGAAATTGTACCTGGCACAAATAAGTTGCATTGCAACAGCTGTCAGAAGAATAACATTTATTTGTCACATTTAGCGAGGCAAGCAGGCATTCAGTACAATGGCTAATGAATGTATATATGACTGCTTTCATACGACTTTCACAAATAACTAGACTAACAAAATCTTGATATAGCATTACTTATATAAATAATGAAAATTCAAAAATTAATGTAAAATATCAGATGCAAGCTTTTTTTAGACTAAGTATGATGAAGGTCTTATCATTATTGTTTTTAACACCTTTATCTGAGCATTTCAAAATAAAACTACACAGTACATGGTACATATCACTTGCTATTTCCGTCTGTAAATATTTGTATAGATCATATTAACCCATTCCCGCTGGACTACGACTTTTTTGTTGTCTATCGATAGCCGCTCAACTACGCATATTTTGTTGTCTATCGATAGCCGCTGGATTGCGACTTTTTTGTTGTCTATCGATAGCCGCTCAACTACGCATATTTACGCGTCTGGTTTAAAGTGCGTATTTAGCCATTAAAAACTAATATTCGAACCTTAAAACAAACCTATACATAAATAATAAACATTCGCGAAACCAATAATCAAAAAAAAATGTGTAGTTGCTATGAAAACTTTTGTCGTAATTTACCTTTAAAAAGTGTTACTCCATAATATGAAACACGATTATTCCACACAGACAGTAAATTCTCCACAAAAAATCAATACTTGTATCCCTTATGAAAATTACGTCACAAATATTTCAAGCAGACAAAACATTGACCTATTTTTAATTTTGCACTAGAAAACACGCGTCAAGGTCGTTGTCAAAAATAAACGTCCAATGAAAAGTCGATAATTCATTGATCACGCGGGAATTCCCCATACAACACGTGTTAAGGGTCGGTGATTGTTTCCGAAGTTGACAGTCATAAAAGACGACTTCCTGTGCATATTTCGGGGCCATAAAACCTGCTGACACTGTGTGACCCGTTACGTAAGTATATGTAATTGTTAATTGAAATTTATTTATGATGTTGATTGGAAAAAAAATGCAGCCATGGGAAACTTAGCGATTATTTAAGGTCCGTGACATAAACTTACGACTACGATCACCAAAAGCTTCAGCTGTCTATAATTTTTGTAGACATGTTGTTTACGTATTTTTTTTAATTATGACAAATATTTTTGAAAGTGATTCAGATGAGTCTGATTTTTCTGATTTTGAGTCTGATGATTTATTGTCTGACATTAAGATTCCTTCGCTCAATAAGAAATCCTCAGATTATGATAATGATGATACTTCCTAATGATGAATGAACGTTTCGCTAGGCTACGGTGTTTTTTTTGAAAAATAATTATAAATGATGTTTTGTTTATTCAATAATTTAACATTTCATTGTTGTAAAGTGTTATATATGCAGCATAGTAGAATAAGATATATATATAATGATTTGAATAGAGAAATGATCTCAGATACTGTCTTCCTAAAAGTCATGTCTGTAATTTTCAATAAATAAATAAACAATTAAATGAAAAAGAATATTCATTGTTTTTTTTTCTGTCTTTGATGTGAAAATATCAGAAAAAATGCTTTATTAAAAAATATAACAGTAGTCTGTGTGCTCAAAGGGAAAACTTAAATTTATTTTTACATTGTTACTGTGATTTGTTGGTAATAAGATTCATTACTGTGATTGCTTATTTTTGTCATTTTTATCTTTCAGATTGAACAATTTGTTGAGAGGTCGGGACCAAATATTCCTGTTGACTTAAACATCTAATTCAGGAACATTATATCAGTCACTTTAAAGGGAATATCTACCATCATTGTTTGTGTAGCAAGTTTGGATTGTAATAAGTACTGATTAGAAATCCAGGAATATCTGGTGTACATTTATTCATTCAGTTGGATTAGGAAATTGGTCAGTGTTAGTGTTATTCATTTATTCAGCCAGATGAGGAAATACATCAGTGTTATTTAGTTTATTTATTAAATCTATCCTATTCTAAAAATCACAGTTGACGATCTTAACATTATTTTGAAAACAGTGGGTTCCCAAGAATAAAATATTTCAACATAAGGAACTTTGGAGCTTCACATTCATCAAAAATAAGTGACAATACGTAGACTGTTACTATGTCAATTGTTCACATTTTTTAATATAACTATTTAATATTTATGAAATTATAACTGAATGACATGTGTTATATATTCTGTGTATTTGTTGAATTACTTTTTATTTGTTATAGTCTTCATATCAACTGGAAATAACATCATTTATCACTAAAAATCATATTTTGTCCTGTTTATTTCTCCATAAAATCACTTTGAATTTAAATACAGACAAAAAAATGGTACCATAAGAAAGGAAATTTAATTCTCTACAAACTTTACATTCATCATAAAATGGTTAAACCATGATTTATTATAGTAAATTCAGTTTAAACACAATAGGTATCAGATTTAAATATTTTCCCTATAAACCCTGATGGTACAGTGTACACAGCTGATACCTTATCTAATGGTTACTGATAAGCCATATACTGGTAGCACTGTATGAATTTGTTATCTGATTTAAGTTATCTCTAAGTGGTAATGGGTTAAGATAAAATGGAATTACCCACGATCAATTTGGGGCTCGAACTGGTTCTGAAATCTCAAACAAACATCCATTTACAATCATTTTCGCTGTCAAAATATGTACATGTGTGCACACCTTTAGAAGGTGCTATTGCTCCATGGGTGTCCCAGTTACCTACATGAGGTCTCAAATGATAGCCAAAACCTATACGTACACGACCATGTGTCATATAGGTATGCACTATGACTTATTGGCTCGAACCGGCACCAAAACCTCTCACAAGCGTCCAATTACTCATACATGCAGTTTCTATACATAAAACCCTGAATGCACACCTTAAGCATGCTATGACCCCCACGAATGCCCCAGGTACCCGGAAACGGCCTCAAACGATGATCAATACCTATACCTACACAACTTTGTGACATAACTTTGGGATTCGAACCAGGTCCAAAATGCTGGACAAACATCCATTTTCTCATATTTTCCATATAAAAACGTGTATGCAGACCTTAAGCATGCTTGTGACCTCCCTGGGTTCACATTGGTCTTAAATGGTTGCCAATACCAATACCTACACCGCCTGACATCAGGTATTAGTTAGGATCAAGTCATTGGGGCCCAAACCAAATCGAAAAAATATTCAAATCAGTCAAATATTTACATTTTTAAGTTCGAACTTCTTTCGACAACATTCTTAGACGTGCTGTGATCTCAGGTGTGTCCTAAGTTCTGGTCTTAATCAATAAGCAGGTCTCATACCTACCAGACCATGTATCAAACTGGCATGCACCAGGTCTTTGGGGCTTGTACTGGCTCCAAAAACCTCCGACAAACCTTCAAAATTCTGATGTTAAATAAATTCATGCCATGACCTATACCAAACATGTATCATGTAGGCATGTACCTGGTTCTAGAGCTCAACCAGGGTAGAAAATGCGTGACCAACTTTCAAAATACTGAGGTTTTATATGTTTGAATCCTTCTGGTCAACATTCTTAAATGTGCCATGATCCACAGGGGTATCCCACTTACTCGGTTATTGTCTTAAACGATATCCAGCACCATACCTACACAACCGGTCTTTGGGACTTGAACTGGGCCGGAAACCTCTTACAAACCTTCAAAATGGTGTAATTTCAGTCTAAAAACTTTTTTGTCAACAGTCTTAGGCACGTTATGACCTCCAGGGGTCTCCCAGCCACTCAGTTATGGCCTCACACGATAGCCAGTACCCATACCTGCACTACCGATATTATATGTGTACCTGGACCTAGGTGCTCGAGCCAACCTTAAAACCCATGACAAATCTTCGAAATGATAGCCAGTATCCATACACTTTGTATCATATAGGAGTGTGTCTGCGTATTGGGGTTCGAACTGGTTGGAAAACAGGCTAAAATGGTGAAATATCTGCGCGAAAACCAGACAGGATATGATGTTCTAGGTCATGCTGTGACCTCTCAGGGTGTGCTAGTTTTATCAAAAATGATCTTAACAGATGGTCAGGACCTGTCCCTACATGACCATATATCATACAGGTATATTGCCGGCATCTGGGGCTTGAACTGAACAGGCAATCTCTTAAAATTGGCATTTGTCTTGAAAATATTTATCATACCGGACCTCCCATATATGGACTCCTGTGACCTTGAATGGACTCATAAAGTCTTGATCATGGTTGTTGTTGGATAGGTAATGCATAATAATTCAACTACATTTTGTATAAATGTTACTCAATCTCTGTAAATGCGAACAATAAGCGATCACATAGTTTTATACCAATAACTTATATCCATTCATATCTGCGGATATGAACCATATTGTTCCCTCCCTTAATTGTGTTTATGTATTTGGCCAAATTAGGCCTTCATTATTTCTGTCAAAATATGTATACTGATCTGTTAAACAAATATGCTTTATTGTGCAGACCATTTCTAAGTATTTCATGTATCATATAAACACATTACAAGCAAAAAGAAATGATAAAATGTTTTTATACAGTATATAAGTCATGTTCGATCATATGAAAGAAACATGTATTTATATGTTAATATTTAGTATTAAGATGGTTGGAGTCGTATAATTCTGAATAAAAATTGTTATTAATGAAAATTTTGCGTATTAGCTTTGTGAAAATCTAATAGATAGTTTTAGCGTTGTTTTTTTTAAAACACTTTCAAAAACACAAGTTTAGTTTTAAGTTGTATATTTTAACTGTAAATTAATAAAGAAATATTTTTGCTGTTATTAACTCTAATAAAGCCTGGATGTAGGATGTGTTAAATTCCGTTTAAATTAGTGTAAAAAAAACTCAATAATTTCCCGTTGACAAAATCATTGACTGTGATGTGGTATGTCTTTGAAATGAACACATTAAGATATTGTATTTATATTCTATTTTATGTAGTGTGGTATGTATTGTAAAATGATGATTAACTGACATTGATTATGGTGCATTTCTCGCTATTTAGCGTTGTTAATAAGTAACGCATAATTTAGTAGTCATGTATATTCATTTATTAACCAATATGGGATATATGGAATATATAAATATGTGAAAAACAACACGTCAATATTTTCAACAGTAATTATTCATATAAAAATATAATATTCATAATGGAATGAGCACATTATATTAAGACGACAAACGGAATGAACGTAAGACAGTAGAAATATTATCTGAATCAGAGATCCTTAATGAAAATATAACAACTCCAGTATGGTGCACTGAAAACATAATATCAAGTATATCATTAATGATGTAACATAAGAATTATTAATAAGTAAGAGTAACCTATCATTTTATTATTTATTCTTTTACAAACATCTACACTAAATGCTGAATTATGGTACTATAATATTAATTTTGGTCTAATGTAATTTATTCAAGTTACTTGATCTTGTCTACAGACGACGCATCTTCTGATGCTGGTACTTAGAGATACCTGAAACGAAGTAAATTCATCGGTCAGTACAATTAAAAACAATTCTCAAAAAGTAATACAAATGCAATTCATTATTCTTAAATTATTAATTATATTATAAATTATTGTATGCTGAAATATACGTCAATTATCATCAATGTGATATCTGTAGCTAAAATAATCATGTACAGGTGATGATTGGATTAACAAGTGTGTGTGTCATGTGTCAACAATATAAACTGTTAATTAAATCAATATAACACATTTCTTTAATCCCAAAACATCAAGAAAGACAAAATTCTATCAAAAAGTATTAATGACCACTAAATTGATTTAGGTTCATTTGTATTTGTATCAAATATGTATTATATAATTACATCTTACCAGTATCACAATCACGGTGCTGCTACTCGCCGCAGGAGACACAACTCGCTGCTTGGTGACGATCTGAGGCAACATTTCTGCAATATTGACAATGCGATTGTGAACTCATGATTAAGAGTGATGACTTCTGCCATTGCTGCAGTTTATATTTGGTTCTGACCTAATGCATGTTCAGTTTGCAGTCAAACTGCGGGTTAAACAATAATGACAATTATTTTAATTGACAATTAAGTATGCCTTATTACAGTAAAGGTGTTATTTGCAATTTTCTGGTGACAACTAGTCACGATTGTATTAATTAAAGACATTCGTTCAATTACTCTTATTATTGTTTGTTTGCTATAAACTTTTTAATTTCGTTAAGTTAATTTGCATTCAGTTAATGATCACAAAATTGATACACGCTATTAAAAAATTATATACTTTGATATATACATATATACCGATATATAAGATTATATAATTATAAAATTTAACAAAATTTATCCTGAAAATTGGTTATCATTAACAATCCCTTTTTCATTACTAAAGTTGAATAGAAATCTTTGCTATCAAATTTTACCCAAAATATGTTACATTTAAAACATCTTTATTTTTGAAATATAAAAATTAAAAAAAATCCATTTTTATTCAGAAATATGTGTTTCTTTCATCATCCAAACATATTACAAACTCCAGTTACAGAATGACCGAGACTTTTTCCAGCGGTTACGAAATGACCAAGGACTAAATTGACGGGTTACGAAATGGCATGGTTACGAAATGACCAGATCCCATGTATAGTTGTCTGTCCTTTTTTGTGTAGAGACCAAATTGCGTCATTTCCGTTAAACTATCTCCACCAATGTATTAAACAAATAGTACCAGATTGTGTAGAACATTTCAAAGTACTTTCATATGTCAAGAAACGATCAAATATTGCTACATAGAAAAGACATGTTTGATCATATCCACGGATATGGATCCATATTTGCTGTTGTTTTTTTATTTTTCTCTCACAAATTCTAGTTTAGTCTCTTCCAATTGTGTGAATTGTTTCCAATTATTTTAGTTAATCATTTAAATAAATTGTTTGTGAAGAGAAAAGGTCACACATATTTATAAATAGGAAATTCAAGCCGATTCTAAACAACTCACTCGGTAAACTGGGGATAACTCATACTCTAGTATTTTCATGCTGCGAATATGGGCAAAATCTCTCATAAATCTAATAAAATACACACGAAATTACGTAAAATGTATCAAATAAAAAACTAAATCTGTTAAATACAATAATAATGAGTAGAAGTAACTATAATTGTGTATATAGTGAAAGTAAAAGTCATATCCGCGGATTTGGCCCATATTTGTGGTTTAGTCATACCCATGTAAACATGCAGGGTTAATTAAGAGGCAGATATAATCCTCTGCAGGCCACTGTGTACAAGAGATAATATCAGCCTCTTAACATGTGGAATGAATTAAGAAGCAGAAGTAACCCTTTAAGTACTCAAAATATCTTCATTTATAAATCTGTAAAATTCATGTAATTTTGTTACAAATGTTTGTGGAGATAATGGATGCATTAGGAACATTATTATGTCAAAAATCTTTCCACACAAAGAAACCATCATTCATGTAAAATAGCAGCACTTTGGTCTCTACCTGCTGTGGCAAGCTCAACAAACATTAAATGAGTATTGTTGTTTTTATAACACAACAGTCAACAGTCAATGTTCAGTCACAGTGGTTACAAGTAGTGACTAAAGAACTCACTGGAGTCAGTTTAAATATGCGTATCATAAGACTTCAGTTCAGGATAAGTATTCTGCTTAATTTGTAACAATGCATGTAATGTTTGGCATGTACCCAATCAATTTGTTGTTCTTATTCTGTCCAGAACAGTTGTCCATATGTAGTTTTGCCCCGGACTCACCAAAACTGGACATGAAATGGTCATGGAGCACTGAAGTAACACTGTTAGTCCACTTTCCATAACTAGAACATTCTCATCCACCATGTAGAAATTATGAGAACCTGCAGTGATAAAACTGTCTGTGTACTTATACATAAAACTCACAAAATCACAAATGAAACAATACATGTACTTGAACAAAATTTAATGAAATTATCATTCCAATGAACTTGTTGTATCAGTACCCCTGTGAAAATGTTCATTGCAATTTCACTGAAATTTCAGTGATATCTCAACACAATACCACCAAAGTTTTATTGAAAGAATTGGTAGAAATTCAGTGAGATTTTAGTGAAATTCCATCAGTATTTCAACAAAATTTCTGTGAAATTTATTGAAATATTTGGTAGAAATTTTTCAAAATTTAAGTGAGATTTTAGTGAGATTTCATCGGTATTTCAACAAATTTTCAATGTGTTTTTTTGGTCAGATTTTCGACCATTTTTTCGTCAAAATACCCCAAATTCTAGTTATTTACACTGCATTTTTTTAGTTTTTTTTCCTGAAGTTGAAGTTAATTAATTAGAACAGACAAAGACTGACAACTACAGCTCATCAATGAGCATTTTTGTTCAGATGAGCACAAAATCAATTTACAATATCTCAATATAACAGCCAGTCATTAAATCAATTTGGATGTTTATTAGACCTGCAATAATTGTTTTTTATGACTTGTGTCTATTGTTTCTAATTCCACGTATTTTGTTTTTCAATTTCGGAACAATCGTTTCTATCCACAATTTTTCTTTACTTTCTGCAGTTTCGTTTTTCATAAATTTGAAGATCTCACCTGAAAGTTTAAAACAACTTTAATGAGTGAAAGTACTAACATGATCCAATTTAAAGGTAAACAGACAAGGAAAATTACCTTGGTCAAACTTGCAATTATTAACAGTTGCATGGACATGCACGTGGATTACATGGTGCAAGACCATTACAATGTCATAAATATGCCATTTGAATGTCCACCTCATTACTACTGAATATATCTTGATCAGAGCCTGTTTTAATCAGAAAGGCCCTGTCAAGATTTCAACTTCTTGATTTAACACAGTTTTCATTAATCATGTTATTGGATTTAAAAAATTAAAATTATACACTATAGCCCTTGTTGTTTAATTCCTGTGTATCTGAACTCTGAACCATGGAGAATCAGATAATGAAACACATGAAGACTTTATAAACAACAGGTTCAATTAAAAATCACAAAAATCACAGAATTAATCATCAGTGCAAACTAATCAAGCCCAAGCTGACAAATATCGAGTGTTACAAGTCGGAGTGCTTTTCATCACGTATCATAATCATTTTATTCAAACAATTTAATTTAATATTAGTATTTGTACAACAAATATATAAATATATATTAAAAATATTTATTAAATTACTTCTCAGAGCTTTACGCTTCTTCTCCATGGCCCTTTTCGCTTTCCCTTCTCCATAAACGGTAAGGTTATCTTTGCACTCCTCGGGACTTAGCAGAAGTTCAATCGCGTTTAGGCCTAATTTTATTACATTCTTTGCACTCGACTTTGCACATAGCAAAGCCTGCTCCTCTATAAGTATATTAAACTTTGCCTCGCCAAAGAACACCAGGCCTGAAATAGTATTTTATAGATGTTAATCACACTTACGGCCTTAAAAGTATATATATATGGACACAGATTTTATTATGGCCAAGCCACTGAAACAATATTTTTATGTATATATTTAAGTTAAGAAGTTTGCATAGATACAATTATTTTCTGGAACTTATAACAGTTAAACAGATTTGATTTTCCTATATAAAACCTAAAGCCCTGGAGTTCTGTAAACTTTGCACACAGGGCTTAAACTATAGATTATATAACAAAGTTAGATCCCAATGTCTGCAGTTATTTTCAAGAGCAATTGTTAAACTGTGCAATATTTTCTCTGACTATAATTTAATTTACTCTATACTCTGTTAAAACTAATTCTTCACCCATTTAATAAGCCAGTCTGAATTTCTCAAGTTTTGCTCTTGATTAGATTCTTTTTCTAAAATCTGTACCATTTGAACATGGTTCTTGAGCATGGTTCTCCTCCTTTTCTGATCTTCGTGCATCCATTGCATCATCTGAAGGAATGTAATAAAAATAAGAGTAACATTAAATCTTAATGATTGTTGATCAAGGTATCTGACTGAATGTTCAGCAGAGAAAAGGGGATAATAATTAGACTTGAATAACTGAAAATGACAATATTCAATGTTAATTACATGTAACAAAGTGAGATCACGTGAATGGGCCTTATTCCTGTACTTTGACACATGCACCTGCTGCTGCTTTTGTATTTTTTGCTAACCATTTTTAATTTTAAAACTGGACATTATTTTCCACATGGAACAAAAAAGGAATTTTTAACTTGCCTACTACAATAGACTCCTCTGTGTGCTCTGTTTCAACAGTATTCACCAGCCCAGAGCTTAATTGCCTTCATGGCCCAGGGCTCAGTTTCGCCGGCCCAGGGCTCGGTTTCACCGATCCAGAGCTCAACATCTCAGGCGGTGGACTTGCTTTCAGGGGGGAAATCACAGGATTCATGGAGTGTTAATGTTCACATCAGTGGCAAAGTGGTGCAGTGTGGGTTGTGTTAATTTGCTTGTTTAGGCTTTATTGACACCCGTTGAAAAAGTAGTCAAAATTTTGAATTTCATGATTGTTCATAGGAAGAAACAGGGTTATCACTTGTATTTGAAAACTGGAGTCCAAAGATGCTCTAGAAGTTCAGCAGAAAAAAAAGTCCAAAAAGTGCAAGAAGGAGTCTAGTAAGAACCATGTGGAAATACATCTTTCAGACCAAATTAGCAATGTTTTATTTTTACTTGACATACCTCTCTTATTAATTTCTGCACCGCCTACAGGGTGTGGTTATCATTCATCAAAATCTCTTCACTTCTCCTCACATTTGTCATCTCACGTTCTTTTAACTGTTCTTTCTTCTGCAAAGTGTCTGTCTTCTTCACTACTTTTGCCTGAGATCAATATAAGAAAATATCATTGACAACCCCATTTCCCATTGAACTTTGTGACATAATACTGTAAATATCTGCAGGCTATTTATTTCCGCTATATCCACAGCCACCATCGATATGACGAATTATAGAACAAGGTATTTGATATGATGAAACAAGCACGAATTAACATCTTGATCCATTTTAATTTGATATGACATTTACAAGTAACCCAGGTCAAAATTTGCTTTTTATAATGTAAATCATGGTGAAAAAGGTTGCACTTTGTTTTGCAGAAGAGCCTGCAAAGACTATTAACATGAAACGATTGGAACTTTATACTTCTCAGTGCCACCTACCATTAACTAGAACTGGATCTTCCCAAAACTGTAGTAAAATAACAACTAAACTAAAACCCACAACAACTCTGTGAATGGACCTGCATACTGCTCCAAAGAACATTTGCTATTTACATTTAGTGTTTTTTTTAAATGTTCTACAATATCAACTTCTCTTTAAGTTCATCAATTAACATGTGAATCAAAATAACCTCTGACACATCTGCTGGCTTATCTTCTGCATGTCACTTTTTACCACCAACATCCAGTTTCTTTGTTAGTGTCTCGGGTACCTTCTTACTAAAATTGAAACATTTCTGTAAACTTCCATCAAACTTATGTTCTGGCCAACTAAAACATAATCTGTAAATCTTGGATCAAATGTCAGTGCAGAGCATGCAGTATTAGTTAATCACACATAACACATAATTGATACACTCTGTTGAAAGATAACCTATGGTTACAAAGGAAGCTGGCAATAAAACACCTGAAATTTTAATGAATTAGTCCAATTGATATCATGTATGTTTATAGAAATTGAATGAATGCACGATGTCAAAGGAATACATTCAATTCTGGCTTTTCTATATTTTGTGCTGCTTTTTTAGTTCAATAACTTTGCCATTAATACCAGTAACTTGCATCCATGGATCTATTTGAATAAGACTTTATGAAAGTATTTCACAGTAAGATCACAGTAAAGTGAGATGATCACCTTCATAAAATACATATAGTTGTAATTGTAATACAAACATAACTATCATTCAAACAAAATGGTCTCTCATCTCTGACCATTTGGTAATATTCATGTCTGATCAAGTTAGCACTTTTGAAGTAGTTGAAATCTTTTAATCAATCCATGTTTGGCCAATATCTAGGTGGCTTTTTAGCTCACCTGAGCACATAGTGAAGTGAATCTTCATTTTTTAATTGTCATGTCTATGCATTTTGGCTTACCTTTTACATAATTCAGGATGTGGGTTTCTAGAGTTCCATCTGCCTCCTCCATCAAACAGACACTAAGAAACTTCTGAAAATCTTTTTCCTTTTTTTCTTTGACTGATTTTTGTTGATCTTCTGAAAGTTTGGAATACAGTAGATATCATTACTCATTTTGATTTATGTATGTTGGTACAATTTTAACAGCTTATATTATTCCATAAACTTGATAAATAGTAGAGCTCTAAGTGTACTTTAAGATACTGTTTAAGGTTAATATTTTAGCCGTTCATATAAAATTACAATTTCTATTGACTTTATGAACCATCAGTAGATACAAAAATGATTTTACTAACTGTAAACAAGATTTTCGTCTTAAAGTTGAGCTGTGAACTTGCATGCCGATTGAATCTGGGACCTATATACACAGGGATTGGAAATGGATAAGTAGTCTGAAATATGTTGTCAATTTTGCCGCGCATGCGCATTTGCTTTGAATAAATGACGTTTTAAATAAAATCAACGTCTTTTACATGCTATTATCATTGGTCAACTAGGGTTAAAAACTAGGTCTAATCCTAACCCCTTTTCTATGATTTGACCAGGTGAGCAAAAAATCACGTTGATTACAATTATTTCACATTTTTTAAAGAATATCATCAATTTTCAACTATGAATTTGGCAATTGATTTTACAAAATATGTTTTTCAAAGTGTGACAAAAATCTGTATGCACATTATAAATAATAAATGACCGTATTGTTTTTTGATAAAAACACATCTTACATGCATTGCTAATAGTGAACATAGAAGCCACCTACGCAATATTGGGTACAACAATCATACAAATTCTCTAAATATCACCAATTTTGAACTGTGAATTTGACTATTTATTTTACAAAATACATTTTTTAAAGTGTGACGAAACCCGAGTACACATAACAATCGTTTTATTTTTTTATTAACAAGATGTTATTTATAATGAGTGCATTTTTATGAGCAAACTTTAAAGCCACAAAAACAAAAGTGTGTACAATAACTTCACATTTTTCTGAATATCACAAATAATTGCAGTTTATATATGCTTAAAGTATATGTTTCTGTATTTCAGTATTATATATATATTATTGATTGTAAGCAATAATTGTGTGTAAAAAGACACTGATTTTACCAAAAGTGCATTGGATTCCAAGTCAGTGTGTATGCGTGGCATAACCAACAGCATATTTGGGAAATTGTTGATCTTGTCGCTGCCGTTTCAATCCCTGTGTATATTGATCCCGGATTGAATTAACTTTATCATTATCATCAATGACATGTTTTTGACGATCTGACAAAACATATTTGAAGCATGTAACATGTAAATGATATTTAGTTAGTCATCTTTGTAATCTCCATGTTGTTTTCAACTTACTTGCGATGATGATGGACAAATAAAATTCCCCCTTAAATTTTGTAAGGACTTTTTCCCCCGGTGTTATGTTACTTCCCTCCTTAATCGCTGTCTCATTTACAACCAACCACGATTTTTCCGCTGGCCAATAAACTAAAACTTTGTTTTGCGACATTTTCGATGAATCTTCAGACAATTTAAGATAAAGCGCAAAGAGAACTTCTTAAACATCTCAATGCGATATTTGATTGGTTGTTATATATAGAAATGCGGTGTAGGTGTCGCCGTCGATCACGTGATTCTTCAATGCCTTGGGATCAGACGATTTGACTCGATAGCTGGACGGGTAATTTTTTTCTATTTGTTTTTTTTTTTGTAATTGGTTTAATGTAGAATAAGTTAACTACACAATTTAATTAAGATTCTCATCACCTCGTTTACGTTTTTGTTTAGTTTTGCCACGTCTAATTTTTACAACTTCTGTTTTTACTGGACGTCGCAATTCGTGGCGGGAAGAAGAAAACCTTGATCAAGGATTGCGAATTAAATCGTCCGTGTTTGTCTTGTGAAAAGTTATTTAGCGTAAACAGGGATTGATCAATCACATTATTTGTATGTATTTATTTTTTCTTCAGAGTATTTGATTGTTGACCGGCGCTGGTGTAAATATATTATTCCTAAGAACCTCGTTCCAGAAACAACCTCTTCGGACAGTTTAGAAATGTTATGATCATGTATGATCAACCAGGTCTTCCCTGAGTAGCATGCATATGCACAATTTGTTTACAAGTTTTTCACAACTGTCTTCGCGGACATTTTGAAAGAAATGAAGGATTCTATTAGGTAAATATAGGGCATTAACGTTCACACTTGTTGATTTCCACCAATGACGACAATGTTCAACTTCAGTTCCGAAATACCATCTCAAATTTAGTCAATTTTCTGTATGCAAATCAAATATTTTCATATCAGCAGTTTCGATCATCTGCTGATTGAGATCATTATGCAGTTTGGTTTTAAAGACCCGTCGGTTGCCTCAAAATTGACACATTCCACAATTTATGACGTCATGAAATTCCAGCATGTAATTCAGCAATGTGCAACTTATTTCGGATTGAAATTTGTCGCTGATGACGTATTGCATATCATTGATGACGCGTTTATTGGTCACATGACTACTATAATCTCACACGTTCCTGTGAGATTTATAATTAACCATGAAAAAATCAAGTTTCATGGTTTCCCAGATTTAATAGTCTGATTGGATTACAAGTAAGGACGATTTTATAGTCTGGGCTTTTTTTTATAGCCTCAGATTTGAACTATTTGTTTAACTCGCAGACTGCTTAGTGTGGTGGAAAGTCATCAATGGTATGTTTACATTTTTAAGCACTCGCAGGTAATGATTAAAATTTAAAATGTCACATTCACATGTTTTCGATCCTTTCGTGTTCGAAATGAAGCAAGTATGATGTAAATATTGCTGCTCTGATGCTTAATGCAATTCTTTTCTTTTGCAAAAGCAAGCACCGAGTGATAGATGCTCTGTGTCATCTAAAACTTTATGCTAGCTTTTCCTTTCTGCAACAAGTGCCTAGCAGGTAGATACTTATGAATAGTTATAAAAACTGTTATAATGGCTACTCAGTTATTGCCACATGAAAATGGCACATTTGTTTTCAAAATGCCACATTGATTTTGCATCCAAAGGGTCAATGTCCCATTAAGAAAATTTCTTTCCAGCCCTGAGATTATTTCAAATTGCCAGGCATTATCAAATTTTTAAATTGCGATCTCCCATTAATGCAAGACAGTCAGTTTATTGTGGCTACAACAATTTATATTGCATCTGGAAAGCATTTTTTATATCTGCCTGCATCTGTGCCAATTGGGAGAAATTCAGCAAATATTTAGAGTTGAATTTTCATGACCTATAAAGGATCCTTAAAAATTTGACTTACCTGGTCCAATTAAACAGAATATTGATTTTCATTTCAGTAAGACAATGTTCTTTTCATAGTAGCAGTGATACAGGACTTGGGAAATTGAAGAACAATTACTGAATAGTGTCAGGGACTGAGTGAGCATAAACTTTGTCCTAGAATGATCATATGAATTTAGATATTATGGCAATGCTTCAGTATTTCAATTCATCTCCTTCCTCAATAAGTGAAGACGAAAGCTCGGAATTTTTATCTGAATCCACTGACTCTGACTGTAATGTGACAACTGAGTTAAATATACCTAGAAAGAAACGCTATAAAAAAGCCATCAGGCATGGACTTTCTAAAGAGAGAGCGTATTACCGTTTGGCTAACAAAATGAACACAGATGACTGTATTGAAACTGGTACAATAGGTTTGGAACAGCCAGTGCCCAGTGATACAAATATGCCAGAGTAATATGAAATTTCTCCACTGAATTCTCCTAACATTTCAAGCATTTCTGACAGTTCAAGTTATTTGGATTCTTCTTCATCAGACTCAGAGCCATCTTCAGATTCTGATGCCTCTTCCTATGTCAGCAGCTCAAGTGATATCCCTACAGGATCAGAACAAGAATTTGAGGACTTATTTAAAAATGCTCAAAATGACAGTAACCCATTGTACAACGGATGTCGGCAGACTTCTGTCATCTTACGCAACAATTATTTTGTATGTTATGAAGCACTCTTTGTCCAAGGAAGCCTTTGCAGACCTTTTATCACTCATTGAAAGTCATCTACCTGAGAAAACTTTGTTTTGCAAGTCCCTATACAAAATGAAAGAATTAATAAAGCGTCACATTAATATGAAACCAGCAAATATTCACAACTTTTGTGAAAACTGCAACCAGATAATCATAGGACAAGCATGTCAGAGTGAAACCTGCCAGAGAAAGTCTGCTAAAATCCTTCAGTTTCACGATTTACATCTGGAACATCAAATTCGAGAATTTTTCAAGGTAAATTTGCATATCTGCACAATTTTGAAAGTAAATTAATTCAGATATGTTCAGCTTTGTGTTCAGGTATTTGCCTTGAGGTAGTGCTCTAAATTTTATTTTCAAAATATAAAAATGAAATTAGAATAATTTAAAAATATTAAAATGAAATTAGAAGTCTTATTAATATAAAGGAGGGCACAATGGTGTATTGGTACACTGTCTACCATGTATTAAGCAGAGGTGGTCTGTCATTAACTTTTACAACTGACACCCAATTACTGGTTCAACACAGGAAGTGGGCATTCGAGTGTTTCAGAAATTGACATGTTTTTACATGATGGAATTCAAGTAAATGTAATCAAACTAAGTTTGTGGTACAACAAATTTATTACTTGTTACATATTTTTT
Source organism: Lutraria rhynchaena (assembly GCA_008271625.1). Taxonomy (NCBI): domain Eukaryota; kingdom Metazoa; phylum Mollusca; class Bivalvia; order Venerida; family Mactridae; genus Lutraria; species Lutraria rhynchaena. Next base: position 402,886 of record VIBL01000201.1, read on the forward strand.
TAATTCAGACAGTCAATTTTGTGACATGATACAAAAAAGTAATCAAAGGACTGATGATGAAGAAATTATGACAGACATTCAGGATGGTTTGCAGTATAAAAGATTGATGAAAAGCACTCAAACATCTTCGGACAGGGCACTTCATATGACGTTGACGATGAATACTGGTATATAAATTATCCTGATCCTTCTTTCTCCGGTTTAATAGCTACACATTTCAATTTAGAAGATAGTAGTGTAGAAGATTTCAATTTTTACCGAGTGACAGAATCAATAGTGATAAAGAATGTCTATTAAGTGAATCACACTGAATTCATACTTAAAATACACCTTCCCCCCAATGGGCCATGTTATGAATAGTGATGTTTTATTTCCTGTTTCATATTATAGATGTCTATAGTATTTAAAATTATACCTTTATAAATGTGTTTCCCTATGATATGTTTTGGATTATCGTGTACTTCATAAATTTGTTGATGTGTTAAAAATATATTTTTCAAGAAAATTTCAGTAAGATTTCTAGTTAAATTTGATATTACAATATTTATAATGTTGTGCACATTTTTTTACAGATGGTGTTGCATTGTACTCTTCTTCTAGAAAAGGAAATTTGTGGCCAATATACTTCGCAATCAATGAGATCCCAGTTAAGCCTTACTAAATATATCTATTTATTAAATATAAATAAATTGCAATAAACATTTTTTTAATTGGATCGTAAGCCACAAGTTCATGATATATAAATTTCATACCTTTATTTTTTTCCATGCATGTTTTCTAAAATTCAATAGTGTATTGTTAAAGAAATCACATTTATTAACATTACACATTCATTTGAAAACTTTTATCCTTTTTAAGATTCTCCAAAAAATACAACCTACCAAGTTACCTGTACTGCCAAGCAGAGAAGCCAAACATGTTGATATACATGCAACTCCAAATGGAGACACTTAAAACAGTTATCAGAAGAAGGTATAACTCATAGAAAGTTTATAAATGTATAATAAAAGTCCTATGAAATGTTTCTCTCCAGGTTTCTCACACTAATTTTGTGATGTCAAGTATAGTACATGTGGTTTTGTTGAAGTAATATATATGGCATGCATCTTATAATACTATCAAATGCATCATAGACTTAGTGTTTAGTTGTAGCATTAATTTGGATAATATTATGTGTGATGATCAATTTGTTGACCAATGTACAGAATATAAAATATTACTCTTAGTAGCATGATTATTTATTGTGTATTTTATAAGGAATGATTGTAATGACACTGTATGGAAGGCAGCTTCTGAAAGCTCATCTACTGGTAGTCACTGCTGATTTGCCTGCAAGAGCAATGGTTGCTAACATGAAACAGTTCAATGGAAAACATGGATGTAGTTTTTGTTTAGATGAAGGTAAAAAGTCGACCAAATTGCCCAATGCACTGACATTGGTCATATACAGAGGACAACATTATTCGAAGTCATAAATCCTTCACAGATGAAGCCAAAACTGCAGTTACTGCTAAACATGCTGTAAGCGCTTTTGTGAATAAGGTTCATATGGGTGAAAGTTTTCTAGCATATACCAGAAGTTCCAGTTTTTGAAGATATGGATTTACTAGTTTTTAGTTTTTATACGCCCAAAGGGTTGTATTATGGACGCTGTCCATCCGTCTGTTAGTTCGTTTTCCTTGTACGGACAACTCCTACATTACTTGACCTGTTTTCTTCAAACTTTCACAGATGATAGCTATTGATGTCTAGTTGTGCGTAAAGGAAAAATAATTCACATTGCGTTTTTTTTACTGAGTTATTGGCCCTTGTTCTATTTTTACAGCAAATTCTTATGCAGACAACTCCTCCTTCAGTATTTGACTTATTTTTTTCAAACTCACAGATGATAGCTATTGATGTCTAGTTGTGCATTAAGGGGAGATAATTCACATGGCTGTTTTTTAATGAGTTATTTGCTCTTGTTTATTTTTACAGCAAATTATTTTGCGTACAATTACACTTTCAAATTTCATTTATAAGGTGTTTATCTTAAACTTCCACAAAGATCAAGATTTATCTCAGTTGTGCAAGAGGGAGCATAACTTATCATCATAGCATGTTATGATGGTACTCATGGTAACACAACCTTTGGGCATATTTTGCCATGCTCTGCAGAGCTCTTGTTATGGTTATCATAAATGTCAAAATGAATGATTTTCGTTTTTTTTTAACTTATTTCAATGTGTACGCTTGGGTTTAGATTTGTTAAACAAAATAAAAAAGCATTCCAAACTCTCTGCATTTATTTGAAAGTTAAGTATGTGTCGGTTTTATTTTGCAGGTGAATGGTGTTAAAGGAGCCTGTCCATTGATGTTGCTACGATACATTGATGTCCCTAAAGTGTTTGCCATAGACTGAATGCATTGTGTTCTGCTTGATGTTACAAAAAATCTGCTAAAAATGTGGCTAACTAATGATCATCGTGGCAAAATGTTCTATATAGGTGACAAGGTATGTGAAAGCCATTTAGTTAAAGTAACTAGCAATACTTTTTCAGCTTGACTATTAGAAGAATGGGACTATATTCTACCTACCCAGGTGTCAGCATCACACTTTTGTTAAAAAACAAAAGTTTTGCATGCACAGCCATATGATATTAATACAAATTATGGCCCTTATTAGACTTAGAAATTCTGGTTAAGGTTTGTTTGCAAATATCTACTAGTCCATATCTCAGTAACCTTGGTATGAATTGGATTGAATATTCATAGTTAATATTCCAGTGACAATATGATTCAAATAATGAGTGTAGTGTCTTACAGACATCTCTTGTTAAAGTATGCAGTAATGATTAGATTGCTCTGGAAAGAGACAATATGTACCAGAATTAGCCTTAGTTTGTATATTACATTGATTGATAAATTATACAGGATGTTCTTTTTTTCAAAGAGAAGTATATTATTAAAACGCATCATTTAATCACTCATTAAAGAATGCTTTTTGTTCTGCAGACAGCGCTACTGAACCAGCAGTTGCTTCAAATAGAAATTCCTGACTTTATGCCCAGACGACAAAGAGGAATTGAAGATCATTCACACTGGAAAGGTAAAGATGCCATATTTAGTGATAATTATAAAATAATCAAATGCTTTTATATCATTTTTCATATGATTTTTCTATGTTAAATGAACCATGATGATGTTGGTCCAAGTGGTTAGATATTCAAGTCTCTTAGCTATGTACTGTAGATAATCAGAGGATAAACCACAAGGTCTTGGTTATTTGGATTCAAATGCGCTTGTAGCAATACTTTGATGAAGATGAACAGCATTAATCTGCATAGTAACAGGCCATTTTCTTAGCATAACATGGGTCCAACCATTCCCAAAATACGCGAAATATGCTTTCTGCTGGAACAATTTACCAGTGCACCATTTCAGATCAATGACAGCTTGTCTGACTGTTAACTAGAGAACAAGTTGTACCTATTTACCTATAGATTTAGAAGTTAATCAGTCGGTGGAAAATGACGAATTTGGTTGATGTTGGGGGATATGCATGTTTCACAAACATCCCTTGTTTATGTACCCAGGCCTGGTCAATAGAATTACACTATAGTTTATGACAAAAAAATTCTTGTTCGAAATCAATTTTATTTTCCAACTATTTTTTTATTTGTTTGTATAATATTTGCTTCATGAGTGCAAGATGATCTTTTCAGCAACAGAATGCCATGAGTGGCTTCTGCACTTCTCTGTACTAGTGTTGGATGCCATCCAAAATGATTGAGTGCTTGTCCACTATATGTTGCTGTCAACTGCAATGTTCTTACTGAATAAAGATGTCCTTGCCAGAACTGATATTGATTATGCAGAGATGCTGCTTATGGATTTCTGCAGACTATATCCGGAAATATATGGTATGGATTTATGTATACATTTACATCTTACCAACCTAATGGCATTCTGATTTTTAATAGCATTATGTCAGTACTAGAATAATTTGGAGTATGAATTTAATTTCAAGGGTTTTCAATGATTATTCTGTTACTTTAGCTAAATATGTCAAATTCAAACTAATGACTGGGTGAAAAACTTGCTTTTTATTATGCTCCCAATGGGTGGCATATAGTAATTGCCTTGTCTGTCCTGTTTAGTTTTTAGGCAAATTGGCTCTTTCTATTATTAATGTCTTGATACTTCTTACAACTTCATATATTGATTAGATTTAATGAGTACATGATCTCAATTGATTCTTGGGTCCAAAGTCAAGGTCACTGTAATGCTGGGTAAAGTTTTTCCTCAAGTTGTTTTATGGACAGCTTATGTATTTTCTGGCAACATTCAGCGTATTTGCATTTTTCAAATGCAGTTTCTTGTTTTAATCTATTCTCAGGCAATGAACAGCAGACAATGAACATCCACCTACTCAGGCACATCCCAGAGTTTACTTGTATGTATGGACCATTGTTCAATACATCATGTTTTGGATTCGAATCCATGAATTCATATCTTAAGAACATGGTTCATGGCACACAGCATGTGAATAGTCAGGTAACTGTTTCAAATCTGCATGTCATTTTCTTGAAGTAGAAGGCAGTTGTTTGGATTTTTTAGTTTGATTGATTAAAGCTCATTGTTTCGAATTGAGTAAATTAAGGATGTTGACACCAGATTGTAAAATGATGTACATTTAAGAGATGAGATCTTCATATTAAATGCATACAGAGCAATGTAAATATGTTTGTTTGTTAAATATACCATAAAACAAATGGTATGGTTGATTAACAGAATATTTTCTCCTGTACAAGATCAGGGAAGTAAATAACAGAATATAACTTTTTTATCTTTACTCTGTATAAGAAAATTTTATTGAAAACAATTTAAAGCCTACGATTTTAAAGAATACATGTATGTAGTGACATATTAAGTTTTAAATACTGAGCAAGAAAGTTTTCTACTAGTTTTTAACAGTTTTCTACTTTCATTTTGCAGTTAAGTTTAGCAGTTGGCTTATCAAAAGCTCTACCAAGGCTTGTAAAAACACTTGATGGAACTCATTCAGACTGGAAAGTGTTGGTTAACCATCTGTCTATAAGGATGATAAGATATAGGTATGTGCAGTATTTAAAAGGCGATAAAATCATGGAAGCGAGCTGAGTATTTCCTTGAATGAAAGTGGTTGATAACACAATGAATTCAAGGCAGTCTATGTGAAAACCGTCAGACATTACCGACAAAAAATCACAATGTCCGACAATTTATTTTGTTACATTAATCAAAATCACCAATCGAAAAAAAACATTAGATCAAAAACTAGGTCACTAGGTCAAATCTAAGAAAATCTTTGTTTAATCTAAGTCTGTGAAAACCATTGTCAACACTTCAGAGGATACATTTTTGTTCTAACCTTCATCAAACTTTGTTGTAATGCAAGTATGTGTAATCTTGTTTGAAACTGGGTCATGTGGGGTTGAAAGCTAAGTCACCAGGTAATGATATAGGATAATCATGGTCCTCTCGTTTAATTTAAAAGTAATATCTGGTTGTCATGAAAAGGTTAACTATTCCACTGTAGCAAGAAGACAACAAGCGAGTTTACTTTATTACAAACAGTGTCAGTCATTTGTTTTGCAGATCGGACAGTTGTATATTATTCATAAAATAAATTATTTGTATGATCATGTTACGTGAAAATTTCTTATTTCAGTGACAGCATTGAAGATTTGGATCTGGTATCACTGCTTGGGAAGAAGCAACTCATCAACATCACCCAGGAACAGAGACAAGCAGCTCAACCAGTGATACCAGAGAATGCAGTTGCAGTCAAATATTTCAGGCTGAAAAAAGCAAATGAAATTTATTTCTGCCAAGAGAACAGGAGGGCAAAAACAAGAAATTTGTATACTGTGCTCTTGGAGGATGGAAAATTTTGTTTTATAATTTTTTTTCTTTTGGTGAACCATGTGCCTATGGCTATGATTGAAATTTTAGATAAGGAGCCATGTTCATTTGATATGATTATTAATGGAGTTGAGAATGATATTCTCAACAAATACCATCATCTTCCCCTCAACCATAATATTAAACAGGTCAAGTCAACGAAAGTTACTAAACTCATTCCAGTTGAATTTATTAGAAAAAAAGTGTACTGATGAAGACTAGTAAGTTGAAGACCTATGTTTCGGTCCCACCAAATCTAGTTGAACACAGCTAAATTAAAATCCTCATACTTTGGTCTTTTATGTTTTAGCGTGTTTAATAGCTTGACTGATTTAGTGATTATGCATCCAATTAGTTTGTTACAAGTTTTTTAATCAGTCAGATGCAAACTTATCTTAAAGCATCAATAAACGTTTACATTATAATTGTTTCAGGTTGTCCGTCCATCCGTTTGTCCATCTGTCTGTCTGTAGACAAAATCTGATGTGTGTTTCTTCTCTTAAACAACTTATAAATTTTTACCTACATATTCGGCATTAGGTCTTCATGCGCATATTGTAAAAATATGTATTGGGATTTATTTTCATGGAGTTATGCCCCTTTATTTGTCTGTAGACAAAATATTGTGTGCAATTCCCCTAAATGACTTGTAAAATTTTAATAAAACTTTACCAGCACATTAAGCAATAGGTCTACCTGGGCATATTGTAAAAAGAAAATATTCAGATTCATTTTCATGGAGTTATGCTCCTTTTTTATTTTATCTGTTTCAATCTTTCATTATGAAGTCATTGACAGCAGTTCGCAGCTCATTAAATGAATTTTCAATGTTTTGGTTGTTTATAAAACTTTACCAGCACATTAGGCATCATATTGTAAAAAAAATATTCAGATTTATTTTCACGGAGTTATGCCCCTTTTCATTTGTCTAAAGACAAAATTTGGTGTGCGCTTCTTCTCTGAAACGGTTTGATGTATATTCAACTTTGCCAGTACTTTAGGCATTTGGTCTACTTGCACAAATTGTAGAAAAATAATTGGATTGATTTCCATGGAGTAATGCCCCTTTTTATTTGTCTGTAGACAAAATCTTGTGTGCGCTTCTACTAAACAACTTGCTAGATTTTTATAAAACATTACCGGCATATTAGGCATTACGTCTAGTTCAGAATATTGTTAAAGGCAATATTTGGATTTATTTTCACGGAGTTATGACCCTTTTTTATTTGTCTGTAGAAAAAATCTTGTATTATCACCTTCAATGATAGTTCTAGTTCTAGGAGTTATTTGAAAGCAGAAATGAAAATTAAATTTGAGCATCTTCATTTTTAAAGATTTTGACATGCACAAATTAATGTAGTATTTACAAATATTTACTGGCTTGTACCTTATAAATTATGATAAACTCTGCCTTAAAAAATCTATGTTATTGCAATTAATTTGTTTACTTATTTGTATGTATTTATATATATATATTAGTCTAATTAATTGCATTTTGTAAAATGTCTAAATGCCTCTAAAATTTATTGCTGAGATTATTTTTATGTGATAGTAATGTATAGTTTGCTTTTTAATTTGTAAAATATGCACTCAATCATTGCTTATTTGCATGTACTCAAACTACTCTATCTAGGAACTATTCTATATCTTACTGTCATTTGTAAATTATGAACTTCACCATTGTTCATTCATATTTATTTTAAAGTAGTCTCATATTAATTTAAGAACTATTTTATATCTTAAGTCACATGTCAATGAAAACTATGTTATTAGACAACTTTTTTTCCTACAAAATGAAAAACACCGTACACCTCCTGTACTGCTCGGTATTATTCATTTTTGACCATCTTAAAATATTAGACTGCAAAAATATCTCTTTTTATACTTTACTTATACTAGTATTACATCTATTGTTTCTAACTTTGCAGATGGAATAATGAAAGTTTAGCACTTATTATTTCATGTATTTGTATAAGGCATTTATCTGACAAATCTCTATATCCTGTTTTAACCATTGTCATTGTCACGTTTCTGTAATTTCATGTATGTAATTGTTTCTTTCATATGGGCTTCAGCGCCTACTGATTTCTTAATAAACTTAATTACTATATATTGTAAATGGCCAAAGGCAAATGTTTTGCCAATGCTAATAAACTTGAAACAATAAGATTTAATGAGATATCTTTTTCTTTTTTGTATCACTGCAGTGAACTATTTATATAAAGTGTGTATGAAAAATCTCACCAAAGTTTCAGTACTGTCAATTCTTGACTGAAATTTCACAACTTTTTGACTGAAATTGCACTGAAAAATTATGAAATTTCAATCATTTTGGTGTGATTCACTGATATTTCATGAATTCACTGAAATTCCAGTGTCATTTTCACTGGGGTAAGTATTTAAAACTTGACAGTTGACGTACTATGCAAAGCTATTCCACCAAATTAATATGGGTGTCTACATCCACATAATGCATTACATATTAAATCCCCTAATTTAGAAATTTAGATTGTGTATTTTTGGGTTTAGCATAAGCTCCCTAGCGAAAATAACATAACTGAAACATTTTCAAACACGTTAAAAACATGTTTTATCATGTTTATTGGACATGTTGAAACATGATTTGAGTGTCTTTTGAACTTGTTTGAACAATATTAGAACATATGCGTGAAATAGCACCATGATCCAACATGATCAAAGATGATTGTGGTCAATCATGTTTCATGATTTCAAAGAACATTTTCTGAACATATTTAAATATGTTGCTTTGACATAGATGATAATGTTTGATCAGTATCAGAATAATCGTCATAACATTGTTTAAAACATGTTTTATCATGGTTTATGGACATGTTGAAACATGATTTGAATGTGTTTTTGAACATGTTTTGAATATATTAGAACATATGCATGAAATGTTTAAACAGGTATCAAAACAACCATCTTAGCATGTATGGCCAACAATTTTAGAAAATTGTAACAATTATTGCTAAATTTCATTTTAATGAAGTATTATATGGCGGATTAGATTTTCAAATCTAGAATTTACAAGTATGGCCCAGAAAATGGTTTACATAAAGTTTTATGTACTGCGGCAAAAACAATTTTGATTAGGATTATTTCCCAGGTGAAATGGATCGTGGTTTTTCATATCATACCATGAACTGCCATGCCCCCACAGATCAAGGTTAGCCATGGACAACCATGTTTTGTTAAATGGCCACTAACATGGTCTCTGACCATGGTTTCTCATGGTCTCTAACCATGTTATAACTATGCTTTTCCATGGTCTCTAACCATGGTCTACCGCAAAAATGACAGTTTAAAATAACATGGTCATTCATGGTTCAACATTATGCAAACATGATTAAGGAAAAATAAAGAAACAATGCATACTAAACAAAATATGCATTAACATGATCAGCCATAGATACACAAGAAACAGTATTCTCATTAAAAAAAATCTGCCAGACAGCCTTTCTAGCCACCTACTTATAAACAAGAGGGCCATGACGGCCCTTTTCCAAAGCGAAAAAAAACGATATCAAAACATGTCCTGTCAAAATATTTTTTCACTAGTTTTTGAACTTAGAAATGTCAAATCTTGGTTTTGCTGGCAAATCTTTGTTTGCCTGTGACACTATGCATGTTGATTTCTTCATCTGTGAATAATTGTGTCAATCCTACTTCACTGTGTCAAAAGCATTTTTTTATTCCTTCAAGGTTGAGGATTTCAAGGTTGCTTTCCTCTTCAGTTACAGTTAAAGTTAATCTTTTTCCTAACATGCCTGAATTCCAATTTTCTAACATAGTTGTCTAGAATACTCTCCTACTCTAACATTGTTACACATCTAAAAATACACAATATATCATTATGCAAGATACTAATTCTTAATAATAATGATATTAAATAGATCCAAATGAAACTAAAGTTCTGTTATTGAACTTAGCTCTAGCAAGCATATTTTTTATGTTCAGTAGTATGATCAGATTTGTCATAAATGGACACTTGCAACGTTACTCAACCCCCACTGACAATAAGCCTGTCTGTGATTATTTTACCGTCAAAAATAAGCCAATGAAAAGTTTCTGATGAAGTTTTATGATAAAAAAGGCCACTTTTCATTCTAAAATAGATAACCATGATCTTTGGATTTTTTTTCATCGAATACTTTATGGGCTTATGAATCAATAGGCATATAAAATGTGACTTGCGCAACCTGAGAACACCAATGCATTTAAGTAATACATTAAGTCAAAGCCACGATGATTCTGAGACAATGGCAAAACAATATCCCTTAACATACATTGGGCAACACTGATAATATCAACATTATTGAAAGACTAGGGCCAAAAACTTTTATCAGCAAAGACTTGGCCCCTTTTAGGGGCCGCTTGAGCTAAAAATAGAAAAACTTCTCATGTACCAATGGATGGATCATGACCAAACTTGGTCTGTAGCATCCTTAGATGGTCCTTTCTCAAGTTTGCTTAAATAAATTTGGTCGGCCCCTTTTAGGGGCCGCTAGAGCTAAAAATAGAGATACCTTAAAATGACTTTTTCTCATGTTTCTATGGATGGATTATTACCAAACTTGGCTTTTAGCATCATTAGATAGTGTTCTGTCAGATTTGCTGAAATAAAAATAGTTGGCGCCAATTAGGGGCTGCTACAGCTAAACATAGAAATACCTTAAAATGACTTCTTTTCATGAACCAGTGGTTTAATCATCACCAAATTTGGTCTGTGGCATCCTTTGGTCATCACGAATATTCTTTTGTAGTATCCTTTGATGGTCCTTTATCGAGTTTATTATTGTTCCCCATTATTTGCCCACAAGTGTACCTTTATTACCTTTTTAGTAACAAGTTAATTAATATTTATTCTGGTGAGCGATGCAGGGCCATCATGGCCCTCTTGTTTTATGTTATGTAACCTTTTTGTAACAAATACCATTGTTTATATATGCAAACATATATATAAATATAAAACAAACAGTTCATATGTAGCTAGTGTACTAATATACATATTTTCATAAAACATATTTATAAAACATATAACACATTAAAACAATATGCTACAATTTCATCTTACGGTAAAAATACTGTGAAACCTCTCCAAAGCAGAACCCGTTGGGAGAATCAAAATTGTGTTGTTGTTCAGAGGTTGTTGCTCTAAAGGGGTTAAATTAATAGGTAAATCATTCAGTGATAAAAGACCATGGTGTTGGGTGAAGGGAGATTGTGGTTTAAGAGAGTGCCGCTTTGGAGAGGTTGCACTGTATTTACAAAACAAACATTTTATTCAGTACAAACATTTAACAAAACAGTTACTAATATATATATACATAAAACACATTTACAAAATGCATAATGCTTCAGAACAGTATACAAAAAGTACATATCACAATTAAAACAATAAATGATTTGCAGCTAATCATTGTTAATTGTTGATTTGCAACAGTAAATTCAACTCACACACCCACACAATTCCATAAATACGATATGATAAATACATAACACAATGACAGAAACATTTAAAACAAAAAAAAACTACACTTAATTACAAAAATACAACAAAACGATGAGAAACAAATAGGCTACATAGCACAGTGACGATAATATTTACACATTCAGCCCATACAGATCTCCATACCTCTTCAAAAAATGGGAGATGAAGATCTCCCTATCAGTCAATTTGTATCAAAGTTCTCTTAATTGATTGTCTAGGAACTTATGGTCTTACATTCCTGCTAGCTTAACTAGCTCAGTTTCCCATCTCAGGCACTAACTTGTAAAAGTGAAGGCCACTGCTGCCAGCCTTCGTTTTCAGTCTATGATGTCAACCTGAAAAATATACACATTTGAAGAACTTATAGTTAACACTTATACTAAGATAAATAGAATTGTCTTGTAGCATTTATTTTAAGTTCAATAATGGGACAATATAAATACTTGTGCGGTATTAAGTAATTCTATAATAAATCATTTATTCTCAGCTTCAACATTTATTCAGCACCTTGTTCGACACACCCTTTTTGTTATACAACACATGCAATTGTTATTCCACAAGAAACAGGGTGTCCCAAAAACGGTGTGGTCCATCATGGCCCTCTTGTTTTAATTGACAGATTCCAAGCAAATTTTTATATAACATTTATTATATCATATTGTGCTTACATAAAGACCTACTTCAGATTGTATTTGGTGGTTCTAGGCCCAAGGTCAAGGTCACTGTTTGTCAAAAGTAGATTAAAAATCCCAGGTAACATCCAGGCGAGACAACTCTTACAATCATGTAACTATACTCTCATAAGTTACTCCCCTTAATACCAGATATTATGTACAACAATTGTGCATAAATGTTTGTATGCAGAAACATTGCTTCTTCATATTGCTTTGTATTTGTTGTATTGGTGGTAGAACTAACTAGTGTTCAGAAATTATTTATTAAGACCCTGCATTGAAAATATGGGCGCAAAATAATAATCAGGTTGTCAGTCAGCCGGTCTATGGAGTCAACTGCTATGTTATTTCTTCACATATCCTGATCAAACTTTAAATGATAGGTTCTTGTACTGGGTACTTTCAAAATGGCAGATGGTCAACGATCTTGTAAAATTGGGCAATTATGGGTCATCTCCGGTCAAAAACTAGGTCACTAGGTCAGTTTATTCTAATATTATGTTATTTACATTTCTGAGTATTGTTTCAAAATCTGCCAATCCACAGCTCTGTTTTGTTTGTATTTTGTTTTAGGCCTGAGTTATTGTAAAGGAGCATGTATTATTTTAAAACATAGCTTGTATCATCTTGATTCCTGAAGAACAGAGTAGCATCGTCAGTTGTTTGTGTGAATTTTGTTTGCTGTGAGTTATATGTATTATTATACACCCCACACAACAAACTTGTGGGGGGGTATACTGGTTTTAGGTTGTCTGTCCATCTATCTGTCCCTCTGTAGATGAAATCTTGTATGCGCTTCTTCTTCGAAATGGCTTGTAGGATTGTGATAAAACTTTACTAACACATTAAGCATTAGGTCTACTTGTGCATATCATAAAAAATCGAATTTATTTTCATGGAGTTATGCCCCTTTTTTATTTGTCTATAGACAAAATCTTGTGTGGGCTTCTCCAAAATGGCTTGTTGGATGTTTATAAAATGTTACCACCACAAGCATTCGGTCTTCTTGTCCATATTAAAGAAAAATTATTTGGATTTATTCTTATGGAGTAATGCCCTTTTTTATCTAACCTGAGCACGTAGTACTGGGTGAGCTATAGTGATCAATCAGTCTACTCCAACGTCCGCCGTCCGTACCTGGGGGTTGCTCTAGTGGTCACACATTTGAGCGAATCTTCATCAGACCTGGTCAGAATGTTTTTTTTCAATGATATCTTGGACAAGGTTGAAAATGGGTCATCTGGTGTCAAAAACTAGGTCACCAGGTCAATAGAATGTAAATTTTGTGAACACTCCAGAAATCACAGATTTGATTAGATTTTCATGAAACTTTGTCAGAATGTTTGTATTAATGATCTTGTAAAATTGGACAAATATGGGTCATCTCCGGTAAAAAGCTAGGTCACTGGGTCAGTGCACCCGAAAACCTTGTTAATGCTCTAGAGGTTGAAATTTTGATTGAATCTTCATTAAACTTTGTCAGGATGTTTGCTTTAATAATATCTTCGACAAGTTCGTTCTTTCTAATGAGGTTGAAAATCATGGTTATTACTTAGATTATATTTGTGGCAGGTTGGACAAGAAGAAAGGTCAAACAGGTGATTCTGGTTGATAAATTGTTGAAGACCTGGTATCTTGCAAAGTAATACATTCTTGTTTGAATCCGGGACTCTACATTACATGCACTTAATCTGTCCATATATTTATTTCCATAATTTGTGCAATCAAATCATGTATTTTGTATTTTATATGTTGCTTATGATAAAAAAGAGATGTAGTGTAAGTTATGTTTTTTATTTATACTATCTTGTATTATATAATGTTTCATATAAATATATATACAATGAATGTATACATTTGTATGTACATGTAGTTCAAGTGTCCTTTTCTCCATTGTTCCCTCATGTGTCAACCCCATTGATACTGATAGGTGTTGAACATATTTACAATAGCATGCCAACATATAAAGGGATTTCGATCTCTTAAGAGTCCGCCAGAGTCCATTGTATGTACTTATAAATGTATGAATTGGTAAAGACATGTACAATAGCCAATGAATGAGACACAGACAAACTATAACAAAGTTCATTTTCAGACACGGGAGCTGTTTGGAGTTGTTTTATGCTTCTAAAAATTTCCAGTTGACGAGTATTCAATGTTGCGTTTGTATTTCCCAACCCCATATATCAACAGGGTGCACAAATACCTAACTATAATAGCCACTACCGTAGAAATCACTTCAGTAAAAGACCACCACACTACAATAAAAATGGTTATGACAGTAGGGATCACTTCAGTATTATACCACCTCACTATAAGGGTCACTATGCTCATGACAATAGGGATTACTTCAGTAATAGACCACCTCACTATAAGGGTCACTACAGTAGCGATCACTTCAATAATGGACCACCTCACTGTAATGGTCACTTAGATTTGGACTGGTTTTCAATAGTTCTATATTATATATATAACACAATAATGAAACTCCCTGAATAAAGATGCTAATTTACTTTTTTTGTCAAAAAAGTGGTCTTAATATCATAGTTTTACTGTAGTGATGTACATATATAGTACTGCATTTTACACCACATGTTGTACCATGCACAGAAAACACTAACTGGTACTAATTAACAAGTAATCTCCTTGAAAATTCAATGAAGGCGCATCAATTCCAATTACTTTAAACCCCTGTCACAATAGGTGGCGATCCCATGTTACTCCAAAAATTTCCAGAGCGCCGTGAGCGCGCCATGACATTGCCATGATTGCAGCGAGAGAGCCATGGGAGCACCGTGCAGTCACTTAGAGCACCGAGGGATGGTGTGCACTTTGAGCATGCACAAAACAATCACTGTGGGAGCGCAGTGTGATAAGAGCACAGTAGAAGTGCTGTGAGGTCGCCGTAGTGGTGCCATGAGGTCTCCTACAATGCCGAGGGAGCGCCGTGGCAAAGCAGTGTGGGTGCAATGAGAACGCGATGACAGGGAATGGCGCTTGCACTGCAATTATACCACATTCTATGCGCTTCCTCTGTGTTTCTACTGCACTCCTACAGCGTTCATACTGCAGTGTTCAGAATGAGCATGACAAAGAGAAAAAATGTTTAAATGTATGAGATGTAAAAATAATCGTTCATTTCAACATGGCAGATGAACAGCAGCAAGTCGGATTATTGCTCGCTTTAATGCAAAAGCAACAGCTCCAGGCTGATGCTGATATAATACAAGTAATTCTCAGACAGCGGCGGAGAAGAGCACCAAGGCGTAGGATTTGGGTTCGAACATGGCTGGACAAGGGCAGGGGATTGCAGCATGGGCATTACCATAAACTTATGCCAGAGCTGCAGTACGAGGATCCAACTAGCTACTTTATAGTGTCACCGGAGCTGTTTGACAAGCTTATGGACAGGCTACGTCCTAGGCTTACCAAGGAGGACACGCCATACAGAAAGGCACTCGCACCGGGATTGAAATTGGCCATGACAATGTGCCACCTTGCATCTGGGGACAGATATGCCAGTGTGAAATTTGACTATAGAATGCCGTATAACACAATTTCTGTATCGAAATTGATGGAGAGCTAGCACCATGCAGCAGATTACCATGATTATACTGATAATATTATACATAATTTATATATTTACAAGTACTAGGTATGAATGTTTTTTTTTTAATTTCCAAATATTGAACAATGGGGTCAATTTGACTTCTTTGTGGCCTATTTGACAATAATAAAAATACAATGGGGCATATTTGACTATAATAAAAATACAATCGGGCATATTTGACTTATTTTGGACCGATCTGATTTGCTTCCCATATGACTACACCGAGTAAACATTATCCATAAAATGCTTAAAAATAGATTTTTTCATTTTTTTCATTTAAACAATCGGAAAAGGATTGTTAATTCTTTAATGTAGTTTTTACTACATTAAAGAATTAACAATCCTTTTCCGATTGCATTTAGCCTTTCCCGTGGAAAGGGGCCCTTTCTGGTATGAAATCATACCGTCATAAAATTGCATACACGAACTTTATTTTGTTTAGATAATCATTACAATGTTCAGTAAGTTTCTTTATTTCCATTTGAAAAAAAAATTATAACTAATGAATAAAGAGCAACAGAAAAACTTTTGGATAAATAACCATGGAACGAAATAACTAGAAATAGAATACTCCAGCGAACGAACAATCGATAACCTAATGGTTCCCGTTCACCACTCTGTTTCTACTAGTTTCCACAGAACTGATAGCAGACCGGGAACTTACAATGCAGCTCATTTGTAAACTGGTTCCCTTCGACTCTGCAACATGGACCGTGAACTGGTCCCCGTTCCATCTTGCAGTGCACCAGAGTCGACGGGTACCAGTTTACATCGAACGGGAACCCGCTGAACTCATGCGTGAAAACGTACAGTAAGCTTATTTCCATCGATGAGAAGCTGTCAAAGGTTAAACACCGCGAAATTACATCTTTGTTTATACGTAATTGTATGATACAAAGACCGTAATTCAGCGGTGTTTAACCTGTCGTCGATGCTCTTCGTCGATGGAAATAAGTCGTCGCTAAAAAAGCGTGCGTTTGGACCTGAACGAAGTTCACTTAGCGTCCCTTCCGCGGACATTATGTTGTTGTAATGGAAGATGGTTTGCGGAAAAAGAAATTTCTAGTGGATTCTAGTCACAGGTGACCTGCTTTTGCATAAAGCTGTAAGGATGCCTATGTCTAGAAAATCTAAAAGACGTTTGAACATTCGAAAATTTGACGATTGATGGCAACTAGTTCTGAAAACAGATTACGGTCGAATTTCTTCATTTGGTGTGGTGACATTTCTTCAGTGAAAGTGAATATACAAGGTGTTGTGGGAGATTCTGTTTATCTGATGTGACCAGCTAATGTTAGAAGTTAAGACAACACACTGATTGACAATATCAGGTTAGTTTTTGTTCTTGCAATGAAATTAATTAATTGCTCAATATCGAGTTTTACTCCCATAAAATGTGATTACTGTTGATTGAAAATTTTCCATAAATGCTTCAAAGATGACGGTAATGTTACATTAAACACTACTTGAAGCAAAAAGATTTGAGGTTTTGCTATTCTGCATGGCAGATGGATACAAATTGCTGTCAATTTTTATCACCTCAGCCCAATAGGGATGTATCTGCATTAAAAAAAGTCATACTCTTTCCATTTATTTGGTGCAGCAAGGTTTAACAAGTGAAATAACAACATTTGATTATAAATCGTATCAATAAAAATATAAGAAAATTCAAATTGTTTAAGAAAAATACTTAATATCCTTTTTAATTTGACCATTTTTACATGAGATTAATGATAAATGCCATTATTATCAAGAAAATGTCCCTGTTTCACTTTTGACACAAAATATGAAGGTGACCAGTTACTTAAATGTTTTTTGTTGAATAATTTATTGTTGATAGTTTGATTAATTAATAAACACAGTTTGGGTCACTTGAATATCTTATTCAAATACTTTAATGTATTAATCTTACCAAGACAAACGGTTATGTAGTAAGTATTAAATGTTAGGTCTAATAAAATGGTTTCATTATAAAAGCATATTTCTGAAGTAGTAGTACTAACTAATTAATGACTATAAATTTTCTCTTTTTAAGTAAAACCTGTAATCATAAGCACTTAAATTATTCTCAGAAATAAAATACACTCAAATTATGTATTATTTTTTATTGTTATTTTATCATCAAAATTTATGTACGGAAATATTTTGAATTCATTATTTACTTTGACAAATGGTAATAAATTATTGAAGGAAGATAAAACATATGAAGATAAAGCAAATGTAATCTCTTATAATTATACATTATGATGTTATCAAATATTATATATTATTATATTTCTTATAAATCTTTATAATTCTCTCATCATCTGTCTTAGAATGTAGAATAAAATTCTGTTTATAGCACAGTTTAGCAGCTATTTTTGTGATTTGACTTGAGATACAACTTTGTTGCACCAAACAAAGTACTTTTGTGGTTGTATATAGATAAATCCCCATTGCTCCAAACATTATTATTTAAACAATTGGAGATACAACCTTTGGACAAATATTGTTTTGGCTGGTTCAAATTAATAATAAAAGATCAATATTGTTATATCATGAGTATTTATGTACATTCGATCTTTCTATAAAAAGTCAATTTTGAAAAATATGTCAGATACAACCTTGTTCCACTGACGTGATGATAGTTTCATTTTTAAAAAGATAACATTGCCCAAGACATAAAAAGGCCAAAGGGCTTGTTGTACGGTGCGAAGAGAAAGGCTGGATTGATCAGCCTCTTGTGTTCGACTCTAGAAAGTGTGGGTGAGAAACCCAGGCAGTATGACAAAAAAGTCTTTGCTGGTCTTAAGATGCATTCCAGGCTTATCAGACTCTGGTTGGAAGATGATGTCAATGGAGGATTGTGAGATGACACTTGCTGTCATTCCAGGTGGAATGACCTCGGTTTTACAACCCCTAGATGTGTCCATCAATGAGCTGATAAATCCTTCAACAGAAATGGACTTAGCATACATACACATCAAACTCCCACGCAAGATGAGATCTCCAAATGGATCAAAGATGCCTGGGATGAATTGGACCTTGCTATTAATTCTAGCTTATCAGAGCATGAAGTGCTAGGAGTGAGCTATATTGATCGGTCAATGTCCGGCGTCTGTTTTTGTGTGTCATGATATGTGTATGGTACAGCTTCGACATTCACTTTTTGAACACTCTGGAGCAGTTGTGTTAAACCTTGTCAAAATGCTTGTCTTATATCTTAGTGATACCTTATACAGGTTTGAACATGGGTCATCTTGGGTCAAAACCTAGGTCACCAGGTCAAATCACTGGAAAACCTTGTTAACCTTCTAGAGGTCACACTTTTGATTGGATCTTCACCAAACCTTGTAAATATGATTGTGTTAATGGTATCTTAATTAAATTTGAACGCGGGTCATTTGGGATTAAAAACTACGTCACTAGGTCAAATCATGGAAAAACCTTGTTAACCCTGTAGAGTTCACAGTTTTGATTGGAGGTTCATTAAACGTTGTCAAAGTGTGTTTCTTAATGATATCTTGGTTAGGTCTGAACATTGGTTATCTGGGGTCAAAAACTAGGTCACCAGGTCAAATTATTGAAAAACTTTGTTAACCCTCTAGTGGCCACAGTTTTGATTGGATCATTTTTAATCTGTGTTGAAATGTTTGTTTTCATGATGTTTTAGACAGGTTCAAACATAGATCATCTGAAATCACAAACTAGGTCAATAGGTCAAATCTCCTGAAAACTTTGTAAACCTCCTAGAAGTCACAGTTTTGATTGGATCTTCCCCAACTTTGTCAGAATGTTTGTATTATTGATATCCTAAAGAGGCTTGAACATTGGTCAACTCGGGTTAAAAACTAGGGCACCCGGTCAAGTCACAGGAAAATCATAGATGTTACAATCTTTACTCAGGTGAGCAAAAAAGGGCCATCTTGGCCCTCTTGTTTAAGTATTACTAGTGCTTCAAACTAAAAAAAAACTCAATCAATATTCACCAGTGTTTCTTCCAGCTCTGATTATTAGGGGGTCAGTTTGACCCCCTTTGTCAGAATTTGGGGTTTCATTAGAAATTTTAGAGGGCCATGCACTAAAATTGAACATGGGCATCTATAACAAAAAACACCATAGACTCAGTATATGCAGTTTCTAAGGCAGCATAACAATTTTTCTGAGTAGTTACCCTATTAATTGTCAGTTAAAGTTGATGCATTTCGCAAATTATTGTCGCTCGAAGCCTCCTTTTCAGTTGACAAATAATTATTTCTATCAGTCTGTATGTTATCCGTTGACCCACTCCGAAAGAAAACTGCCAATCTATGCTGTTTTGGAGCAGACATAGCAGACATTCATTTTGTTTGCTGATTGTGACAAAAAATAAATAAACTCGTCCAGGCGCTTGTTTGCATGCAATAATAAGTGCAAAAAAGCGTCTTCCAATCGGTAAAGACTAAAAGCTATATCACAGACACGATAATGCAAGGCTTTAAATAATCCAGCAACGAATAAAATCCTGCATCACGGAAAACTCACAGACTGAATTTCATTGCATCTTGGTCGAAAAAAGTGCGTAAAAAACACACTCTGGAAGAAACACTGATTCATTTTGCATATTGATTTATTTTCAGTCCCCTTGTTCTGACAATTCATTTGCTTTATACCACTAATAAATACATGTTTTTCGCAATATTTACAAAGCACATAAACTAAATGGCTCTATTTTTTTATTTTTCATGCATTTAGATTATGCTCTGTTCACAAAAAGTATATAAGTTTCATTCATGAAATTTTTTCCCAGGATTTCATTTGATTATTTTCCTGTGTCTTACAGTGATTTTATTGGAATTTTCAAACCTACCTTTGGCTTTCTGAAGAGGAAAATATAGAAATCAGAAAAAAGGGGAAAATTGAAAAACTTTCACTTATTTACATAGCATTTTAAGGGCAAATATAACTTTTGGGGCCAGGGGAAACAGCTGATGTTCAGCTGTAAAATATATGAAATATTTTACGCAATTGAACTAGTTTGTGACCTGTCCTCTAGTGTCTATGTTTTACACAAGACGATTGTATGTGTGAGTTGGATATGTTGTAATTTTTATCATTGAATAGTATCAAATTATTTTAGTCTTCTGTGGATCTTTATTTGTGCCATTCCTGGAGTTGAACTATCATACCTTGTATGAACTTTGTTCTTGTTAGTTGGTACTATTTTGCACTATTATAAAAAAATCATGACAAAGGCATCATGAATTATAATCATTGCTTTATTCATTAAGCTCATGATAAATTGCATATTTGCATAATAAAACATCATCAACAAACAATGCATACTTAACCTGAACACAGAATAACATTAAGATGACAATGTAAGATATACATTTCATAATGAACAACACTAATGTATTTACAAAATCACAGAGTGACACATAGTTGTGTCTTAACACTTGTCTATTTTCAGTTATTGTTCATAAAGCAGTAAAAAATTCTTCACAAACAAACTCTTAGATGATATTACATTGGACTTGAGGGTCTGGTAAATTGTAATATCGAGCTCTGGGAGTGATTACACAATGAGCATTATTTTACCCCTTAATGACATCCTAGATAATACACACAGTATAGAGAGTTCATTTTCACTATTATTTATGGATTTGAATACATCCCAAAGAATGTCTAATGCTTCCAATTCTTGATCCATGGTTTCATTGGACCCTCCTCCTGGAAGCATCTTTTACTTCTTCCTCTTCTGGAATCGTTGATGTGAGCTGTCCAAAATGCTTTAAATGATGCCATCATCTAACACAGACTTAGATGTTGAATCTCTTTCTTGAACTAGATGAAAGTAGCCACCCTATGACTGAGGGTAATCAATTTGGCTAATGGAACATTGTCCCGCTTTTGTTAATCTGATGTCTGATGTTCTTATGTCACAAACCCAGCGTGTTTGAAGCAGTTTGAAATGGTTGTTGGTGTAACACATTCTTAAGACTGCTGTAGAAATCTTAGACCATCCAGAAAGTTAAGATTCTTAATGTTCTCAATAGCATTTATTCAAGACATGTCAAGTATTTTATTGGCATTTAATTATAAAGTTCATCCCCAAATAAATTATACACAATATACAATAATGTACTATGATCGTGGTACATTATTACAATGTTCAACATGTTGAGAAATAATATAATGAAAATGTAAATGAAAAAGCGATGAAAAGCCTAATAAGTATACTTAATATTACAGACAAATTGATAAGAAAAGTAATAAAAAAAGAAGCATTACTTTTTGGATCCAATTATCTGTGTTGATATTGTATACTAGTACAATATAATGGAAGATAATAAATCGAATTGTAGAAGACAATAGAGTACAGTCTAGACTGTTATAATGACCCCTTGTATACAGCAATGGTCTGTTCATAGTTACCCTTTTTAGTCTATCCCAGCTGTTTTTGCTATGAAAACCGTCTATATATAACAATGGTCTGACCATATGATATGAACAATGACTGTGATTTCATCTCATGGATGAATTAGGGAGAATACTTTAATATTCTTAACTTTTTAACACTTTAGAAACTAATTGATTTTTAAAATGATGATTCATGGCTTTACATTTTGGGCCATATTCAGTAAACCCTTCCTTTATTGATTCCCTTTTAGCAAACCAACTACCTAAATACTTGTGCTGATGCCAAATTCTTTTGCAATTTTGGCTTGTGATTTCAATCCCTTCTTGTCATCAAGAATAGCTTTGTACTTTAACTCTATCCTTTGTACTTTCCACTTCACCCTGTCTTCCCAGTCTTCAAGAATAGCTTTGTACTTACACTCTATCCTTTGTACTTTCCACTTCACCCTATCTTCCCTGTCTTCAAGAATAGCTTTGTACTTACACTCTATCCTTTGTATTTTCTGCTTCACCTTGTCTTCCCTGTCACCAGCATTTCATATCCAGTTGCTAGCCACTTAAACAGAAAAACAGTAAATAGTTATACTTATTATCTATATTGAACATATTCAATGGCATTGTACATTAATAGATAAAAATAATTAAATTAATAAATAGGAAATTTGTTCAAAATAAATACATTGAGGACTGAAGACCAGTTCTTCTTTGGATTGGCTTGTCCAACAACTCTTGGAGATCAAGGGGTGCATTATCAATCAAACAGCTGTACATTAAAGAAAGGATCTTAAAATTGATTCTTGCAAAAATTGGTAACCAGTGGAGTTTGCACAATGAGTCTTTTGAACTTTCATACGGCTCAGGACAAGCTTTGCACATGTTTTGTATATGTTGCATCTTGCTTATTTCGCTTTAAGACACACTGTACAAAATTGAATCGCAGTAATCCAAATAGGATTTGACCAATGATAACACTAGTGTTTCTGTAGCTTCTTTTGTAAGATATTTATGGATACATTTTATCTGAAAGTAGTTTAACATTGCTGTGTGGCATTTCCTTTTTTTACATTTTCTTTGAAGTTCAGTGTTGCATCAAGAAATGCACCAATATATCAAATTGATGTTTGTTTGCCTGTGGAGGAAATTTTCTGAAAACTGATATATATACTCAAAAACCATCTTCATGAGCAAGCTTATGTTGACAAGAGTACATTTATCTATATTTTGTGTTAACAAAAAGTTTTATTATCTGTTTAGTACTCAGGGCACACACACATTTGTTTATTTGGAAATGAAACATTGAAATATGGGGGGCATGGCTTTGTAGAAGTTAAACAGTCATTTCTGTCACTTTTAAGAAATGAACCATTTTTTTTGTATGTATATCTTTTACTTATTCTATTTTTTAGATATGTATATTTTTTACCTATTTTACTTTTTAGATAAGTATATTTTTTACCCATTTTACTTTTTAGATAAGTATATTTTTTACCTATTTTACTTTTTAGATAAGTATATTTTTTACCTATTTTACTTTTTAGATAAGTATATTTTTTACCTATTTTACTTTTTAGATAAGCGTATTTTTTACCTATTTTACTTTTTAGATAAGTATATTTTTTACCCATTTTACTTTTTAGATAAGCGTATTTTTTACCTATTTTACTTTTTAGATAAGTATATTTTTTACCTATTTTACTTTTTAGATAAGCGTATTTTTTACCTATTTTACTTTTTAGATAAGTATATTTTTTACCCATTTTACTTTTTAGATAAGTTTATTTTTTACCCATTTTACTTTTTAGATATATGACCCTACAGAGGGACTATAAATTCATAAAATGTTTTGGTCATAGCATGAACAATTCACATAGTTAAATATGGGAAATCACTCAGTGATTAACATTTTATTATAGACATTCATCTGGTATAAAAACTAAAACAAAACTCATTGTGATTACTTAGAATTTGAAATGGCGGGTCTGTGTATTTATGAAAAAAACTTACTTTAAATGAATGGACACGGTACAATATTTAGCACTAGGGTAGTACATGCAAAGGAAGTGCTGCTTGCCTTCTCAGTATATATATGTACAGTACAGAATAAAATCAGTCAGGCACCTGTGTTACCAATGTCTAAAAGGAACCACTCAGTCATGTGACTAAAATAGAACAAAGCAAAGAGCACAAAGTTACAAAAAGAAACAGACAAAAGAATGTGAAATAGCACCTGATAATGTTTCACAAAACAGAAATATAATATTAGAATGCCATTTTTAACACCGAATGGCAAGAATTCATTCCTTGACTATTTACTTGTGATAGTCAGCTGATATATATCGATGATAATATGAAAAACAAATTTAAGCACTAGGCTTAAATGATACATGCAAGTATTTGGGTGCTGGAAATGTTCAGAGCCCAAATTTGGAGTATAATTTTTGAGCTATGATGTGCAGTTAATGATTAATATGATCATCAGTGTATTGGGTAAAAGCCATTGATGAAAAGAGTTTAATTGACATGTTTGTTGTGTAACTTTTTAGGAAGTGGATGCTTTGAAGTGTAGATCTTTGGACATTGGTAATAATAACTTGATTAACTAGATTGAATTTTCATTTAATCTTTGATTTCTGCGCATTTAGTGTGACATACAACTGAGAGTTTTTAGTTTATAGAATTCTGATAGACCATTACTAGATGCCTGAGATAGGGATGGCACTTCTTTGTAGTACTCATCCATGATGCTTGTATTGTGAACTGTGTAATTCAAACAGAGTGAGTTCTAACACTAATTCTTCTTTCATAAGGTCAGAGTGAATTTATATATAATACAAAACTTACTATAAGTGATTTCCTTCCATTTTGAATAAAAAGGGTGTATATTGAATCATAAGGTTTGTGTAAGCAACTAATGTTGACATTAGATATGTTGATTTTCCAAAATAATGACTTGTGTGTGTACCTTGGTGTATTGTCGTACATATATTGTGTGTAATTGTCAATTACTGTAAATTCTTTGAATTGTAACAGACATGTTTTTGTTAAAATTGCTTCCACACAGGCAACTTTGTATTTGTTTGATTTTTAGTAGAGTATTATGAACATAAAACCATTGTAACCTTCCTCTTACCATGAATTAAATAACTTTAAGAAAAATTTGTATTGAATTTACATTGTAAAGATGAAATATAATAAAAAATACAATGATTTCATAGAAATGGAAAATAATATGACTGCATATTATCAATATAATATAGTTCCTCAAAATGTTGAAATAAGGTCCTGGAATGAACAATGGTATGGGAACAAAGGTATGGCAACTGTTACCTTCTCCTTACAGATTACATTTTTTTCTTTTCTTCCTTTCTCCTGGGTTTTTGCACCCCATCTGTCCTTCTATCGTCTGGCCTCTCGGTTATGAAAAGCTTGGTATCAGCACCTTGTACATTAAAACACTGTACAAGCAGGCATATCAGTTGCCTGCCAATGCTTGCTGAACCTATCATAAAGAATCCAGATCTTCCTTGGGTTGCAAGCAACCACAAGCCACTCTGTGCGACCTTCTGGCCTTCTGTCTTCCTTTTCAATTTGGGCCTGTGCCATGGTTAATACAGTAACTGTACTTTAAACATGATCTTGTACACAGTTAATTGCCTTTGCTTCATGTGTCAAGTTTTATAACACATTCTTAAGAATATAACTACAAATATTAGGATCTTTTATATGTGTAAACATGACTACAATAATAACATCCAGTACCATACTACCATACCGGGATGTTGACTTAGGCACAAAACTACAAATCACTTTATGGAATGATTCTAATGATGATGTCTGTTCAGTGGGTGACAGTTTCTTGACATTATTCACCAACAATCTGCCTTTATTTGCCTTTGTCAGCTCTGCATGTAGCTTAAGCCCTGAAAAGTAGTATTACATACAAATTTTCATTTACCACTGTCATACAGGAACCAAACAATAAGGTCTAGACATTGTTCACTGTACATGTTTATCTTTTTTTATACATGAGTATGTGCACCAACTCCAACCAAGTATATCCGATAAGAAGTATAAAAACTCTTAGGACACTCATAGAGTATGTACTTTATCAAGTGTTTTGCATGTTTTATAAATATTACAGAATTGTGATGTTTACTTGTGGTATAAGGCAACTAAATTGTTAGAACAAGGATGCTGAAAATAAATCTATAAGACTGAATATTGATTTTGTGTTGGTTTTTTGTGTGACTATTTGAAGTACTTAAACAATGATAGCTGTGTCCATTTCATCCCAGGCCTAGACAATCCATTTGCTGATCTCGTCTAGCTCGGGTTGACAAATTCATCTTCCAGATGTGTATGTTGCTGTCCGCATACCACTCCATCCATCTTCGTTGAAGGATACTCATCATCAGCTTATTGATGGACATGTCTAAGGGTTGTAAACCCGAGGTCTTTCCACCCGGGATGACAGCAAGTGTTGTCTTACAATCTTCCAACATCATCTTCACAGCCGGCGTCTGATGAGCGTGGAAATGCATCCAAGACCAGTAAAGACTTTGTCATCCTGCTTGATCTTCCCACCCACACTTTCTTTAGCCAGACAAGAGTCTGATCTTCCCAGCCTTTCCCTTGGCAACGTACAACAACCCCCTTTGTCCATCCATGTGTTGGGCAGCATTTGTAAATTAACATATGGTGGTTTGCCTCCATTTGCTATGCAATGAAAATAACATCTACTTCAAAGTAATGCTTAAAGCTGCAGGACATTTTTTCTACAAATTTGTAATATTAAATATATTTCTGCACAAATCTTTAGTATTCTTCTACCATGAAAGAAATAATGTTTGATTTCAATAGTTTTTTTTCCTTAGTTGGGAAATAGGTGTTTTTTATGCTCGTGCTCTCCTGATAACAAAATTCTAGCTAACAAATGATGTATGAAATGCTGATATGCTGATTCTTTCATAAAATCAAGGATTTTTTATTTATGATTGTTCTTTTATAAAATAAAGTACAATTTCATTAGTTAAGTATCTCACGAAAAAATGTCCTTCAGCTTTAAATATATTTAGCCGTATAGAAAAACTTTAATAATTCGATAAAAGGAAATTTTTATATATTTGAAATAATTTATATACACAGTAGAACCTTGATTAATGAGACCACCTTCGGGACCTGAAAAATCGGTCATAATATAAGGTGGTCTCATTATCAAGTTGAATTTTAAGGGAGTAATAGGAAGCTGGTCCAAAAAGAAATGGTCTTTATAACAAGGTGTTTGTAATACCGTGGTGGTTGCTATGTGAGGTTTTGCTGTATTGATTGATTAAGAAGTAAGAAATCTCCCTTTGATATATAAATGTAACTCACCTTGTGGAATTCCTTATGATGTTCAACATTTGTTTGAATAGAATTTTTAGTTGTATTTATGCCATAATCTGGACTGATCTATCCAATGATTAAATCAGTGTGTATTCACAATGTATCACAGAAGGATTTCCACACCACCTGTAATTAGTTTGTTTATCTACCCTCAATGTATACACCCATTATTTTTTATATACCCTCCAACCACGACTCCACATTAGGCCCCCCCCCCAAAAAAAAAAAACCCCAAAGCAATCTGTCGGTATCTTGTTTTGGGATCAGCAGCATCGTAAATTAGACATACCCTTAGGTGGTACACAAATCAGATTTGAAAAACTAGCAAAATTTTTAGGCATGATTTTAGATAATATAGCTAACTTTTAGAGCCCATATAGAATACTTAATTAAAAAGTGTAACACAAACCATAATATGATGGAAATACTCAAAAATACCGACTTTAGAGCAGATAAAAGAGTTTACTGCTCCTATACAAATCTACCATTCGATTCAAAATTGATTAAGGTGCAGAAATTTGTGCTGCTGCTGTTGCCCCAACTTTATTTAAAATATTGGATAGAATTCAATATAAAGCCCTTAGGATAGCCCTGGTGACCCTGAGCTCCAGCCCTACTCACAAACTAGAAACAGAGTCTGGTGTGTTTCTTTTAGCTATCAGATGCATGGCCCATACTGTCAAAAACTTGGCCAGAGCACAATCAAGGGGAAATAACCATGCAAACTGCATCTTTGGGACTGGACACCTTGTCAAGAGCGAACTCAAAAATAATACCCTCCCCTGAATTGGGTCTCATACCCAAACCTTGGTTTGGCCTCAAAGACATACAGATAGCAGATTTCAGGCCAGTAATTGACCATCCTTGGTTGATGACCCCCCCTTATATTGATCAATCCGTTTTAGAAATTAAAAAAATGACTTTCCACACCTAAGCAAATTCAAATTTATCTTTTTTGGAAATTGTTTCTTCTGTTGATAGACTTTCACATAACCTTTCTATCTATGCAGCAGAAATGATTTAATTAATTCAATGAGCTGGGTATTTCATTATAAACGCAAAAAATCAGTTATTTATTCAGATCTCTTTTGATGCTGTAGTCAATTAAAAATTATCACAGTAGTACAGACCTTTTAGAACAAATTATCATCCTAAATTACTCCATCCAACAAGCTGGTCTTGATATTAACTTAGTTTGACGCCCAGCTCAAATAGGTGTGGAGGGTAATGAGGCAGCGTACAGAGCTGGACAGGATCATGTGACTGTAGACACTAAAGTTTAACTCTCACCCGCTGAAATAAATTCATTAGTCAGGTCACAGTCCATTAAGCACTGGAAGAGTTACTATTCCAGGTGGAATCAGGTGCCTGTGATTCTGTCCTATACTCAGTAGGGTTGAGATGGCCGTATGCATATTCCACAGATCAAATGGACAGATGTATCACCTGTCTGAGACTGGGGGCAAATCTGCTGTCTGGCACCCAGGGAAACTTATCCTAGGACTGGGCCCTATTTGTACTCAGTGCAGAGTATTTAACACAACCAGTCACTATCTGCTACACAGTGGGGTTCACTTCAATCCCAGACTTGAACTTAAGGCTTCTCTAGTAAACTCAGGTTTAGTCTTCAAACTTGAGAATATTCTCAATCCTAACAGGGCAGCTAAACACTTGGTCTTCCAAGCCTTGGAAATATACATAAAATCATGTCAAATGACAGATAAAATCTAAGGCCCCAGGTTCAGACATGTGTGCATTAATAGCCCAACTGTAGTGAGTCCTGTAAAATAAAAAAATAACATAAAAATATAAAATAACTTAAATGTAAAAGTGAAATACTTTAATGAATAATCCTTTTTAACTTCATGCTACCTTCATTGATACTTGAATTATCTTAAGTATGATGTCATATGTTTTAGTATATATTAATCACCTCATAAATGACATCAATTATATATTTCACATTCAGTTGGGCTGCAAAATATCTTTCTTAGCAATGCTTAATAATTAAAAATAAAATCAAATTGTAATTCTTAACTATACTACTGTTTATACAGTAATAGTAATAAAAACACAAACAATTCTATAAGAAATATTATCTTTATTGAAGAAGTTAATCCATGCCTCATACAGTGGAAACCCTCTAAACCGGTTCCTCATTAAACTGGTTTCCCCTCTAAATCGGCCAAATGTTCTGGTCCTGACTTTATTACTGTATAATTCACCTCTGTAGCCCGATTTCCTCTCTATTCCATAAACTGGCCAAGATTATGTACGAAGTGGCTGATTCAATGCAATATTTCTCCTCTAGACTGGTCAACAATTTTACCATGCCCTAAAGTGTTTATCAGTTTATTGGCTAGTGTGTGTTTACAGAAAAGACTGTTGTCATTTGGAGGTGTGAAAAAACATAGCCTATCATGAATTTGATAATTAAGGGTCAACAGGGGACTGTATTGGTGATTAGCAAGGAAGTGGAAAGTTGATAGATTTAAACACTTCAGTATCAATGAGAATAATATACGCTCTCGCTCCGAGATTAAACATTGCATCTTTTGATAAAATCAAATGAAATGTCACAGTTCAAAATGATGCATGAAATCATAAGCACATCTTTAATCAGAACAAACAGCAATTTACATGCTAAAATGCTGTAATAGCTACAGGATGGACATTACATGTACATATGCATTCATGTGCTAAAGATCAACTCAAAAATCCTGTCTAAACTGTCATCCCCTCCAAACTGGCAAAATGACCTGGCCCCAGGCTTGGCTGGTTTAGAGGGTTCCACTGTAGTAGACTTTGCTGTCTATATCACTGTTAAATTTTTTAGCTAATATGAGCGCATAGTGCTCAGTGAGCTATAGTGATCAGTCAGTCTACTCCGACGTCCATTGTCTGGGGTCCACACCTGGGGATTGTTAATGCTCTAGTGGTCACACTTTTGAGTGAATCTTTATCAGACTTCCTCAGAATGTTTGTCTCAATGATATCTTGGACAAGTTCAAACATGGGTCATCTGGGCTCAAAAACTAGGTCACCAGGTCAAATAGAATGGAAATTTTGTTAACACTCTTGAAATCACAGATTTGATTAGATCTTCAACTTTGTCAGAATATTTGTATTAATGATCTTGTAAAATTGGGTGAATATGGGTCATATCCAGTCAAAAACAAAGTCAATAGGTCAACACACCAGAAAACTTTTTTAATGCTCTAGAGGTTGCAATTTTGATTGAATCTTCATCAAAATTTGTCTGCACGTTTATCTTAATAATATCTTGAACATGATCAAACATTGGTCATCTGGGGTCAAAAAAATAGGTCAAATCATAGAAAAACCTTGTTAATGCTCTGGGGGTCACAGTTTTAAGTGGAAGTTCACCAAACCCTCTTAAAATGCTTGTCTTAATGATATCTTGGACAAGGTGGAACATGAGTCATTTCGGATTAAAAACTAGGTCGCGAGGTCAAATCACTGGAAAACATTGTTAACCCTCTAGAGGTCGCAGTTTTGATTGGAGGTTCACCAAACCTTGTCAAAATGCCCGTCTTAACGATATCTTGGTTATGTTTGAACATGGATTGTCTTGGGTCAAAAACTAGGTCACCAGGTCAAATCATAGAAAAACCTTGTTAACCCTCTAGAGGTCGCAGTTTTGATTGGAGGTTCACCAAACCTTGTCAAAATGCTTGCCTTAATGATATCTTGGACAAGTTTGAACATGGGTCATCTAGGGTCAAAAATTATATCACCTGGTCAAATGGCTGGAAAACATTGTTAACGCTCTTTCGGTCTGAGGTTTGATGGGATGTTCGTCAAATCTTGTCAGAATGTTGTCTTAATGATATCTTGGGTGAGTTTGAAGATGGGTAATCTGGGGTCAAAAAATAGGTCACCAGGTCAAATCGTTGAAAAACTTTGTTAACACTCTAGGGGTAACAGTTTTAAATGGATCTTCACCAGACCCTGTCAAAATACTCGTCTTAATATTATCTTGAACAAGTTTTAACATGGGTAATCTAGAGTCAATAACTAGGTCACTAAGTCAAATCTTTTAAAAACTTTGTCAACCCTTTTGAGGCCACAGTTTTGATTGGATATTCACCAAACCTTGTCAAAATGGTTGTAATAATGATAACATGGATAGGTTTGAATATGGGTCAACTCTGGTCACCAGGTCAAATCACAGGAAAACCATAGAAGTTGCAATCTTATTCGGATGAGCGAAAAGAGGCCATTTTGGACCTCTTGTTTCCTTCTTTATCACTATATATAAAGGTTAAAACCTTTGATATAAAACTTTATTTTTTCCTCCTTGTAAATGAACACATGATTGATGAAATAATTTAATGAGAGATAATAACAGTAAACCAAGAATACCTTTTTTCCAACCCATTCAGCACATTTATGTCTGGACTGGGAAAGGGAGCCCACCCAATACAAGAATACTGAAACGTAAAACAATAAACCCCAGTTAAAACCTTACCAGCTAAGTTACAGTTGTTATTGGAGATAGATCAGTTAACAGTCATGGCACAATAAACATGACCAAGCCTATATTGAGCTTCCAGGCCACACTCTGGATTGATATGCAATGATATGCTCTTTATTAGCTCACCAGAACGGAAAGTTCAGGGTGAACTGTTATGATAGGTGGGTGGATGCTCTGGCATCTGGCGTCAACAATGGTCTTCTCCTCAGAAACTACCAGTCAGATTTACTTCAAATTTATTGTGTAGAAGCCTTTTGATGTTCTAAGTTGAATCTGCTCATTTATACCATATTATAGCAGTTGACCCCTTTTAGGGGTCACTAGAGCTAAAAAAAGAAATACCTATAAGTGTCTTTTTCTCATGAACCAATGGCCAGATCATCCCTAAACTTGGTTTGTAGCATCCTTAAGTAGTCTTCTCTCAATTTTGCTCAAATAAATTTGATCAGCCCCTTTTAGGGGCAGCTAGAGCTAAACATAGAAATACCTCAAAATGAATTTTTAGCTCACCTGAGCAAATAGTGCTCAGTGAGCTATTGTGATCAGTCAGTCTACTCCGTCATCCATCGTCCGTTGTCCATCGTCTGTCGTCCACACCTGGGGGTTGTTAATGCTTTAGTGGTCACACTTTTGAGCGAATTTTCATCAGACCTGGTCAGAATTCTTAGACAAGTTCAAACAATGGTCATCTGCAGTCAAAAACTAGGTCAACAGGTCAAATCATAGTAAAACCTTGTTAACACTTTAGGGGTCACAGTTTTTATTGGGTTTTCACCAAACCTTGTCAAAATGATAGCTTTAAAAATATCTTGGTTTAGGTTGAACATAAGTCATCTTGGGTCAAAAACTAGGTGACCAGGTCAAATCATAGAAAAAACTTATTAACACTCTAGGGATCACAGTTCTGATTGGATCTTCCAAAATCCTTGTCAAAATGATTGTTTTAATGACATCTTGCTTATGTTCAAGCATGTGTTATCTAGGGTCATAAACTAGGTCACAAGGTCAAATCCTAGAAAAACCTTGTTAACACTGTAGGGGTCACAGTTATGAATGGAGGTTCACCAAACCTTATCAAAATGCTTGTCTTAATGATATCTTGGTTAAGTTCGAATATGGGTCATCTGGGTAAAAACTAGGTCCCCAGGTCAAATAGAATGGAAATTTTGTTAACACTCTTAAAATCAAAGATTTGATTGGATCTTCATGAAACTTTGTCAGAATATTTGTATTAATGATTTTGTAAAATTGTGCAAATATGGGACAATTCCGGTCAAAAACTAAGTCTCTCTGTCAGCGCACCAGAAAACCTTTTTAATGCTTTAAAGGTTGCAATTTTGATTGAATCTTCTTCAAACATTGTCAGAATGTTTGTTTTATTAATATCTTGGACAAGATTGAACATGGGTCATCTTTGGCAAAAACTAGGTCACCAGGTCAAATCTTTGGAAAATCTTGTTAACCCTCTATAGGTCACAGTTTTGATTTGAGGTTAGCCAAACCTTGTCAAAATGCTTGTCCTAATGATATCTTGGATAGGTTTGATCGTGGGTCATTTGGAATCAAAAACTAGGTCACCAGGTCAAATCACTGGAAAACCTTGTTAACCTTCTAGAGGTCGCAGTTTTAATTGGATCTTTCTTACACTTTGTCAGAATGTTTGTATTATTGATGTCATGAACAGGTTTGAACATGGGTCAACTCAGGTTAAAAACTAGGTCACCAGATGAAATCACAGGAAAAACATAGAAGTTGCAATCTTTACTCAGGTGAGCGAAAGAGGGCCATCTTGGCCCTCTTGTTTAGATTAATGTTATTAAAAATTTACAATATAGGTTCTGGGGGTTATTTTTGAAACCATCATATATGGTATGTATCAAAGACTTCATCAAACTCGTATAAATGCAGCTGGCCACAATAAACAAGTGTTTCTGATTTCTAAATGAAGCAAATTACATCAGAATCACACAAGAGTTTCCATCCTCTCATATATGTTGTAAAGAGAATGCAAACCAATATTGGAAAGTATTTGTTTATTATGGTATCCAACTGGGCAAACTTTTATCTCTTTAATTACAATTTACTACAGTTATGTGAATATCAGGCTGGTAGTTAATTATTACAACAATTACATGATATATTCTTACATTTGCATAGCTGTCAAGGGTTAATTTGGCATAAGAATGAGATAAAAGTCTGTGCAAGGGGGTCTGGCAGTGTCCATTTTCACAGCTGACACTTAATACTTGGTGAAATAGAGCCTATGCACCAGTAGTTTGTTTACGATGACGACAGAAAAATAAGTCAATGAAATCTGTGTTCTGTCCCTGCTGAAATTTCATCTGTTCTGCAATGTTAATTTACATCAATCTGCGCTTGATTTATGCCAGTCTATCTATTGTACAGCACATTTAGACGGAATAAAAACTACAACTTCTGAAAAAACTAGAGTTGTATTATGTGTGAGATTTGAGCATTAAAATTTGGGATTTGAGGTTCAAAAGTGTGACTTTCATGCTGAATGTACAAATGACAAAATAGAAAAACAAAAAAAATAATAACTAAACTTGAAATAATTTTAAATACTAAAATAGCTATGAAAGAAAAAAAAATTGCTATTAATCCCATCTTCAAAAAAGAAAGAAAGTTCACTCATATGTCCACACAAATGTCACGATGATTTCTAGGCTTAGTCTCTCACACTGCCACCCAATGAACTTCCATATAAGATCATTTTTAAACAATTAAATTTCAGAGACTATGTTTTAACAAAAATATCTCACTCACAAAAAAATACAACACTTTCTCGTGTATACATTATAAACACACTACTCAATGTAAATCCCTATCTCACACACAATACATGCTAAACTTCAGTATAATTAGGATATAATGGTTACATAAGTGAGTAAAGGGTATATTTACAAACAATTCTAAACATTTCTTGACTCGTAGTAGACAATAAAAAATAGCAACAAGCTGAATGTTATCAGTTGGTCACATTTTGTTCCAATAAACATAGTTTTGATACAGGCCTCACCTTTATGCTGCCATTTACTTTGACCCTGCATGATCGAACAAGACCATCTCTGCCCTTGTTTACTTCTTGTACAAGCCCTAAAGGCCATTGCCCACGAGCTGATGTTTCGTCAGAAACAAGTACAAGGTCATTCATAGCAAGATTCCTTCTGTCTTTCTGCCATCTTTGCCTTACCTGTAATGTTGGAAGGTATTCTTTCACCCAACGCCTCCAGAAAATATTGGCGAGATATTGCACCGGTCGCCACCAGCGTCTGCCATTGTTGTCAGATTTATCAAACAGTCCTGGAGGAAAACTATTGTTTGGTCGCAATAATAGCAACATGTTAGGTGAGAGCGGTTGTGGATCACGGTGGTCATCACTTACCTGAGTAATTGGTCTGTCATTTATAACTCGTTCAATCTCGGCAGCCAAGGTAAGCAGAGCCTCATCACATAAAAGTTGTTCCCGCACAACAGATTTAAGTGCATTTTTGAAGGTTCTTATCAACCTCTCCCAAACGCCACCCATGTGACTTGCGTAAGGCGGATTAAAATGCCATGCAATACCTTTTTGGTTCATGCTACTTGAAATGTGGTTCTGCTTCCACAGCTATATTGAATCACGTAACTCCTTTTCACCTGAGGAAATATTTGTACCATTGTCACTGAAGATTTTTTCAGGCCGACCTCTACAACTCTCAAAACGCTGCAGTGCTCCTATAAAGGAATTTGCATCAAGGCTGTGTGTAATTTCAATGTGCACAGCCCTAGTGCAGAGACAAGTAAACAAACAGCCATACCTTTTTAGCTGCCTCCTCCCAAATTTGACATTCATTGGGCCAAAGAAATCAACCCCAACATATGTAAATGGGGGCTTATCAGGTTCGAGCCTTTCAACAGGAAGTTGACCCATCTGTTGATTTTCAGGGCGTTGCTGTCGTTTCTTGCAATTCAAACATTTACTCAGAACAGATTTAATTGACCTGTGACCTGGTAGTATCCAATATCTTAACCTCATAAGAGATAATATGTGATGTGGCCCCATATGAGCATTTGTCTCATGATACGACCTGATGAGCATCCTTGTAACATGGTGGTTACCAGGTAGAATGATTTGATGTTTGAAATCATTATGTAACTTTGTATTCTGAAGACGGCCACCTACCTTTAGCATGTTTTCTGAATAAACTGGACTTAGCTTTGCCATGGCACTTGATCTGGAAACATTTCCTGATTTCATGATACTACTTATTTCATTGCTATACTCATACCTTTGCACAAGAGAAAAGACAGCCTTTGTAGCAGCTTGAATTTCAGAAACAGTTGGGTGCCCTTTCCTAATGAAGTCCTCTCTTAATTGCTTCTGAATAAGATAGGATTTAAACCTAAGTAACTATACCACTGACCTTTGTAGTCCATACCAGTTAGAGCCTCTCAATAACAATTTTTCTAGACTATTATCAGATATCATCTGAGTCACATGTGTACTGCCTACCTGTTTTATTTCTATGTCATTATCTGAAATTCCTACATAGTTCGGACTGCATGGCAAGTCAACTTTACCTTTCTGTATAAAATCTGGTCCATTAAGCCATTTTTGAAGTTTGATAGTTTCATTTGGTAATAATCCCCTTGATGCTATGTCAACTGGGTTCAGTTCTGAAGGAACATACCTCCAGTCTGCAGGAGAGGTCACATCATGTATCAGTGTAAGCCGATTTGCAACAAATGTCTAGAAACGATGCTCCTCATTTTTTATATACCCCAAAACAATTGTTGAACCAGTCCAGAAATACCTTTCATTTACCTTTAAGTCCAATTCTTGAGAAACTAATTGATAAAGCCTCACAGCTACCACAGCTGCAGCTAATTCCAGCCGTGGAATTGACATCACTTTGATAGGTGCAAGTCGAGACTTACCCATGACAAGACTGCATTTGCAATTGTTGTGAGCATCAAATATCTTTATATATACTGCTGCTCCATACGCATATTCTGATGCATCACTGAACATGTGTAATTTGACCCTAAAGGAGTTATCGATTTTATTTGGCATAAAACATCTATTTATTCGCATAAAACATCTATTTATACTCACCTGTGACAACTCTGGCAAATTTTCAAGCCATTGTGACCACCTTGCGACATCCTCATTACACATTTTTTCATCCCATTGCAGTTTCTGTCGGCACGTATTCTGTAAAATTAGTTTAGGGATAAGTGTGACAGGTGCTACCAATCCTAGCGGGTCATACAACGAGCTAGCTACCGACAATACCCCTCGTTAAGTGTGGCATATGTCCGGAAGGTCGACATCAAAGACAAACACGTCCTTTTCAATATCCCAGTGTAATCCTAGTGCACGCTCAAACATCTTGTCATTTTCTAGATCAACTTCAATACACTTACCTGCCCTATCACATTCAGGAAACAGAAATATCTGAAACCTCCTTATTATTTGAAATCCACTTAATTTAAAGCCACCCTCAGAGAGTATTTCCCTTAACTCTGAAGACAACTCTATACCTACCTTTGCATTAAGTAAAGACTTTAATAAGTCATCAACATAAAAATTTCTCTTCATGCTTCATGTTTCCTCCAGGCCACCATAGAAACCTAAGTGCATCTTTATCTTTGTTACTGACCTTGACCTGGTGAAACATGGCTTCTATATCAGCAACCAATGCTACTGGCTGCTCCCGGAACCTTATCAGTACACCTGTTAAATTATTAAGAGATCAGGGCCCTGTAAGAGATTATCATTCAATGATGTGCCTCTGTACTTGGATGCACAATCAAACACTATCCTAATCTTACCTGGCTCGTTTTGGCTACATACTGGGTGATGTGGTAGATACCAGATCCTGTTTGATTTATGCTCACCAATGTCATTGACAGGTACAGCATAGCCCTTTTCAATGTATCCATTCATTGTTTCAGTGTACAGAGTCTTGAGGTTTGAATCCTTTGTAAGTTTTCGTCTAAAATGGTCTAAGCGTGTGGCGGCTAAGGCCTTATTGCTGGGCAAACTTATGTGTTCATCGCGCCAAGGTAATCCCAATTTGTAGTGCTTACCTTCTTTCTCCATAGAACTAATCATTGTCAATAAGGCTTGTTGGTCTTCTTGCGACATACCTACCTTATTATCATAGCCACGATCAGGGAAGTCTGTCGTCCACAATTTGTCAGTCTGTTCCTGCTGAAAATTAACATTTCTAGGAGAAGAAGTAACCTTACCTGTAGGACCAAATATAGTCCAGCCAAGGAAAGAGCATATTGCATATGGCTTGCCTCTACCTCCTCTTTCCTCTTCTACCCAGAAAGCCTCTGGACAGTCACTACCAATAAGTAACTCCACCTTGTTGGTACTTACCTTTGGTAATTGAATATCCGATAAATGTTTCCATTTACTGATATCACTGACTGTAGGGAGAGATTTCACTGAAATAGGTAAATTTGGTACTGACCAAGCTCTCCTAATATCAATACAACCTTCATTATTTAAGGAATTTACCTTAAACTGAACTTCTATTCCAGTATGCTGTTGCATGTCCGACTTACCTTACTGGGCAGAGTTATATCAGTCTCTGTGCAGCAATTACTATGGCCATTCATATCATGATTTATCTTTGTTAAAGGCTTATGCAACAAAGTGTGGTGCTTGTCTCTACAATTCTCAATATTACAACAACTATCTTTCCAGCAAGAACTAGCATTATGTTCAAAATTTAAACAATTTTCACACATCCTTTTCTCTCTCACCAAAGCTAATCTGCTATCAACATCAATTGTTTTGAACTTCTCACAATGAATTAATTTATGACCCTCTTGGCAGTATACACAGGATAAACCCCTATAATGATGCGTTTATCTCTTTATCTCGCCACATGCAGTGCCTGCACGCGCTTTACTGCTATTACCTGAGGTTTTCCATGTCAGGAGATAAATTCATCAAGCCTTGAACATCATTTGACCTAATCCTGGGGCCATTTATCAAACATTCAACATGGGACCTAGCAACTAAATGTTGCTTACCATACCTGTTGAGAAGTATTTCTTTTGCCCTTAAATAACCTTCTAAGGGCAGAAGAACCACACAGTCCTCAATTGCACGCTTAGCATCACCACTACAAAATTGAATTAAATAACTTAGCTTCAGCCTATTATCTTTAACTCTAGATTCAATGTTTGTTTCAAAATTACAAATAAATTTACAATAGTCCAGTGAGTTTCCACAGAAAGTTAACAGTTCTGGTTTTGGTAAATTAAAACTTACCTTCATACAGTCAGATATCCCTTGTATTCCCTCTAGGTACTGATGTATTTTCTCCTCAGATGTAATTTCTGGTTCGTCTGGTCTTGGGTGTTTGTCATGGTTTGATGATGTCGATGATTTAGAAGATGATGACTCAACTTCAGCATGAGCCAGGCGATCTTCCAAAGCCTGTATCTCCATTTCCTGGCGCAGCTCAGCTTGTTGACGCTCAAGCTGTGGCGTCTTTCCAGCTCTTGACGTTTCTTTGCCTGAGCCAACTTTT
Source organism: Lutraria rhynchaena (assembly GCA_008271625.1). Classification (NCBI taxonomy): domain Eukaryota; kingdom Metazoa; phylum Mollusca; class Bivalvia; order Venerida; family Mactridae; genus Lutraria; species Lutraria rhynchaena. Next base: position 442,430 of record VIBL01000201.1, read on the forward strand.
GCTGTGCTCGTAGTCTTTTATTACTTCTAGATGTGCTTATTGAAGCTGCATCATTGAAGTTATTTTGACTATTTAATCCTCTTTCATTGATGATGACTTCTTCGTCAATGCTTGTTTCCATTGTATTAGTATGTGTAAGTTTATTACAAATAGCAATGTTATGCTCAATTCAAGAAACATAAAGTCACAGTTTTCATAAATAAAACAAAGTCACTAAAGTCATAAATTCAAGTAATTTTTTATGCTTGATTCAAGAAAACATAAAGTCACAGTTTTCATAAATAAAACAAAGTCACTAAAATCATAAATTCAAGTAATTTTTTACGCTTGATTCAAGAAAACATAAAGTCACAGTTTTCTTAAATAAACAAAGTCACTAGAGTCATAAATCCAAGTGTTTCACAAATATTCCATGTCATTGAAAATTATGTTTCCTCTAAATTGCAGAATTATGCAATAACTGTAAGTCACTAGATGAGACGGAGCACTTCGACTCTATGCCTCGTCACACCTTTCTTATAGTATCACTTTTTGGTCTTAGAGAAAAACAGCAACATACACGTCCTCTTAAACTGTATTTATTAAACTGAACTATGATCTAAAGTTTGATGGATGGTAAAATGTTAAAGATGTAAGACGTGAGACATAAGACTTGAGACGGTTATCTGAAATAAAAGTATTACTTCAAGAGTACAAGGCATAAAAGTTTAAAGCGTACATTAACTTTGAAAAAAGGCATGCTTGATATTTCTTGTAAAATAAACGAAAGAAACAATGATTGATCTTGCATAATCAAAATACATTTACAATATATGACATCGTTTAACATAAAACAACTTAATATTTCACAAGTATAACTCTGTGTGGTTTTCCAGCCCTTAACTAAAATATTAACTTATATAAAATACTTAAAGACCTGTATGAAAATTCATAAATCATTAACTGAAATGATCTCAATTAATTGAGAATAAAAATACAAGCAAATATTACTTACTGCATATTGCTTTCTGTAATTCCCCCCAAAATGATAACTTTCTACTTAAAATTCACTTGAAAGACCAACCTACTTGTTTCAAGGTTTTTGGCGCACTGAAGAGAGGGGTGACTTACCAGAAGGGATCAAACATTTGATGCATAATTATAGGAAATAACCAATCATATTTCAAGAATGGGCCCCAACAACTGATCTAAGAATAATTTTTGCCAAATTCGGGGAACTGCCCTGGTCACCTTAGAATTATCAGTTTTGTTATTATTATAATATGATTGGAGGGTAAAGCTCGGTGAATCTGACACTTTTATCATGAATTACAGTCATAGTAGAGAAAGAAAGTTCACTCGTATGTCCACACAAATGTCACGATGACTTCCAGGCTTAGTCTCTCACATACATTAAAAATGTATAGCATTCCCTTAATATGCCAATGCACAATTATTCTAGTCAACTATTTGCATGCCTTGTAGAAACTCTCACTTTGTCCACTAACTGCATTTTGTTGGGTATTTAATCACAATTCAATGATAGGTCTAGTTTATATTGATGAGCTCTACCATATTCACAAATTAGAAATTTGAATCTGAGCATAGCTTGTTAATGTCTGGAGGCACCCAATTAATGATCATTTCTGTGACTCAGTCCTGCTTGAGTAGTGTCACTATTACTCTGTATTCTCCAAGCCACAGATTGTGGGTTGTTAATTACTTTTGCTGGAGGTTTGCTCCCTGGAATTCTAACATTGCTACTCCCAGCGACAATGGGGACACCCGCTAGACCAGTGGCACTTAGTGCTAATCAGTTTTTTGTGGTTAATAACATATAATTTGGATAGTAGGCTCACTGGGCCCCTAGATTTAAGGATGCATTATACTTTTTGGGGACCTTAACCTGGTGTTGGTTCTTGGGGTCCAGAGTAGAAGCTATTATTTTATTAATGTTCAACCAATAGGTGACAATTAGGTTCAAGGTCCTCAGTTTAAGAAAGTGATGAGTACTGAATTGAAGACTGTCATAAGTCACTTTTGCGAAAATTTTCAGGAGAGGTAAAAAACATATTATTTTATTGCTGAAAAGTATTTCTTAACATTTTCTTATATGAATAGTAATAAATAAGCTTAACTCACGACTGCTGTGCTTGATAAAGAAAAAGTTAATTTTCAGTCTTATTAACCAATTTTTTACTTACGACAGTCTTCCGGCAGAAATTTCTAAAATAGAGTTCGGAAATTATTGCAAAACTGTCATAACTCAACACAGATTCACTTTCCCATTCATCAACACAACACTTAAGGTACTGGACCCAGTAAGATAATTTTTTATAAAAATCTTAAGATGTCATATTGTTTTATGTCCTATTCTTTTGCTGTATCTTTTTGGCATTTTTTTTTAAAGTTTCGCCCCATAGTTTGGCTAAATTGCCCTTGATTACAGTTATTAATATAGTGCAAACTCTCCAGAGTGGCCCTCTCTTGAGCAACAACCTCCCTTCAACAACAGCATGATTTTTCCCACTGTACGATTTAACTATTAATCCAACCTCTCTAGAGCAACAACCTCTCAACAACAACAGCATACTTTTGCTTCTCCCGAGGGTTGTTTCTTTTTAGAGGTTGCACTATAGTTCGCAAGAGGTCCTATTCTGTTTAATCACTTGTTTCTACAGTTCCAAATCATCAGTTCACTTTCTCTCATCCATTTCATAATTCTCACTGGTGTTCTAAAGTCTTTGGATAATCTCATGTTGGTCTTCCAAATGCATTGACATTACAGATAATCTGAATTAGTTTTTCATGTTCATGTTCTATTTGATCAAGTTTTGTATTTTTGTTGTCTAATCTATGTTCATTTTGTGTTGATGTTGTTTCAACATGGTCTTTCTTCGCTTTTATAATTAACATTTCATTCCTCATCCTATTCATATCTACTCTTTCATCAGATATTTCATATCTCAACTGATCAAAACTGCTAAGCTATATTTGCTGAGCTATATTTGTTGCTGAAATAGCTTCTGATATCAGCTGAGTCTCTAATAACAGTCCTGGATTTAACTCTACATCCCCTGATAACAAAATCATCAAATGGCAGTAATTATTCAGGCAGCCAATTACAACATCAGTACTTAAAATAAGTTTTAACTTGTAAAAATTTGCTTGTATTTTACCTATAATACAACACATCAGTGTTGAACACAATTTTTCTTCAATCGTTCTTATAGATACAATTACATGTTTTGTTGCCAAGACTACAAAATAAGATTACCAGTCCAGATGCAAAGGTTTTGTAATGAATATCTGGTGAATCACTATAAGAATTATATATATGTATGTATTAGTATGTTTCCTTCCACCATTAAATCATTCTATTCTGATACAAAAGTTTTGCAAAATCTTATCCCCATTTTGTAAATCATTTGCTACACCCCTGTATTTGTCCAAATATCACTTTTTCATAGTCGTCAAAGTAATCCTTACAATACCTACGTACTGTATACTACAAGACAGTTAACAATTCACTTCACTGAACACTGAGCACATGTCCATTAGATTAAATTTGTAATGCATTGAAATTATTCTTTTCACAAACCAAATTCCAATGTTATATTTCTTTGCATATTCTGTTTAATGATATCCTAACATGGATGCTAGTGTAAAGCTATATGCAATTACCGATTTCAACACTTAAGTTCATTTCTAAAATAAAGTGCTATTTGTATAAAAAACAGAACACAAGAGAAAACATTGATTGTGACAACACACCAAAATAAACTAAAATTACATTATTCTTAACTGGCATGATATCTGTTCTTTGTCTGGTTAGTGTATGGATATGAATTTAACTTAATTGTTTACTGCTTCTATTTTTACTATACTGATGGGTCTGTAATTTATCCATTTTCAAAACTAAACCCTAAAATTCCTAGTTCTCAGATATTAACCTCGAATTCATGCTCTCAAATCTCATCACTCAAAGCCTAGCACTCAAATCTCAGTGCTCCAAGCCTAGCTCTCAAATATCTGTACTCAAATCCTTTCAAATTTCAACGCTCAAATCCTTGCTCTCACATCTCAACACTTCAATCTTTGCTCTCCCGTCTCAACACTTAAATCCTAGCTCTCATGTCTCAATACTCAAAGTCTTGCTCTCACATCACAACACTTAAATCTTAGCTCTCACATCTCAACTCTGAAATCCTAGCTCTCATGTCTCAATACTCAGAGTCTTGCTCTCAAATTGTAGCAATCAAATCCATGCTCTCATGTCTCAATACTCAAAGTCTTGCTCTGAAATTGTAACACTCAAATCCATCCTCTCACAGACCAACACTCAAATCCTAGCTCTCATGTCTCAATACTCAAAGTCTTGCTCTCAAATTGTAGCACTCAAATCCGTGCTCTCACAGACCAACACTCAAACCCTAGCTCTCAAATCACAATACTCAAATCCTTGCTATCAAATTTCAACACTCAAATCCTTGCTATCAAATCTCAACACTCAAAGCCTAGCTCTAATATCTCAGTATTCAAAGCCTAGCTAAAGATCTCGGTACTTAGTTCCTAGCTCTCTAATCCCAACTCTCAACTCCTATCCCTCAAATCTTAACACCCAAATTCTAGCTTTCTACACTTTCCACTTTTGTGTGTGGCTTCTCAACATCCCACCCTCTTGATTGACCTTTCTACTACCCTTCTGATCAGAGTTTGATGGTTTTGTATGTGCATATGACTTTAACAATCATTTAGGGATATATAGTTGGTAAAACAAACATAATGTCTTAACAAACATGATGTGAATAAACGTCATAGGACTTTTGGGATGCTATTCCCTGAGCACTCAAGTCTTACAATAAATCATGTTCCAATGTGGATATTGTTTTTTGCCAAGGTGTTATAAGATCGATTTGTGTTGCCATGTTTACTGTTTACTTTGCTATGACGCTGTTGCTAGCAGAAAATTTTTGGAATGCTTCTGCAGTTATTGTTAATTTTAATATTAACTCTTAAAAATTGAGTGTATACAAAAGATGTCTTAATACACTGAAAATAAAACAGTTTTCTCACAGCATACTTTTGTGCAAAAACTCTTTGGAAAACAATGCATCGAAATTTAACTTTCCTCGGAAATGAAAAATAATCTAGTCTGGTTAACCAAGAGAAGGAATTTACAACACACATGACCCAGTCAGTGCAATGCAAAAACTGTTCACTTTATATGTCCAAGTTTACAGAAATTTTGACCAATTATGAAGACTTTTTCTACAACTTCATCTACAAAATTTATGAGTGCCCCAAGGCCAATTATTTTATCCAAATTTATTGCTAGGTAATCATTGGTTAAGCTTCCAGTCAAAATGTGAGTAAGCTCTGCTTGAACTAAACCTGTGCTATCTTTCTTAAATGCACACATATTATCATTTATGATTTTCTTCTACACTGCTAGATAGGTAGAAGAGCAGATACAATTAGCTACAGATGAACAATAACAAATAGGATAAATTTTAACATGGAACATTATCTGTCTGCATAGTTTTTTACCTGCTGCATCATAAATTGGAGTACATGAATTTCTGGCACATGTGTTGTATTTTTCACTGTGATATACTGTTACATTTAACATAACTCTGTAAAACATGTAACTGTCTCCCAAAACAAAATTGGTTGACCGACCAGTGACTTCTGCAAACTTGAGGTCCAATTTTTTAACATGTTTAGCACCAATAACATAAGCATCTTTAAATATTTTCCCCAAGCTTGTAATGGTATTGCGAAGAGTCAACTTTTCATAGAAATGTACAACAATAGTTTCTTGTTTGATTTGTGCAGCAAAAGCTGGCAACTTCAGCATTGTTGACACTGTGTTAGCAATTTGAATGACAGGATTTTGTGAACCATGAAATAGTTTTACAAGATTTCCATTCAAACTTCCAAAAGAAAAAAAAGAATAAACCCAAAATGGTCCTAGCTGTTCAACAGTATCATGTAAAATGAAGAATTTGGTGTAAGTTTGCCGACATGTGTCGATCGCCATGTTGATCCTCACAATGTTTTAAGTCTGTATTAGATATGGAGTCCAAATTCAAAATATAGATTGCTTCAACCAAAAGCAAGTAGTGCTGTAGTAGTCCAAACAGTGCCGGAACAGAATAAAAGAAAAGCCATGCTCTACATTTTGAGCCTTTCCGGTACTTTGATTGTTCTTTAATATTTCTTGGATGCTGTTTTATATAATACTGGGGTTTCATTGATGATAGTCTTCTGTCTGCGACACTAACAAGGTGTGATACAGAGAAAGTCGGAGACGAAAACTTTGGGTCAAACCACAGTTGAAGAAGCCGATGGACGAGTCCTAGAAAGATAGAATGCATATAATCTATTGCTGTTCCATTTATTATAACTGGAGCACAGATAGCCCACCAAGATGGACCCTTCACACCAAACACAGGTTTTGAGGATGCATATGCTTCTTCTCCATGGTGAACAAATTCATTGTGGTACCTCTTCGGTTCATTTATTAGGGGATCAAATAGATACACTCTTGTATGTCCTTGGCCTGTCTTTACCACTTCTCCTTCCTGCTTACATTTTGGGCATCCATACTTTCCATTGACCTGTATCATATTCAATACCATGCACTTTGAAGGCAAGTCACATGTTCCACATAACAACATTCCTTTCACAGTAAGTAATGATGAGCAATGCTTGTAGTTTATTTCACTGGATAACACTGTAGCTAATTTAGAATGAAAATGAACAAAGAAAAAAATTCACTGCCGAAAATTAAATATTGTGATTTATATGTACACATCTTTACAAATAACAATAGCCAAATGTTCAAAATCTGTACTAATCTAATGCCTGTAATCAATAAATACAATGCAGTCTGCTGCTGTCTTTCTGTCCTTGAATGTACTATATAACAGTGGACAAGAGGAAACCTTTCAAGGTCACATGATGTCATAATATAACAGTGATTATACTATGGTGGATTCAACTCCAAACAATAATATTTCAACACAGAACTATTTTTATAATGGAAGTAGAATAAAAACAAGCACCTGCATTCAAAACACTGATGGCTGTGAAATGAATAAGAGTTTTTCAGTGAAAAACAACATATATATTTGCTATTAGATGTCATAGAAATTTCTGTCTTTCCTTGATACAGAACTAATTTTAATCCATACCAACCCTCAAAATTACATTTTAACTAAATTATGCATGCATATATTATGGATATCATTAGATGCACTATTCTATCCAACTGAATTGAATTGGATGGGGATTACAGGGGACATACCATCAGGATAGGTGTTCTAACTCTCACTGCCAAATTTCTGGCAAGACGCATTTCTTACTGGTGCTCACCCTGTCCTCCGCTAGTAACTGCAAACTTCTCTTGTTTGAATTAGTGGTGGATAATGCTATGTCTTCATCCAAATCTTCACAGAGACCATGTGTCACACCCATAGTTTAAACATGTTAGTTGTGTAGACTTCACTATAGTCTTTAGACTTCTCTAAAGTCTAGACCTGTATTGGTTGACGGAAGGTGACATTGGCACTCAACATCAAGTTGCCGCATGGTAACATTGGCCGTAAAAAGTTAAGTGTTGCTTTTAAGTATTGTATTATGAAGATATGGAATACTCAAGGCAGCAAAAGGCTTGTTCAAACTGGTCCAAGACCTTTATGAATAGCTCCTGCAAAAGTCATAAAGAAATAGTTTCAATTTCCCTTGACCCTCGGCTAATTTTCCTCTTTTTCATTTTCTCTGTTGGCAGCCCTGATATATATGCATTAAGGAGACCTTATGCTATTATGACAGAAACATGCTTTAGGGAGACCAGATTATATAAATAACAGGTTAATTCAGTGAATTTGTTTCCCTTTCAAATGATATCTGACCTTAAATTGTGACTTTGCTATTAGAGTCAAGGATCCTGTTGCAGTCATGTGAATTTAACAACTAAACAAAGTTGATTTGAAATCTACAAACAAGGCACTAGAGTTATGTTTATTGATGTTTATTGGACGCAGTACTGGGTCTTAAAAGCCTCTTTCCATTTGAAAAAATCAAGTCAGTCTCTTCAATAGTTTATGAGATATGCTCTAGATAAAAAAGAACAATTTAGATATAAAATGGGAGATAATTAAGAAAATGGAGGAGAAAGAGTTGTAGTTCTTAGTCAATGCTGTACTTCTCATTCAATGTATGAAGTATCACCTCATTATCTTCAATATTTTATGAGTTATGCTCCTGAAAAGTATAATTTCAACATTAAAAGGGAGATAATAAAAAGTAGGAAGGTAGAGTTATGGTTATTTGTCATGGCACATAATAGTACCTATCCATGTGTGAAGTATTTAGTCAATCATTTCTATTGTTTTGGAGATATGCTCCAGACAAGCATAATTTCAACATAAAAGAGGAGACAAAAAATGAGGTAAGGTAGAGTTATGGTGAGTGGTCTCTATATCATTATGTTAAATATCAACTCAATCCCTTTAGTACATTCTGAGTAATGAAATCAGACAGATGGAAGCACTAACAGTCATACAGACAATGCCAAATCTGTATACCTCCATCTTTGACAGAGATAACAACAAAACATTCAGCTTGTTAAGGTATTATGGTATTATTTGACCTCATTTTTCAAAGATGCATGAATGATGCGATCACACTTAATAGCTTAGATCTGGTCCAAAATAGTGGGTAACTTGAGGGGCGTATTTTTCCCTGGTAACGTGCTTGTTCAAGAAAGCTCTTTTGACCCTGTCGCCTGATCAACACTTACAATTGGATAAAACATCTGACTGTATACAAGATCCCTAACCCTTTAATTAATTAGGCTTTGTACTGACCTTGTTATGTGCCAACATGACACAAATTCAGGCATCAGCTGGTATAATATGAGGAAATTGCTGTTAGAAGAACACTACACAGCAAATTTTAAGGAAATCTGACCAATACTTTTAGAGAAGACAATTGTTGATGTGTGATGGTGAACACCAGAGTAGCCTCCATACCATACTTATAGCTAACCCTGAACCTTTGGTTCTGGTGAGCTAAAATATTTCTTCTACATTTTAACTTCATCATAAGACCACCTCAACATAAAGATCTTTTTTGCCGTAATTGGTTGTCTTATATAGTTTTACTGTATTAACGTTTCTGACAAACTTGAAGGAATGATAATACAACAACAACAACATTTTACTTTTCCTCTTTACTGAAACTATATACACATACATAATAATGTACATGTATTAACAAGTAAAATATTAGTGGCATGAACGGTCACCAGGTCACTGACCCTATGATTTTTTTGGTCAAATTATAATTTTGCAAAATAAAAGTACTGTTATTCACATTTTCTAATGAAAAAATAAAAATAAATAAATCCCTACCTACCGACCCTTTTTTCAGAGCTGATAGCAGAAACGAGCCTAACACACAATTTTTATCATTTTACACTGAAAATGTAAAAAAACTCCTAATCTTTAAAATCACCATAGAATTACTCTTACCTTGCGATCACCAGACATGTTAGCAAGTATGATTTTTTCTTCTGAATTGAAAAGTGTAATCTATTACATTGAGGTAAGCAACTAGATGAATGTGCTGAATCATTCTTATACAAGAGTTTTGACTGACAGCATATAAAATGACTACAGATAAATTGAATAGCGATATTGAAATGAAGTGTTTCAGTTAAAAACTTATTTAAGGCAGATTTTTCCTAATTTTGTTATCTGTGTTGTAAAAAGTAGTCTGTAACTAAGTAAGTACAATGTTATGGATTTATGTATTACAGTGCAGATAAAAATTAAACATTCACTCTGTATATGTGATGAAATCAAATTCAAAGTTAGTGAAGGAGGCATCTGATTAGTTCAAAGCTAATGAAGTAAAAGAATGAATAAATGTTTGGTTTTTTTTATTAGCTTAATTCATAGATCGTTAGCAAACATTCAGTTCTAATAGCAAACATTCAGTTCTAATGTTTCAAATATATTTGTTCACATTTTTTTTATCATATTCAGTTCAATTCTTTTATTGTGACATATAAGGCCTCCTGCCCACACACAAAATACATAAAATACATAATACCTTTGGTAAGAGCAAACACATTATGAATGCATGAAATATATGAATAATGAAACAAAATCGTCTCTAAATATGAATGACTTACGTAAGTACCCCACACTTACCAGATATCAAATTATAGACAGATTGGATATCAGGATGTTCAGTAAATTGCTGTGGAATGTGTTCAGATCTAAGTTTTTATCTGAAGATCCTGAGTTCAAATCCTGGCTTGGACATGTTTTGTATATAAACTTCACAATCCCATTTTTTGGACACAGTACTGGTATAGTGTCCTGAGGCAGCAGACTCAAGCATGATTAATATAAGCAAAATTGCTTCTTTCACAATCGAGCTGAAATAAATTAGTATAAACTAAAACTAAGTTTTAGATATAATGGAAAGACTGAACAAAATGCAACTCATCTTCATTAATATCACATTGTCATCTTGCAAGACAACCAGCTTAGAATTTTAACTAGTTCTACAGCAATTGTAACTCGTCAAATCCACTCGTAATTACTAGTGGACTGGTGGATTTGTCTGATGGTCAGTCATTAATGTATGACATGAAGCTCTTAATATGACTAAACATGAACAAAATTTACTTATTTCAATATCTAAAATATACAATTCTACTTATATTCAGTTTTATAATGAGCATGATGCAAAAGTTTACTGCTTTCAAGACATTTTGCACGCCATGATTGTACAAACAGACCAGACAATTGTCTTGTACACTCATTTAAAAAGTTGAGCAAGGTACCCTCTTGTTTTCCTGAGATATAACCAAAACCATTGGTGTAGAAATTATTTTTAACATAAGTATCCCAATTTGTGTAACACAGGCTAAATTTATCTAAATGTTCTATACCATATTGTAACAGTTTCACATAACCAGTATTTGGTTATATAAAATTAAAAGCCAGTATTTTAATGGTAAATGTGTACTTCCTGCCTATGACAGAAGTCATAATTTGTTGTGATATCAAGTAGATTTTTGATAGATAGCAATATCATTCACCCCTGACCCTAAGACCTAAAAAATAAAAAAAGTTTGTGTCTGGTTATGTACCCAAAAAATTTGGGTTGGCAGGTGATTTTTTTATTTCATTTTTTTTTACATATATTGGCAATACTATATGGGAATCTGTGTGCTACAACATTAATGAGTTGTGAAAAATACAATATAGCCCTACAATTTGCATAAACACTTGTGAGTCAGCAAGAAAAATATTGGGTTAGTCAGGTAACCAGAAACTAACCTTTTTTGGGCCTAAGCAAAAAAAGGAACATTCATACCACTATAAAAGTGTTACATTCATTTATAGCTGACTACACCCGTGATAGCCAGCTCGGTTTTCTGCTTTCTGAGTTTGTCTGTCCATACAAAAATATGAATAAAATGTTGAATTAAAGATAAAAGTTTTGTTACGTTGCAGTCAAGCTTGTAGACAAAGGACAAGGTGAGAAATAAGAAGGGGTCTCCATGGTCAAGTGGTTATGGTCTCTGACTGGTAATCACTAGTCCCTTACTGTTGTGAGTTCCGACCACTCCATGGACCAAACTTCACATATGCTTCACAAATGTCTGTCTAGTTTATGACATTACCCTTTAATATGATATGTAGATTCTAACAGAAAATGCAACATCACCTTTAGTTTTATAATACTGTTTGATGAAGTCAGAAGAAGTAAAATTAGGCTAAAATTAAAAAATACATTGTTTGCCCTTTACCGACACTAGATTTTAAGAGAAGGGCGGTTGGTCGAAATTTTTTTATTTTATTCAGAGAATATTCCTCATATGACTCATTAAATATAACTCCAATCAGATCAGAACTAAATGAGTCTGCTTTGCTTTCCTATGCAGTATTTTATCAGAAATAATAACATTACCAAAAATGATTAATTAATGGTATTCATATATGTCAAGTAAACATCAGTTTTCAGGTGTATATTCAATCATTATTTTAAAGTTAACCAACTTCTTAATTGTTCATGAATTTAAAGATCTTACTTGTAAAAGGCTCATTTATCGTTGATTGTTTTATTCTCTTTCACAGAGGACGTTATAATGAACAAATGACACTTCCTATCAGCAGCAAACAGCCAATCAAATTTTAGCATATCATATTAACTACTAAGAAAATATTTACGCACAAAGTAATTGTCAAAGGAGGCTTTTCAGACGTCATTGCTCACGTCTGTCAGACACTTGTTCAGTTGTTGAACCCCCACGATTGTCTTAAGCATTGGAATGGTTGTGATCATTTTTTAACCTAAAGTGATATAAAGCATAGAAATATCTTATTGGCGAAAATATGAAAATAAAAAAGATGTGTTTTAGATTTCGACAATAAAGTTCTTTAAGTTGGCAGGATTTTTAGGGTGGGTCAGTAAAGGCCAAACAAACATAATTTTAATTTAAACGTTACTGGGTGTCTCTATCTATTTTCAATTCAGTTTTCATTCCATGTATTGCAGATCTGCCTAAGATCAGTCCACTGGCTAAATATTAATTTTACACATTGGTAAATATTTATATTCAAACTAGGAAAGTCAAATATCTACTGTGCTTTCTTTATGTCAAATTTTACATTCTGCCTCTATATTTACATTGATTACTTTGTACTAATTACAAACCATGTTGTTTTAGGTATAGGAATACCCATAATATATCTCAGGTAAGAACAAGTAAGTGTGGCACAAATCCTACTGTTCAGTTAGTTCCATACCATGGTTAGTGCCTGTAATGGACCAAGTTGCCACTTCTCATGTTTAAGGCTTCACATATAGTTTGTATTTATTTATTTTCTGTGTTTTACTTTATACCATTTTTCTTTGCTTGTGCTGCTCCAACTATTGCCAAAGCTTATCATGTGTTTTTCTTGTTTAAAATATTGTATTATAATTTCTTCAGCATACACTGTTTCCTGTGATTTCACTGTTTTGCTTTCTTTGTATGTACTATTTAACAAATTTAGTATTTACTAATTTGTCATCTTTCTCCTCTACATGTGTTGCTTTGACTGTTGTTACTGGCTGTCTGCTTGTTACTCTTTTATATTCTAAGTTATGAAGCTTCCCTTATGATGCTTAAGTGCTTAGTTAAAATGTTGCTATTGGTTTCTGTTTGCTTGTAACCCCCCCCCCCTTTTTGCTATCCTTTTTCTTGGCTGTAAAGAAACTATTTTAAAAACTGGATATAAATGTGGTCATAATGTTGAGGTGGTTGCTTATAAGTTTTTACTGTATTATACTTTTAGATCTATATAGATTATACTATGCAAAGTTTATGTTTCTTTGTCAAAAACTGATTTTATAAATTCTACATACCATGTTTATACTGGTGTACATGTACATAGCATTAAGGACTGATACAATCTCTGGAATTTAGTTTCTTAGTTTCTTAGGATCTTAGTCACATTTTTTATGACTACTGTAAAATGACATAAGTTAAGTTTTTAATGTTTTATTATTAATTAAACAACAAATAAATGTGTATATTTTAGCGATGGTATAATGGATTTAAATCATAAAAAACGGACTAACCAGACTGTCTCTCAAATCTTTTCCACAACAGTTTCGTTAACTTCAATGAAACATTATGACAGATGGGATGTGAGAATTTTACAGTGGTGGATGCCTCTTGTTCTCCATGCTCAAGTATTTAGTTTAACTTTACAATCCCTATTTCTCAAGTCTTCATTTTAATGTACAGTAAAACCTCACATAGCAACCACCTCAATATTATGACAGCCTTATAATAACAACTATTTATATTTGGACAGACTTTCAACAATTCCCCTATAATTCAACTTGATAATGAGATCATCTCATTATTATGACTGATTTTTGATTCCCAAAGGTCTCATTATTGAGGTTTCACTGTAGTCACAAACATGCTCAAAGGCTATGTGATCTTAAGACCATTTGTTTCTGAAGCATTTTGGATTATGAACCACATCTTTATTTACATTCTTTGTAATTGTTGTTTACGCAAGAAATCACACTTTTAATTTAAGTTAATTAAAGTTAACAAAGTTATTAAAACAAAGTTAATTTAGTGAATTTTTGCATTAATCTGGTATTCGAAATGATTGCCTTATCAAGTAAAGGATGCTGTATTTTCATAATATAGTTGCATTTCTATGTTATGTTTGAATCTTAATTAACTACTTGTTATAATCTGAAACTGAATGATATTATGTCAGAAGTGAAAATGGATTTAATAGAAGTGCAGATGTCATATTGCTAAGGAGAAAGTTTTCAATAAGAACTGGTTCAAATACGTGTTTCAATGCTTATAATGACGTTTGGCTGGAAATGATCAATGTACAGATTATTTTGAATGAATGAATGAATGAAACTCGGTTGATGATGGTCATTTTTGTTCTGAACAGTGCAGGCCTTATCAAATGTTTCTTCATGTATATTAATTTTTTACTTGAGCACATTATAACAGACTCAAGTTTTTGCTTTTTTTTAGATACTATTTTCCTTGAAAATCAATGTTATGTTTGTTCATCTTTTAAACTGGCACCAGTTGTACTCACCAAGATCCAATAGTAAACCTACAATATATCTTAACACCTGATATTTGAATTTGAAAATAGTGTGCTCAAACTTAAGTTTTTTCGTGAAACTGGGGCCAAGTGTTCCGCTTGTTTGATGTGTATTATGTGCATCAAGGAGAAGCTCTTTGTACCCTTATCATACGTAATTTACATGTTGTATACATCCCTACATACATCATACTAGTAGTTTGTGATGGATATCTGTATTTTCATACATATTCCTTGTGAACTGGTGCCTGATATTCATGGTTGAACTTGACCTATTTCAGACAATTACTTTTCGGATATTTATGAATATTTTTGTATGTTATAGAAGTAAATTCACGTGGATCTATGAGTTCACAATGCAATTGATTTATGGAAAAAAGCAAAAATAAAACACCTCAAATAATACCAGATTTACAGTAATAAAAATCATACCTGAAATAATATAGTTTTAGATGAATAAGAAATTTAACATATTGTTGGTTTAAATTACTTTTAATTGCACATGGGATGATTAGTAATACGTTTTCGCAGTTAGTTGATTTTGTCAAGAGCTTTATACTACAAAGATTTATACCTGTGGATGTTTTACAATGTATATTTCTTCTTTTTTCTAGCTTGCAAAAGAATAAAAACTGGTTGTTCCAGGATATGCTTTCACTTTATGACTTTAAAGATGTCAAATTTATTTTTAATTCTCATATGTGAGACTACAAGGAAAGTGGACATTTCTTTCAGTATTTTAATGACTTTTTATCATGATTTTACATCAGTTTGCAGATGTACAGGTAGGCAATTCTTAGAGCATTTTTACGATGCAGTTGCAGACTGTAACACTATTTTTGACAAGTGGTTTCACAGAGGGATCCCTACCTGTAAATGATGATTCTTCCAGTAGATTACATAGGTTCTAAAAGTGGGTTTATGCAAAAGAAGAACAGTTTTAGAAATATGTTCTCTGCACATATTCATTAAGATTAGTGAAGATTGAGTGTAATATTAAATGTTGACTCTAAATATCAGGTCAATTGTAGTTTTTGATATTTTCAATTATTTTTGTAAATTATTATGATTGGCAATGCATGAAAACTACACTTAACAGCCATATTCTGATGAGGATAGAAGTCAGTATGACTTGTTTTTTTCAAGCGCTTCGTTTTTTTCTCACGATAGCTGGATATGTTTTTGAACTTAGGGTGGATGCTAAGCAGAAAAACAGATTGGTACAGCCTAATCTCATGGATATTTAATAATGGTCTTTAATATTTAATAGTGGCCTTTAATATTTGATAGTGGTCTTTAGAGCACCTGAACTTCAGACGCTTGATCGCAGCCATATTATAGCTGCTTTGCAGTCCTTGTATGACATTGGTATGATTGATGCCGAGGTCGTGGTCTCAGTGTACTGCAGGGACAAATTGAAGTCAATCCTTTAAATTTGTAAAAGCCTTACCAAGCAACTGTGCAAATTCTTTCATTTTATAACAGGAAGAAACAAGATAAGACTAGTAATTCATTTTTTTACAATTTGGCAAATTATATTACCCTATAGATATTTTATTTGAATAACAAATAGAAAACAGGTATTTGACAGACCCTAAATATAAATGGAGAATGCTCATTTTGTTACAAGATATTGTTCTCTGATAAACCAAATCCAAAATGTATTTCATTTCACTCTCTGAGTACAGCAGAAGTGAGAAGCAAACTACAAACCATGGCTGCTCTTGCTGATGTTGATGATGATGTGTGAGATTCAGAAATGTGAGGCAATGTAGACTGAGAAGAAACCCCTCATTCAGACCATATTTATCCAGTTTGTGACATTGGATAGAGAGCAACAACTGAAAATGTTACAAATTCAGGTAATTCTAGATAAAAAGAGAATTGTTAGCTTGCTAAAACTTCCATTTTACAGGATGAAATTGAAGCTATCAAAAAGTAATTCTGATAACAAGACTCACATTTTGATGGATAATTAGGTTACATTCAGTAAAACATGTGAACAAAGGCCAAAATGTGGTCTTTATTGACTGGTGGTTTTTATTTGGAGGTCAATTCATTCTAAATGATCCAGGACATTTTTTCAAAGGATGGTTTATATATACAGGGTGGACTTTATTCAGAGGTGGTTGCAAACCCAGGTTTGACTGTAGTTTCCACTATTCATATACATATATCTAATAACTTGTTCTTTTGCCACAACTTTATAAGCTTCGTTTCATGGTTGTAATTATACTCCAAATATCTTCTGGTACATGTTACTTTTATTACCTATTTGATGCAGGTCAACATACTTTCAGGAATTTAAATTGGAAGAATGATATTCCTCAATTGTGTTTTCATTTTAATTACTACTAATTTCATGTACTGCAAAGTAATAGATTCTAACATTGTCAATGCAGGCAAATAAGACAGAATCTAGTAAATAATCTTTTACGATTTATTTACTCCCATTTTTTTGGTTACATATACCACATACATTTGTGGTTATATTTTTATGTTAATTCTACACATACATTTGTGCCTATTTTTGATGATTTAATTTATTGTATGATTATTATATTGAATATTGAATCAAATGTAAAATATAACAACACAATCTACATTGTGTCATTCAATATTGTTTAACAATTTCATGAAGATGAAATTCTAACACTGAAATACACAAAAGTCTCTTATTGTTCATTACAAGAATGTGAGTGTGGAATGATAATTGTCTGGTACAATATACTCCCAGACTATTAATAGTAACTATAATTCAAAACAATATTTATTTGAAAACATCCAAGTACAGGGTTTCATTTGGTATGCCATGTATTTCATTATGTGTTGACTCACTTGATGCTACATGTATACATATGCTGTTAAACTGACTGACTTTTCATTTTATTGGAATGTACTTACCTTCTTTCACAGCAAAAATGTAATGTATTGACAATAGACTGTACTTTTTTGTATTGAGAAACAATGTAGTAGTTTAATACTGCACAAATAATTTCTTTACAGACATCTCTAGACAATGCCTCAGAAGACAATTGCCAATTGAAAAAAGTAATGAAGAAATTGAAGGTTTGTCAAATTTCATTTTATGAGGTATAATCAAGTTATTGTGGATGGTATAATTGTAATAATAATTATAAATGTAGGGTTTTATGTCAACTATATACTTGAATATTGTCTATTTGTACTTTCTTGTAACAATTTGATCAAATTAGGTAAAATTCTGCCTTATGATGATCATCTCTACATGAACCTGTATACAGATTCACATAAATTACCCAGATTGAAAACAAAGTAAGCTGAATTGAGGTACTGCCTGGGAACTAATTTATCATAAATCGTTTGAATTTCAAACAAGTAATTACCTCGTCATGTATTGTTGACTATTTTACACTGAAAGGCAACAAAGTTTGCCTACATATTTCAATGTCAGTCCTGAGACACTAAGGTAAAAGTGAAAATTTTCTGATACTGATGTATGTCTACATCATATAGATAGTTAAAGCCTAATGTATTTAACAGTACATGTTTTCCTTTTTTGCTTTACCTGCAGGAAGACTACAGAAAAAAGTTACCATCATCAAGAAATTTCTGGAAGACAATTTTCAGTTACAGGTATTAATCATTGTTGTTTACGACTGTTAACTGTGTCCTGATAATCATAATGAAATATATTCTATAACTTGATTTCACTTGAGATCATCTGTTTGATGTTTTCTTGTCTAGGTGCATCTCAAAGACACTTGCCTGTTTTTAATGTATATGTCATCTGTATTTAAATTACATGTGATTAATTATTTCAAAGACTATTCTGTACTATTAAATAGTAAAGAAAAACACCTGAAAATCTTCTGACCTTATATGTGTATGCCAGACATGTACAGGCAGATTCTGTTCAAATGTTAGACACTTGCAATTTACAGCTGTCTAGGATTAAATCACTAATTAATGTACATAGTGTCTGTTGAAAACCATGTGTCAAATATAAAATAACATGATGGTGATAATTTGCCTCAGCATGGTAAGGCGTTTTATTTTCATGATAATCTTATCCAAGCAATAGCTTTCTTAAGGCCTTGCCTACAAATAAAATCAATACATCATTAGAAAGAAAAATAATTTCCTAAATTTTTTATATTCACACAATTTTGATTAAATCAATACAGTAGAACCTCTATTGTCCGAAATTGACGGAACCGAAAATTATTTTGGATAATCTGGGGATTTGGATAATCCAGGGTAAAGGAAATCTGGATTGTTTTATATGAAAGTAAAAGGAGAACACTCCAAAATAAATTGTGACGAGTGTTTAAATTTATAAACAACAAACTGTATTTGTTATAATTTATGTCGCATTTACAATAAGCAATATATTCTTACATAAACATACATACATATAACTTAAGTAGAGATACTAAGCGTATGAAAACCCAAGCTCATTTTTTTTTATGTATTCGTATTCGTTTTCCCAAATGGAATGATTCTGAACTTATGTGCCTGTAATTTATAACGGTCATTTGTATTGTTTTTTTTTTTTGAGTTTCTTGACAATTTAACGAACTCCGAAAAATTAAGTGAACAAGTTTTAATGTTTATTGCATGTTAAACTCAAATTATGATATTATTAAAGCAATTTATTAATCAGGCCAAAATTAGAGGTGAATCATCTAACCGAATTTGCATCATAATAGAATAATTATGTTCCCGAAATTGCAAACAATAAATCAGACAAACAATACTTTGGTCAGGGTTTTCTAAATTGTTGTTTGCACCTTCTGACACCTTAAAGAAATACATCAATGGACAAGTCTGGTTGATCAGAGTTCATTGTCGATTTCGAATTACAGGTGTGAAAATACGCATTTAAATGAGTTTTTGGACCTGATTATCGCTTCATATAAGCCAAGGTATTTGGATAATCAGGGTTATTTTACAATGAAATTACAAGGAAAAAATCAGGACTGAAATTTCTTTTCGGATAACATCAGGTTTTCCGATAATCAGTTGTCAAAAAATTTGGGTTTTGCAGTATTTTATATAGGTATAGCCTGTTGAAAAGCACATGTATCGAAAACAGTAGCTCATCCAAATAACTGAAAGAAAATAAGGCTATCACTAGTACTGAGCCAGTATTAGTTATTGGTTATCAGTTTATCTTATCTACCAATCAGTATGTTGTAGGCAAATGGAATAGGGGCTGTGAGGTAAACGGTTAATAGAACATATTTGTTATGATGACAGAACAAAGATGAAGAAAGTTGAATAAGTTTTGCACTATAAAACCTTTTCAGATTCATTGATCTGTATGTGGATCAAACCATGTGTAAATATTTGCAAACTTCTAGTAAAACACATGTAGTGTATGATACTTGGTCAGAATGTGTGATTTCATAAAATGTAGGTTCCTGTCAAATTAGATGTATGGCATATGTGAAGAAAATTAGGCATTGTGAAACTATGGATATCACATTTATTTTGATAAAATGGTACCTGCATGTTTTGTCCTTTTTAATACAAAACCAAATGGAAATATGTTAGTTAAGCACGTAGTGTGTATTGTTCAGATGTTTATTGGGGTTTATTATTTCTGTTACAGACAGAGAAAGATGAACAAAACATCTCAATAGAAAAAACTTAGAAGTGAAGTAAAGAAGGTAAAATTATTTTGATACAAAAGTTAGTGGATGTATACAAGTTAATTCTGAAAAAGATCTTACCATATATTCCCTTATAAACCCCCCTCCCCTCCAAAAAAGCCCCCCATTTTTTTGACAAGAGAAAACAAAAGTGACTTACCATGACAGGCTATTTCAAAGCTTAAAGAATCTGATGTTTGGACAATTTTCAAAGGTTAGTCTGTGGTTTAGATTTATCAATACATATTTGGCAATTGTTCTAAATTTTATTTTTGGTTCTCAATTACATGCCCCCTCTTCAAAAAATGTAACATTCCTGTGGTCGTTTATTAGGGAATATATGGTATATATAAAATACAGTCATTAAGAAAGCCGCACACCAGTATCAGAGGTCTTAAATGAAATTAAGGCAATATGATCATCAGAATGAGTTGCCTTTATTCCCGATCTTTATATATTCAGCACTGTATTACATTGTGTGTCATTAATACTTTATTCATGCTACACCATACAGTAGGATTACAAAGGAGCAGATACTGTCTAAAAGTCTATCAAGTGTATTAGTGCAGGAACATGTTCTCCTGCATAAGTAGTTCTTGCAAGCATGAATGATTAGTTTATAACCAAAAATGATACATGGAAATAGTGTCCATTTTCAACTTGTGTTCCTGGTATTGTAGCACTTCTTAAGTACTGAAAATAATCCATACCCTGTGTGTGCATTTATTTTGTGAAATACACAAATAACTAATGAATAAAACAATGTTTTATTTAAATAATTTAGTTATCAAATAAGGTCATGGAATGGCAAGACAGCTCTGAAAATATTTCACCATCAAGTCAGGATGGGTAGGTAAGAGTTATACATAAATGATAAAACATAATACTAGTGTTGCAACATCGGCTCAAGATCATAATCGATTATCGGTTGGAATCGGTTTGTACATCTGATGCGATTATATAACCGATTATATAATCGGTTCTAGTGTAGTAGTTTAACATAAGTAAACTAGTTTTTGATTCTTGCACAACTTGGCAAACAAATTAATTCTCACCGGTGTTTTTATACTCGCACAGCCGACAAATGGCTGTGTTCATTGCAAGATTCGCTTTTGATGGGGGGAGATTTTCATTTATCTTGTAAAAACCAAAGAACTTCCAAACCTGAGACTTTGACTTCATCGCAGGATGCTCAAATATTTATTTTTTTGTCTAGGTCAACGATTCCACCATCTTTCGCAACCCGAATGATTTCCCTTGAATGCGTGTTTAGTTTGCGCCACCAGTAGTTAGTTTACGGTGCCTGACTGAAATAGACTGATAATCGATTATGAAAAACTGCAATCGATTATTGAAATCGGCGGACGTTTTCACGCCACTAATCGATACTATCCAATTATCGTTTCATCACTACATACTACAGTATACTGCTGTATACCAGTTAGAACTAAATTCATTCGTGAGATAAGGTCCAATATTGATAAGCAGACACTTGTAAATTTCACAGTTGTGTTGTGGATTGTATGCATAAGCTACTTAATTTTGTTTTTTAGCTCTGACACCCATTATAAAGTTGCTTAAAGTATCCTGATTGACAAAGCAGTTCAGTAGACAGGTTTGCTGTCATGCAAATGGCTTTATTGAAAGAATGAATTGGTCAAGCAAGGATAAGTTTACATACAATCTATGTTGATTGTCTGTGAATAAAAATGCCTCCTTGTTTCCTTCTAGAATCTATAACATTTTATGTTTTCAGAGTATGTATTCTGTTGTCCAAAAGGTTGGGGCCTGTTATGAATTGGCTGATGAAGTATATCCAACTTCATGTACAGTGACAGCCATTGTAGGAAGCAGTAAGTGAATACTGGATGTTTGGAATACCTATCTAACTGACAAAAGCTGTCAGATGTTTATTTCAACTATTGCTGACATAATACATTGGAAAAGATGCCATAATAAACTCTAGTCTATTCATATCTATAATCAGTGATGGGTTGATAGATACCTCTTTACTAGAGGCAAGTTGTTTTTGGCCATTTGTCTGTCAATGGCATAGTAAGAAATTTTTCACAAACTAATTACAAATAGACCTTTTATGTAGGCTTGATTCTTAGTAAAATGTCCACCCATATCAATTTTGTTTGCTCAAATTCACTTCTTAAATAACTTATTCGCTCTTTTATAAAATTCTCATCATGTCCCTAGTGTCTGTACTTGTCAAGTCATTCCCCCCCTAAATGAATCAGTATTATCCCTGGTGCCTGTCTTGACAAAACATCTAACTGAATGCTATGAACAAAATCATACCATGACATACCGGTACCCCTAATTCCCCACCACCCTATGTTTTTTTTTCCTTTTTCTTTGAGATTATCCTGGTTAACTTGTTTAGCCCACTGAACTGCTGTAAATTGATATCTTGATAGCTTAAATCCGTTTGCATGGATAAGTAGAAGGCCTGCTATTTTTGGTCTTATTGATACATGTTTTTCTAGGGCTCTTATTGGGCAGATAAATTGGTCTTAGTCACCTGGTAGCTTTATTTGAAAAGGTATGCCCACTTGCTTATTCTTTTTTAGTGGGGTTGGTTAATATTTGTAAATCCTGAAATTGAGCACATATTTTACAGTCTGAGAATTTGAAACAGTCTCGCTAACCCTAAATAAGCCAAAGTATGCTAAAGTAAATGCAGCTTTAAACAGGTGTTCATAGGTGGATCCGGGGGGGAGCGGACCCGTTGTACGCCCCCCCTAAAACTGCCCATGCAAAGGTATTTTCCATTCATGAAATGTGATATTTACATGAAAATATATATAAATGTCAAAACATTTTCGCATGCTATGCATGCAGTAAGTTGTGAGTACAGTTACACAATGACATAACATACATTTCGCCCTGGACCTGGACCCCCAGCCTACTTGTTCAGTTTCTGCCCCCCTAACTAAAAATCCTGGATCTGCCTATGGTGTTTTTCAAAACCATCAATGCATTTGTTTTTTAATTGAGTTATTATTTTATTTAGGATTTCTTGTTATCCGAGAGCGCCTATCCTTTGACTTTTTCAATTGATGACTGCAAAAGAATTTTATCTTCTTATTTTGCAAATCTTCCTCCCACACGATGATTGCTACAAAAATTGAAAAAATGTGTAATATTTTTGTATATCCCTTTTCATGGGAGCTAATTGGCCACTTAGCTTCAGACCAATGCCTTTTATATACCAAAACCCATTCCTATACCCCTGCACTATCTGTAAATATTTATTGTCTTAATTCAAAGACCAAAATCTATCCTGAAATACTGATATACCATTGAACTTAGTAAAAAATTTTAGCCACATGACCATATCTGCTGTAATGCTTTAGTTTATTCTTATACAATGATATAGTTTTGTTAAACCACAAATTGAATTGATCAATTGTCTGCAAAATTGTGATTGCTCTACAACAAAAGTTTGATGAACCTATTAGTGACTGCATCTCTTTCAATGCTACCTTATGTTTATTTAATTATGTTTTAATTAAATTTATCAGAATTTCAATTTTGCCTTTTGGAATCCTTATTTCCATTTAATTGAGTCTAGTTCCAAACCTAGAAACTCTATCGCTGTAGTTTGGCCTACTGTTTTCTCGTTTGCTAATGGTACATCTAATTCTGACATACATTCCATAAAAATGTTCATAATTTGTTGACATGACTTGGCTGTTTTATTGCCTCAAAAACATCATCTAAATAGTGAATTTATTTCCCCTTATTCATTGTTTGTTTAACTAAAACATATTTCAATAGAAATGACTAGTTAATGTATTCACCCTTACTAATTTGACTTTTGAGAGCTGGAGGCATGTATCGCTAAATCGTCTTGACCATGGTAGGATTTAGCGTTTCCTGGTGCAAAGTCCTGGATAAACAATCCAGCAGCAACATGGCAGGAGTGCTAAAGACTCTTGTTTCAACATTTGAAACATTGTTTCTCCCCCCTCTGCCTGACCACACCCTCATTCAGAGTTTTGAGCACATTCTGGCTCTAGTAAAATTTGTTTTCGGCTGCCACTTTCTTTTCCTACCATGACCTTGCCGCAGCATGTTCTTGAAATTATTTTTGGTCTTCCTCCACTGACACGTGCAAACTGAAGGCCGTCTCCACATGGTGGCAGCCTGTTATATCACATACCGACTATTCACCTAGTGACACTTCCGCTGATGCGACTCATCTGTTGTTGCAACCCTACAAAAGTTCGCCAAATAAATGCAATTGATTTTTTATGAAAATGGTTGGCTGAATTATGCATGCTTTTTTCTGACATATTAGAAGTCAAACTGTCAAAGACTCATTATTTTCTAGTTGCATGTTATGTATTTTACCATGCACAACCAAATGTTTAATAAAAATTGATTGATGTTATATTCTACCTCATTTTTTATTTTAATACTAAAAAGTAAGCTGTAGTTATTTTAATTTTTCAGATGCACACACACAGTAATATTTCATGGGCCCCAAAAGTGTCACCAGAGCTGACAGTGCAACATCAGCAATGCCATAATTGGTGTCCTTACTGGTTGTTGTGGGGAGGAATGGAAAGCCAGAGTGATAGGTGTTGGCACTGATGGTGCATCTGTGATACTTGGCAAGAAGTATAGAGTGATGGTCGAGATCAGAGAGCACACCAATAGGCTCTTTAATTATGGGATTCAGTGCCCAGCTGGCAGCACATAGGTAATAATCCAACTTTACCGAGCTGACTTTACAACCAGTCATTGTGGACCATTTAAATACAAAAGTGCTCAGTTACAGTGTACCAAATAAAGAGATTTTTGAGTTTATTTTTCCTGAAAAAAATACCATATACTTGTTTTTTTTTTTATTTTTAAGGAGTGAAAATTCTTCTTAAAATTTCAAGTTAAACATTACTTTAAGAGATTGGTAGTCAAAAATTCCTTTTCACTGTTTTTTGTCATGTTTGCTCTGGTAACTTGTCATTTATAAAATTATAGATTGGGCCTTGCCTACAATGATGCTGTCAAGTGTTTGAAAGATAACTGAACAACTCATCAGAACTGAAGCATTACTGCTGAACGTCTACCCATTCTACAAGTATGTATACTAGCATCTAAAATACAGAATCATACTGATGCCACCCACAAAAAGGAGTCTGCTGCAAAGGTAGAAGAATTTCACAAACTGTTAAAGGTCTGTCCATTATCTTTTGGCTCCACCTCCTGATGGATATCATTTTCTGCCTAATAACAGTGTCTGAATCAATCTAGGTCAGTATCTCTCTGGCTGATGTTTGGAATAAGGTTGAGTCTGCTATGACTATCTTACAGAAGTAACAAAACAAGGTATGGCCTTAAATGTAAAGGTATGAAATATGCTCCAAAGAAATGAAACTGGACTGTAATGTGTTGGTGACATCCATGTTGTGATGTATTATGTTAACACTAACATACATGTACATTAAAAATACTTTTACTCTAAATTATTTTTCTTAATTTTCTTTCTGAGAAAATATAATTTTCAGGAACATGCTTTTATTTTATAACTGAATTTCATTATAATTGAGCTTTTCATTTCTTATATGTTTTATTTTTCCCATTTAATGCAGCTGACTTTGGAGATGCAGTTCTGGTTGCCATGTATGGACCAGCTTTAAGTCTGTGTAAGGAACAAAATGCCATTGAGGAAATAAAATCTGGGTGGACTTGATTCAAGACAGGTGTGTTCAACAGGTATCACTTCTATTTTGAAAAACCATAAAAGTTGCAATCTTTACTC
Organism: Lutraria rhynchaena; assembly: GCA_008271625.1. NCBI lineage: Eukaryota > Metazoa > Mollusca > Bivalvia > Venerida > Mactridae > Lutraria > Lutraria rhynchaena. Next base: position 468,490 of record VIBL01000201.1, read on the forward strand.
AGGTGAGCGAAGAAGGGCCATCTTGACCTTCTTGTTTAATTTGTCTTTTTTATATTCTGAAGATATGAAATAATGAAGATTATTTCAATAGAAATAATCAAGTTTATTTTGTTAACCAATTACGTTGGTTGCCTGATTTGTTTACTACATTTCATAGTAAGTGATGGAACCCGAGTTAATCCAAATGGTATGGTGATCACATAAATTGTGACTCTGAAATTTCATGACCTAAGGGAACCAGCATGTTATGTAGTGGTTTGATACGGGAACCAATGCTTATCCTTCACTTCCTTTACGAAGTTTTCGTCTGCAGCACAACTACACAGCAATTATATAGCAATTTAAATCTTGAAACATCGTGGTCAGTTAGTGTTAAAAATGCCTCGGGTGCGTCGAGCGAGTAGGAGGAACAGGAATGACGACATTCAAGACCATTTTGAAGACAGATCTCTTTCAGAAGGTAATAATATAATAGATTTTGAGTCGATCATTCGTGCATCTCAAATCATTCCAAATGACGCACTGGCAAATGCTGATGTTCCAGCTGCAAATACGCCTTGTATTGATATCGGTAGTTTTGGCTTGGATAATAATTCAAGCGGGGTTGCTTATGATTCTCCCCAAATAGCTGACAAAGTAACATCTGCTAATGATTCTCCCCAAATAGCTGACCCAGTAACATCTGGAGGTCGTGGAGGTGTGCCATTAGTAAGGTGTACATTAGTAAGTCTTGATCACGTTGATAGGAGCAGATGCTTTGCAGATGAGATTTTCAGCCATATTCCGCTATCCATCAGGGAAAAAATATGGCAACATAAATATATAAATCTAGCGTTGTTACTGAAGGGCTCCTCTGAATTGGACAAAATTTGCAATAGAGGTAGCCTATTCTTAAATAACTCGGGTATGATTGAGTCAAGGCAGAGGCAATGTAGATCTAAGATTCCTAATTTGAGAAATGGTCAGATGCATTTCTGATCTTCATGAGCATTTATATTGTTGCTCACAAGGATAAAGCCTCAGACATGCTGAAGTATATGTATAACATTAGGGAAGCTGCTAATAGAAAAGGTGGTTTTGCCTGGAGGTCCTATGATGAACATGTTGTTTAGGCTTCGTCAAGAGGTACACAGGTCATCATGGGCAGTCATTAATGCAGATTTATGGTGGCGCTGCACATTATCAAATGACAAAACACAACTCGGGCAGGCAGATTATTATGGTGCCCAAAGGAGGGTTTGTTTTGATTTTAATAAGGGACAGTGTCATTTCAATAACTGCCGTTATGCTCACTTATGTCAGACCTGTAATGGATCCCATTCAGAGGTTAATTGCTTCAAAAAGCATGGGGAACAGAGACAGAGTCAAAGTCATTTTCCTTTTCGTGCCTCTAGTCAATCAGTTAGGGGAAGATTTGGGCCAGGAGCAAGGAATAGTTACTTTCGCTCGGCAAATAAACATTAGAAATAATAATTTAACATCTTTGGCACCATCACCAATCAATTATGAAAATTTAATAACTGCACTAGCTAGCTACAACCATAAAGATACAGAATTTATATTTGAAGGTTTAACAAATGGTTTTAGTTTAAATTACAGTGGCCCTAAACAACCTAGAGAGAAAAAAAAAAAAAAAAAGAAAGTCTTAAATCAGCTGAAGAAAATATAATTATAGTTAAACAAAAAATTGATAAAGAAATTTTGGCAGAACGGGTTGCTGGTCCATTTCAAGCACCACCATTGCCAAATTTGCAAGTCAGCCCAATTGGTTTAGTACCCAAAAAAGAAGTAGGTGAATTTAGAATGATACTTCACTTGTCTTGTCCACGTGAAGGTTCAGTCAACGATTTCATAGACCCAAAATTATGTTCAGTTCAGTACACTAGCTTTGACGAGGCAGTGCATATGATTCAAGACTTAGGTCAAAATTGAAAATTTTTAAAATGGATTTGAAGAATGCATTTCGAAATCTACCTGTCAAAATTTCAGATATTGAATTGCTTGGGTTTAAATTCCTAGACCAGTATTATGTTGATAAATGCTTGCCCATGGGCTGCTCAATAAGTTGTAGTCATTTTGAAAAATTTTCAACCTTTCTTGAACATACAGTGAAAAGTAAGATTAGAAGTGGTAGTTTATTGCACTATCTTGATGATTTTTTGGGGGGTGACCGAGATGTTGAAGGTTGCCAATCAGTGATGGACTGTTTTTCTGAGTGTATGCAGTGGCTAGCTGTTCCAGTTGCAGAAGGTAAAACAGAGGGCCCGGCTGAAGTTTTAGTATTTTTAGGGCTTGAGCTTGACACAGTTAAAATGCTAGTTAGAATTCCACAGCAAAAAATTCAGGAAATTATCCAAAAAATAAATATTATGCTTGCGTCACCAAAAAACAACTCTGAAGGCAATGCAATCATTAATTGGATCTCTGAATTTCTGCTGTAGAGCTATTGCAGCTGGTCGGCCATTTTGCAGACGCCTTATAAATTCGATTTGCGGCCTTGTTAAACCTCATCATCATGTGCGCATAAATAGAAATATTAAGCTAGATCTTGAAATGTGGTTATATTTCTTTGCCAATTTTAATGGTACATCTATGTTTCATGATAGATTATGGGTATCGAATGAAGATGAAAGGCTATTTAGTGACAGCTCAGGCGGTATAGGCTTTGGAATATATCATGATGGTCATTGGGCTCACGGGGCTTGGCCGAAGACATGGCATGAATTAGGAATTTTGTCTGATATTACAATGCTGGAAATATTCCCAATTTTAGTATCATTACATATATGGGGTGGTTCCTTCATCAATAAAAAGATTAGGTATATGTGCGATAATATAGCAGTAGTTGATATTATAAATAGTATGTCGGCAAAATTGGATAGGGTTATGATTATTTTAAGGGAAATAACCCTTATATGTTTAAGGAAAAATATCATAATTAGGGCCAGTCATGTGCCTGGCTCAAAGAATGTATTATATGATGCTATCTCTCGTTCACAGATCGGCAAGTTCAAATGGTTGGCACCACAAGCAGATCCAGATCCACAGTTGGTACCAAACTATCTATGGGGGATATTCAGCGAGGCATAGTTTCACTATTAAATGCTAGTATTGCACCGAACACCATGCTATCATATAAAACTTCGCTAAGTGTGTTTAATAGATTTTTGATCGAATTCAAATTACCAAAATCATGGCCTGTTGAGGTTCCACAAGTAGTTATGTTTATTTCATACTGTTTTGAAAAGGGTCTATCATCTAATACTATAAGTACTTATATAGCTGGTATCAACTATGTACAAAAATTGCATGGAGGGGCAGATTTGTGCAGTTATTTTATTGTTACTAAGATGCTGGAAGGTTGTCGTAGGCTGAAAGCCTGCAAAGATATCCGTTTGCCAATAACTGTAGATATTTTAGCTGATATTTGCAAGTTACTTCCGACAGTCTCCTACAATCAGTATGAAACCATGCTTTTTAAAGCAGCATTCTCGTTGGCATTTTATGGTTTATTTAGAGTTAGTGAGCTTGTGGCTCCATCACCAGTACTTGTTCAGAGAACTCTAGCATTTGAGGATGTAATGATAAGCACAAATCAAAAGTGTATTTTGGTCACTACTAGAATCTCCAAATGCAATCAGTATGGCGAACCAGTAACTTTAAAAATCCCTTGCGAGAAAGATGTTGAAATGTGCCCAGTTAATGCAATGAAAGGCTTCATGGCGATTCGCCCAGCTATTAGAGGTCCATTTTTCTGCCATGCTAAAGGTACCCCTGTAACGCGAAGTCAATTTTCAAGTGTATTAGCTAAGTGTGTAAACCAGGCAAGACCTGGAATTACAAATTTCAAAGCTCATAGTTTTAGAATAGGAAGAGCTACTCAATTATTTCAGTTAGGCTTGTCAGGTGAACAAATTAAGGCATTGGGTAGATGGAGTTCAGATGCATACAAGAAATACATAAGGCAGTGATCGAATTTTATCTTAATGTGAGATACAATTTTATAAGATATTTAATTAGCTTTACTCTATTGCTGTCAGGAGCTAGAATAATGCAACTCAATACAATTGAAGGTTTTGTTTTCAAATGCTCCTAAATGTATTTTTATTCATCTAGGGGGAAACGACATGGCTGGGCTTACTGTTTGTAGAACCTTTTCTATGATACGAGCAGGTTTCCGATACATAAGGGCAGCATTCCCTGACTGCAGAATTGTCTGGATGGATATCCTACCGAGGTTGGCTTGGGCCCCCGGTAGTCCTCCAGATACAAAAAAAAAACAAAAAAAACAAAAAAAAAAAACGCATAAATAGGTATGTCCCCCAACTTGTGGTGCAATTTGGTGGGGATCACTTGTCATTGCCAATAAGTAACGTTACCCCAGGTCTTTTTCGCCATGATGGCATCCATTTAAGTCAAGATGGCCTAAAAATATTTAGCAACATGATCAAAAATAAGATACTTAGTCTTTAAATATGAACATCAAAAGTTGTATGTATGTACAAACAAATGTCTATCTTAAATAAGGGCCCAACAAAAGTCCTAGTAAGAATAGTAGGTCTTAGAATTTTTGGCGGATAAATTTTGGGAAATTTATTGTGGCGGAAAAATTCAGTTAGCTGACAGTCGGCCTGGAATGCACACTCCATATAACCATGGTACTGTAAGGTAACACACGCATGGTTAGCAAAAACTTTAACTTCTACTAGTATCTTGTAGTAGTTGAAAAACAATCTTGTGGTCGCAACCTTTCATAGGCTCGAATTTGAGATATCCTATGTTAGAGAGCTACCACTGGGTTATTACAAAAAACTTATTTTTTGGGAGAAGTGGTTTTTGCCCGGATCATTATTGGTAACTCCCACCTCCTTTTGGCAGATTTTCATGTTAGTAGCAATTTTGGATTGTTGGCTCTTTGCCGGTTTTTTAGCAGTTTTGAAATGACTGCGGAATGTATGTGGCCTAGTGCCGGATAAACAGCTTTGGATTATAGCTGCGATTTGTTTATTGATTGATTTAAGCAGTTTAGCTATATAACTGCGGATTTTAATGGCTCATTGCCGGTTTACATATTTTGGTCATAGTTGACTGCTGCCTGATTTAAGCAATTTAGCAATGGACTGTGGCTTGGTGCCGGATTAGAATGGCTCAGTGCCGGTTGGTAGGGCTTAGTCCCAGTTGGTATGGCTTAGGCCCCGGTTGGTATGGCTTAGTGCCGGTTGGTAGGGCTTAGTCCCGGTTGGTATGGCTTAGGCCGGTTGGTATGGCTTAGTGCCGGTTGGTAGGGCTTAGTCCTGGTTGGTATGGCTTAGTGCCGGTTGATAGGGCTTAGTCCCGGTTGTAATGGCTCAGTGCCGGATTTTTTACCTGTGTCTATATTTGCTTGACACATGTCTAGCAGGAAACAATTATATCTTTGACCGAATTTAGAGGTTGTGTGTTCCAGGCTGGCTGTCAGCTCATTTTCCCAAAAGCGGCCAATCTGATCCAAAATAAAACATTTATTTACAGATCAATGGCTTATAATTTTGAAGTAAAATTCAATACTTATTTACAGTGTTGTTGTCAATTGGTTTATTCTAAAATAAACAAATATTACTTTGTGCTATTAGACATAACATTACACAAACAGAGTAAAGTGCAGGTACATTGGAACTAAAGCATTGTGTAGGATTTAAACTTCACTCATGTATTATGATTCAGTTTGCCATTCTTGTTTATAAATTAGCATCAGTTCATAAACATTTTTAAACAAGATATGCTTATCACAGCAGTCAACATAAAAAAAAATACCACTGACAGTTAAGGTTAAATTATTAATTATTTTATTGTAGACTGTCACTGATCTTTTCACTGATTAATTTTGGATTTGATTCTATTGGAAGGCCAGCAAACACAGATGTGATGGAGTCAGCATCTGCTGGAGATTGGGATAACATTACAGATGAATATACAATAGTTGCCACTGATCATATAAGATCTCTATGTCAGCAATATGACCATGATGAGGTAAGCGCAGTTCAGATGACAATGTTGTCTCCTACATTAATCCTCCTATGAAATGTGACTGTGACAAGAACTCTGCATTTCAAAGTCTGATACACATGCAATAAATTAATAAATAAATGGATATACCTGAAAAAAGAATTGCTAATAATGGGTTCATTGCAGAGGCATGCAACTGAATGTACACATGGGGGAGAAGAAAACAAGTGAGAGTGCCCTATATGTTTAATAGGATAAACATTTGTAGACACATGTAATAACATATTTATGACATTGGTGACAGGACTCTCAAATCTATCCTAAAGCATCTGAAAGAAAATGGCTCTGTCCCAAGAGTCCATTGTAATACAGGACAAAAACTATTCTATGCTTTAACATACCTGGATATTAAATATGCTGTGTTTTTTTTAGAAACTTTGCTGGATTGAATAGAATACAAACATCATTTGCCCCAAAAGGCAATATGAGGAACCCTCTGTATTTCTGCCATCAAAGGATACAAAAAAGCAATATATGACTTATAAAAAAAGTTTCCACAGTGAAATTTAAATAGTGTACATATTTTTATATAAATGATGATCAATATGTTGTTACAAATTATTCATAGATTCAAATTGCATTATTTGCTTACTTCTTACCAGAGAACATTATACCATTTAGGTGGTGCATTGATGGAGCTTTGGGGCACATGAAAAAACTTTATTGCAGATACAGAAACAGTTACTGACCTTGCTGATGTAGTCAACAAGTCAAGTAAAACAAACAGAGCTGTACTTTTTCAAGATGTAAATGAGGAACAAAACTGTGTTTGGTGAGTATTTATTTCATCATTGTAAAAAAGAATCTTGTTTCGTATTTGCTAAATTAGAGTAGTTGATCAAAGTTATGATAATGAGTAATAAAATCTTAATGTTCATATGTAATATCAAGTGTGATCTAGTTTCAAGTCTTCATTTAATTTCCCATGTTTTCATTTCAGGTATTACTGGAAAGCATTCTTGAAGCAGTACCTCAAGTCATTGAAAGGTATTAGTTATTATAAGCTCAGGGGTTTCAGATTTACAAGTTGAGACAAATCCTCTGTCTTCACAAAGGAAAAGTCTGATGACAGTGGGTATAAAGTTGATGTTAATGAAATGTATTCTTGCAATTGACCCTTACCTAGAAATGATGGCTCCATCTGGTTTATCAGAGATGAAACTTCAATACTTAAGAAAGCATGTCCGACCTCTTGTCAGTGAAACCAGAGACTACATTGCTCCATCTTCCAAAGAAGAATAAAATAATATTTGCGCGGTTCACCATATTGATGCCATACAATGTTTTGATTGTATATTTGCATTATATATGTATATTCTCATTTTAATATATTTTATGCTGATATTGCAAATGAATTGTTCGTTCTTGATTTGACAGGCATAATGCAATAAATGATTCCACAGTTTAATAGATATAGATTATTTATAGCACTACAGAAATAGACCGTTTCAATACTACTGTGAAGGTAAATGGCTGTACCAAGTGAAGTGTTCCACTTAGAAACCTCAAATACAGATCTAAACAGAGCAAAATGATTTATCTTTCCTATTTTGCCAAAAAGTGAATTTTTTTTTTTGCTTGAGTACATTTTGCTATGCTTGATGTCATTTTGATTTTAAATCTGCTGTATTGAGGCTAAGAAACTTACTTAAATGTCAGTCATATTGTAAAATACTCCTCTTAAATGATTCTTTAGTGTGATTGTAATTTTGACTGTTAAACATAAAGTGTTGTTATTCAGTATTCAGTAGTTTATGCAGATTTCAATATTAGTTATGCTGTTCAGTCATTCAGTATTTGTATTGTGTTACAGAATACTTCCCCACAGGCTGATCGTGAAGCAGTGGAGATAGTTGGTGTAGGTGTTGTTAATTATGAGCAGCTCAAAGACTGTATTTCCACTTATAACGATGAAGACATGGAGCAGGACGAAGCAATCTGTGAACTGCATTGTATGCAAAATAAAGCTTACAAACTTTTGTTGGATCTGATGTGATGTAATTTATATGATTTTGTTTAATACATTTGTGAGTATCTGCTATTTATACTTGTCTACTTGCATTACTCTAATACAGGCATGTGATAAAATGCCATATATTGATTGGCTTTTATTGAGTTAAGATAAAATACTTTATCATACAGTTATTGTCCCCAACAAGAGACATTATGCCAATGGCATTTATTTATGAGCTTCAGGCACTAAGGTTGCTTGCAACAAGGTGTTTGGTCAATACTGATCAGTATGCCTGGGAAGTGAAAGCAGCAATTTGACAATATATTCAATATATTCATTGTATTCATTGATGTTATTCTACAGTTTTTGAACACTCTAATTTTATTCTGATAGATAAGGAATTCTACAATGTGAGCAACTTTGCTTGTTTTATGCCAAGAAATCTGAAGATATGCTTTAGAAGAGATTGAATTAAGGAGATATACAAATTCAACATTGACAAAATACAACAAAACAGGACTTCATAAACAGATGAACATAAATGTATAGATGAATACAATTTTCAACATGATGAAGAACTTGGGTAAAATCAAATTAGACTCAATAAATCGATCTCTCTGTTACCTTTCAGTCAGAGAAGATGTGACAAGAGGCCTATCTTAATGTGCTACAGTATTAAAGAACAGACAGCAAAGTTAAACTCCCTGGTAATAATTTGATCTTCAGTTGTTACCTAGAAAATATAAAAAATGACAGTTGTTTTGATATAATACTTGAAATTAAATCTTAATATTCATCTTGACATGTTTTGTTGCATACACATAGTCTGCTGACAAAGTATGTTATAGACCTGAATACTTCTTTCATATAATACAGTACAACCTCTCTAGAGCGGCCCTCTCTTGAGCAACTACCTCCCTTCAACAATAGCATGATGTTGTCCCACTGTAAGATTTAACTATTGATTTATCCTTTCCAGAGTGACAACCTCTCAACAACAACATAATTTTGCATCTCCCAAAGGGTGTTGCTTTGGAGAAGTTGCACTGTATTACTTCTGATGCTGACAATTATGAACAATGCTTATTTATTGAAGAGCACTGACTACTTAGAATACCTGTAAAGAGCCAGCAGATATTTTAGACAAAAATCTCCAAATGACAAGTTCTATGAATGCATTTGACTTAAAACAAGACTTGATATACTAGGATTTACCTGTTTGATGAAGAAATACTGTATTATATAAATTATGTTCTTGAAAGCAAAGTGGATAATTAATTCATAAAAATGTCAAATTATCTCAGATTTTCTATACCCTGGATGGAAATTGTTTCAAATGTGACTTTTAAGTTGATTGAAAATGTGAGACTTGTTTTTTTTCCATTTACATGTAACAGCATATCCCATATATTTTCTCCTAGGGATTTTTATGTAAAACTGAAACTTCTGTGTCTTCATGATACATCAATTGTTATTTAATATCTTTTGATATGTGGTATTAAAACCACAATTTGATATTAAATACAGCATGTAGTCAACCTCAGTAAGTGACCATCTGAATATTAAGACCACCTCATTATCAGGACCATTATTTCTTTGGCGGAAGTTTTCTTAATACATGTAAATTTTGTTTTTTGTTGTTTAGGGATGCAATCGAACCAGACAATATATTAGTGAGGGTTGTCTCAGTCTTTGTGAAACATCTTTGTCTTGAAAATACTGTCCAATTTTTTGCACTGTCAAAGGAAAATCAAACTGATAAGTTTGTGATAGTTACATCTATAATGGAAGATATATGTTAGAGAACCGATGCTCTTGTCAGACAATTACAGGTACAGTAAAACTTCGTTATTACGAGCATCGATATCCCGAGCTCTAGGTTTATCTCGAGGAGATCTAGAAGTCCCGTCATTTTTTGTTCTTAGTTGTATATAAATTTCCATGTTTATTACGAGCATCGCTATCTCGTTATCTCGAGCACAAATCATGGTCCCTTGACTTATTTTTAAGCATTAATTACCTCGATTACCATGAGGGGTGTCATTTTGGATATTGTTCGCACCTGCGCGCCAGCAATCGCTGTGTTTTCTACACATCGTTAAAGTTACGCAACAAAAGAGCAAATCTTAATCGAGTACTTTGTTTTTCACACGTCGTTAAAGCTACACAATAAAAGAACGAATCTTAATCGGGTACTTTGTATTTTACATGTTGTGACATAAAATGACAATGAAACATGTACATGTATTTGTTTGTTGTAAGTTTGCAGTAAAATTTTTAAGATCAAAGATTAATGTTATAAAAGTTAATACTTATTGAGAATTTAATCACGAGACCTTAATTATGAGAACTTAATGACAAGTTTGAGAAGCAGATACTAATAAAAACAGAGACAAATCTTTTATTGCTGTTATCATGTATGCTATCATGTAAATAATAAAGTGTGTGTGTCATTGATTGCTCTTCTTTTTTGCTACAGACGTACGTAACACATGTATCTTTCACGATGTGTCACTATGACGTTTCACCGCATGTCAGTGACACGATATTCGGACATGACATTGTACAATTGAAAACACGAAAAAATCGTAGATAAAGTACTTAGAAAAAATGATCAATATATATTTCAGCAATCAACTATCATGTTTATTCACCTTGGACATCATAGAGAACAATTAACGTAAGCATTTCGTATTATTATCGTAAACATGCCCATTTATGCGCATGATGCACAGTTCATTTCCAGTCAACAAACAAAAACCTCGTTATTACGAGCACTCGGTTTATCTCGAGCATTTCGTCTGTTCCGATGACTCCTCGAGATAAAGAAGTTTTACTGTATTTTTATTTGATTTTTCATTATATGTGAATGACTGTACTATTTGAAGGTACCTGCAAGGTTAAAAAGTATGAGTACAGTCTCAGACACTGAAAAATTTCAATCTTTATTCTTGAAGTATTTGATTAGATAAATATAGCTGTTAAGTGTTTAAGAACTTGTTCAGCTCAATTATTCTGATGGGATAATGTATGGTTAATATCATCGTTGTTTTATCAAGATTAACTTACATACATCAATAGACAAAATATGAAATTTGAACTTTGAGATCAATCTCGACTTTTATGAACTCTGTTCTCTCAGATTTAGAATAAGTATACTCTGCTGAATATTTGGTGTATAAATTGCTGTCGTAATCTCTAATAATTTCTGTATAGAATTAGAGGAAGGTAAATTAATTTTATCATGCCTTGGTGCTACATTTTTTAAGCCTAATGTGACAGTTAAATTTGAAATCTATTCATTCCTAATATCTTTTTTCCTCATTCCTCATTGAATCAGTAATTTATATACAATTTTTAATTTGTATTCCAATTAAATTATTATGCTAATATAATGCTGAATGATTATCTTATCATGAGCAAATTGAGACCTTTTGGGGAAAAAGTATTTTAGCTTGATGACCAACCACAAGTTGTATAACATTGATACCTTATTGTCCATATTTGGCATGAAGTTGAAATTATGCATTTATTTTAATAATTTGTTTGATCTTCAGGCATTAGCTGACCTGGAACAGAGGTGGTATACAGAGATATTAGACATAAAGGAGCATACTAAATACTGCACTATTCTTTCATTACTTTCATCTACAAGAAGTGAGTTTCATGGATATATCAGATATCATATGAAATCCTGGCAGACAGATATATCGTTATTGACATGAACTATTAGACCATCCTCTTATCTCAACTGGTTGAGCTGGACCCTTAGTGTTGTACATATTGTCTGATTTATTTAGTTGTCTTGGGCCATTCATTCTCCACTACTGATCATTCATGTGGAGAAGTTGGTAGTTAGTTGCGGAGGACAAGGTTTGTATGGGTGCCGTATGCAGGAACAATGCAGGTTTATCTGAAATACTGTTGAAAACAGGCATTGTTAAAAAAAACATAATTTTATAAAATGAACTATCCTGTTAATTTAATTCAGCACTTTTCAGACTTCTTTACTTATTTTTTTCTCTTTGTTTATAAGTTTATAAAAATACTCTGCTTTCCATTTATTTATTACTTGTTTGTTTTTATTAAATTCCAGACAAAACTGAAAGAGTTGTCTATGTTATGTTTTGTAAAAGATGTTGCACTTAATGAAGCTAAGTTGGAGGAAACAGTAAATGAACAAAGGTGAGATTAAATTTCTTTTGATGATGTACACCATGCTTTTGTTTTTTTAAATACTGGATTGGTTGAGTGTATTTCTAATTTTTAAGAGGACTTTGTATGGCATCATATATTTTGCTTAATAGGGCAAATTATCTGCCCGCACACCAAAAAGCAAGGGGAAATGGTAAGGGTCTCTGTCTGTGCCTCCATCTGTTTGTCTGTCCATGATGTTAAGGGTTGAAGGATGAACCCATAATTTGAAGATTAATACCTTAAATTTTGCTATTGGGGAATTTAAGCTGCATCTTCTGGACACGCGGATAAATTGAGTTATCTTAACGTGTATTTAGTGTGGTAATTCTGGTTGATTTGTTGTTGCGAGGTCGCGTTCGACTAAACGAAATTGAAGATGAAATACCTGCTTCATTGTTTTGAATTGGACAAAATGTTTATTGATTATGTGTGGTATAATGTATTAGCTATTTGTAGACACAAGATATTAGAAATTTAAGCAATTTCTTAAAAAGTTAGGTTGTGTTAAACAAACTTGGTGCAGAAGCTGTCATTTCAGAAGTTGTTACCCTTATATATGTATATACATGTATATGATATATGTGTTTTTGGTTTGTGTGGCCATTTTAGGCCTAATACACCATTATACACCATCCCTTCAATGTGCTAGCCCCCTGTGTTCTATACTACATAGTATTTTTCATCTTATTTGATTTGAGTGGGAGATATCCCTTCATGATGTGTAATATTTACCTGCAGGTTCCCAGTTTGAGGATTTAGAACATTCGGGTCTAGCTTGACAAGGGTCTGTATTGTTGACCAATCATCTAGCTAGCACTACAGAATCAAGTGGTAATGAAGTAGTGGGCAACGAAGCCTTGCATGAAGTACTGAGAATAATTTGTCTCGAAGTCGAATGGGGGAAAACAATACTAAGTCAGCCAGCTTGTGTGTCAAAACTATTGTCTTTACTCCTAGATCAGAGGTGGGTGTATCATATGTATTTTCAGTCAGTTGGAAAAGAGTTTGACCTCTGTCCTTATTTCCAGTGAAATTCTTTTGATTTTTGAGGATAACAAAAGTCAATATATATATATATTATTAGCCATCTGTATTCTGTCTGGTCCAGTAAAGTTTCAAGTTTTCCATTTCCTGTCCAGTATACAAGTTTTTCATTTCCTGTCCAATATTAGTTCATTGTCTTTTACATACACTGTATTTTAGTACAGTAAATATTAACAGAGTTATACGAGGGCTGTTTGAAAAGAATTGCTTATTTGGCTGGCGCTCGATATTCACGAGAAAATTTCAACAAATCTTGATATGACTGGATAGCTCTATTCAATACCGTTACAATGATATATACATACACTGATAAAATTTCTCAACGTGCAGCGAATTTGTCATTTGATGACACACAGTCATTGACTACTGTATATGAAAATGGTTGGCAAAAGTGTTGATAAGAAAGAACAAATACTGGCTTATATAAAAGCTCGCATGTTACTTTGTTTTCTATATAAAGATATTTTCAGCGAAATTAAGGTTGTTTGTGGTAATAGTTCGCTGCCTTATGACACTGTTCATAGGTGGAAAAAGAAATTTGATTCTGGCTTACAGTCTGTTGAAAATGCAACAAAATCAGGCAGACCAGTGTACAACCGCAAAAGAAAATATCGCCAAAGTAAAAGAAATCATTGAGAAAGATGTTAGGTATATGGTGTGTGATATAACATGGATGGTTGGTACCATATTTAAACCCTAAGTTTTTATATATTTCTATGGGAAAAATGTGCGTCTTATACACCGTTAAATACGGAATATCACTATCAAGTGTACAATTTATTCTGAAGAAAACACTGAATGTTAGAAACATTAGTGCTAGGTGGGTACCTCATTTGTTAACAGATGATCAAAGGCAATGGGTTAAACTGACAAAAAACTTCTAAAAATGTTTCCAGAGTGCGACCAATCAAAGTTAGCTAATATAGTAACTGGAGGTGAAACCTGAATTCACTATTTTTAGCCAGTATGAAAACAAAGTAATAGAATATGGGCAACTATAAAAGACCCATTATTGCAAAATGCATGTTAAGTACCAAGAAGGTTTTGTTTGCAATTTTCTTTTCAATTGAAGGCATTGACATTCAAGTCCCAGTCAAAAGGGGTAAAAGGGAGTTGTTTATTCTGCGAACCTAATTGTGGGCCTATGTATAATACAGATACGGGCCAGTCCGGCCCTATATTGCAGCCCTCTGCGGCTCCTTTTTACGGTCCTAGTATTGAATATGTTGAATATTGTATATTATATTGAATATGTTTTTATCTAATCTTCATGTATTTTTTTTTAATTTTCGTGTATTTAGAGGAAGAATAGATAAATAGGTAATTAAATAAACAAATGAGGTGGCTTTGTTTAATGGCAGCAGAAATTAGTGATAATATAATATGGTGAAAATTGATCCGAGTAATCAAAAACAATTTTATTAATTGGAATAATTTTATACATTCATATTTATAATGTGACAAACAAAATCAGATGAAAGAGCTACTCTAGTTTATAAAAAGAAGCACATGTTACAAACATTGTCATCAATTGTGTGTATGAACTTGTGAATCTAAATTAAAATTGCACCATACTTTTCGGTATGTCAGGAATTCACGATTGAAGTTCTTTTATCATATGTGTCTGCCTAAATTTCTTACCATGGTTAATTTCATATGGAAGAAATGGAAATACTATCAGCTTAATAATATAGGCATTCTGAATTATTTTATGATCTTTGATATTTACCACTTGATGATGAAATACTAATTTACATTCATAAATTGAGAAATGTGTTCATAATTAATGATATGCATTATATATAACGTTCTGTTGTGTTCTGGTGTGCGTGTAACATCAAAAGCATAAAAAATCGCAAAATTGTTGTGTTATTAAATATTGAATCTTTACAAGTATAGATTGTAAAGAACATTTAATATGACTGATATAATACTTCTTAATGAGGCACATGTCCAAAGACCCCTGAGCATGTACAGTAGGACACCAGTAGTTGAGTTTATTTAAGGGCCATAAAGTTCAGGTGAAGGTACAGCATGATGTGTATTCTTAATGAGCCACGTGTCATATCGGACATACCACACGTTGTGTATAAGGGGTCTGCACGCGGCTGTACTTTATTGTCGAATCCCGGAATAGGTAGTGCTAATTGGATTATTGAAATGTGACAGGTCCTGCAAAGGTGTGATCAATCAACATCAATAATAATGATAATTGCTTCTTTAATCATGTTGTTGCATCTTTAAATCAGTTAGTCTGTCCTTTGAAGTAGTCATTTAAGAAAAAATACCAACCGTTTGATGATGGTTATGATTGCAAGGTACATTTTCACCTTTATCTATCATTTAGTTTAACCAATCAAAATATTTACTCATTGTCTCAGGAAAAAAGAGAAGTACAGAAGAAGTTGTTGCATGATCATAATAACAAATTAGCTTTAACTGGTATGTACATTACAACCGCTTTAAAACAAAGGCATTACTTGTGTCTTTTTTCTGTTTAAAATGTAATTACAGTATAGTTTGGGAACTTTGTATTTTGTGTTTGTGAGTTTTGTGATTTGAATTGTTATGTCAAAATGGCTCATATTGCTAGACATAGTCAGGTGAAATATCTTCATAAGTACATTAGTGATCCTCGTGTGTTCACTTGGTGTTTTAGTGGATACCATGTCAGACAGGTCACAAATGAGGATTCTTTCCTTGAGGTGGTTCCTGATGTTTCCGTAAGTAATACAGTTAAATATCTTCTGCAGCTTTCCATATAATTATAGATTATAATTAATATCAATAATTAATTAATATATAATTGTAAGCAATTTCTTAGATGGCCAGTTGCTTTAATAATCATGGATAGCGCAGTTGTTAATAGAATCGCAGAAATATTCAAATATCAATTTGTATCATATCATGTATACAATTTTTAGAAGTCTACCATAAGCAAATTTATTATACATTAAGAATTCTGAATGAGTTTACTGTCATGAAGGAACAGATATAATGTTGGCATCTTTTTCTGAATTATTTATTTGAGAGCACTAGTCTCAATATTTTATATGAATGGTATGAAAACAAAAGATAAAACAGAACAAGTAAAGAATCTCTTTAGATTAGGCCATTTTCAGTTTATCGGCATCAAAATTGAAATTGTCAGTAAAATTTCGAAGTCCAACTTTGAGTAAAAATTGCAAAAATGGGCCCTGTTCAAATTTGATTGATTTTGGGTCTAAAATGTAAAACGGATTCAGACAAACAAATGTGGAAAATCTCAGTTTGGCCCAACAATTACAAATTGTAGATTCTGCACATTTTCCAAAGTATATATTACTAGTTATTTAATAAAATAACTGATTTGCTGTAACATATACACATAATCTTATGAAATGTTTCATATTATATGCAATTTTTGGAAGACTACCAAGAAAACTTATAACACATTAAGAATAATGAATGAGTTTACTGTCATGAAAGAAAATAAATAATGTTGATGCCTTTTTCTGAATTATTTATTTGACAGTCTCAATATTTTATATGAATGATATAAAAACAAAAGATAAAATGAACAAATAGATTTGTAAATGTAGACTGTTGTTTTAAACATGTACATACATGACAAATGTTCACATTGCTTTATTGATTTAAAATATTGATATCAAATTGACCAGTGTTGTAATGCTTTGTTTCCCTTTCTGACATCTTGAATGGGCTGATAATTATGTCCTATCATCATAATTGAGCAATGTCATATGATTCAAAGTAATGCGATTCACTAAATGCTGCGAAATATGCCACAAAAGTCATATTAGGATTGGCCCGCAGAGGTCCGCGGTAGGCCCGCAGAATAAACATGTCTGGGTAAAAGCATAACAGGGAAGTTCTACAGAGACGTCATGCTGAAGAAACTGAAAAAGTATTACTAAAAACGACGTCCAGTCACAGGGTTCAAACATGTTCATCTTCTGCATGACATTGCCCCGGCACAAACCTCTGCAGTAGTTTCCAAATTTTTAAAACAAGAGAAAGTCTATGTTCTACCTCATCCCCCCATATTTTCCAGATATTTGCCCCCTGTGACTTTTTCTCTTTCCAAAACTGAAAAATTACCTTGGTGGTCGAAAATATCAGTTGAGACAGGCATTGGGTTCTGCAGTTTTCCAGTACCTTAGCACTATACCTAAATCAGCCTTCCTTGATGCCTTTCAGAAATGGATTTATCAAATGAAATTATGTATTTCTAGTCACCGGGAATACTTTAAAGGTATGAAGTAAAGAAATCGGCATTTATTTAAGTTTTTAGTGTGTAATGAGAAAATAAACAATTCCTTTCAAACAGCCCTCTTATTTGTATTCGGTCAAATGAAGAGAGCTTTCACAGTATTATATCATTGTATAAATCACTTTTATTAGTCATCTTTGATGATTGGAACTAGTTTTGTCAAATGTTATAAAATACAAACATTTTCATATATCTGATGTTCATTACATTTATCCTGTCTTAACAGGAATAAAAACTCCTTTATCTTAACCAGTTTTAGTTGAATAAACTGGCGCTTACAGGAATTTCTGATATTTTTATTTATTGCTAATCTATGGCAGATAATATTTAATGAAAGTTATAATATTTTACAGGCCATCACCAAAGCTTTTGTTGATTATATTACAACTATGTAGAGTTGCCTAACCCTTGACGGATGCTGTGGACTGTGAACAAGTTGAGCTCCTAATTGGGGACACAATTCAGCCACCAGTCACTGGAGCACAAGCAGTCCTATATCTGAACCACCTCACTGATCACCTCCCCTCATATTTTATAGGCAATGTTACAAAATAATATATACTTCTGCTTCACACGCTCCTCACTGATCACCTCCCCTCCTATTTTATAGGTAATGTTACAAAATAATATATACTTCTGCTTCACACGCTCCTCACTGATCACCTCCCCTCCTATTTTATAGGTAATGTTACAAAATAATATATACCTCTGCTTCACACACTCCCCACTGATCACCTCCCCTCATATTTTATAGGAAATGTTACAAAACAATACATACTTCTGCTTCAACCTCCTCATCCTAAAGCTTTATTGGGAAGAGTTGGAACTGAGTGTTGAGTGCACTGTCATAAAATGACTCTTAGGCCTAAACAAAAAAAGTATGTTTCCGGTTACATACCCCAAAAAATATGGGTTGGTTGGTTTAAAGAGAAGCTACCTGTCAAGATAGCATATATTGCTGATGGTGATAAGTTGAAGTTCATTGAAGCTGTTCAGAATGAGTGAGAAGGTGTACGCAAGACTTCTTGGGATAAATAATCACACTTGCTACTTTAAAGTGAATATCATTCATTGCTTATAAAGAACATCGTCTTCAGTCAGTATTTCATATCATTTGTTATATCATGTTTTCTGTTTCGTATTCTTTCATTTTTCATAACATTCTACTGTTTATGTATGTTTTTGTAACTAAGATGTAGATATTATTTCCTGTGCCAAAGTTTCTAATGCAAGTGCATTAAGTAATGTTTTTAACTCCTGCATTATTTAGCATGCAGGATGTTTTCTACAGTTTTATTCCTTTTACAGAAATCACTAATTTTTTGGTATTTGATGCAAAATTTAATGGTGATTCAAAAATCAAAAGAAAAATATGTGTTCAAATTAGAATTATTGTTAGGCAACTCTCATGGTAGCTGTATAAGTAACAACTGTACACTGTAAACAAACAGTGCAATCTGTACTTACTGAAGGAAACTTTACTTCCTTGCAAACTGTTCTTTTTAATCCATCCTGTATAGTACTCTCTGCTTTAATTTCTGTCACAGAATGCGCACTTAAAATGCTTCAATCTTCCAATTTAAGAGAGATCAGTATAACATGTACTTTAGCAATAACAAAGCATAATACTGTCTTCATCAAATTGCTGGACTTACCAATTAAACTTAACACATACATGTCTTAGGTGTTCTAACATTCACATTTGTGTATTCAGCCAGTGACCTATTCAGTATCATATGTTTACATTATACTTTCCGTTCATTTGGTGGTTGCTACATCTATTGACCCTATCTTCCCAATTTGCCACAAAAACATAGACTATGTGATCTGCTATCTAGCTTTTTTAAAAGCTAACCTTGTATTACTATTACAATGTATTCATGCTCTGCTGTTATCTCATTTGAAAAATATGAATAAAAAACTTACTAACACTTAAATTTTGCTTCACCTTATCACTCTGTTCTATTAAGTTATGACCAAGTTGTACAAAAGTGTTGCAGTGAAGTACTCATGTATTTGTTTTTCTCAACAGTTCTTTCTTGGAAACAAAGTACTGGGCTTGATGAAAATGTCGCTGATTGGTGCATTGAATCCCCTTCCCATGCCAAGCAGTCAGATTGACTGAGTTGTGGAGTGTACGTACTAAAGGTATTATTTTTTAAGTTGTATATCTGTATTGAATTCACTTCTGCAGGGATCACTCTTGGATTTGGAATTTAGGAGATTAAAAAATGGTAGAACACTAAGAGATTTTTTGAAAAACAATGAGATTTCACTTACAACTCTAAAAGAAGAAGCCATGTGGATTGAAACTACGTTTTTTTGTGTATATTTTTGATATCACTTTCAGCATTTTTCTTCAAAGATAACACATAATGTTGTTATTTTTATCTTGACTGGTGAAAAGTTTGAAACAGATAGCTGCTGATATTTGTTGAAAAACTTGTTTTACTTTCAGCTGTTTCCTTCATATTTCCATCAATAAAATCAACAGACATTCTAAAACGTATGTGCACATACAACACTGACTAGACACGATATTTTGGATTTTTAAGCGAGAATATAGCATAACTCAAGAGTGAATCCTGCTTCTGTACCAGTCTTGTTTCTGGATAAAACTGTACATGAATAATCTTTGATGCTGAGATGTGAAGGCAGCTAAACTAATTCAGTAATTTTGAGATGCTAGTTTTTTTTTCATAAGTCACTTGGGCATTATTTTCAAATATCTTGTTAATTTATTCCTTTTCAATTGAAAGGTACAATGGTGTTTTATATTGACAATAAATGCTTAATAATATTGTAGTTATAGCAGAGAAATTCTTGGATGACTGTAGTTTGGAATTTAGTCTCACTCAGGATGGATTAATTGAAGTCAGAAAGATGATTGCAGCACAATTGTTACATGCTGCAGGTAATTACATTTTATACTGATGTTTGTTCTTGATAAACAGTAATTGAATTTTTGTCCTCTAACCAAAATGTGTTAAACTTAAGTTTCCAACTTTATCTGGTGTTCATTTTCTATCAGAAATATTCTATATTCAGTAAAGAAAATAATTTATGATAATGATGAGACAATCTCAGCTGTCCAGATTAACCTGATCAACTTCCTTAAGAGTTTAATTAGCATGAAGTGAAACAATGTTGTATTATTTTAAATGTCAACAGAGCCAGAAGTTCACCTTTGTGCGAAAAAAGGATGTGGACCTGAATTAAAAGAAATCAGCCCACCAAACGTCCAGAGATCCATGCCTGAAAACATAGAAAGGGAGCAGTGCCTACAGGTATCCATCATTAGGGGACTTCAGAGTGCTATTCTCATAGCTGAACATACTTAATGGTTGTATATAATACATTGTAGTATGAATATGGTCAGTGTATGCATGTTTACAACAGTCATGAAGTGAAGTCAGGCTTTCATAGTTATGTGGCATTGATACTGTAACAACGGGTAGTTGTGTCCTTTTACAGCCATATCTTACAGTGTTTTTAATCATAATATATGTTATATTTACTTGATAATATATAAATACACACTATTGTTTCTCATATAAAACACACAGTCACTTTGCAAATCTGATGTTCTTCTATTGTTTATAGTCTAACTACAGTGGGAAAACTAAATCATCTGAGAATAAAGTTGTTATATCTCCTATCACTACACAGTCTGTACTTGA
The DNA here is from genome assembly GCA_008271625.1 of Lutraria rhynchaena. NCBI lineage: Eukaryota > Metazoa > Mollusca > Bivalvia > Venerida > Mactridae > Lutraria > Lutraria rhynchaena. Next base: position 489,683 of record VIBL01000201.1, read on the forward strand.
CATGACCTGTCCTCAGTGCCAACAGGTAATTGTTGATTAATTTATCATATGTTTGGTTTCTGAAGAATGTGTTTCTGAGTACACATATTAAGCTTGCAGGGTAATAGACCTTGTGTCTTTTGTTTATATTCTGTCACAGCTACAGAAAATGTCTACAATAGCTGAACAAGTTATCCCTTACAGCTGTAAATCTCTCTCAGTTGGTCATATAATTTATTAGTCCCCTACTGGTGTTCGCACCAGAGGGGACTATAGGTTTGCCCTCCATATGTCTGTCTGTCCGTCTTTCGTCTGCCCACTCAAAACTGCGATAACTGATTAACTGAACAAGCTAGCTTGATAAAAGTTGGTATGTGAATAGGTGGCAATGTGTAGATTATGCACAGTCATTTTGTTTCCTCTATGCAAAAGAATTGTGGCTGCTACGGTAACAGAATTAGTAAAAATGTGGCCATAACATCTGGATCTTGCCGTAACTCAATAACTAACCTAGGATGATGAAAGTTGGTATGTGAATAGGTGACAATGTGTACATTATGCATGTCATTTTGTTTTCTCCATCGCAAGAAAATTGTTGTTGCTATGGTAATGGAATTAGTAAAAATGTGGCCAAAACTTTCGGATCCTGCGGTAACTCAATTACTAAACAACCTAGGAGGCTGAAAGTTGGTATGTAAATAGGTGGCAATATAAAGATTACGCAGATCATTTTGTTTTCTCCCTTGGATGAAGTTGTAGTTACCATGGTAACGAAAATAGTAAAAATATCCCCGAAAGTGTTGATTCTGCCATAACTTTTTCACTATTCAAGATAGGTGAATGAAATTTGGTATTTGAGTATGTGAATAAGTGACAATGTTGAGATTATGTACACTATTTTGGTGTCTCCCAGGGTTACAATTCTGGTCACTAATAATAGTAAAGAACATGTTGCGAAATCTTGATACTACAATGTGTGACAGTTATACAGATTAATACCAATTATTAGGTTAAACAATAATTGTTTTTATTTTGGGGAATGGAGAGCGACGAGGCAAAGGAGAAATGACCCATAAATTTAATGTTAGTATGGAATTAAAACGGAAAAGAATAAATAGATGGGGAAGGAAAATGATAGGAATAGATGACCAAATTCTAAAAGTGGACATTGACATCAAAACTCCAGGATTTTATAGGCCCGATGGCATTCATCTGTCAGATATGGGGCTAGACATGTATTGGGAAGCAATAAAAGGAACATTAGAAAAATTGTTAAAATGAGTCAAAAGAATTTAAGGAGAATAGGCGAGCGAGGTACTGAACCATTATTCTGTATATTCAAAGTAAGGCCAAATGATAAAATAAAAAATTAAAATAAGTAAATATCTTTTTTAATACAAGTAAATAGTATGACCATGATATTAGGCGCAAAGATTGTAAGAAAGTAAATGAATAAATAAATGAATGAATGAATGAATGAATGAATGAATGAATGAATGAATGAATGAATGAATGAATTAGATAGTCTCGTCAGAGCATCTAGATCAATATATCAATCAGTTATGAGAATTTTGAGGGGGAAAGGCATCTTGCCTTTCTTGTGGCGGAAAATTCTAGCAGGGTACGGACATGCATGTACCGTGTTTCAATTAGTCTATAATTATAATTAGGAAATTATTCATTGTAGCTTTAAATTGGTCTTACGTGGAAATTGTGGTCACTGGGGATGACGCATTAGGATTCTCAACCCAGAGCCACAATATTAACATTAAGTAATTCAAACTAACTGCTCTCTTTTGCCCATTACAAAGCAAGTGCTTGGCAAATTATGAGCTTACAATTTAGGCCAGTGAGTGTGGGTGAGCTACCCCTAATGAACCTCACAGGATAGACAGAAATTCAAGTAAGCTACATCTTCTTATTGCCAAGCGGCATCAAGGTTGGGTAAGCTACCCCTTATGAACCTTGTGATAGATGTTAGCTACATCATTAATAATATACAGCCAAGTTTGCTGCTGGTATAAGCTATACCAATGGGGTAAGCTACCCCTGTACATATATATGGACAAGCAGTCCGCAATTTCTGTCTATCCATTAATTCATGATGTAAAAAATTTAACAGTTGCATGCGTGTCCGTCCCCTGCATGAGTTAGACACAAGTGACCCACTTTGGCTTCCCAAGGGGTCACTTGCCACGGCCATTAAATGCCAATATGTGATAAGTTTCTCCCCTTGTTTTATGACATTGTGTTGTGTAGACACCATATTAAATAGTATGTAAATGTACTCTTGTTATCATTTGGTACAATACACAAGCAATGGATGGATTTGCCCAGGCTGGCTGCAGTACATAGTTCTAGGCAGTTAATTTTATAGAAAGATATAATTATTGATGAGTAACTGCAGTTGGCTGGGGCAATCCATCTATACAAGGTCTCCTCACAAATAATAACCATATTGAGGCCTCGGTCTAGTGGTTAGTGCACTGGACTTGTAATCCGACTTGTAATGAATTATAATCCGGCGTCAAATCCCGGTTGCAGCAGTCATATCTATGAAAATCTGACAAAAAATATTGATTTTCCTCCATATGTGGAGAAGTTGCAGGCTCCTTGTGGAAGGGTAAGTTAGCACTGGTTAGTATACAATCCATGAACACAAAATGTGTTTGATTTTGACAGTCTATCAGACCCTCAGTATGTTTATAGATAGACATGATGTAGTACATGTTTCTAGGATTTCTTTTCAGGATTTTCTCAGTGGATATTGCCAGACATCTCGAAAAAGGAAAATGAAGACCCAGGTATATATCATGAATATATTAATCTTATGCAATTTTCAGAAATTTTACCAAGTGTAGAAATGTCCTGCCTGTACAAGTCTGTACTTTTTTCATACTCATTCCTAAATCACAGTTTGACATTAATCTTTAAATCCACTTGTACCATCATACAAGGACATTAAGAAATGCACTTGCCCAGACTGTTAACGAACCTGCCCAAGTATGAAAAAAAACCTATAAATACTGTTGAGGCCTGAAATAAAGCAATTAGGAACCTTAACACATTCTTTCATTCAAATAATAAATTCAAGTAAGAAAGTATAAAGGCAGATGTTTTTCAACTCAAGTCAAAAACGTGACTGTAGTCTGAACTAAATACATATTTATTGATGTATTGTAGTTCACCACATACGACGACCGGTATTTCACCTGCTGAAATGTTATTTGTCGTAAATGTTATTTGGTTGTAAATTAGGTGCAAAACTACCAAATCTTTCTAGTCACTGGGTAGATCTGGAAACATGTGATGACAACACAGATCTCAAAGGAAAAGGAAAAATGTAAGATATTCTGATATTGTGTTGAGGACAAAGTTTTGCTTAAACAAGATAAAAAAAGTTAGGTGCTAATTTCCTCTCCAAATCGTTTATTTGTAAGGAAAGGAAGGGAAATTCTGTTACTCTAGAGAGGGATGGTATTTCATACAAAAGAAATAGTACTCATGTTAAAACATTACTTTTCTACATATCTTTTGAATGATTTTTCTGTTTCCATCTTTACTACACTTATGTTTGTGACTGGTTTATCCTGTTGACACACATTTAAGTATTTACATCTTTGTTTTGAATAAATTACAAAAACAATCATAATAAGATAACTTTGTAAGTGGTTGTTTTGTTGTTGTTGTTTTTTCCAGGGGAAATCTTCAACTTTTTTATACAAAATGCCCAAGAAAATTAGAAATGATTGTGTTTGTAGAGAGAAGAATGATGGAAGGTATGAAGAAATATACTCTCATGATGGATGACATGTTATTTTAAAACGTATGGCATGCAGGCATCATCAACAATCAAGCTGTCATTACATGTTTAAATATATTGCAAGCAACACAAGGATTATATTTTTGATAGTTGAGATAATCTTTTTTGGTCTAAAATGCAAGTTTTCTTACAGTTCTTGTATTGACAGAATGATATTTTGTATTGCCTTTTGTTTGTAGGTTGTATTGGAATGTTGAAAACTGTAATGGCTGATACCATCCTGATTGTATGGGTTTTATTGAGGATGAAGAGCCTGACTATTAAACATGTCCAGCATGTCAGGTGAGGTGTTAAAGCTGGATAAAAATAAATAAAGTCTCTGAGAAAGCAGGAAAGAAGATAATGTTGACAATGTTACTTGCCATCAATTCCTTGACAGCTTATAAAAATTTAAATTAACTGTTTTCTGTCAATTTGTAATGATTATAAATCTTGATATGGCTTTTTTGGACAGGATATATTCAGTGCCCTTGTTCAATAATTTTATAGCTGCAGGATATTTTGTCTACAAACTGACAGTGTGGAAAAATATGTTTACACAAATCAATTCATAATCTACTGCAATGAAAGGAAATGATATTCAGTAATTTTTTTTTTTAGTAAAGAAATGCTAGTAGGTATTTCTGATGCAGAAGTGCTCATGAGAACAAAGTCTTGCATAAGAAAGATTGCATGAGAAATAATGCTGAAAATGCTTTGGATTTAACATTTATAATTGTTTTTTTATATAACAAAGTACACTTTCATTTGTAACTTTATTGAGTCATATAACTATTGGATGAAAAATGTCCAGCAGCTCTATTGTTGTAATTATATACCTTTGAATGGTTCACATCAACATCAGTTATAGTTCAAGTTTTGTGTTAACGTAAAGTAATTGTTACAGGTGAACAGTGCAGAACTGGTGCCTCCTACATACATTGATGTTGTAGAAAAGTTTCATCAGGACATAGAAGAAGAAAATACTGATCCACATGATGAGGCTTTACTAGGAGACTTGTCTGACTGCTGGAAGAACACCTGTATTTTACAGACACCCAGCCGTACAATTCTTTGTGGATGTCCAGGTACATAAGGCAAACAAAATTATTCCACATCAGTCAGGATGGGAATCATTTGTTTTGTTAACAACAGAAGAGTTTGAGAACTTTGAATTTTTTAAAAGTAAAATTCCTGCAGACCTATTAATTTTAGACATTTTTCTGAGGTATTTTTTGAAATTGAACTCTGAAAGTGTTGAAATTCTGCATTTTTCTTACATTGTTAGTAAGACTTATTCCTTCACATATCACTGAAAAATACAAACAGTGGCTGGAAGACATCAGACGCAAAACACTTTGTTCCTAATTACTTGTCTAGTTTAAGTTAATAGATATTCATAAGAATTGATATTTAAAATGCTTATCTTTCTGGATATATAGAATTAGTATCCATGATTGTTCCTTTAAAAAAAACAAAGTGCAAATTTGTTCGATATGTATCTTTATGGAGTCATAGTAATTACATAGAAGGGTATTTCATGAAAAATGTCCTGCTGCTTGAATTGTTATAAAACTTCATTATATATCTCATACTTGTGCAATAAGTACATTGTTATGCACTATTAGACAGTACCTTTACAAAATTATGTAAAATGCTTTGTGAAAGAAAATATTTTCCTGTCAGTAGTAATTTTAATACAGTAACTGTTACCAAAAGCTCAATAACCTTAAGTAATATTAAACTTGATGTAAAGCAATATTTGAGACTCTTTATTTGAGACTTTTTAATACAATGTTATCTTTCTGTGCAAGCTATTGTTAAAACAAACTTAGGTTACACTGACATATTTGAATGTTTAGTTGGTGTAAGACAGGGTTGTAACTTAAGCCTGATTTTGTTTTCAGTGTACATTAATGAGTTATATTCATTACTATGTGAACAAAATATAAGAAGTATACATCTCTTTCCAGATGTTGTAGAAATATTTTTATTAATGTTCATGGATGACATTGCTCTTCTTTCTGATTGATATTCTGATACAGTTGTTGGTATACAAAAATTATTGAATGTTCACAACAGTTCTGTGATCAAAGTAAGCTATCTGTTAATATTAGGCCACACCAAATCATATTTATGTTTAGCATCTGCGGATGGATAGGTTTTGGGCTCATGTGGCAGAAAAAAAAAACATTTTGTTATATTGAATATTCGCTTCCATTTTGTGAGATTTTATAGATAAAAATGTATGACGATAGCGATATTCAAGTTTATTCGACGGATAATATGGCTAGGCGCTTGATTAACCAATAGTAAGAGCAAATAAAGCATCTGGTAAAATCTGCATAATGGTCTCACGGTGGAAATCATGGGCATCCAAAATTTGTATTCTTTTTTGATTTATTCATTTTTAGCCCACCAGAACCAAAGGTTCAGGGTGAGCTGTTAGGATGGGTAGGTGGATGCTCCTGTGTCCGTCGTCTGGCGTCAACAATGGTCTTCTCCTTAGAAACTACCAGTCGGATTTACTTCAAATTTGCTGTGCAGACTGCCTTTTGACGTTCTAATCGCAATTTGCTCATATTGTACCGGTTGACCCCCTTTTAGGGGTCACTAGAGCTAAAAATAGAAATACCTTAAAATGACTTTTTCTCATGTTTCTATGGATGGATTATTACTAAACTTGTTTTTTTGCATCTTTAGATAGTGTTCTATCAGATTTGCTCAAATAAAAATGGTTGGCCCCAATTAGGGGCCGCTAGAGCTAAACATAGAAATACCTTAAAATGACTTCTTTTCATGAACCAGTGGTTGTATCATCACCAAATTTGATCTGTGGTATCCTTCAGTCATCACGAATATTCTTTTGTAGTATCCTTTGATGGTCCTTTATCAAGTTTATTATTGTTCCCCATTATTTGCCCACAAATGTACCTTTATTACCTTTTTAGTAATAAGTTGATTAATATTTATTCTGGTGAGCAATGCAGGCCATGATTTCCCTCTTGTTTTGGTTAACGTTATTCTGTTCAAACATGTGAATCCTTGATTTAGGTGACACACTCCCCATTTTTATCTGTATCGCATCTATCATTCGTTCCCATACTTATTTTTCACTTGTGCAGTAGAGCCGCGAGTACAACTCCTAGTTTGATATTATGAATTTTTGATCATGCATGATTCATTTATCTATAATGATGTAGATTGTCGATATAGAGGCTGCCAATATAGACTCTAAACTATGTTTTCAAGCGTGCTTCTAATCTAACACTTATCAAGGTTCACTTGAAGATCTATATCCTTTGAATATCTTTTATAACAGTATAAACTATATTATGGAACCTGGGAAGGGAAAAATTGTAGCTGTGAAGGTGAAGGAAAGGAATACCATAATTTTAGACTGGTTTGCTCTAAAGGTTAATTCTACAGACACATTTGCAGTACTTTATGAGAATCATTCTAGCTAGTTTTAGAGGTGGTTCAGTGGGAAGGTTCTCCAAACCTAGTAACTTATTTGACTCCAATCTGTCTTCTTGTCATGTAATTGACAAAATTCTAATGTTATTGAGGTAGGCAGGCCTTTGTGTGTTGCTGAAACTCAGATCAGTTTTTATGCATCCAAAGTATGTTTTTCCATTGTAAACAAATCCCCCAGTGGCACAACTGATGCATTTTCTATGCTGTTTGACGGTCAGAAACAACTTTCACATACAAGTCTGAAGTATCCTTCTAAATTTAGTCAACATCCATCATCCGGAAGAGACTGGAAACTAAAAAAATGACTTCATTGATCTATTACAAGAGCATTCTCTTGGCTTCAGTAAATCTGAAGAATGCATTGGTAAAACTGTTGTAAACTCTGTGTGCGACTGTCTTTTTTACATATTACCTCTAAACCCATTTTTGATAGGTTCTATGATAAGAACAATAATTTTAATCAAGTTTACAATGACTGTACTAAGTGTGGCAACAGCATAAAACAGATTACTAAGAATAGAGTACAACAATTACTTCAAGATCTATTCAGAATTCTCTCATTTCCATGCTTGTCCATTGGGAGAATGAAGCCTATTCAGAAGGCTGTATTTTCGTTGGCACAGGATCTGTCTAAGTATACAGAATATCTATCTGACCAACATAGACCTTCTCTAGACCACAATGATTTGCACCATCCTGCTAGGTCTCCAGATAATGGTGTATCAACTTGACTGAGACATATATCAGGTAAAAGTAGGACAGTCTCGAATGTTCAGAGATATTCTTACTTGGAAAAGGCACTTAGTGATATGTCTGATTATGATCCCTTAAGTCTGACTGTGTTCTATTCTCAAGATAGGCAAAAAAGATATCATTACTTGAAGGATTTACAAATGCCTTTTGATGTGACATTCTATCAGTATTCTCAGGGAGGCCCCTATGAAGATTTATGTTTTGTTTGGAAATGTTCAAAGCACCTAGACCTTCAGCAAGCTAATGCTGTCATTCTCTCTACCAAAAAAAAATGTGACAATTTTTCACTCAGGAGCCATGAAACATGAATTTAGAAACAGATTTTTGTTGGTTTCTAAGATGTCACCTGCTGTACTTAATGAAATGTACCGTTTTTTAACAGACGATGGTTCTGCGATTAGCAGTACAATATCAAAAGACGTCCGTGATAGGTTAGTCAGTTTAGTTGATAGTGACAACCCTGACCTATTATATGATTTGAGGACCTTGCACAAAAGTGGTGATACTTGCTTTGATAAGTTTTTTGTAGAAGTTGAAAAATTCTTAAATGAGTTTGAGCTTAGTGCATCAGATGATAGATGGGCTAGTTTCTCATTTGGCAGTTGCAATGTCTGTGAAAGATCTTCATCAGCAGGTATCAGATAGGTTGCCAAATGGCACTGAGATTCCATCTGTTGAATATCAAAGACTACAATTTATGCCTCCTAACCCAGCCCTTGCAACTGCTCTCCAGTACAAAGGAAGATTTCCTTTGAGACACTGCATTCATTCTGGGCAATTCAACCTGCATCATGTAGATGCACATTATGCAGCTGCTCTCCAGAGGTACTTAAAAGAATTTGCTGTTTTATTTTGGGACAATTGTGTTTTACTGTCCGTTGATGATAAAAATCATATTTCAGTTGGAGACTCGGGCGTTCCAATTGCAGCAATCTACAGGAGCAAAAAAACTGTTGCCCATTCTAATGTACACTTTCTTGCTGCTGACCATGATACCTCTACAAAAGTGAAAATCACTCCTTCTTTCACTCTTCAAATTGACATACCTAATAATGTTGATGGAGATTTTTACAATGGACAAGTATTTGTTACATTGAAAAACTGACTATTGATAAAACTCACTATTCCAACCATCTAATCTAATGAGACAGTTGGGTGAAATGAGACAGGTCAACTTGGTAAACCTATCATCCTCCTGTATAGTGATGGTAGGCCAGACCACAGAGTTACTTACCCCATTGTAAAACTGGCTTTAATGTCTCTCTATATTCTAGATGATTGTGACTATTTATTGGCATTAAAGTTATAGAAACTGGGTTGAAAGGATAATGTCCATCTTAAATTTGGGGTTGCAAATAATTGATCTCAAAAAGTTTATACAATAATTGCTCATTAATTTAATGAATTTATCCGATAAATATTCAACACACTTGACAATTCAGACATGCTATTGTGGTTGGTTAAGCCTGGTGTAGTTCAATAAATTATGACATTTTTCTGTAAATTTATTTGGAGATGAGATGTGTAATGTAATTTTGTTGATTAAACCCTGCTACCATTCTTTTATTCATTATCAGGGCGAGTTGTTTTACCAAACCAACCTCTGTTAGTGTTCATATAGGCTTGTAACTAGAACAGACAACATTTTTATCTTACTGTACATTGCTTCCCAATTGACTGAGGAAATGTGTCCTCCAGTATTTGTGATTGAGATTTCTTTATATCTAGTGTGCTGCTCTACTGACAGCACTAAACAGGGTGTTGAACATCAACTAAGTTGTTATTCTATTTTTATCATTGCAGTAAAGCCTGATGATACCACAAAAAAAAACAGAGAAATGTGAAGAGCTGAAGAAGTTCATTGTACCACTGTACAGTTTCAAGGAAATATTACTTCCTAATCCATAAATGTAGGGAAAAGCATTCACTATATGCAAACCACCAAGACTTGAAAAAGAAATATTCGAATAACTTCATGACAACCCTAGTAAGTTTGTTTTTTTTACACATACATGCATGTTGGAAACCTGCTGGCAAAGCTCAGTCAGTATAGCAGTGGTCCTCGAAATGAGAGTTCTCAAGCTATAGTAGGGGCACACATTTACTGTGACAAAAATGTCCTTCATCAATGAATAAAAACTTTTACATGGAGTAGCTAGACAGAGGTGAACATAATAAAAAATATGGTTAGTACTTGTTACTAGACTAAGTGGATGTCCAGGGAAATTAGTTAAGTAAATCTGTCTACCTTGAATAGAAATATTGTTGTCAGTGGCATTGAACTTCCAACTGAACAAACAAACACATATTGTTGAAAATCTTTGTTCATTTACTTTCAGGTAGATTCTGTTACTAGTATCTTTCAAAGATTACCACATTTTCATATGTGAAAATTTCTTATGAATGTTGTTTATGATTTGCCAAGTATTTTAGCTCTTGTTTATATTAATGACAGATCCAGAACCACAAGCAGATGATTCTACAAGATATCAGACCTTCACACAGCTGTATGGCAAAACAAGAAGTGAGACTCATTGCCCATCTTTGAAGCAAATGCTTCAATCATCACCAAATGGAGGTTCCATACCACTGCCAAGTATAAAAATGACAGCAGAAACAGTAGAGATTTTATTCTCTGTATTGAATGTACTAAACCAAGGTAATTACTTTGTCCTTTATGTTGAAATTGAAGTCCTACAATTTAGATGTCTATTTAACACTTCTCAGTCTTATAATACAGCTGTCATTTTTACCATATCATTGGTCTAATGTTTTATTAAAATGACTATCTTGATCTCACAACATTACATTTTAAGAGCAAATATAAGTCTGTTTCCTATGAAACAAATATTAATGTCAGCTTTTGAAATTTGATCTAACTTTTGTGCTCACTGGTTTCTTCAGGGTGACATTATTATCTGGTATTAATTCATTTCATCATTGACAATTACTTATTGTTAGAGATGTTGTAATTACAGTTGATAATATTTAAAATCTTCTTAGTATTACAGGCAACATTAATTTGATTTACCAATAATATGTCCTAAATTATATTTAGAAATGAAATGTTTCCCATGTCTGTATTCTTTCTTTCAGATGTATCTATTCTACAAAGAAATTAACACTTGTTGAATGTAAACAGCTTGAACAACTTAAAGAAGATGTGATATACAGCTGTGGTGGTGTACTGTTGCCTAGTGACCACAACCTGTACAATGTTGTATTAGTACAGACTAATTCTACCTGTCTTACACCAGTTTTTTCAGTTAGTCTCTTGACTTTCAGGTAATAATTTCTATCTGTTTTGTTGTTTATACAGAAATGTTTAATAGAAAAGTGATTGTTTGACACTTGTAAAATGTTCTAAGCTTATTATCCTGATGATGTAGTTAGTTTTGCTATTTTCAAACCAATAAGAATTGGTAATTAATGTTGATAACACTAATATCAAGAGTTTTATAAAAAAAAACTAACTTAATATATTTGTACGGTGATAAAACATTACAATTGTTAACAAATTATATTATCATGGTACTTTGTCATAAGATATTTTTCTGAACTGCAGTAAACTTGAGCAGAACATTTCAAAGTAATAAGTATAAGTATTTATATTAAATTTTGGCTGTTTCAATTAACTGTCTGTTATGCTGATTTAATGGATTGAAATTTATGCCAAAAAAGTTTTCTCTGATGTTGTAATTGGAAAGGAATGGCTACAATTTTCTAACATCTGTATTTATGTATTGTTAATTTTGATGAGCAGTCTATAAAATTGCAAGATATAAGATAAATGTTTTGAAGTTTTGTACATAGATAACAATAAAACTCATAACCAAAGGGTTGATTTAAAACTGATTTCAGGATTAGATATACAAACAAAGCTTTTTTTAAATCATTTGATTGTGTAACTCACATTCATATTATTTTATTTTGTCCAACTTGTTTCATTATCACTGCCATTTAGTGACTTCATGTACATAAATGAATGTTTAGGTTCATACATTTACATCACTGTATTGAATTGATGCAGTTTTATTCAATATTTTGTTTTTGTTTGGTTGTTAAATTCACATTTTATATTTTGTTCTGCTTCAAATTCATTAAAAAATAAAAGATACTAAAACTATTTTAAGTTTTAGTTTTGATTAAATGATTTGCATCCTTTGGTCTACTTATGTCAGTTACTTATGTAAGTTATAATCTGCTCTGTAACATTGTAGTAGCTATCATTCTCGATAAATCTGAGTGAAAATTGTTTCGTTTTTTTATAGGCGCTTGTTTGTTTTTCAGGATAGCTAGATAGGTTTTCGACCCAATGGTGGACGCTAAACATAGAAGCGATTTGGTATGGCCTTACTAAAACAAAAATGGTTGTCTTCAAGAAGGTGGTCAGTTTGCAAGAAGAGAGAAGTGGACATATTGTAATAAACCAATCGAGGTTGTAAATGGTTCTACCTATGTTGGATTATATTTTCTAGTTGATTACCTATGTTCAAAATGGTGGAAGCAATGTCAACAACAGCCAGACAGATATTGCAATATATTTTAACTCATTACAAGATTTCTCCTGTTCACCTTGCAAGACGTTTATCCAACTGTATGATTCCAAGGTTGCTTCTGTATTATATGGATCAGAATTATTGAGTTTAAAAAATCTAATGTGTTGAAAATGTCCTCATATATTCTTGTAAACATTATTTAAATGCTGATCTATATTCATGCAATTACTTGGTACTAGGTGATTTGGCAAGGTTTCCAATGTTTATATATGCTGCTAATGTATGCATTAAGTATTGGGTGCAGTTATTATGCCTACCAAAAAATAGACATGTAAGATTGTGTTATGTAATTAATAAGTATCATGATGCTCTATGCCATACAAACTGAGTATCTGAAGTGAGGATACACTTACATGTACATTGTTTGAAATATTACAAGGTACTTATATTATGTAATTAAGGAAAGGAATCTGTTATTAAATTGACATATTTTACCCAATTGCTTCAACTGAAACCTGTTACTGTCTATTTTGATGTAAGTATATATATAAATAATGTAACCTGACTACAAGTTATGACATCATCACATCGTATGTTGTATATATTATGTATATGGGAGGTGACCATGTAACATAATAAAGAGTTGAAGTCCAAAACCTAAGGAGAAAACATTGAAATCTAGAATTTGTATGTCTATAGGGTTCAGTGTTAAACCTTCATTTCATTGTTGAAAATTGTTGTTATGTTACAATTCAAAAAATAAATGAGTACAAGTTTGTGGTGAAATTTACATATGGTAAATTGCCCAAACTTGGAAGGGTTGGTTGGTTGGTTGGTTGGTTGGTTGGTTATAACTAATCATTGTTTGGAATTAATATCATGATAATTTGTACTGATAATCTCTTACTTTTGTATCTATAGTACATTTAGTATGTAATGTGAATATGATATTCAATGTATTTTCTTGTGGAAAAACATTTTTCAATGTTTTAATGGTTTGAGTTTGGTTGCTTTTGATTTTAATTTTTCCATGCAGTAGTTTATTGATCTTAATTATCATTTATATATATTAGGTCAAGACAAGAGTTCTTCATTTACTAGACACTTGGTCCATTTTTTATCAGTTGATTTCTTTATAGCCATATATTTAAAATAGATTTGTTAAAGTGCTGAGAGGGATTTGTGTCTAAAGTTCATAATATGTTTACTTGAATAATACAAATTTTTATCCGTTCTTAAAATCAAAACATTTTCCAATTGTTTTTTTTATTAAAGTTGAATTGTTTCATTATATTTCAATTCAATAACACTCCAGGAAGGTTTCAAACTTTTAGATTTAAATGATGTATGGTGGAATGCATGCTCAACAAGTACTTTTTTATATAATGCCAGAATATTTTGTAAAATTCATTTGTGAGTCTATATGATCCAGGATATATGGATCAACTGGGGTTAAAAACTAGGGCACTTGATCAATCACTAGAAAATCTCAGAAATTGCAATATTTACTCAGGTGAGCAAAGAAAGTGCCATCATGGCCCTATTGTTTATTAGGAATTTATTATCTCTCTACCTATCCCAGTCCATACCCGTGAACTTAAATTACCATCTCTTTACTTATCCCTGCCCATTTCTTACATATTACACAGTGGATCAGCTTCTCAGTGAACATTCAACTGTAATATCTTGAAATATGGAGTTGAAATAGAAAAATACAGATAAAAAACTGATGACAATTGTTTCATTGAAATATTATATGTATAATGAATAAAATATAACCTATTTACTTTATTTATTGTTATTTCATCCATGTGTGCATCCTGTATGTCTGACTTCAATTATGACAAATAATAGTAAAATGGTAAAACCATCAAAGTTCATGATACACAAAGGTCAGTCTTTCATGTTGCATTTTAGTCACATTATGTAAACGATTTGCAAATGTTCAAAGTTCATAAGTGTTGCTTAAGATCTTATGTCACCTGACTTCATTGGTGTACAGAAAAACTTCAAAATTTCAATACACAGTAATAAAAGGTGAACAGTATAACCTCCACCTGACGGACACATCACAATTATGGACACCCTGGTGTTAGGGACAGTTTTTGAAAGAATAGACCCATTCTTCAACTGACATAAATAACCTCCACTATTCAGGACACCTCGCTATTAAGGACTTTTCACCAGAACCACATCTGTCAGGAATAGAGGAGCAACGTATAGGCCCTACATGAAACTTTCTAGTCTCCCAGCTTCTATGGTGTGCAGAAAGACGACATATATATAGGCCCTACATGAGACTTTTTAGTCTTCTGTAACTAAACACCTATTATATCAACAAGTGGAGTTGTTTTGATAAATGTAGATATGATGATCAAGTTCCCCACTAACTCCCTCGTGTTTAGCCACTGCATAAACCACATACTGACTGCTAGTGGACAATGAATAAAACTACACATACACCTGACTCCAATGGTGTGCAGAAAGACAACGTATATAGACACTCTATAAGACATTCTAGTCACCTGACTTCGTTGGTGTACAATAAGACTACGTATATAGACCCAATATGAAACATTTTAGTCACCTAACTTCAATGGTGTACAGTAAGACTTTGTATATATGATTTTCTATGGGATATTCTAGTCGCTTAACTTCAACGAAGTGTAATAACTTCGATTTCTGTCGTTTCATAGATTTAGTGCTCTTGTTGCGCAAAAAAATTATTTTGAAGGGTTCTATATAAATGAGATAAAAACAGTCTATATTACAAATGAAATAAGTAAAAATTGATTTTTTTACTAAAACCAAAGTTTTAATATGATTTGGTATTCTCTTTCACTTGTTATTATTTATATATTCAATAGTCTCCACTCATTGACTCCGCCCCTACAACCTAACTGCTATGTTGTGTGGATTTATAAAGTGTACATGTAGCGATTTTCCGCTTACGTGGGGCAAATAACGAACGACAACTCTGGATAGAGATTGAGTACACCAAAGGAACGTTGTCTCTGTACATCCAGGGTCAACGGGAACCAGTGTAATAACGTCGTAAATATAGAATGTGTGGCAAACTCTTAATAAGAAATGAAACTAGAAATGAAATCTTTATTCAATTGTCTACTCTTAGCTTTTATACATGGTTGAACGGCGGTCCAAGCATTTTTTGGAAACCTGCCCACAACCAACTGGTCCCCGTTCCATGTTGCAGTGCAACAAAAGGTCCTTATACAGTCAGTCAGCGGAAACCAGTTCAACAACCGATAACCTACTGGTTCCCGTTCACATCGCGCTTTCTACCTGTTTCCGTTTTGGACCGGAAACTCAAAAGCCCGCTCATTTGTACCTCAAGAAAAGCGTGCGATGTGACTTTTGACCTGCGCTTGCATAACATTGTGTGGAAACTTGTGTTTAGATACTCTAAAGTGCGTTAAAATATTCGTAATTTGGATGATTGATGACAAGTAACTCTAAGAAATCACCGTTTTACGTGCACCAGGACTTCTGTGTTCTATTTTGTGTTCAACTGACGCTTGAATTTGACTTTGACCCAGCGAATGGCGCGACATGGAGATTTAATGCTAATAAAGTGATACCAGATATTTTAGACACTTTTCATCTGTTGATTGACTTGAGTTGAGATAACGGACTAATTCATTTTGTGTGGTGATATTTCTTTAATGAAACAAAAAACATAGATGTTTTAGAAGATTCTGTTTTTGTGATGTGAACAGCTGAGGTTTGAAGTTTAATCAACACACTTGCGGACTATTTCAAGTAAGTTGTTGTAATTGTTCTTCCATTTTTGAAGTGGTGATATTTCTAGGTAATGGCTAAACATTAATGTCCATAATTGATGTCTTTACATCATTGAAGTATGGTTCAGGAGGAGGTAATTATGTAGTGACTATTGAGATATTATCTGCAAATATCACCACTTATTTCTGTGAATTACTGTGTGATATAGTTTCAATCACAAATTGACAATTCTACTCCTTTGGTCTAACTTGTACTTGTTATAACTGTAACTTGTGACATTTTTAACAAAATCTTAAATAATTGTTTATTTACTTAATTTCTCATTTTTGAAATAATGAACATGAAACTATATCACATAATATTTTAACGATAACAAAAAATACTCTGCTGTGACATTGATCAACTTATCGTGAGTGTTTTTTCTATGATTTATTTAAAATACTTAATGCTCCTCCTAATGCTATCCTGCATGGTAGATGGTGACAATATTGTCACCTCAGCACAACAAGGTTGTTGAAGAAAAAGTCTTATTATTTCCATTTATTTGGTGCAGCAAGGTTTTATCTAGTTTAATAAGTGAAATAACAACATGATAATTGTATTAATACAAAAACAATTAGGAGATTTAAATTGTTTAAGAAAAAATTCTTGTCTCTTTAATTTGACCACTTTTTCTTGAGATTAATCATAAATACCATCAATTCCGTGTTTGGCACAAAATAAGAAGGCAACCAGTAACTCAAATGTATAAATTGAATTTAGTTTTTTTACTGTCATAAAAATCCATATAGTACTGTGATTAACACCTTTAATTCATCTACAGTAAGTCAATATAAAAAACATACATTCCAGTTTAAAATATAAAAAAATAGTGACTTGTTGATAGGCTGTTTAACTTATATCTCTACTTGATATCATGGTGTACTTCTACTTTAATGTACTTATCAAGAAAAAAAATGATTATAGTAAGTATTAGTGGTTTCAACATAAAAATGCATTTCTTAAGTTGCTCTACAAACTGACGTTATAAATTTTCTGTTAAAATTTGGTAGAACTATCATAAACACTTAAATTTTTCTTCATAAAAATATGCTCAAATTTTATATTGTTTTTTTTTAGCTCACCTGAGCACATAGTGCTCGGTGAGCTATAGTGATAAGTTGGTCTACTCCGGCGTCCGGCGTCCACACCAGGGGGTTGTTAATGCTCTAGTGGTCACACTTATGAGCAAATCTTCATCAGACCTAGTCAGAATGTTCGTCTCAATGATATCTTGTACAAGTTCGAACATGGGTCATCTGGGGTCCAAAACTAGGTCACCAGGTCAAATAGAATGGAAAATTTGTGAACAGTCTAGAAATCAGATTTGATTGGATCTTCATGAAACTTTGTCAGAATATTTGTATAAATGATTTTGTTAGAGTAGGCGAATATGAGTCATCTCCGGTCAAAAACTAGGTCACCAGGTCAGCACACAAGAAAACCTTGTTAATGCTCTAGAGGTTGCAATTTTGATTGAAACTTCTTGGACATCTTTGAACATGGGTCATCTGGAGTCAAAAACCAGGTCACCAGGTCAAATCATTGAAAAAACTTGTTAACGGGTCACAGTTATGATTGGATCTTCACCAAACTTTGTCAAAATACTTGTCTTAATGATATCTTGATTAAGTTCGAACATGGGTAATCTTGGGTCAAAAACTAGATCACTAGGTCAGTGCATCAGGAAACCTTGTTAGCCCTATATAGCTCTCAGTTTTGATTAGAGGTTCATCAAACCTTGTCAAAAGGATTGTTTTAATGATATCTTGGTTAAGTTTGAACATGGGTCACCTGGGATCAAAAACTAGGTCACCAGGTCAAATTACTGGAAAACGTTGTTAACCTTCTAGAGGTGGCAGTTTTGATTCGATTTTTGTTTAACTGTGTCAGCATGTTTGTATTAATGATATCATGAACAGGTTTGAATATGGGTCAATTCAGGTTAAGAAGTAGGTCACCAGGTCAAATCACAGGAAAACCATAAAAGTTGCAATCTTTACTCAGGTGAACGAGAAAGGGCCATCTTGGCCCTCTTGTTTTATTGTTTATTTCATTTACAAACATATTGTAAATGCATTTATTTATGTTAATCATTGAAAAATGTTCATAAATTATTTTAATAAAATAAACCCAAATTTTGTATTATCTTTTTAGCTGACCTGAGCACGTAGTGCTCAGTGAGCTATAGTGATCAGTCCATCTACTCCAGTGTTCGGCATCCTAACCTGGGGGTTAAACTAGGTCACTAGGTCAACATACCCGAGAACCTTGTTAATGCTCTAGAGGTTGCAATTTTGATTGAAACTTCTTGGACATCTTTGAACATGGGTCATCTGGGGCCAAAAACTTAGTCACCAGCTCAGATCATTGGAAAACCTAGTTAACCCTTTAGAGGTCACAGTTTTGATTGAATTTTCATGAAGCCTTGTAAAATTGCTCGACTTAATGATATCTTGGTTAACTTCGAACATGGGTCATCTGGGGTCAAAAACTAGGTCACCAGGTCAAATCATAGAAAAACCTTATTAACACTCTAGGGATTACAGTTTTGATCAGAGGTACACAAAACCTTGTCAAAATGATTGTCTTAATGATAACTTGGACAGGCTTGAATGTGGGTCATCTGGGGTCAATAACTAGGTCACCAGGTCAAATTGAAGAAAACTTTGTTAACCTTCTAAAAGTTGCAGTTTTGATTGAATTTTCGCCAAACCTTGTCAGAATGTTTGCATTAATAATATCATGAACAGGTTTGAACATGGGCTAACTCAGGTTAAGAACTAGGTCACCAGGTCAAATCACTGGAAAACCATAAAAGTTGCAATCTTTACTCAGTTGAGCAAAAAAGGGCCATCATGGCCCTCTTCTTATTGTTTATTTCATAACTTTACTTACTTGTTTCATTGAGAAATGTTAATAAATTGTTGAAAAAATGTAAAACATGCAAACAAATTAAATCTCTGATAATATTAAATTATGATGACTTCATATGTTAGATATTATTACATTTCTCATAGATCTTAATAATTTTCCTTCCATCTTTCTTAGAATATAGAACAGAATTCTTTTTATATGCTATTTTTGTGATATGAATTGAGATACAACTTTGTTGCACCAAAAAGAGTACTTTAGCAAGGGTGTAGAAGTGCTTTCATGTAGCTGGTAAACCACTAAAAGTGGAATGGGGGTTTCAGGGTTCAATGCAGTATTGTGTCTGCTGTTTCGGGAAAATATCCAGTTGATTTTTTCTGGTGTCTGACTCATTTCTACACCCCTGCTTTTGATAGCTCACCAGAACCGAAGGTTCAGAGTGAGCTGTTAGGATGGGTGGGTAGATACTCTGGCGTCCGTTGTCTGATGTCAACAATGGTCTTCTCCTCAGAAACTACCGCTCGGATTTACTTCAAATTTGCTGTGTAGAAGCCTTTTGACGTTCTAATTTGCTCATATTATACCAGTTGGCCCCTTTTAGGGGTCACTAGAGCTAAAAACAGAAAAACCATTAATCATAAATTAATAATGGATCATCACCAAACTTGGTTTGTAGCATCCTTATAAGGTCCTCTTTCAAGTTTACTCAAATAAATTCAGTTGGCCCCTTTTAAGGGCCGCTAGAGCTAAAAATAGAAATACCTTAAGATGTCTTTTTCTCATGATTCTATGGATGGATTATTACCAAACTTGGTTTTTAGCATCGTTATATTGTATACTATCAGATTTGCTAAAATGGAATTGGTTGGTCCCTATTAGGGGCCACTAGAGCTAAAATAGAAATACCTTTAAACATCTTCTAATAAACCAATGGCTGGATCATTACAGAACTTGGCTTGTAGCTTCCTTAGATGGTCTTCTGTCAAGTTCACAAGAAAAATTTGGTCAATCCCTTTTAGGAGCCTGTAGAGCTAAATATAGAAATACCTTAAAATGTCTTTTTCTCATGATTCTATGGATGGATTATTACCAAACTTGGGTTCAAGCATCCTTAGATAGAGTTTTATCAGATTTGCTGAAATAAAAATGGTTGGCCTTAATTAGGGGCTGCTAGAGCTAAAAATAGAAATACCTTAAAATGACTTGTTTTCATGAGCCAGTGGTTGGATCATCACCAAATTTGGTGTATGGCATCCTTCAGTCATCAAGAACATTCATTTGTAATATCTATGATGGTCCTTTATCAAGTTTATTATTGTTCCCCATTATTTACCAATAAGTGTAGCTCTATTACCTTTTTAACTCACCTGAGCATGTGAGCTATAGTGATCAGTCAGTCTACTCCGGCATCCGGCATCCACACCTGGGGGTTTTTAGTGCTCTAGTGGTGACACTTGAGTGAATCTTAATCAGATCTGGTCAGAATGTTTGTTTCAATGATATCTTAGACAAGTTCAAACATTGGTCATCTGGGGTCAAAAACTAGGTCACTGGGTCAAATAGAATGAAAATTTTGTTAACGCTCAAGAAATCACAGATTTGATTGGTTCTTCATGAAACTTTGTCAGAATGTTTGTATTAATGATCTTGCAAAATTATGCAAAGATGGGTCATCTCCAGTCAAAAACTAGGTCACTTGGTTAACACAGCAGAAAACTTTGTTAATGCTTTAGAGATTGCAATTTTGATTGAATCATCATCAAACTTTGTCAGAAGGTTTGTTTTAATGATATTTTGGACAAGTTCGAACATGGGTCATCTGGGGTAAAAAACTTGGTCAGGTCAAATCATTTGGAAACCTTGTTAAAGCTCTAGGGGTCATTGTTTTTATTTGATTTTCACCAAACCTTGTCAAAATGATAGTTTTAATGATATCTTGGTTAAGTCTGATCATGTGTCATCTTGGGACAAAAACTAGGTCACCTGGTCAAATCATAGGAAAACCTTGTTAACACTCTAGGGGTCACAATTTTGTTTGGATCTTTACCAAACCTTGTCAAAATGCTTGTCTTAATGATATCTTGGTTAAGTTTGAACATTGGTCATCTGGAGTCAAAAACTAG
This sequence comes from Lutraria rhynchaena, assembly GCA_008271625.1. Classification (NCBI taxonomy): domain Eukaryota; kingdom Metazoa; phylum Mollusca; class Bivalvia; order Venerida; family Mactridae; genus Lutraria; species Lutraria rhynchaena. Next base: position 510,991 of record VIBL01000201.1, read on the forward strand.
GTCACCAGGTCAAATAATAGAAAAACATTGTTAACACTCAAGGATTCGCAGTTTTGATTGGAGGTTCACTAAACCTTGTCAAAATGCTTGTCTTAATGATATCCTGGACAGGTGTGAACATGGGTCATCTGGGGTTAAAAGCTAGGTCACCAGGTCAAATCATAGAAAAACCTTGTTAACACTCCAGGAGTCACATTTTTTATTGGATCTTCGCCAAACCTTGTCAAAATGGTTGCCTTAATGATATCTTGGTTAAGTTTGAACATGGATCTATTGAGGTCAAAAATTAGGTCACCAGGTCAAATCACTGGAATACCTTGTTAACCCTCTAGTGGCCACAGTTTTGATTGGATCTTCCTCAAACTCTATCAGAATGTTTATTAATGAGATCATTAACAGATTTGAACATGGGTCAACTCAATTAAAAACTAGGTCACCAGGTCAAATCATAGGAAAACCGTAGAAGTTGCAATCTTTACTCAGTTGAGCAAAAAAGGGCCATCTTGGCTGTTGTTTGTAACAAGTTAATTTACATTTATTCTGGTGAGTGATGCAGGGCCATCGTGGCCCTCTTGTATGTGTTTAGTAAACTGCGACAAGGTTTAATCATAAGATACAACCTCGTTGCACCAAACAATATAAACAAGTTGAGATACACTCTTTGGGCAAATTAATAATATAAGTTCAATATTGTTATATGTATTTAAGTATATTAAATCTTTTTCTACCAAAAAGTAAATTTTAAAAATGCATCAGATACATCCTTGTTGCACTGAGATGATGATATGTCACTTTTAAAAGGATAATGCTGCACAAGGCAGTGAAATCACTAAAGGGGGATTGTTGCCAAAGGAGAGGCTAGGCGACCGGGCTGAGACTTGTACTAGACTAGGTCAAGAAAGTGTGGGGGAGAAGGCCAGGTGGGATGACGACAGTCTTTGCTGGTCTTAAGATGCATTCACTGTTCATTGGACTCTGGTTGTGAAGATGATGTCTCGGAGGATTGTGAGGTGGCACTTGCTGTCATCTCAGGGGGAGTGACCTTGGCTTTACAACCTCTAGAGGTGTCCATCCATAAACTGATGAAGGGTATCATTCAACAGGAATGGACTGAGTAGTATGCAGACAATTACAGGGCTCTCTCTATCTCTCTCTCTCTCTCTTTTGGGGGACTGGGGCAGGTGCCCTGGGAGGGGGGAATTTTGAGTCATTTTCAGGTTAAGGGTAATTTCAAAAGCCTAATTAATATAACATAACCTCCTTAATTTTTTTTTCTCAGGTGGGTGAGTTTTTGCCAAAAATAGGGAAAAAAGTATAATCCAGAGCAGGGCACTGAAAAAACAAAAATTTGCCGGTCCAGGCCGAATATGAAGTTCCCGGAACGATTTCAGTAATGAAAATTGGTTAAGAAATTTCGGTCTGAAATTGCTAAGTATGTGCAAAATGTCACAAAACTTATTGTATTTTGTTTGCATGATTCTCAATACCCAAATAAATATGTCAAGATAATCAGTGGACTGGAGCGATGATCAGCTTATCCAATCAATGGATGTTTGTCAATAGGCCGTCGTTTGTAATAAGTCCAAACACTTGGTAGATAACAGAAAACAAGTAATGCATTGATCAATTAAGTGATGTTTTTGCTGCGTGTATTAATATTTGAGTTAAAGTCTTCAAACGTCGTTCGGTACGCGAATTAAGTACTGTCGTTACTTTTAAATGTAGTATTGTCTTGGTTTAATAGTGATCATATAGTGATCAGTCAGTCTACTCCGTCGTCCGGCGTCCACACCTTGGGGTTGTTAATGCTCTAGTGGTCACACTTTTTAGCGAATCTTCATCAGGCCTAGTCAGAATGTTCGTCTAAATGATATCTTGGACAAGTTCGAACATGGGTCATCGGGGGTCAAAGACTAGGTTGCCAGGTCAAATAGAATAGAAAATTTGTGAACACTCTAGAAATCACAGATGTGATTGTATATTTATGAAACTTTGTCAGAATGTTTGTATTAATGATTTTGTAAAATTAAGCGAATATGGGTCATCTCTGATCAAAAACTAGGACACTAGGTCAGTGCACCAGAAAACCTTGTTAATGCTCTAGAGATTGCAATTTTGATTGAAGATTCACCAAAATGCTTGTCTTAATGATATCTTGGTTAAGTTAAAACATGGGTCATATGGGGTCACAAACTAGGTCACCAGGTCAAATCAGGTGAGTGAAAAAGGCCATCTTGGCCCTCTTGTTAATTGTGTCTAGAAAAAAACAAGTTAATTAGTACTTGGGACTCCGTTTTATTTGCGGGGGATTTAATTGTGGGGGGAGCATCTGTGGGCCTGGACCGGTTGAGATTTCAAAATTTTCCACGCCCTGTTCTGAATTTCGGCCCCAAATTTGGGAGATTGAGAGCCCTGAGTTAACATACATGCATGCCCAGACACAGAATTCGAGATCCCAAACCAGATGAGATCTGCAGTTGCGTTGTTGAAGCCTGGGACACAGCCAATCATTGATAAAGCCTTCATGAAACGTTTTATATCTAACAACCCAGGGTTTTTTCCTTCTATAGCAGAGGCCATTTATAGGGGTCTTCCCCTCAGGAAAAAATCTTTAAAATCATAGTTTTCCCCTAAAATTCAGTTTACATCAAGTTTTCTTCCCCTTTAGCAAAAATACGGTGTCATTTTTTCCACAAATTTTAGTAAAGCCCCTGCCCTACTTGTAATTCTCTGAAGATGTCATGCTGTACGAGGAATTCTCACAGAGCAGGAATCTGATGTATTGAAAATGCATATTACACTGATACTAGGGCGATTCACGATTGATTCACCGCGATATGTGGTAAGTGCAGAATGGCACTTCAGGCCACAATTAAAAATTGTATTTGTACTGGGGTAGCAGGAAGTGCGTTTTACGACGGAAAACATTTTTTTTTGCTTAAGGCAAAATAATATTTAGGGTTGGGTCATTTTTGGGGAGTCGGTTGGGACCGTGCAAACATTTTTTTTGAATTTAGGCCTCACAATATGTCCACGGTTTGAAGTCTTAAATGTACGGTACAGGTATGATACATGATTTTTACGGTCTTTATCCTGTACACTTTTAAGGACTTTATCCTGTACACTGTGATAAATAGTGATTATTGTATACTTTTAAGCTTACGTTCGAAATCGTTTTCAAATTATTAGATCTATTTATAGTCAGAGCAACAGGTAAGCTTTCTCAGTGAATTGGGTATTACTCCATCATTTCATTTTGAATTGGGTATTTGCTAAATATAATTGGGTTTTCTGAAACCTGTTACTCTATGATTTTGATATCAATTGGATATTCATGCTGTTACTTATCAAGTCTAAACTTACTCATATCAATAACACTGTAAGACACGGAAATAAAGGATACTTGGTCTTGAAAACATTTACTTACATTTTAACTTCTGTATAACTTTTCCCAAATGTCAACACATTTTAAATCAAAGCATATGCCTTGTGCTGATTTTTTAAAATATGACGGTTTTGTTTGTAACAATATTTACAAAAAAAATTGTTAGTTGTGCAATAACAAAAATGTTTTCTGGGGAACATTTTGTATGGTTTGAAACTATATAATCTAAAATACTCTTTGCATATCGCTCGTGGTCTGAACTAGATTCATTTGAATGAAATAAAATGTAAGGACGTTTTTTTGGCTCAGATCTTGAGGTTTTCTTCATCCCCTCTTCGACATTTTGCTTACAGACTCTTTTTATAGTATGCGTCCATTGAAACAGATAGCAAAGTGTATTCCCGGCCCTAGCACAGGGAAATAAGAAAAGAGAATTGATTTCACGACCCTAGGGTTTTTCTCAATAGATTATTGTAAAATATATATCAAATTAAAGGCAGAGCTCTCAAGTTTCAAAAAATGTAAAATAGTTAATATATCTTGTCCGAAAATGTGCTTTTAACAATGTGAAGTTAATCAAAATTTCTATAAAACTTTTCGCGAAAGTTTGTGTCAGAATTTCACGACCCTAAGGTCTATTTTTTTATTTCTCAACTTATTTTTATTTTACTTCAAAGTTTTGCGAAGAATCAAAGAATAAAACGCAAATATTTTAAAAACCTGAGGAAGTAAACTCAATTATTTTTCTTATTTCCCGGCACTAGGGCCGGAGAATACATGCTCCCAAACTGAACACATTTGGTTGTTTTGGACCGCATCGCTACAGCGTTTGTCCGAGACTATGAAGAACAGCTGACAGACAAAAATGGCGATATGCGTGTATATTCATGAAAATTGATTTCGATACACATCATAAATATTCTAATTGGGTATTTTGCTTTTGTAATTGCTTTTTGATACCCATCTAAAATAGTTTCAATTGTGTATTTTGTAAATTTAATTGAGTAAATACGCAAATACGCAGCTTATCTGTTGCTCTGTATAGTGCTTAAATAAATATTCATATATTGTGCAACCTTGATTGGTATCGATTTATTTACTTTACTTATGCTGTGAATAGCTACACCACGTGTAACCAAAGCACATGATCCGGTTTCGTTTTCAATATAAACAATATGGCCGAAAATATGGAGAGGCTGCAGTTAGAAAAGCCTCCATTCTGATTTAAATCGAAGATGTGGAAGTTCTTCAGGTTCAGGTATTCAATCAATAATAGTATCAAAACTACTCATAAAGAAGCAACTGTGTTTGCCAGTGTCTGTTTTTAGTTATTTCTCCATTATGTCATGTTATATATGCAGAACAGTTGAATATAGAGCATTAATTTGAACATCTTCAAATTTTTTGTCTTTGCCATCCTCAATAATTCCCCGGTTCCATTTTTCTGTATGTAATGCATCATGAGGTTAGTATCGGGATACATATACTTACTGTGCAATGATTGGGAAAGAAAATCAGTGTGATATTTTGAAAACCAATGTGATGTTTTCATATGGCGATATCTGAGTAGCAATTAAAACAGTTTCATAACTATTTATAAGTGTCTATCTGCTAGGTACTTGTTGCGTAAAGAAAAAGCTAGATTTAAACATCAGATGACACAGAGCATCTATCATTAGGTGCATGCTTTTGCTAAAGGAAAGAAATGCATTAAGTGTCAAATGGCGCAGAGTAGCAGTATTTACATCATACTCACTTCATTTCGTACATGAAAGGATCAAATACGTCAATGTGCCACGGGCGCATCAGTTGCAAAAGGCAATGTGACATTTTAAATTCTAATGTTACTATGGTGCATGGCGCATGCCTTTCCTGATCACTGATTGTGACAGCTGTAACTGATACACACCTAACAGAGAATGAATGTATATGTTTGATGCATCGGATGATGTTGCAAGGTTTGCAGGTTTTGACAAAGACTACTCTATTTACTGATCTATGTGGAAAATGGTTAAGTCCTTTTCATGGCTGGTAACAGTCCTTTTCAGAACTAAATGCATTTCATAAGTATCTTCAGTATTCAAATTGTCACACAAAACAAATTCAATGTCAATATTCTTTTTGTATATTGATTTATTTTCATTACCTTTGTTCTTACATTTTGTTTTCCTTATTACACAAGTAAATATTACGTATTTTCATTGTAATATACACACATTTTTTTTTTCTTTGGCACACGCCAAATAACAGCCCTTTCCCCTCAGGAATTTTTTCCACTCAGTTGAATTTTCCCCCAACAAACCATTTCCCCCAACAGATGCTTTTAGAAATACTTTTGGAAGAATATTGCCATAAGGCCTAAGTAAAAAGGGGTTTGTTTCTGGTTACCCATCCAACCCAATATTTTACCTGTCGACTCGGAAGTTTTTATGGTGTCCGAATCGTAGTATTACATTGTAACTTTCACAACTCATTACTATTACGGTGCAAATACAGTGTTGCCATTTTATGTAAACAAAAAAAGTAAAACAAATTTGTCAATACCTAATGTGATTACATTGTAATCTTTGAGAATTAAGTGTTGTGTATCTACCAGTAACAATCAATTTTATCAACAAATATCAACAAAATGTAGTAAATCAATTATGGAAAGAAAACTATTTATTTGCAATTAGGCCTAAAAAAATTGGTTTGTTTCTGGTTATCTGACTGACCCATCTTTTACCTGCCAACTCAAAAGTTTTTACGGCATCCAAATAGTAGTGCTATGTTGTAATTTTCACAACAGTGCAAAAGAAATATAATCTCTACCTACCGACCCATATTTTTGGGCATGTAACTGGAAACAAACCCTTTTTTGTCTAGGCCTTAACAGAACAATGTGACCCATAAAAAGATGATAAATTATGTACTGCCTCTATACATAAAGATCAATAAAACATGAACATGAATGATTGCCAGGTTACATGTACGGCATATTAACCACTGGGCAACAGCTGTGGCTAGCTCTAGATAAACTTTTTACAAAACTTTTTGGAGCTTTTGGACTTTAATCAAATCCAATTTTCTCAATGTAATATAGCATTACTGTCTTAAAAAGACATTATTTTTACAAACATTTTCAATTCATCAAGTCTGGAAACAACTCAGTTATGCTTGTGATGAAGTACTGTCTTTTTATGTGCCCGTTTGGAAAACATGACGATTTTTGGTTCCACCTACAGTGGGCTTATGTGCAGGTGGGCGGCGTCCACTGTGATGTCTGCTCAATATTTTGAGTTTTTTTGCCTACATTTATGATACTTAGTTACAATGTGTATTGGCATAATGCAAAGACCAAGTTCAAAAACCAGCCAATTCGGTTCAGGCAATTTAGAGTTGTTGCCCTTTAATTGTTAAAATTTTGTAAAATTGGCCTTGTTCACTATAATTCATACAATTCTAATCCTAACAGCACAAAACTTGGGAAGGTTGTACACAGGCTTGATATCTTGCCTAAGTTTGATAGTCTATTTGCTCGTCAATTTGGAGTTACTTTCCCATATTTGTCAAAATTTCCTCAAAATTAGCCTTGTCTTCTGTTATGTTTGTTTCTTAATTGTGTCAGTACTTTACGGGTGTCTCAAAATTGAACAACACTCCAGTTAGGTTGCCAAGAGCTTTTTTATCTTTTTTTTTCACTTGTTCACGCATTTTAAATTGAATGCGCCGATTTGGTTGCGCTATAGGCTTTACATCTCTGTTTATGTCTAGTTGGAGTTGAAAATCTTTCAACTTTCAGACTCCCTGAAATCGATCTTCATATTCTGAAATGATCTTAATCACATTTCTTTCATTAGATTCCAGGTTATTCACAAAGAACTTCAGTAGTCCTAGCTCAACTGCACTTTTATGTCCCAACAGTGGTGTGCATACTCGATCTATAATGTGGAAGTTTAATTTCACACTTTTCTCATGAATTTTCACATTAAATTCTGCCATTTTAAGTACCTTTATTGGCTTTGACTGAGCATATGCATATATTTGTGATTGTACATTTGAAAATCTTGTACGTTTTGATCTATTTTCCCATATGTAGCACTATCCAAGCAATTCACGCTTGATCCAGAAACAATTAAATATGAACAATGAAATCCGTCAATGTCAACATTAATATGTGGTGATTTATCCAATGTGTTCATATTCATCACATTTCTTGTAATCTGAGCGCTCTTCATTTACGGCTCGCATGGCTTTCATCCCTGATTTGCACATATTCCCATAATGACCTTTTCTTTGACATTTTTGGCTAACAACATTCCTTGATTTTATACATTCATGACCACTGTGTCCATTTGTTCCACAGCGGTAGCAGGTCTTGAACCTGGCTGGTTGTGGTACTGATCTTGCCCTTGGCTGATACTGCACATTTTTCTTCCTGGCAGGTTTCCATTTTGGTTTTAATTGATTGATTTCATCATGCCCAGTAGGTGAAGCTACTGGTTGTTGATATTGGTTCAATCCACCATTTCCCGACATCTCCATCTTGTCTGCATGCAAGGAGGCCAATTTTGATAACCTTGCAATTTTTTGATGAGCATGTCTCTATGACTTGATCTCTGATCTCAAGTATGCTGATGAAGCATCGATGGTTTGTTGAGAGTTGCTTGTATTTTCCATAGAAGTTTCTTCCCCCCAAGGTGTAACAACAATGCCTTTTTTTCTTTCATCTTTTGTAATTCCACTTGTTTGAATATAGTAGTTAAATCGCTTCACATAATTCTCCCACAAACTTGATAGATTAGTATGTTGTCCTTTTCAGACTATAGATTTGTGCTAAATTATGGGAGCCAGTAATATGGGAGCCAGTAATCAAGGGAAACCACTTCAGCAATCATTTGAAAATATTGTTAACAACCAATCAGAAGGCTTGTTACTTGAATGTCACATGGTTGGCAGGATGTTGGCATTTTTCTGAAAATTGATTTATTCAAAATACAGTCACTCATGAGCAAGTTTACCCTGACAATAGTACATTTATCAGGATTTTGTGCTAAAAAAGTAGCTTTATTATCTGTTTTGTACCCAGGAGACACACACATATGTATACTTGGAAATGAAACATTGAAATACAGGTGGAACATGGATTTGCAGGCTTCTCATTTGGTCAGACAAAATTAGAATTTCTGTCCGACCAAATGAAAATTTGGCTGACTGAAGATATTATAAACAAGTGATAAATACTGTTGATCATGTCTGACTGCCAGACGTCTGGTCCGGTACTCACTGAAGTTATTGGACCTGCTCAAAGTTTGCCTGACATGTCTGATGGTCTGGCAACTTTCAGGAAGACTAGACTTGAGTCTATAAGTAAAGCAGTCATTTCTATCCCCTTTAAGATGTTAACTAGAATTTCATTGCATATTTTTTGCCTAATTTACTTTTTAAGATATATAACCCTGCAGAGGGACTAGCAAATTTATTTAATTTTTGGCCATAACAAAAACAATTTACATAGTTATATATGGAGTGTCTCTCAGTGATTAATTTTTATTATAGACATTCATTTAGTATAAAAAACTGAAACAAAACTCAACATAATCACTTTGAATTTGTAATGGCAGGACAGTGTCTTTGTAAAAAACTTACATTAGATGAATGGATACAGTACCATGTTAAGCACAAGGATAGTACATATGAAAAGGAAGTGCTGCTTACCTTCTCATATAATTATACATGTACAATACAGAATAAAATCAGCCAGGCACCTGTTACCAATGTCTGAAAAGAACCACTGAACCATGTGACTAATACAGAAAAAAAACATAGTGCACAAAGTTGCAAAAATTGGGCAAAAGAAAGTGAAATAGCTTCTGATGATATTTCAGAAAACAGAAAGAGAACTTGTGCGTTATTAGAATGCCATTTTGAACAATAAATGGCATGCATTTGTTCTATTGCTATTTACCTGTGATGGTCATCTAATATACATCGATGACAATGCATATCATGAAAGCACTAGGCTTAATGATAAACCAGGTATTGGGTACTGGCAAAGTTCATAGCCCAATTGTTGGAGTATATAGTTAAGCTATGATGTGCAGCAAAAGATTATATGCAGTGTATTGAGAGAAAGCCATTATGGAGAGAAATTGAATCAAGATGTATATATTTAGTCACATGTTTGTTGATGAAACATGTTTGTTTTGTTCAGAAGTTGGCACATCTTGCTGTTTGACAGCATTTCTTATTGGTCAGGTGTCTGCAAGAAAAATGCAAAAAATGATGAGGAAGATATTCAGATATTTTTACTGCTACTAATTAACTACAGTCTGGACTGTTATAGTGTATACAGTGACATTCTGTCCATAGTGACTCTTTTTTTGTGTCACCCAGCTGTTTTTGTTATATAAGCAGTCTGTATATATTGATGGTCAACAACAGCGATTTTGTCTCCTGAACACATAAATCAGATTTTGAACAACAACACTTACTTTTTCCAAGGGAGACTACTTTAATATTCTTAACTTTTTAACATTTTAGAAATTTATTGATTTTTAAAATGATTTTATTTAACTTTTAATTTTATCATGTGAATCTTTTTATACATGTTTTAAATTTTTGTATTTTATTGTATTTTAACTTATACTCTCATGCAAATAATGTACAAAAGTAAATGATCACACATTGATTCTCTCAAGGATGGTCACTATAGACAGTCTAGACTGTAGATTGAATTTAATTTAATCTTTGAATTGAAAAATTCAAACAGACCATTACTTGATACCTGAGATAGGAATGGCACTCCTTTGTAGTACTCATCCATGATGCTTGTATGTGTACTGGTTAATTCAAACAGATTTGAGTTCTGACACGAATCCTTCTGTTATAAAGTCCAAGTGAATTTATGTATAATGCAGAACAAACTATAAGTGATTTCCTTCCATTTGAATCTGAATAAAGGGTGTATTGTATTATAAGGTTTGTATGTTTAACAACAGTATCAATATCTAACATGTACTTATTAAACATAAATTATTCCAAATTACCCATGTTGATGTTAGATATGTTGATTTTCCAAAATGATATGTGTGTGTATCTTTGGGTACTGTTGTACATAAATCATATAATTGTCAATGACTGTTATTTCTAAGAATCGTAATAGTCGAGTTTTTTTTCTACCAGTGTCAAATATCAAACAGTATAAATTTATACATGTATATATGAAGGTTTACATATTATCAATGTTATCTAGTTCTTAAAAATGTGGAAAATACAGTTCATGGAATGAGGTATTCAAGTGTTGCCTTGTAACAGAATCTGTTTTCTTTTCTTCCTTTCTGTCCGTCCTTTCCTCCTTGGTTGGAAATCTTGGTTTTTGTATCCCATCTGTCCTTCTGAACTTTGTATTCAACACCTAATATTTTGGTGTCTATTTGTTATAAGTAATGAAATACAATGAAGATAAATATAATAGTAAATATTGTAAATAAATAAATAATAAAATAGTAAAATAAATAAATAATTTAAAAGATAATGATAAAATAAATAAATAAGATTAATAAATAAATAAATAAATAAAATAATATAATATAATATGATATAAATAAATAGCAAATGAATACATAATAAAGTAAGATAAAATAAATAAATAAATAATAAAATATAGAAACAACTAAAACTTTTATGAAATAATAAAAACTTAACTATAAATAATAAATCTATATGATCTTTTTTATATGCACATTACCATCCTGTTCTAAACTGATGACATCTAACCTGTAACCATGTGCTGTTTTACTCATGACTCATGCAGTCACTCAGTTTACCTCGTCCTTCAAACAGTAATTTCATGATTAAAGCGGAATAATTTTGAAATAAATATGTATCTTTGATTTTATGTTTGCAAGTTAGTTGTTATATTTTAGTTACATTTATCATCCTGAAACATTATCACATGTATTTTTAAATTGAATTAATAATTAATGCGTACATTTCATAGTGTGTGAACCCTTGCCTTCTTTTCCTGTATATTTCATGTTGTCTTGCGTCCACTGGGCTAACCCGGTTACACATTCTCTACCATGTCATCTGACCTCTCAGTCAGAAAAGCTTGGTATCAGCACCCTGTACATTTAAACTCAGTATAGGTAGGCACATGAGTTGCTTGCCAATTCAGGTCTTTCCACAGTTGTCTCCCTTTTCAGTTTGGGCTTGTACCATGGTTGATATGGTAACAGTAATTTAAACTTGGTCTGGTACCTTCTTCCATCCACTGTCATAGTCCAATATCTCTGCATTCACATCATGGAAAATAGTCACCATGACCTTCATGGACATAGATCTACATGGTTCATTATTGAGAGCCATTTCTGTTGCACCAAATCTCCATCACACTTGCTACTTGCAGCATACCACTAAATGTGGTTACTGACAGATCTTGCTCAGGCTTTTACCTTCTCACATCCTTTCTTTTTTTTCTATCAGCCTCTAATTTCTTGAAAATATCTTGTAAAAACGTAAACTATTGTAATATATTGTATGTTTAAACAATAAATTGTAGGTAACTATTTCATACAAATAAAGGGTATGGAGTTTTTATTACTCCACAAATGAAGTTTTCAGTGGTATACTGGAATTGCCCTGGTTGTTGTTTGGCTGGTTGGTTGGTTGATTGGTCAGTTGCGCGGTCTGTCCCCAAATGATGTAGAATCTTGTGGTGAATATTTCTTTTACATTTCTTATGCACACTTTTCAAATTTTCTGTATACATTGTGGTTGGATACTGTATTATATCAGAAAATAAAACTTTATGCTCTGTTTAATTTACTACTATGCAGTACATATTTATACCATTGCCTGAATATGCCAAAATTAATATTCTAGTCAACTATTTGCATGTACTGTGGAAATGCTCACTTGCACTTTGTCCACTGCTGGGGTATTTAATCACATTTCAGTGATAGGTCTTGTTTTGTTCGGGCATTTGAGTATTTCTTATTCTAAGATGTCTGTCTATTTTTCAATTTTAAATAATAATTTCTTTAATTTCTATTACAATAGACACCTATATGACTTAGGTAAAAATTTTGTTTGCTTCATAAATATTACAAAAATGTGATATTTATGTAATTTGAGGTATAAGGCAACTAAATTGTTAGCTACCATAGGGTAGCAAAAATAAATTAATTCGAAAGGAATTTTGACTGTGAGTTTTTTGTGTGAAAATTTGAAATTCTGATAGTACTTTCCAAATGTGTGTAGTGCTGAAAAGGATTGTCTATTTTCTACATATACAGTGCAACCCCTCCAGAGCAGCCCTCTCTTGAGCGACAACCTCTCTTCAACAACAGCATGCTTTTCCCCCGCTGTTCGACTTGACTATTTATTTAACCTCTCTAGAGTGGCAACCTCTCAACAACGGCATAATTTTGCGTCTTTCAAAGGGTGTTGCTTTGGAGAGGTTGCACTGTATTGGAAAGTGGAAGGTCTCCTTCATCAAGGTCTTCAAATTCTCCTTTGTCATCAGATGCATCAAACTTATCAAATTCGTTGTCTGTTATGTTGTTGCATGGAATGGCACCTAGCGGTCGATCTGCATTACAAAGTTCCAAATGTATGGTACGGGTATGGTGCATTGTATTTAAGAACTTTATTCAGTACTCGACTCTGCGCAAAAATAGCGATAATTGTATACTTTTAAACTTACTTTTGAAATTGTTTTCAAGTTGTTATTAGATCTATTTATAGCGATGATATGAATATTCATACACTAGGCAACTGTGACTGGTATCGATTTATTCGCTTTATGTATACTGTGTATAGCTACACCATGCGTGTAACCATTCACAGCACATGTTCTGGTTTCATTTACAATATAAACAGTAATGTGAAGCTGCAGTTAGAAAAGCCTCATGCTTCATTTAAATCGAAGGTGTAGACTTCAATAATCCCCTGGTTTCGTATCACAGTACGTGTTTTTCGAGAAGTTAGTATTGCAATAGGTATTGTATCGTGAGGTACGCGTATCATGACAGCCCTATATCAGTGTAATATGCATTGCTTATACAGTCTTTTTCATCATCATAATCATCATCATCATCATTGTTCTCATGTAGGGAACATCAGATCCCTGGTTCTACTAGATTCCTCACCATCAGGGTTGTTAGATATACAGTAAATTGTTATTAAGAGCATCGCTAGCTCAAACAACCAACTTATCTCAAGGAGTCTTTAAAGTTCAATTTTGTACTTAGTTGTATATAATTTTCCATGCTTATTACGAGCATCTTTTATCTCAATTTCTCAAGTAAAAATGATGGTCACATGACTTAACTGTTAGTGATAATTACTTTGATTATCTTGAGTAGAGTCATGTTGTATCAAGTTTGCACTGAATGCATTGATATTTATGTGCCGACAAGTGCAAGTTACACAATAATGAACAAACTTCAATCAAGTACTTTGATTTTCACACATTGTAACAATAAAATACTGCATAGCCGGTTATTTCTGCAGTCAAAACATCTGCATTATGGCAAAAAAAATGGAGAGATTAATGTCTGCAGTTTTTATTTCTGCGGATTCAAACTCACAAGGGATAAATTTCTGCATTTCCAATTCTACTACTGATGCATCTTTTTCTAGAAAATGCTCATTGCTATGTTTATCCCTTTTATGATATACATATATTTTCTCTGACTTCAAGTTACTTCAGCATTTCATAATATTATGTAAATGGCTAGTTCGGGCATGACACAAAACTTATTACGAGCACTGGGTTAATGTTGAGCATTTAGTGAGTCTATTCCAATGACTCCTTGAGATAATGAGGTTTTACTGTGCGACATTTCTTGAAGGCTTTCTCAATGATGTCCATTCGATCACAGGCATGGACCATCCATTTTCGGATCTCATCTACCTCAGGATTTCGAATTCTGCCAATGGGTGTATATATATGTTGGCTCTCCGCATACCACTTGGTCCATTTCTGTTGAAGGATACCCTTCATCGGTTCATGGATCGACACTTCCAGGGGTTGTAGACCTGAGGTCATTCCACCTGGATGGTAGCAGTGTTGTCTTGCAATTCTCCATTGGCATCATCTCACAACCGTGTCTGATGAGCACAGAATGCATCCACACCAGTGAAGACTCTCGTCATCCTGCCAAACCTTCTCGCCCACACTTTCTTCACCTAGTTGAATACAAGAGCCACGAATACAAGGTCTCATACAACAATCCCCTATGGCTATTTTGCTGTCTGTGTGGCATTATCCTTTTGAAAATTAATCTGCCATGCAATGAAAAATCATCAACTACTACTTCAAAATTTTGATTAAAGCTGTAGGACATTTTTCTACAAATTTATAGTATTAAAATTATTTTTATGCAAGTCAGTAAGTATTCTATTAACATGAGAGAAACAATGTTATAATTATTTTTCATACATGGATTTTGTATAATATTTCATTGTTCTTTCATGAAATAGGGTACAATTTCATTACTTAGGTATTTTATAGAGTCATACCTGTAACAGGCCGTCAACTGATTCCTATATTCCTGTATTTTTCTATATTTTTGAGGTTTTCCTTTATATTTCAATACATCTTTTATTTCCTATATTTTCCTGTATTTTTTTAAAAACTTCCAATATTTTTGTCAAGCTTGCTCACAATGAGATCGACATAGTTGTCAAAATGGCGGTTCTGTGCATGTGCATCAGTGCATCCATGTGTGCGTCTGTGTGTTAGTTCGTCCGAATTTTTCTAGACCATAGACTACCCTAAGCATCAATGAATTTTAAAATGACAAGGCATAATTTTCACCATGATGAAGCGTGGTGTGATGCACAAAATAATTGACAGTATTTTAGAGGTCAAGGACAAACTTTGGGGTTTAAAGGCCAAAAATTGGCAGGTTTTGTTGTATCTGACTTTGTCTGGACCATCACTTCTTCATGCATCAGTGGATTTTGAAATAACTTGACACAATTGTTCACCATGGTGAGACAGAGTGTCATGTTCAAGACCCAGGTCCATATTTCAAAGGTCAAGGCACACTTAGGATTTAAAGGACAATAATTTGCATGTTTTACCTGGGACCATACCTTCCCAATGCATCTATGAATTTTAAGATTACCTCGAACAATTGTTCACTATGATAAGAAGTTGTACAATGCATGAGACCATATTTTAGAGGTCTAGGTCACACTTAAGGATTTAAACGGCAAAACTTTGCATGCTTTACCTTGTCCAGACTTTAAGTACTTTCTGCATTGATGGATTTTAAAATAATATGGCATAATTGTTCTCCATGAGACAGTGTGTCATGCACAAGACCTAGGTCCATATCTTTAATGTCAAGGTCAAACTTTTTAAAGGGCCAAAATTGGCAGGTTTTAGTATATCTGACTTTGTCTGGACCATAACTTCTTCATGCACCAATGGGTTTTAATATAACTTGGCATAATTGTTCACCATAATGAGACGGTGTGTCATGTGCAAGACCTGCATCCATATCTCAAAGGTCAAGGTCACTCTTTGGTTTATGTCAGGCATTTAACACATCTCTCTTTTTCTTATGACCCTGAACCCATTCAAAATGTCAAGGTCATTCCCTGAAAAAGCAATGACAACCTTTTCAGGATGATAATAAGTCCTTAGCAGACTCTGCATGTTGCCATTTGGCAATTTCGGGTTATTAAAGGCCTGTTAAAACCAGTTAATTATGGAAGGATGTTTATCATCCTAATAAATGACTTGGAAAAGGTCTAGTGAATTATTGCCCACCAGCAATTGTTGTTGTAATTTCAGTACTAAATATTAAAGTACTAATTGGCCTGTTTCATTTCCTCAAAGTAGTTATGTCGTTTATATATTGTATAATTTCCATTTCCCAACATTCATCCATCATTTAAGCAAGCTGATAAGAATATTTGAAGTCCTTTGTCATTTTGCATGTTGTAATGTACATCACAAATTAAAAAGTTCTTTGAAAGCAATACAGATGCTTAAAATGTGTCTTAAATGTTTGAATTTTCTTGAATTTTTGAAGTGCCTATTGTTTCTTGTTTTATAATGTTGAAATATGTTGAAATGTTTTTAATTATACAATTACAATTTTTTTGGATAATCATATTTTTGTGATACAAAATTGACATAAAATTTTGCGCTTTATGTATGCAATTTTTACTGAAATAATCATTGCCAATAAATAAATAAACTTTCATTGCAAGTTATCTAGCTGCAAATGCCATGGTTATTAAATAATTGTTACCACACATCTAGTAATGTCCGATACATTAATGTTGTTCTTCATAACAAAGAAAACACCAATATATTAGCAATTATGAGACAATTATTTACTGCTTACATTACCTGATAATTTGTCTCTAATAAAAGAAATTACATACTGTGAGTGTAGTTATTTCTCTTTATTATTAAAACACTATGGACACATGTTTAACATTGATGAGCTTTACACTAAAATTTCTTGAGCTATACTTATTTTTTGTATATAAACTGGTTATGAATAACCATTTAAATTTTTATCTAAAATGGCACATTTACAGTCAAACCTGTGTTTACAGCCACCTCTGAATAAAGACCACTCTGTGAATAAATGCTATTCTTTGAAAAAACATCACTGATTATTTAGAACAAACTGACCTCCGAATAAAGGCAATCTGTCAATAAAGGCCTCAGTTTGTCTTTCCCAAAGGTGGCCTTTGTTCACAGGTTTGACTGTACATTGTTAAAATATATCTAATATTGCAAATATTATGCTAAGGTTTAGCCTGATCAGTGAAGTGATGTACATTACTGTGCTTAAGCGTAAATGTAAAACATGCTGTAGTTCAAAAGTTACAGTTTTGGTTCTAGAAATTTAATGTTATAAATATTTACCCTGCAGATTGTGTAAAAAAGAAATTGTTTCTGTGATTGTTGATTTCTTTTCATAATTTATTGGAAGAAAGCACAAACCTGATTTATTGTTAATGGTCACTAACAAACCTCTTGATACTGTCTTTTTTATCGTAAATTTCCTATATTTAAAAACAATGCCTAATCCTCTTATATTTTGAAGCAAAAAGTCCTATACTTTTTCCTATATTTTTAGCTCACCTGAGCACGTAGTGCTCGGTGAGCTATAGTGATCAGTCAGTCTACTCTGTCGTCCGTCGTCCACACCTGGGGGTTGTTAATGCTCTAGTGGTCACACTTTTTAGCGAATCTTCATCAGACCTGGTCAGAATGTTTGTCCCAATAAAATATTGAACAAGTTTGAACATGGGTCATCTGGGGTTAAAAAGTAGGTCACCAGGTCAAATCATAGAAAAACATTGTTAACGCTCTAGGGATCACAGTTGTAATGGGATCTCCACTTAATCTTGTAAATATGATTGTCTTAATAATATCTTGGTCACGTTTGAACATGGGTTATCTGGGGTCAAAAACTAGGTCACCAGGTCAAATCATAGAAAAACACTGTTAACGCTCTAGGGGTCACAGATTTTAGTGGATCTTTACCAAACCTTCTCAAAATAATTGTTTGAATGATATCCAGATTAAGCTTGAACCTGGATCATCTGGGTTCATAAACTAGGTCACCAGGTCAAATAATAGAAAAACCTTGATAGCACTCTAGCAGTCACAGTTCTGATTGTAAGTTCACCAATCCTCGTCAAAATGTTTGTCTTAATGATATCTTGATTAATTTCGAATATGGGTCACCTGGGGTCAACAACTAGGTCACCAGGTCAAATCATAGAAAACCTTGTTAACCCTCTATAGGTCACAGTGTTTATTGGATCTTCACCAAACCTTGTCAAAATGCTTGTCCTAATTATATCTCAATTAAGTTCGATCATGGGTCACCTAGGATAAAAAACAAGGTCACCAGGTCAAATCACTGGAAAACCTTGTTAAATTTCTAGAGGTGGCAGTTTTAATTGGATCTTTTAACTGTGTCAGAATGTTTGTATTAATGATATCATGAACAGGTTTGAACATGGGTCAAATTAGGTTAAAAACTAAGTCAACACTTCAAATCACAGGAAAACCATAAAAGTTGCAATCTTTACTCAGGTGAACGAAATAGGGTCATCTTGGCCCTCTTGTTTCCTATATTAACACAAAAAGTCAGTTGACGGCCTGCTGTAAGAAAAATATTTCATTAAAAAATGTCCTGCATCTTTAAAATATATTTAGCAATAAAGAAAACTTTAATAATTCAACAACAGCGGGGTTTTTTTGGGCCGTTTCGATGAACAATATTCAGTGACATTTCCAAAGGCAAAAAGTATGTTTTACCTGAGCACGTAGTGCTTGGTGAGCTATATTTATCAGTCAGTCTACTCCGGCGTCTGGCATCCACACCTGGGTGTTGTTAATGTTTAGTGGTCACACTTTTGAGTGAATCTTCATCAGACCTGGTCGGAATGTTTGTCTCAATGATATCTCGGACAAGTTTTAATTGGTTCTTCATGAAACATTGTTAGAATGTTGGTATTAATGATCCTGTAAAACTTTGTGAGTATGGGTCATCTCTGGTCTAAAACTATGTCACTAGGTCAGTTCACCAGAAAACCTTGTTAATGCTCTAGAGGTTGCAATTTTGGTGGAATTTCATCAAACTTTGTCAGAACGTTTGTTTTCTTAATATCTTGGACATGTTTGAACATGGGTCATCTGGGGTTAAAAACTAGGTTACCAGGTAAAATAGAATGGAAATTTTGTTAACACTATAAAAATCACAGATTTGATTGGATCTTCATGAAATTTGTCAGAATGTTGGTATTAATGATCCTAAAACTTTGAGAGTATGGGTCATAACCAGTCTAAAACTAGGTCACTAAGTCAGCGCACCTGAAAACCTTGTTAATGCCCTAGGGGTCACAGTTTTGATTGGATCTTCACCAAAACCTGTCAAAATGATTGTTTTAATGATATCTTGTTTACGTTTGATCATGGGTCATCTTGGAACAAAACAGGTCATCTGGTCAAATCATAGAAAAACATTGTTAACACTCTAGGGTTAAAGTTCTGGTTGGAGGTTCACTAATCCTTGTCAAAATGCTTGTCTTCATGATATCTTGGACAGGATCGAACATGGGTCATCTGTGGTCAAAAACTAGGTCACCAGGTCAAATCTTTTGAAAACCTTGTTTACACTCTAGGGGTCACAGTTCAAATTGGACGTTCACTAATCCTTGTGAAAATGCTTGTCTTAATGATATCTTGGACAGGTTTGAACATGGGTCATCTGAGGTCAAGAACGAGATCGCCAGGTCTAATCTTTTGAAAACCTTGTTAACCCTCTATAGGTCATAGTGTTTTTATTGGAGGTTCAAGAAGCCTTGTCTAAATGGTTGTCTTAATGATATCTTGGTTAAGTTCGATCATGGGTTATCTGGGGTCAAAATCTAGGTCACCAGGTCAAATTACTGGAAAATCTTGCCAACCTTCTAGAGGTGGCAGTTTTGATCGGATCTTCCTCAAACTTTGTCAGAATGTTTGTATTAATGATATCACGAAGAAGGTTGAACATGGGTCAACTCAGGTTATAAACTAGGTCACCTGGTCAAATCACAGGAAAACCATAGAAGTCGCAATCTTTACTCAAGTGAGCGAAAAAGTGCCATCTTGGCCCTCTTGTTTCAAGTGACGCCAAACATGGCTCCTTTTATTGAGTAACCCCAAACATGGTTACCTTTGCAAGTAATCCCGCACAGGTCCAAATTTCACATGTAAGGAAGCTGTCCAGTTAGCTTACAGAAGGTCTGTGGTTCTACTCAGACTTTTTCCTGGGATGTTCCTCCACCATTTAAGCTGAATGAGCTTGTTGTTGTTACCATGTTAAACCACAGAGACAAAAATATCAAAAAGTACATCTCATGTGAACAGATTCAAACTTCAAAGACAAATAGAGACAGACAATCTTAAAATTAGATATTGTGTTCACTTACAACAGTTAAACATTAAATGGCTACAAAATCTTATGCAATAAGATACAGCGATATGAATTAACAATAAACACTTTATTTGTTTGTTGACCTTTGAGATTGATATAACTGGCACAATCTTTATGTGGGTGTTGGAGAGTTCATCAAGTAGCTTGTTAGAAAATTGGATATGTATTCTACACTGTCTTGAAGGTTTCATCAAATGTGAGCATAAGCTCTTGAAGTATCCCCTCTGTTGAATACATGCAAATGGATATTCATACATTGTGAAAAGTCTTAAGTTGACTGAAGGTATGAAACTCCAAAGAGAATTTAGTTTGTTTTCTCTCACCTCTCTCTCTAGCTCTCTCAAATTTGCCTATGTACGGCAGGTGCCATCCTGGATAAAGAGCCTTTGGCTTATGTAATTAATCCTTGCTGGCCATAATATAGATGTATAAAGGAATGTCAATGTACAGAGTGGTTTCTGTCGCCAACGTGGTACAGTTAACCACCTTGTGCGTCTGGAAACTTTTGAGAGAGGTTTTATAAACAAACAGCATGCAGTGACTGTATTCTTGGACCTTGAAAGTGCATGACATGGAAATATGGCATATTAAAAGATCTTCATGGATTTGGTCTCAGAGGCCGCCTTCCACTTTTTATTGCGGCTTTTTAAATGATCTTGTATTTCAAGTGTGTTGGTAACAGTCTGTCAGATCCACACGGACACTTTATTCAGTATTAAAATCAATAGCACAGTTAAAGCTATTAATCCTGGAGTAGACTGCGCCCTGTATGTAGATGATTTTATTATATGTTTTAAATCTAGAAACATGAACATCATTGAAAGACATCTACAACAATGTCTTAATAAACTTTAAACTTGGTCTGATGAAAATGACTTTAAGTTCTCAAAATTCAAAACTAGATGTATGCATTTTTACAATCTTTGTGCTTTACATCCAGAACCAAGCCTTCATCTGGATAACTCACCAATTGAGGCTGTCCCAGAATTTAAATTTCTCAAGAGTGATATTTTTCCCCAAACTTGCATTCCTTCCCCATATTAAAGCACTTAAAAAGAAGTGCCAGAAGGCTCCAAACCTCATGAAAGTTGTCGCTCACTCTGATTGGGGAGCTGACGGAAAAGTTCTTTTACGTCTATATAGATCTCTTGTCCGCTCAAAACTGGACAATGGATCCATTATATATGGATCAGCCAGGAAATATTACTTAAAACTCCTTGATTCTGTACATAATTAAGGTCTAAGACTAGTCTTTGGGGCATTTAGAACTTCCCATGTAAACAGCCTCTATGTTGAGGCAAACGAACATTCCCTTTATTTTATATGGCAAAAACTAATCCTTTTAACCCTACATATGGTATTGTTTTTTACCCTTTATTTAAAAATCTGTTTGAACAGAGACCAAATGTAATTCCATCACTTGGTATTCGTATGTCTCAGTTCGTTGAGGATCTGGATATGGAATCCATTGCAGAGTACAAAGTTCCAGATACTTCACCCTGGACCCTTATGACAGCAGAGTTTCGCTCCAACCTCACTTGTGACAAAAAGTCGAATACAGACAAAAACACTTTCCAAGCTAAATATCATGAACTCAAAGAGCATTATCATACACATCAGTCAATTTATACTGATGGCTCTAAAGACGGGGATATTGTTGCAGCTGCAGCAGTATCTGGAAATGAAATTAAAAAATGCCGTCTTCCAGACAAGTCGTCTATTTTTTCATATGAGATGAAAGCCATTGATCTTGCCCTTAATCTCGCTGAAGAATCAAATCAAAATCATTTCATCATTTTCTCAGACTCATTGTCTACCTTACAAACTTAACACAATATGAACTTGGAAAGTACCAGTGATACACTTGAGAGAATCTCTCGCCTCAGTACATCCATAGAATTTGTATTTTGCTGGATCCCATGTCACATGAGTATTAAAGGTAATGATAGGGCTGATGCACTTGCTAAATCTGCCCTGAAATTACCAATTTCAAATGTCAACATTCCTTATACTGATTATAAATCTATTTAACCTCATCCGGTCTTCCTGGCAATCCCAATGGGATGCTGACATTAACAACAAACTTCACTCAGTCAAAACTAGGTGAATGGCACCCCTCTTACAGATCCATTCGTCAGGAAGAGGTGATATTCACTAGATGCAAAATTGGATATTCTCATTTAACCCATTCTTGGCTTCTCACCAGAGATAATATGCCAGAATGTATTCCATGTAGTGCACCATATTCTAAAGTACATGGACATGTGATTACTCACATAGTTCTACTAAACTTTCTAGCATATATAAGTGTATGCATGAAATGCTATAAAATTAGTAATAAAAGAGAGAACACAGTGCACTGTAATTGTGTACCACTTTTAACTCTAAAACAGATGCGGGGGTGTATAAGATGCATCCCCTTTTTATTGAAAAAAATCTGAGGAAAACATACTCTTGTGTAAAAGATGTACCCAAACTTGATGAAATCCAGGTCTGAAATCTGGACTGACATTGATTTATTAACTGCCACACATGTAATATTCAGTGCTATGTATACCTTCATACAGCTATTTTCAGTCCTTATTGTAATAGAATTGCAAAACTTTACTTTAAACATCCTCAATATTTTATTTTTTCATAAACATGGATGAACTATATTTACAACTATGTTACATAAGAACATGTTCCTCATTTAAGCGAGTTAATCTAAACAAACTAACATGAATGGACTGGTGGAGTGTACTCAGAACAGACAGATACTGATTTAAATGCTGGTACATGTTGGGATTGTATAATATTGTTATCAGTACATGACTAAGCAGATGATTCATTGTTTTTTATGAGCATGTTTGGTGTACTGAAGGGCAAGACTAGATATTTTAAATTAATTTGAAGTAAACTTGTTGAATGATATGGTAACCCTGAAAGGCATTGTTTGCCCTGAAAAGGGCTGTTATAAATCATCATCATTGTAATGACTCACGCTTCTCAAGATTCAAAGCCCTC
Organism: Lutraria rhynchaena; assembly: GCA_008271625.1. Taxonomy (NCBI): domain Eukaryota; kingdom Metazoa; phylum Mollusca; class Bivalvia; order Venerida; family Mactridae; genus Lutraria; species Lutraria rhynchaena. The sequence goes on from VIBL01000201.1 coordinate 534,334, forward strand.
AGACTCGCTCTCATTGCCACTGTCATCAAACAGATCAGCCATGTATTGATTTGTATCACCAGCTGGATTTGAAGTGTAGAAATCTTCAAGCTTCTTGTCATTTGTAGTGTGATGGAGTCTGTCCAGAGAACATCATCTTCACTGACATCAAGGTTGTTGGATATGCAGCATTTTGTGAATGAATGCACAATGTTGCTCTCATTGATCTCATGCCACACATCAACAATTCATTGGCAGATTTCTACAAGTTCTAGTTTCCACATCTTCTTACTTTTGGTAAATGAATGCTGGCCATCACTATACCAGGCGTTCCATTTCCATTGGAGCAGTGTCTTCATCAGCTTGTTGATGGAAACATCAAGTGAGTAAAGTGGACTTTTCCCCCAATGTAGTGTGATGATCTCTGTTGAGGGTCTTCTTCACAAGATCTGAGGTATGGCTCTGGAATGAGTCTAAAACATGGAGACTTCATTGAGACAAAGTCCCTGGCTGTTTACTCCATACTGTATCCAGTCACAGGTCACCACGTCATCCATCCACATTGTATGCTGGCATTGGACATGGATACCCTTAAGCCATGTTCTGCTTGAAGATGACATAGGGTGGTAGCTTTCCCCATCAGCTGTACAACACAGCATGACAGTGAAATGGTTATTTTTGTTTCCACTTGTGTTTACTGTGGTTGATATCTTCCCTTCAAGTCTACTGTACGGCTATATGGCAGATAAAATATTAGGGATGTCTGGCCAGTAAAATTTCCCGACGTTTCTTTATAATAAATAGTTGGAAGACAACCAGCTTCTCCTCATGGTCTTTAGGCAGTTTTTTGGAGATGTGGGTATGTCTTATGGATAGGTGGTGTCTCTTCATGAACCTATATGACCTGTCAACGAACCCTTTAAAGCCAGGCTGGCAATTTTCTTTAACCATTATGATGGCTGTGAGTCTTGTTTTGACTGAGGAAACAACTATGCCATTCAGGGGACAATCTGCAACTCAGTCATACATCTTCTCAACCTGGTGATGTGGTTTTGAACCATGACTGGCCATTTTCTTTGCTGGTCATTGTTGGAAACAATCCTTAATACTTCTACCATCTTCTTACTCAAGCCTCAGATACATTATACTCTCATCCAGCAGTCCAATTACTCTGTGCTTCAGCATACTGTATGATGGTCAGCTTCTTTCTTGCTGGATTTGATGCTCTTACTTCATCCATTTTACCAACCTGAAGATCTTATGAGTAAAATCTTTTAACAAAAAAGCAAGTAGTATGGGTTAAGAGCTGGTGTGAAGTTGTTGTAAAGGCAGTAGAAATTAACCAGCTTATATATTAAGAAACTTGAGAGACATTAGTACATTGTGAGCCCCATCATGACATGCGATATAAACATGTGAATTACAACTTGCTTAAAATGTTGTACAAGTTGACGTGTTACCATTCCCTGATGAATTGCTGCTCAAAGGTTATGAAAAAACAGTGGCTGTAATTATTTTACGATGTGATATGAGTGATTTTCTTTTCAATCAAGGCATTAAAAACCTGTCTGAGGACCCTAAACAAGTATCCATTTGGTATGGCATAAAGGTACATAAGATACGCATCTCTGTACAATCCTATAACAGCTATATCACTCTTAGAGTAATAACACTCTACATTCATATAGACAATATCAACACTTTTCTTGGGAACCCGCCAAACACAGGAACCCATCAAACACTGAAACCCACATAACACAGGAACCCACCAAACACTGAAACCCATGAAACACAGGAACACTCCAAACACTGAAACCCACCAAACGCAGTAACACACCAACACAGTAACACACCAAACACTGAAACCCACCAAACACAGGAACCCACCAAACACTGAAACCCACCAAACACAGGAACACTCCAAACACTGAAACCCACCAAACACAGTAACACACCAACACAGTAACGCACCAAACACTGAAACCCACCAAACAAAGGAACCCACCAAACACAGGAACCCATGAAACACAGGAACAAACCAAACACTGAAACCCACCAAACAAAGGAACCCATGAAACACAGGAACAAACCAAACACTGAAACCCACGAAACACAGGAACCAACCAACCAAACACTGAAACCCATCAAACCTAGGAACACACCAAGCACAGGAACCCACCAAACACTGAAACCCACCTAACTCAGGAACCCACCAAACACTGAAACACACCAGACACAGGAACACACCAAACTCAGGAACACAAAATGGATGACAAACAGTCTCCTGGATGGTACTCACTTTGGAACAATCTGTACTAAAGCTACATGGGGTTTAATGGGGCTAAATTTGGTTATCTGACCAGGGATACCTATCTATCTGTTATTATTCATAATGGAAAATTCTGCCTGTAAACATGCAGGATTAATTAAGAAGCTGAAATAATTCTCTGCTGACCACTGAGTACATGATATAGTATCAGCCTATTAACATGTGGAATTAATTAAGAAACAGAAGTAACCCTCTAAATATACAAAATATCTTCACTTATAAATCTGTAAAACTCATATAATTTTGTTACACTAAGATCTAAATATTTTTCCTGCAAGATTGGAATTGTATCTTCTCCTAATTGTACCAACTTGATTGTTTTAGGATTTATTTTGTTCCCAGGTTTTTTTGAAGGTCAGCCTTTATAAATTATCCATCATGATCTGATTGATATGTTACTATATGAGTGAATCTGCAGATAAGTAAAAACTATGAATTCCCCCCCAGTATTCTTTGTTGTTTTTGGTATTATATTTTTTTTTTCAAATTTTCTGACAATTTTAAAATGAAAAAAATCTACTAAGGACAATGAATTGTCATCCACACTCATTTTACCAGAATTGTTATCATGTACACTCATATTACCAAAATTGTCATCATCTACACTCATTTTACAAGAATTGTCATCATGTACACTCATTTTACCTGAAATGTCACCATCTACACTCATATTACCAGAATTGTCATCATCTACACTCATTTTACCAGAATTGTCAATATCAGCTCTCATATTACCAGAATTGTCATCATCTACACTAATTTTACCAGAATTGTCATCATCTATACTCATATTACCAGAATTGTCAATACCAGCTCTCATATTACCAGAATCGCCAATATCAACTCTCATATTACCAGACTTGTCATCATCTACACTCATTTTACCAGAATTGTCTTCATCTACGCTCATTTTACCAGAATTGCCACTATCAGCTCTTATATTACCAGAATTGTCATCATCTACACTCATTTTACCAGAATTGTCTATATCAGCTCTCATATTACCAGAATTGTCATCATCTACACTCATTTTACCAGAATTGTCTATATCAGCTCTCGTATTACCCGATTTGTCAACAATTGCACTCATTTTACCAGAATTGTCATACATTCAAACCTTTTTTATTTCAAAACATCAAAGTAATCAAGATTTTCTGATACAGGGCCAATTTTGGCCTAACCTACCCATTAATAAGGACTTTAAAAAAAATTTCACATACATTTTACATAATACATTGTAAATGATAAAGAACCAAATACCAAGTGGCAACTTAATCCCGTAAAATTTCACAATGATTTCTAATATTTTATTTACTAATGTAATTCATGGAATTAGGCTAAAAATGCCAAAAAAAATCATTTGAAAAAAATCAAATTAGATCAGTTTTGTGTCGAACCATTGAAATTCGACCCTTTTTGACTGAGGGTCTTTGTTTGTAGGTCAGTTTGTTCTAAATAATCAATGACAGTTTTTCAAAGAATGGCCTTTATTCTCAGGTTGGCCTTTATTTGGAGGTGGTTGCAAACACAGGTTTGACTGTATGTTTATACTCTATGTTCAATATAAATGTAGTCTCACACACTTTAATTTTACTGAAACAAATCAATTTATATCTGTTATTCTATATTCTAGTTAATATATCATCCTTTTACATGGTTTATATTTGTTGCTTCCCCTTTCATTTAAATGCACACTACATGACCATAAGTTGTTGATGTGCTATAAGCCACCATGAAACTGCTTTTGATGGGATATGATTTATAGTGTTTTAAATGGGCTATTTCTCGGTTAATTAGAGATTTACCATTTTGTCGAGCGCCAATGCCACTTACTAGAACACTTTGATATTTATACAGTTGTGGCCTTTGACCATTCCCAATTCACCCATATCACCCAACCTCAAAATGACCTTGACCTTGGGATATTTCTCTGTTATCTATATTCCCTTTCATATAGCATCAATGGCTTTTTCTTTGTTAACTACATTTTACTGTTTCATCTTACATCAACACTGCTTACCTGTACTGAGTTTGGTTGTTATCACATATTTTTGTGCCGTTATGGGAATTGGCTATTTTTTCTGTATGGAATGTATAGGGCAATTACACATGTTTGAAACTTTGCTTCTACTTGTACACATTGACCTCATTTAGATTCAAAATCTATCACGTAGCATGTCACTGGGGGCATATGTATTTACTGAACAAAGCATATTGTCTCCAATAGGACACTAAGGTCTGATTTCCCCTTGATGTATTTTTTTCATACTGTGTGAAAAAAATCTTCCTCTTCTGACCATGAGGCTGAGACTTCTGTCCCTGAAACATTTGAATACTTCCTTAAACAGACAATTTAATGAAATATTCTTCATTTCAATCATTGTCCTTGCTACAGTAGATGATTTTTTCAATTGTTTTTTTTTATTTTCCATTTTACTCATTGAACTTATAAAAGCAGAATATAATGTAGTTTAAACAAACTTTGGTAAAACTTTTATTTGAAAGTTTTCTACACACTTAAAAACACTGCTTTTGTAAATGAATAACACATACAACTTACAAATTAAGCCCTTTCGGCTGTCTGCTGAGGCAGCTTGCCAGGTCTTTTAGGGGTCATGTAGGTGTGGCTCCCTCAGACTGAAATACAGACTTTTCTTTAGTTTTACTACTATAACAGTGGTGTGTTGCTTCTGAAAACTATTGCTGTTATTATTATTCCTTAGGCATTGTCAGGTACAAATCAGCCACCTGGTTTGTTCTGTTGGTAGAGCCCTGTGCTAGTGTTCTGGTAGTCGAGAGTTCAAGTCTCATACTCTCAGGGCACACTTCTGGTTTACAGATAATCTGGTTGCCCAAGGGCGGCAAAAAATTAAAGTAGAAAAGGAGTGATATGTATGTTGGTAAGAATCAGCCACACAGCTCAGATGGTAGAGAGTCATGCTAGTTGTTGGTTCAAGTCCCGTACAGGGTGCACTTTTCCCTTGTTTATATTAGTCAGATCATTTATATTAGTGTCAGCGGCAGGCATTTCAGACAACAGCATTCCCTGGATAATTCTCATTCTTGAAAGAAATGTTTTTGTTGATGACAACATGTGAGAAGTTAATCCAACCTTACGCTGTTGATTTATAAATGATTGTTTCCCCTGCTTTAGTATTTCTGTGATATCTTCATTAATGAAGTCGATCCTTGAGCTATCAGTTTGATTGTGGCTCCATTTTAATACTAAACATGCGTGAACATAATGCATAATTATTCATTCAACACATATGTGTAATATTGTAGACATAGTATTGTCAATCTATATGTGTTACTACAAATTGAAATATGATAAATGACTACCATAGATACGTCTGCCAATACTTCACTTAGTTTATAAAATTGTATCACCTCAAATAGTGACCACCTGTATTATGACCACCTTATTATAACGTCCCACTTATTTTTGGACCAGCTTTCAATTACTCCCCTATAATTCAACTAGATAATGAGACCACCTTATTATTGAGGTTTTACTGTATGTTACATTCAACAATTAAAGACTGTCAACAGAAAACTGTAAAAGTTGAGCAATATTTGGGAAAACTAAAACTACTTGACCTCAAAAATCCAGTAAATTTTTGGAAAATTTCTAGAATGATTTCTGACAAAATTTAGTAATTTTGGGGACACTCACTTAATGCAATGGGAGGGGATGCCTACATTGAAAATTTGTATTAAGTATGAGATGATAATTAACAAGAAGAACATATAATATTGAACTCTTCACAACTTTCTGAACAGCATACAAACAAAATGTTTTACAGACAATTTGAAAATTACATCTACAGACACATACAAATGATGAATAATTATGCACATGTTTTACTTATTACCAAGAATTTGCATTTATATTAAATAAGTGAATTAATTAGAATATTGCTTAAAATTTAGTTTCAATTAATTAAATTTAATTTCAATTAAGTACTTATAAGCTCATAACAAAAGTATAGAATAGCAAAATAGTATAATTACAATTTAAAATTTTGCACACAACAAAATCCAGATACTTGTAAGTACAGCTTTATTAATGGCAGATAGTTTATTTCACCATCCAATACATGGACAATACATGAGGACATATATTTAGGAGGACATACAATGTAAAGAGCAACACAAAATTGTCTCAAAATACAAACTAATCCATTTTCAAATACTACACAAAAATGAAATTGATCCTTCAGCTATCAATTTGTTACTCCCTTGTTAATGTCTGAGATTGATATAAATTCCTTATGAAACAATTGTATTTAGATTAATAGAGCCTACTGATCATTGTCTATGCAATGTATTAATGTTCACCTCAACAGCATCAGTCGGCTACAAACCATTCTTAATTCTTTATGCACTTTCACTAAATTTCTCCTGAGAAGACTATTTTGGTGCAGAATGGCTTCCTGTCTGATTATCCTCAATCCTAGTGTGGAGGATCTGAGATTGACATGAATTCTTTATTTGGACATTGTAATTTGATTAATAGCGCCCACTGATGAAAATTCAATGTCTAATAGCACAGTTCATAGACATAAACAATTAGCGAATACACAGTATTATAAAACAAGACTATATACATGCACATTGCACAGTTCAGTTGATAGACAGACAAAAACAATTAGTGAATACAAAGTATTATAAAACAAGACTATATACATGCATATTACACAGTTCAGTTCATAGACAGACATAAACAATTAGTGAATACCCAGTATTATAAAACAAGACTATATACATGCACTTTGCACAGTTCAGTTCATAGACAGACATAAACAATTAGTGAATACACAGTAGTGATGAAACGATAATCGGATACTATCGATTAGCGGCGTGAAAACGTCTGCCGATTCCGATGATCGATTGCAGTTTTACCTGATCGATTATCGGTCTATATAATTTAGGCGCTGTAAGCTAACTACTGGTGCCGCAAACTAAACATGCATTCAAGGGAAATCACTCATGTTGTTTAAAAAAGATGGCGGATTGTAGATCAAGGCGAAAAAAATTATTTGACCATCCCTAAGGTTATTTGATGTTAATAGAGCCTGGTTAATGTTTCATATGGATAACACACTCCATTCCCCATGCTTATATGTTACATTGCCAACTAGCATAAAGCAGAGGATGGCTAAGAACCAAAGGATGCATAAATAGAATCAAACATTATTGGTCTACTTATGTCGTCGATGAAGACCACGTATATCACTAGTTGGTAGTTGAATGGGTTCTTTGGACCTGCAGATGACTTGTCAGGCCAATGCATGTTTGAAAGTACCTGCCACAAGTGGGACACCTGTGGTCAGTAACTGCAGTTGAGGTGATTGCTGCTCTTGACTTACGTAGTGTGCGTTTTCTCCTGCACTTGTCCAGCTGGTTTGTCTCTGCATCCAAGGAGCTTTTGTAGGTATCTCCACTTCATGCACAACTGTTCTTTGCCAGCTCCTCCCAGGATTCTGTACATATGCCTAGAGCTTTGAAGGAGACCTACAAGCTGTCTTTGAAGCATTTCCTCTGACCACCTACACACCTTTTCCCACTTGAAAGTTCACCGTACCAGAGCTGTTTAGGGAGGTGTTTGTCTGACATATGTGCCACGTTTCCTGCCCAGCGAACTTAGGACCTCTAAAGTAATGTGAAAATTGAAGGAAGTTTGGCCGTTATCAATACATCAGTGACAGGAATCCTGTCTTGCTATTTAATCTTCATGATCTTCCTGAGACAGGTCAGGTGGAAATGATTAAGTTTCCTTGCATGTCTAACATAGGTGGTCCAGGTCTCACAGGCATACAACAACGTAGTTATGATGGCTGTTTGGTAGACTTGCAGTTTTATGTCAAGACGGATACCTCTGTGATCCCAGACATTGCTACGTAGTATTCCAAAAGCAGAACTGGCTTTGGCTAACCTGTTGTTAATCTCATTGTTGATGTAGACTACGTTGGACAGGGTGCTGCCAAAATAGGTGAACTTGTCAACAGTGTTGAGATTTGTGCCATGAACCTAAATCTTGGGTGACGCATGTTGTTCACCAGGAGAAGGCTGAAACATCACTTCAGTCATATACATACAGTCATCTGCAAAACAAGCAAGATGGCCTGTTTTGCCCTTCAATCAACAAAGACTAAACTTGTTTTTTTTTTTACAATTTTTTAACACTAGAAAGATTTTAAACAAATCATTCCAAAATGTAAAAATAAGGCCTAAAATACCTCAGATTAACTCTTCACTGTTCCAATGTGTGTAAATATTTAATTTTTATGTTAAAATTGCATAACATAAGCTAAATGAAGTATTGTAAGGCTGTTAGATATCTTTAAACAATCACTTTTAACCACATGATATATCATTAGTATTGAACCCGGATTGTTTGGGAGAAACATTAGTCATGTAGCTGGAAATGAAAGTATTTTTAACAGGCCTAAGTGGGACTGTCCTCAGTCGGCACTTGTGTCCTCACTGGTTGCTGTTATTTCTGATAAATTCCTCACTGGTTGTTGTCATTTCTGATAATGTCCTCAGTTGGCACTAGTGTCCTCAATGGTTGTTGTTATTTCTGATAATGTCCTCAGTTGGCACTAGTGTCCTCACTGGTTGTTGTCATTTCTGATAATGTCCTCAGTTGGCACTAGTGTCCTCACTGGTTGTTGTTATTTCTGATAATGTCCTCAGTCAGCACTAGTATCCTCACTGGTTGTTGTCATTTCTGATAATGTCCTCAGTCAGCACTAGTGTCCTCACTGGTTGTTGTTATTTCTGATAATGTCCTCAGTCAGCACTAGTGTCCTCACTGGTTGTTGTCATTTCTGATAATGTCCTCACTGCTTGTTGTCATTTCTGATAATGTCCTCAGTTGGCACTAGTGTCCTCACTGGTTGTTGTCATTTCTGATAATGTCCTCACTGGTTGCTGTCATTTCTGATAATGTCCACAGTTTGTGGTGTTGCAATAATACAAAAACTTTTTTTATGATTTTTCTACTTAATACATTTAACAGTGTTGTTTAAACCATAGATTTCCAGCCATACATATTTGGAATACATGCCATCAATTATAGTGTAATCAAATACATGTATTCCTTACTTCGCAATAATTTATCTGGTATGAACCGTTGCCTATTATTAGCATACATAAATGGGGCGGGGACAGTGACAGAGTTCAGTGTAACAGCTGGTACTAAGCAGTTATAGTTAGAAGTTGTTTTCTTTTGTTGCTCTGTACAATGATTGGATGCAGTCAGTCAAGCTCACTGTCCACTGTTCAATGAGACTTTTTGCCTTCAACAAATGACATCCCGTTTCTATCCAATATTATATAATTTAATATACAGGAGTATACTAAGCTGATGATCATATGCAAATACTTAAGTTAGTTCATCTTACCCCATTAATGTAAAATTAAACACCTCAGGAAGCACAAAATCAAGTTTTAAATGACTTCATCCTACTTATGATACAAATCAGTTTTTCAAGAAAATCTTCAAATTCATATTTTTAGAAGAGATCTATAAGACAATGAAGTCTATTCTGTATTCTTAGTATCCAAGCAATTTTTTTGTAATAAGTCTTTATGTAAAATATTACATGACTTCATGTGTGGACCAAATTTTTGCACCAATATAAGAACTACAGTTTAATTGTATGCTAAAACATGAAAAATCTCATCATACTGTCTTTATATCATTTATGAAATATATAAAGAACAAAATGTTTCACTCTCATGGGTTTGCACCACATTAATGAACCCATTAAAACTTTACAACAACAAAGTTAAAATTTTTAATCAGTGCCTTTTCATCAAAATGAAAAAAGGAACCAAGACAAAAAATAAGCCATAATAAAACTGACATGTACAAACCCCTGCATACATTAATATGAGTAAACTACATTTTAACTGTGCTGTAAACTGGCCCACAGACAATCAAGTCAACAATTCAGATATGAGTTATTTCACAATATTTTCACTACAACAAGAATCTACAATGGAATATTTTGTCAACTTCTAACAGTAATCACTGGAGATATGGGAGATGTAAAGCATTGCTTTGTCATATGTTAATATTCACATCAATATTGGTGATAGATGATAGATATGTGTCTGGTGTATTTGGTACTTAACACACTAGAAAACACACATTTACTATGATAGGATATAAAATAATGAATAGAATTATTATTAGTCAGATTTGATATAGCATTGAGAAACAATTGTTTCAAAGCAATCATAAATGTGATAGCACAGATAAAAATCAGATGTTACATTAAAATGTTTGTAACTTTTATTATAAGAATGTATACAGCCAGTTGACTTGATGTGTCCTAAATAACTAAAGTCAAATTACACAACATGAAGTCTTGGTCAAAATTTGAAACCACAAATAATAACACTGTTTGTAATGGTTCAGTTCAGCTACCACCTGCATCTTATGTAGAACATTAAGTTGCTCCTTTACTTTGCTTGTTGAAAAGTTCTTTGCAGGGGAAGTAGCCTAGTTCAGACATATCCCTTTACCATTGTCCATGATTGTCTAAATCAAGTAGCCTAGTTCAGACATATCCCTTTACCATTGTCCATGATTGTTTAAAACAAGTAGCCTTGTTCAGACATATCCCTTTACCATTGTCCATGATTGTCTAAAACAAGTAGCCTAGTTTAGACATATTCCTTTACCATTGTCCATGATCATCTAAAACAAGTAGCCTAGTTCAGACATATCCCTTTACCATTGTCCATGATCATCTAGAAAGAACAGGATTTTGTTTTATAAGTTCTTCACATTCCAACTTTTTTGGTGGAATTTTTAATTTGAAGCACTTTCTAAGATCATTTTCAATGGCATTCTTCTTCTGCATGATCCATGGTGTTTTAACTCCAACATTCTTGCCTTGCCGGAAATACATAGTTATACACTGTTTAATCACATTACACTTTGTGCATAAACAATGTTGGCAACCATTAAGGTATAACTATATTGTTGGAAAATTTGCATAAAACACAAATTCACTATAAATCAGCAACGTAAACATTTTTTACATGACATTAAAACTCAATAGAAAAATATATTTCAATCCTAAGTTCATAACAGAGCAATATATAATAACCAGTATTATGAGTATTGCTAACAAACAATATTTAGTTAGTAATTTGCTTTAAAAATTTACCTGATTATAGGTCACAGTTAATCACCCATAAAATACTACAAATCTGAATGAAACAAGGGTATCAGTAGAATGCTCTAAGAAGGTCATTTGTGACTGTAATATATGAATTGGACATTATAAAAGGACAAGGAAAATGAATAAGGGAAAGTTTAACATTTCAACTTAAATATAAGCAAAATAAATAGTGCCATTATGTTATGCACTTGTTTTGGCACTGATAAAGTTTTAACAATACTTAAGCTACACTTATGGTGTTTGTGCAGTGACTTATAAAATAAACATTGAATAATTGACCAATTTCAATCTGTATTTCATAACAAAACCAACTTGAAGGCAATATGAATTAAACACAGATAAAATCTTTCTCATGAAATTAAAAAAAATGAAGAAGTTTAAGTAAGAATTCAATAAAACTTATTCTAAAATTGTGAAGGTACAAATATGGTTCCTGGCTGAGCAATCCTACATATTGATGTCATACACCGAGCATTCAAGTTTCAAGTTAACCCAATTAACAATCACAGAGCTATACTCCAAACAAAAGTATTATGGAGGGACTGATGTCTAGGTAGACATTGACTGTTTAGAAATCCTCCCTTTAATGGTGTTATACAGTATTTAAATATTAACATCTTTACTTGTGTCTGAACTGACATAACATAATGGCATTTATGATGAAAAGTCATTTGAAATATACATGAGCATTATGTACAATAAATCAATTACATGACTTAATTAACAATTTCAAACACCTGGTCAGTTTTACAAAAACTCTTTGACTTGAAATAAAAATGAAACTAGACCAGTTAAAAAGTAAGGTTGAAGTTCAGGACTTTCAATTTGAAAATTCTGCTATATATCAGAACATTTGTTTACTTGAAGCCTAGGAATGCTTGATGAAGACCACATTTTATTTCTTCTTTGTTTGACATGCATGTTCCCTTCATATGGAAAGCAAACACTTGATTGCATTTGGACGAAGAATTTCATTAACAAGTACATTGTATGTACTACTTATGATCATTTAAGAAGAGTATAGATGACTTTGTCCCAGTCATGACAATAAAATATGTGCATAAAAATGATTGTAACACTAGATAAATCATTTTGCGCAAAATTATTGGCCAATTTAGATACAGCCGTGTAGCAAATGTTGTCCTGTATAAGATGTCTCAAAGCAGACTTTAATAACAAAAACAATTACAAACCATTCCCTACTATAAACTCTCAGTTTGTATTCAGAACTATTGGATGGACTTAAAGCACTTGACAGAATATAATGAATGAATACTATTTTACCTAATTGATCCTTTGCATCGATTTCATAAGATCTTTTCCCTTTAGACTTCCTATCGAGTCATTGTTGAGGGCATGCAACTCTTTGAAAACTGTGAGTTTTGAGTTTGTTTACCCTCGCCTCCGGGTTATTCCCATATGGGCGAGCATATCTTTACCAATAAACTATGATATAAAATATAGCCTTTTTTTATAAAATCAATATTTCAAAACAATCTAATCGGGGTAGGCTATTTTAGTGAAAGTTTGTGTGCGTCTATTTTATTGACTTATGTTGTTAAAACTATTTTAATATTCTGTTTTATTCTATTACTTTTTTACAGAAAAAAGTGGGATCTATATTGTTATATAACTATTTTGTTTTATTAATTTGTTGTGATAGTCTTAACTTATTTTGGTAAAACTATTCTGTTTTACTGTTTTATTAATATAACTTATAACTAACTATTGTATTTTATAACTTGATAGATAAAAAGGAAGGGAGGAATCTGTGTTTTATCTATTCTGATTTAAATTCATTTATATCTTTAGGGATTTATATCTATTTTGTTTTTTTAAGTTAGCTATTTTTGGATTTAATGAAAAAATGACTTGTTTTATTCTATTATTGCTACTATTGGACATAGACTACCATCCTGACTTTCATATAACTGGATTTATCATAATTACAGAAGTTAAAAGTTTTTTGCCCAATTGGATACCATTGTAAATAAGTACTTTCCGATTTGTGGTTTGCATTCTCTTTTACAACATATATAAGAGGATGCAAACTCTTGAGTGATTCTGATATAGCGTGTGCTTCATCTAAAGATCAGAATCACTTGTTTTTGGGGCTAGCCGCGTTTATATAAGTTTGATGAAGTCTTTGATACATACCGGAAAGTATGATGGTTTCAAAAATAACCCCCAGGTTCTAAATTATAATTATTTAATTAAATTTATCTTTAAAAAAAAAAAAAAAAAAAAAATAGAATAATTCAGGACTGGTAGTCATTGAAAATTTTGTTCACCCTCTGTGTAGTAATTAAAACAATAATTAAAATAGTAAGAGATAAAAATAATGTCTTCTGGGGGAGCAAACAAAAAACGGCTAACTTTTTAGGGCCAAGAAAAAAACTATGTAAAAGGGGACAAAAAGTGATAACTGTTAAAATCATATTGCATATACATATTTACAACTAAAATACTTTCTACACAGAGGGGTGAAACTTTATTAAAAATGAAGGTAGTCCTTTTTTTCTAGTATACTGAGACCATTCTTTTTTGTTCAGTGATGCTGATGGATCAGGTAAAGGCAACTCGTAACAAACATGCCCCAGTTTTTATACACATTTAAGGAAAAAATTCTGTGTTGATAGTGCATGCCATGATTCCAAAGACTGTGAGCGTTATAGTCTACACAGTACTTTGGTGGCATGCACTATTTGTAGAGTGATATATTATTGGTATTTACTGGGTTTGAAGTTTTTGTAGGGGTATTAAAATGTACTGATTTTCTGATAGTGACCTTAGCACTTTGATCAGTCCGATCAGTTTTTGGGGATCTTAATAAAAAGGGTCTGTCATTGAATATTGGGATCCAGAGTGTGGCCTAGAAGCTCAATCTGAGCTCAGTCATGTTTATTGTCCCATGACTGTTAATTGAGCTATCTGGTCACACCCAGACCCCAATAACAACTGTTATTTAACTGGTAGGGTTTTTACTGGGGCTATTTGTTTTACATTTCAGTACTCCTGTAATGGGTGGACCAGAGTTCACTCCCTTTCCCAGTTCAGACATAAGTGTGCTAGATTGTTGGAAAAAAAGTATTCATTTTCTTTTATTGTAATTTGAAGTTATTATCATTGAATTTATTCTTTTCTTTTGTATATGTTTACTAAAGAAGAGTCAAAAATAGCAAAGAAAGAAAAATTAGACTTTATTCCATAAAGGTCTACACCTTTATATATGTTAAATAATATAAGACTAAATATAGATATTAACTACTGAGAGGTATAATTTTGCTTCTGCATTAAACATGTTTATTTTTTTTTTAAGGTTATCATGATATTAAAAAAGGATTGTTTATTTAATTGTAAATGTATTTTTTCCAACTAATACAAGTGATACCATGTTTTATAGACAATCTATATTGTAATGAAGGTATCATGAAGTTAAAAGAGAAAAATTCCTTAAAATATTTTATGTTTATATTAAAATAAATGGGATCATGTTTAGGATAATTCATGTGTCAATAAAAGTCACGTGAAATTTAAAAAGAATATTTTAATAAAATATTTTATTTTTAATGCAAGAATCACAACAGTTGGGCTATTTGTGCGCACATGTCTGGACCTGGGACCTTAGATTTTATTTGTCATCTGACAAGATTTTATGTATTTTTCTAAGGCTTGAAAGACTGAGCTTTTTACTTCTCCGCTTGGATTGAGAATATTCTCAAGATTAAAAACCAAGCCTAAGTTTACAAGGACAGCTTTTAGCTCTAGTCTGGGAGTGAAGTGAACCCCACAATGTAGCAGATAGTGACTGGTTGTGTTCAATACTCTACACTGGGCGCAAATAGAGTCCAGTCCCAGGATATGTTTTCCATGGGCCCCAGACAACAGATTTGCCCCCAGTCTCAGACGGATGATGCATTTTCCATCCTTTGATCTGAGGAATAGACATCAGGCCATCTGAGCCCCACTGAGTATTGGACAGAATCACAGCCATCCTGTTTCACGCTGGAATAGTAACTCCTCCAGCGCTTAATGGACTGTGACCTGACCAATGAACTTACCTCAGTGGGTGAGAGATTGACTTTAGTATCTACATGCACATGATCCAGGCCAGATTTGGCAGCTCTGTCCGCCGCCTCATTTCCTTCCACACCTATATGAGCTGGGCACCAAACTAGAGTAATATCCAGACCGACTTGTCGGATGGAATAATTTAGGATGATAATTTGTTCTAAAAGGTCTGGTCTGGATTTACTGTGATAATTTCGAATTGATTGCAGCGCTGAAAGTGAGTCTGAGTAAATAACTGATTTTTTGGGTTTATGATGAAAAACCCAGCTCATTGAATTTATTAGGGCTATCATTTCTGCTGAATAGATTGAAAGATTATCGGAGAGTCTATCAACAGAGGAAAAGTTTTTTGAAGGTATACAAAAAGCTGCTGCAACTTTGCCAGAATTTGGGCATTTAGAGCCATCCGTATAAATACTTAGATAGTTACTGTAAAATTGATCAATATGTAAGTTGACATGAATTTTACTTAGGTGTGGAAGGTCCGTTTTTAAATCTTTTAAAGAGAGTGATAAATCTATATGAGGTGGGGACATTAACCATGGATGTTCAATTACTGGCCTGAAATCTGCTACCTGTATGTCTTTGAGACCGAATCCCTCCACCAAGAGTTGAGTAAGGGCCCCAATTAGGGGCGTATTTTTTTAGAGACTGCTCTTTGTGAAGTGACCAGTCCCAAAGATGGAGTTCACGGGGTTATTTCCCCTTGATTGTGCTCTGGCCCAGTATTTGACAGTATGGGTCTTGCGCCTGATAGCTAAGGGAAGAACACCGGCTTCTGCTTCCAGTTTGTGTGTAGGGGTGGAGTTCAGGGCCCCAGGGCTATCCTAAGAGCTTTATATTGAATTTTATCTAGTTTTTTGAGTAGGAATGGGGCAGCGACAGCATAAATTTCTGCACCGTTGTCAATTTTGGATCTAATTAGTGATTTGTATAGGAGCAGTAAGCTTTTTTTATCTGCTCCAAAGTCAGTATTTTTGAGTATTTTCATCGTATTAATGTTTTTGGTACACTTTTTAATTAAATATTCTATGTGTTGCTTAAAAGTTCATTTTCTATCTAAAATCATGCCTAAAAATTTTGTTGCAGTTTCAAATTGGATTTGTGCACCACCTAGGTGTATGTATAATTTATGCTGCCGCTGGTTCCCAAACAAAATACCTACAGTTTTTTCTTTTGATATTTTAAATCCCCAATCTTGTGCCCATCCCCAAATCATGTCTAACCCTTTTTGTGCCTTTTTGGCCATTATTTTCAAATTTTTGCCTGTTATCCATGTGCCTGAATCATCTGCAAATTGACTAAGAGACATGTCGGATTTTGAAATGGATATAGGTAGATTATTGATTAATAAATTAAATAAAAGAGGTGAAAGAATCTCGCCCTGAGGGGTACCTCTCGAGACATTTTCTTGATCTGAGAGGGTACCATTCACCCTTACTTGAATTTTGCGGCCTTCAAGGAATGACCTGAGGTATTGGAAACAAGCTCCCATTATACCATATTCTTTTAGTTTAAAAAGTACACCGAAGTGCCAGGTTAAATCAAATGCTGCCTGGAGATCTAAGAAAATGGCTAGCACTGTGCGGCCTCTGTTTTTGGCCGAAACGATGGCATGTTGTAACCGAGCTAATTGGTCTAAAGTGCTCCTTCCCTTTCTAAAGCCAGATTGAGAGGGGTTTAGGTTATTATTAAATTCAATATGATGGTCTAAACGGGCCTTTACCATCGCCTCTAGCAATTTCCCAGAGTGTGATGTAAGGCTTATTGGTCTGTAAGATTTTGGTTCTTCACTGTTTTTGTCAGGTTTTTGATGGGTATAATGCAAGCATCTTTCCAATTTGTTGGATATTTTACCTTCACTCCACACCCTGTTATAAAATTTTCGCCAAATATTTAAAGTTTCATCTGACATGTGTTTATACATTGAGTATGTAATTTTGTCTAATCCAGGGGCGGAGTTGCGTCTGTCATGAATACATTTTTTAAGTTTTAGTGGTGAAAAAGGTTTGTTTAAAGGTGTATCTTTTAGCCCTGGCTCATTTACTTTATAGCTATGCTGTGACTCAAATTGTTTTTGATATGCCAAAGTTTCAGGAGGTAGATTTGAGTCACTTGATATTTCTTTGTAATGTTTTACTAAAAATTGAGCCTTTTCAAAGGGTGTTTTTGCAATTTCATTTTTATATTTTAATAACGGTACAGGGTTAATGAGTTTCTTTTTGCCATATTTAAAGCTTTTTTTCTGCCCTGTACCGCTTCATGACAGTCATTATTCCACCACTGGACTTGAATTTTTGGTTTTCTTTTAGGTACTGAAGCCGGTGTACTTTCCTTTACCATGTGTAGAATTGAATTTGTTAAGTTTTGTAAGTGTTGATTGATATCATCAGAGTAGACTTGTTTTTCATGAATTGTACTACAAAGAATTTTGAATTTTTCCCAATCTGTCTTATTTAAATTTAGGTTATTAGCTTCAGAATTTTGATCTGTAGAGTTTTGACCATTGATCGAAATTAAGATTGGGAAATGATCTGACCCCAGGGTATCATCATGAACTCCCCAAGCTGAAACTGAGGCAATTTTGGATGTGCCAAAGGTTAAATCTATGTTTGTTAATTTCCCAGTTGATTGATCTATTCTTGTTGGGGTGCCGTCATTGAATAGAATCAAATCATGTTTTTCAGCCCATTCCAGAATATCCTTCCCATGACGGTCTATAAATAATGAACCCCATTTAACATGGTGAGCATTAAAATCCCCTGTTATACTACTGTTAATTGCCTCATTTTGAGTTGGAAAGCTCTTTATGATGTGATCTAAAGATTCAAGATCACATCCTCTAGAATAAATATTTGCCAAAAGTAAAGATTGTTTAGATAAATGTATTTTTATTAATTGATACTCTATTTTAGAGTTACCATTTTGATCCCTGGGGTTGTCTACCCTGATGTATTCATAATTCAGTGAATTTTTTATATAAATTGCCAAACCATCACATATGATTTTTTTTTCCAAAAAAGGTTTGTATTCCAAATTGTATCCAGGAATATTTTTTGATATCCTACTGTTAAACTTAGCCTCCTGAACACATAAAATATCTACATGTGGATTTTTATTTAAAAGAAGTTTTATTTCAGAAAGTTTTGGAGCTGTTAATGTTTGGGCATTAAAAGATATTATATTTAAATTTCTACACATGGTTATTCCTTGTTTTGTCTGTTTTATTTTGGACCACTCTATACTGTTGCCTACTAGGAGACTGTGATGGGATTCTACTCAACAGTCTCCTACCCATGTTAGGTTTTCCAGGAGTACTGGTTGCCTTTACCCTGATCCTTACTCTTCTACCAGGTGTTGGTGGCTGAGAATCTTTAGACATCCCTGGTATTGTGTTATTTTTGTTTGTTATTTTCTTGGATTTTGTTTATTTTTTCTGTTGGTGTTGGTTCTATTTTTTTAAATAATTGTTTTTCTAGAGAATTTTGAATGAATATATGTAAATTTTTTCTAATTGGACGTGATTTATCTGTTATAATGTTTTCTATTATTTTTGTTAATTCTGTTGTGTATATTTTTGTTGTTTGATCCTGATTATTTCTTATTTCTAAATTGTAATTTGTGTGTTTGTCTTCATACTTAATGCTATTATTGTGTGTGTTTATACCGGGGCTGCTTTTGGTTGGTGTCTCAGGGATCGCGACCACTCCAGATATAGACATCTCATGATAGGATTTGAAAAAACTGGAGTGGACAGAGACCACCGAATCATCCTCGGTAACATTGTATCTACTACTATCACTGACCACAGAGGAGATCTCTGACACTTGGGTCAGAGAATCTCCACCGTGGTCAGTTTTCACCGGAGAGGACTCTGGGGTCTCCCTAGGCGTAGATGTGCCCTGTAAGGTATGGACCTCTGCTTGCCCTGTTGATGAAACATTGGCCAATAGATCTTCGGCCACCGTCCCGGAACCGGTCCCTCCTACCTCCATGCCAATATTGGCAGGGGGCAGGGCGGACACTGGTTCTGGGGAGGCAGCCTGATTCTTGTCTTTCTTGAGAGTATTCGGGCTTGCAGGCTCCTTCCCTGGCGGATTTACAAACTCTTTCTCTGCCTTTTCCATAATTTCTACAGCCCTGGACCACGGGATGCCCTCCTTCTTCATCAGCATAGTGATGCATTGTGCTTTCATATATTGGGGGCATCCAGGGTACCAGGCTTCACTGCAGTTGGGGCATAGGGGGGGCTTGCTGCAGTGGTCGGGCTTATGGGATTCCGAACACCTGGTACAGGTTTGTTGTAGCTTACATGTAGTAGCTCTGTGGCCGAACCTCTGGCACCTGAAACATCTCATGGGGGCATATATAAAAGGTTCTGTTTTGAAATTAATTTTGGTATCCCTAATTTTTATGTACAAAGGTACAGCCCCCCTAAAAGATAACTTGACTGCCCCAGTTCCCTCACCCCTTTTATTGTGAATTCTATTGATGTGTATGAGCTCCACCCCTTCAGCCGGTTCGAAAATTAAATCGGGGCGGAGCTCGTTGAGATTAATGTCAGTAGGCACCCCATGGATAATCATATCTGTGACTCGGTCCTGCTGGGGTAGCATCGCTACAACCCTACAGTCCCCGAGCCAGAGATTGTGATCATTGATCACCTTCGCCATTGGTTCGACACCTGGGAATTCCAGCATCACTGATCCAGAAGATAGTGGGGTCACCCGCCGGATTAGAGGCATATTTATACTTATTTGTTTACCCGGTTTAACTATATTGA
The DNA here is from genome assembly GCA_008271625.1 of Lutraria rhynchaena. Classification (NCBI taxonomy): domain Eukaryota; kingdom Metazoa; phylum Mollusca; class Bivalvia; order Venerida; family Mactridae; genus Lutraria; species Lutraria rhynchaena. The sequence goes on from VIBL01000201.1 coordinate 554,702, forward strand.
TCTGGGACAGTAGGCTCTCTGGACCCCTAGCTTTAAGGATGCAAATATGTTTACTAGGGATCTTAACACGGTGTTGGTCCCTGGGGTCCAGAGTAGATCCTACTAATCTGCTTATGTCCAGCGGGTGTCTACCTGGATTTAGAATCCTTGGTAGCCATGTTGAATATAATATATTCAAAACTATTTAAAAACAATAAAACAGATTGCTTGGCAGGGAGGATAATGTTTCAGATGAATAATTTTTTTCGTTTTTAGGAAAAAAGAGGACGGTTAGGAAAGAAAAATCATAGAGTGTGGATCATATAATTACTATATGGCTCAGTATAATGGCAGTACCCTAAGTACTTTGATTTTACACAGTAAATATTAGATATGAAAGAGGACTATATAGATACAGATAAATGGATTATTTAAAAGGATGGTGAGTATAACGCGCACTAATCTTTACTCTTTTATTAGTGTAATAGTAGTCGACACACATACAAAGATAAACAAACACAATACCACTATATTTACAAATAGGGAGAATTTTGTCAGCCGAAAGTTTACGTCCGAAAATACCTACATAAATCAAACCAAAGAAAATGGTACTTCCGGCAAGTGAAAATTTCTGAAAACTCAAAAAAATACCAAAAATACTGGGAATTTAGGGGTTGCTAAAGGTTTACCAATCGTTGATAGTGGGCTGTATACATGCGGTTGTTAGGAGGAGTGTGTTGTCTTGTAGAAGACTTTTTTGGCAGTATTTTTTTTTTCTTCGTGATTTTCTGTGTTGTTTATCCCAGACACCGGAACCCGAACCTTGGAAACTGTTGCAATCTCTAGTGTGCTTTATGGAAGCATAGTACGCTCTATAAACATGCAGATTGTGGCCCATGCATTTCACTTACACATCTTGACCATTTTTACCAAGATTTAATGCCTGGGAGAGAGTTGCTAGCTGTTTTCTTAATGCATTTATGTTAAATTTATGTTGAACATGTAGTATAGTACATACAACACAAAAATTAGATACATAATTTATAACACTAAAACAGCACTAATATATGTATAATTAATTATAAACACATTATAATATCCATAAGTAGTACAAGTATGTAAATAATAAGTTAAGATAAACATAGGACCTCTATAAAATTCAGAAAACACAAAATATCACAGACACAGTTTTCACTTAAAACAATTTAAAGTCTAAAATGAAATGTTTGGTCTTATATTTGAAATTGTTCATTGTTGTACATTTCTTAAGATGTGTTGACAAACTACTCCAAAAAATACAGTCATTATATGCAAAAGATTTCTTTCCGAATTGTGTAATGACTGGAATTCTAAAACAAATCAGAACTGAATCTTACACATAATGGTTGTGCAGAACACAACATAAGAATGTGATTAGCCAACCCTCGATGAATGGGGCACCCCTCTTATTTCAAATTTATGGTTATCTGGCAAGATCAAAGATATAAGAGTGGTGGTGGTTCTATGGCTCTACAGTTAATTCATCATGCAGGAGAAACAAACCCTCAGTTATTATATCTGAACATTGTCAAACATAAATGTTGTCACCAAGATGATGAATTTTCAGTTATATCTTTTGTCTTGATTACATGTGTATAGGACAAATATGTAAGTGAAAATTTGTGGGTGAAGTAAATATTTCCTCAAGAATTATTCTTATTATTTTATGTTTCTTTCAGAATGTACAGACAGTGCTGAGAATGACTTTGAAATTTTGGTTACCTCAGAACAAAGTGAGTACATTATAAAATATTTGAAAATAAAATATTTATTTGTCATACTTGTTAATGTTCCTGAATCTGACGTCAGTGCAGTTGATTTCATACAGGCATTGAGAATAGATTTTAACACAACCTTCGCATAATGTTATCACTGTCTTCTATACACTAGATGTTATGATTGATTCAATTCAGGAAATATTAACAAAATGGTGTCAAATTACAATAAGTCAGTTTAATGGGTTCACCAACATATCATTAAAGATATATTTTGTTTATTAATTTTTGAATACATGTAAGAAATACATCAGAATTAACACTTGACGAGGCTAGAATATAAAACATGATACATGTGAAAGAATTGTCAGCATAAATAAGAAAATATGTCAAATACAGTTTTACTCAGTTTGCTCCAAAACTTCATAATCATTGTATGCAGGTTAGAAACATGCAGTCATTTATCTACTTGCAGCAAAACCAGTGTCACCAACAGAAAAATCTAAAGTCATGTGTGAAGCATCCAGTGCTGAGACAGACAGTGAGTCAATTTCAGTAGTAAACTTTCATTGGAAGTTTATCCATTCTGAAACACCATATCTGAGCTAAATTTTCATTTTTTCATGAAGTAGGTATCCATTTAAACAAATTTGATTTTAATGGTTACGATCCATGACCTCAAGCAGACATACTTGTAAGTTCTCAATTATATCATAAGTATTAATGCAACACCTCTAAAATTATTATCAAATGCTGACATTAACAGCAAACTTCACTCAGTCAAGCCAGCCCTCAGCAAATGGTACCCCTCTTACAGGTCCATTCATTGAGAAGAGGTAATATTATCTAGATACAGAATTGGTCATTCTCATTTAACCCATTCTTGGCTTCTCACCAGAGATAATATACCAGAATGTATTCCATGTAGTGCACCATATTCTATCAAACGTGTTCTTATTGATTGCATTGATCTTCAAGCGTTGCATACCAAACATTTTAATGTTGAAAACTTAAACACCCTTTTCAAAACTGTTTCACCTGAAACAATTATCAACTACTTGAAGGAAATCAGACTTTACAATAAACTGTGATAACTTTTTATACACTCCTTTTAACATTGTAGACTATTATACCCTTATTGTTGCAACAGTCCAATTTTTTAAACAATTCATATCTCCTTCATTCTCATTTTTGCATTTACATCTTAAACATACATTATCTTCTAAATGACTTATCATTGTTATCCTTATTATTTGATGAGCGCTACATGACCTTAGATGTCGATGCAGCATAAAACATAAAAATGTTATTACTTTAATTATTACTCAAACTTAAACACAGATTATTGTTTCATAATTTATATATTAAACATGTGATTCAACTGGATGAAGAACCAATTTTCACCATTTCTGTATTTCCTGATGTATTCTGTACCTTCAAACACTGTAAACCCCCCTGAAAACCAGACCTTTATGGACTGGGCCAAAATCCGGTTTTCTGAGAATTCCAATTTTCAGAGAACTTTCGATTATCGATGGCAAAAATGGGACTTGAAAAATTCCAGTTTTCAGAGAGTCCAGTTTTCAGGGGTTACTGTACTACATATTTTTTGATACTTAAGTTTATGTAATTGTGTCCTAGGTCACATAAACTAAGAGATAATCAGGGCCCAATGCAGTAAACTGTCATTCTGAGGATGTACTCAAATTTCAGACAACTGATTAGTTGGTATCGAGTTCGCAATAAAACATGGTGTTTCAGATTACAGAGATCCAAGTTTAAACTAAGAACTAATATTGTTTAACCTCAAACCCTGTTCTACTCAGTGATAAATATTTGCTGTCAGGTATTCCCTCTTGCATCATTTGTGTGTGGATACAGAAATATTAGGACAGAATTGAACATGAATTTTTCAGTAATAGTCTGTCTAGTTTCACTACATGGCAAATTACACCTCATGATAGATTGCAGGATATGTGGGTAAAAAAGTTTGTGGTCCTTTGGGTCAGCTGGCAAAAACAGTAAGTGTTAAGCCCTATAAATATATACACCTGAACTCCTCCGTTTTTTTCCCAGGTCTGTACCCTTCTGACTTTTATTGTTTCCACGGCACCGAGGATGACATTTCCATTTTTTATTAATTTTCAAGTTTTACCCATGCATCCATCCTGAAATTACAATCAACTCACTAGTATGGGCACTTTTTTAAAGGACAGAATTTTTTCTTCATTAAATGGTCTTTTCACTTGAAACTGAGACCACCCCACTATTATGTTATATGGCCACTTTTCTCCAACCAACTTGTATATTTGTTTTTTGTGACCTGATATAAAGACCATGCTTAAGGAATTGTCTTTAACTCTTGATGTCAATCCAGATTTTGCATATGACATTAAATAAGATTTCTTCACACACTTTAGCCCATTGAAATTAATGTACATAAACTATTATGCGTTTTTTTCCAATGTTCATCAAAAAGCAAACGGCACGAAGTAAAAATGTATAGAAATTTGCAATAATTATATTTTAGTACAAAATTAAAATCTTTTACAGGAAGCACCTGCAATTACAACACCTGCTAGGAATGGACTCTACTTTAACAAGGTGTGCACTTTATCACATGTTGCTATACAACAAATAAACCCCAGATAAGGGTCAACTGAGCATAAATGCCAAATTCTTTTCTCCCATTCAGGTACTGTACTGGTTTTGGACAGTATTATATGTGTTTTTGTTGCATCACCTTAACTGATATTTAATCAAGTAGATACATTAATTCCATAATTCAATCAGACATAAATCGACATAATCGAGTTGTTACATAGACATTTCATATTTGACATAATATTTACAGTAAAATGTTGATAATATTAAGTCCATCATCTTTTGGACTGGAATTGTCAGTTTAAATATGTATCAAGTTAAAAGACATTACATAAAGAAAATATTACAACAAGTGGTTGTTGTGATGAGCTGGTCTTAATATTGATGAGGTAGCTAAATGAGATCTTGTTGTAGTTGGGTTTCTGTACTGTATATTCATTAGGAATTTTTCTCAGTATGATTGTCATGTGTTTAGAAAAAAATGGTCGATGCTAAAATTATTTAGAAATATATTTTGTTGTTGTTAATGTAACATTCTTAATCTACATCTCCATGAACTCCTTGTAATAATAGCACTTAAAACGAACTGTTCATAATCTAGCAGCTTGAACGAATCAAAGATGTTTAACAAGTAGATATGTGTATTTAAGAAATTTCAGAAACTATATTTTCTCCATGTTGACTATTCATCAATACAACTCTGTGGCTTATCGAAGATTTGTTAATCAAAAGAGTATCACATTCCCCATATCATAGTTATTAACATGGCAACTGCAGACTTTTACAATCATTTTTGAATTATTGTGCAGGGATTCAAAATATAAAAGAATGTCTGCCAGTTTCACTGACATCAAAGTATTACTTCATATTAATGATTTGACAAAAATCGAAAATCGTTTCTTACTGTCACCCTTGTATTGTTGTGTTTGATATTTTTCTATATGGGTAAAATGTTTTACTGTATTAATAAATGATTGTGTTAAGAGAATTTAAAATCGCCTGCAAATCGTGATAATGTCTATGTGAAAACATTCGGTGATGAAATTTCATTGAACCGTAGCAGAAAATAGTAACAGACGACAGTTAAATCAGACAAAATGTACGTACAAGAGAGTTATTAAGTAACAAACTAGTGAGCTTGTTTGAAGGATATTTATCATATTACAAACCCAGCCAATTTACAAAGATCTTGTTTATCGTGTATAATGTAACACGTGTCCTGTCACATGACTTCTATTATTATTCATTCTATATTCATGTACTTCTATCCATAGAGTTTGACTGTATGCTTCAGTCCTAGTTAATGTTTCTTGCAAAATTTTACAATACAGTTTCCCATGAATTATATGGTTCTACATACTGGTACTGTGCAAAACAATTAAAAAAATAACTTCAAATACCTGAACTCCTGTTTTGTTTTTTTTCTTCACCATATGGTATTTGTAAATAGACCAGTCTGTATCGCTTTGAGCTGTAAAGCTTATCATCAGAACAAAATTGCAGTAAAACGTCGATAATGAGACGACATTTGGGACCAGAAATTGGTCTTGTTTATAAGGTGGTCTCAGTAGCAAGTTGGATAATAGGGGAGTTATTGAAACTGATCAGAAAATAAGTGGTGGTTATGACAAGGTGGTGGTGTTATTCAGGTGGTGACTGTTTGAGGTTTTACTGTACATTTTATAATCTGCAAGCTTAATAAATATATGTTATTAATGAGTATAAAGTAGTACAACATTACTAGTGGGCATTTAACAATCTATAGATATATTTAATCTTGATAACACTATTTATTGCTAGTGGAGTGTTTATCAAACCTGGATAAAACTCAGTAAACATTAACTTCGAATAAGGCCATTACTGGTTCCATGAAAGCTTGAATGAATTGATTCCATAAGCAAAGAAATGCAGTGGATCATTGATAAAATTTACCTTGTATAATAATGCATATAAGCTCTGAATGAGTCAACTGAATAACGACCATAATTCTTTTCAACATTTAGTCACAGTTTACAGACTTACCTTGTTTAATTTTGTATGAAATTATCACCTCTAAATATTTTTTATGGGTTGGTATTCCGGTCATAGCAGGTCATATCCTTCTATGAAAGTTTGACAGAAATGTCTATTTTCCTCCATATGTGGAGAAGTTGCCAGCTCCTTGTAGAAGAGTAAGTTAGTACTGGTTAGTATACAGTCCTGGAAAACTGGTTAGGTGAACTGGTTGCCATATATAACTGACAAAAATGTTGAAAAATGGTGTAGAACTGCAGTGACAATAATAAGTTGCATAAAACAAACAAAACATTATGATAAACAAATGAATTTATAAAGAAAATTGAATGTTTAAAATATGCTGGATTGACTGGGTTGAATCAATGAAAAACTTTTACATTTATCTGTTTATGTTAAAAAAAAATTAGGACATGTCTTAAGGCAATAAGTTGAAAGTTAAATGCCCTCATATTTAACCGAAATTTGTATATTCTTTAAAAATTATTACAAAAGTAGTGAAATGTGTTAAAGCATATATATCATAATAAATATACATTACAGTGGTAATATTCATGACTCATTCTTAATATAATCTTTAGCATACAAGCATGCAGTTAAACATCATTCAATGTCGTCTGGTGGTGAATATACGTATTACTGTCTTATATTCATGGCTTATATTCTCACACAAATTCACATGTGTTGTCAATGATTGTATAAAGAGTTCTATGATTATCTACGTCTTGTATGGAGACTGGTAGTGAAGTGTTCTTACTAAACATGAGTTTTGATTTGAATAGATTTTGTATTGCCAAGGCAAATAAGCTTAGAATCCAAACCTCACATATCCAACATTATGTATATTATACATACGAATCATACAACATTATGTACATCATACATACAAATCATACAACATTATGTACATCATACATACAAAATATACAACATTTTGTACATTATACATGCGAATTATACAACATTATGTACATCATACATACAAATTGTACAATGTTATCTACTGAATTAATGTACTCTCTCAGTTAAAATGATAAAATCAACAAAAACGTGTAAAAACTTTAACTGTTATAGCATAAAGAATAACCAAGACAGAATTTTCTACTTCATGAAATACATGTATATATACATAAGTTGTCTTAAACATTTCACTTATATAATATTGTACAAAACTGAGACCATTATACACAAGGTCATTTAGGTCATTTATTGATGCTGTAAACTTTAATAAACATTACATATAGCTCAATTCAAACCATTCTTACTGGTTTATGATTTAGGAAAAAATTCACCTTAATAGCCCCCTTTGGAAAATGTAATGCTAGGGGGGGGCTTAAATAGGAATTTCATGGTATTTATACTTAAGGCACTCAATATATACAAATAATGTGTAGTTTTGAGGCTTTCTGTTTTAGGATTTTGTTGCTGTATCCAAATAAGCAATTTCTGTTGTATATGTAAATCATACATAAATAACTACTCCTGTTTTTGAATGTACATATATTTATTTTATTTTTCAGATGGAAGCTGTGATGATAGGTTCCATAGACATTATGTTGAGGAATGTGGCTTGTAATCTCTGTGATTGGCAGTCTCTCTGATCAGAGTACAGTCCTTCAATCCGAGGTACTAAAATGTATTTATGTAATACTATTATGGATAATTCCATTAGGATGTAGTAAGTAAGACAGTATGTTAACTACTTTGACTGTGCATAGTTATCATAGAAAAACTATTTTTGTTTAGTGTAGAGATCATGGTTTTAGTGTTGAGATCCTTGTTTTAGTGTTAGATCCTTATTCTAGTGTTGTGAACCTTGTTTTAGTGTTAGATCCTTATTTTAGTGTTGTGATCCTTGTTTAAGTGTTAGATCCTTGTTTTAGAAAGGAGATCCTTGTTTTAGTGTTAGATCCGTATTTTAGTGTTGAGAACCTTGTTTTAGTGTATGGATCATAGATTTAGTGCAGAGATTCTTGTTTTAGTGTATGGATCATAGATTTAGTGCAGAGATTCTTGTTTTAGTGTATGGATCATAGATTTAGTGTAGAGATTCTTGTTTTAATTTAGAGATCCTTGTTTTAGTGTATGGATCATAGATTTTGTGTAGAGATTCTTGTTTTAGTGTTGCGATTCTTGTTTTAGTGTATGGATCATAGATTTAGTGTAGAGAACCTTGTTTTAGTGTATGGATCATAGATTTAGTGTAGAGATTCTTGTTTTAGTGTATACTCAAATACTCGTCATTCTTTCGATCAAGTACTTGGTTACTCAGAAGATTACTGGGGCTCTTAAAAATTACCACAATCTACTTTCATTTTCGTTTTGTTTGTTCAATTTCAATTGTCAAAATTATTAAGAACACTGACTTTATTTTTGTCTAAGAATATAATCTTGTACACTTTCTCACATGAAAGTCTGTTACAAAGTTTATTTACAAGAAACCCTGTAATGGAAAAAAATCCGCCAGACTGTACGGATGTAGCTTGCACAGCTAGCATCTGTTTTGGGATAACAGCAATTTTAGGAAAGTTCTTTCCATTTTTTCCACCAATCAAGAGGCTTTGAATCACACTTGCTTACAAGATAATGATCCAGTTCATCATCATTTTCAACTTTCTCCGGTGAATAGCACGGTAAAAAGTCTAATGCATTTTCTGTTTTTTGGCGCTTACTTGGTGCACAGTCGGTTTCACTTTGAACGTGGGAAGGCAATTTCGATGGACTTCGACCAAATGTGATTCTAAAGCTTCTTCAGCAATTTTCCTCTTTAAAAAATGGAAAACATTTGAAGCATGGGTCAAGTATCGTTGCAATAACAGCTGTAGAATCGAAAATCTTCATATATGTTCGTTGATAATGCCAGTTCAACTCTTCAGCAATAGTTTCCTTAACTTTGCGCACTAAATGACTCGCTGTTTTCAATTTTCAATCCAGTATTTGTAAGTCCACAACCGATTTGATAAATCTGCGAGCAAGACACATTTGTCTCAGTAGACATGTACGCGGTGACTTTTGTAAAGTCCTTAAGCACGTCCTTAAGATCCACAATAACTTCCCATTTGTGATCCTTAAGTAAGAATTGACTATCATTTTTCTTCATAAACTTATCGTCTGAGAGAATGTCAGTAACCACGTGTCTTTGTTCACACAATCTTTCTAGCATAAGATGTATTGAGTTCCATTGCGTAGGCACATCTTGATTAAGTTCATGTTCACTTACACCTATTATTTTTTTCTGTTCCTCAATTCCACAGTTAATGTGGTTGAGTGCTTAAAGTGTCCGACAAGTTTCCTACATTTAGACACTATCTTACTTATGCAGCTGAATGATATAAGCGACACAAATATTGTTTATTACAAACATGTGTCAAACTGATGATTACCTCGTTAAAATTATCAAGTTACTGTATGAATTTCACACCTGAGCCAGGATGTTTGGATTACAATTATATGTTTCAAATGTTGACATAGAGAAATATCTGAGGCATAGAAATATCCCAGGAAGAAAGAAATCATTTTTTAAATTTTACCGAGTAATCTATGATTAATTTTGTTAACCGATACTCAGAAGTTTGATCGAGTACTCGGTTAACCGATTACTCATTGCCATCCCTTGTAAATTGTTAAAATAATGAAATCAAGTTATATCAATGAATGATTGTCTTTTTTGTTTCACAGATTGTCCACACGCTAACAGATATTGTCTGGTATTTGGACCCTCCCCTTGAGAAATTGAGGAATCGCAGTCTTCAAATTCCAGTGGAATGGAAATTTAGTGGTTACAGGGACAACAGACTGCAACACAAAAAGGCACCACAGGTTCTTGTATAGCTTTATAATAATGACATGTGGACCATTACAAACCTACCAAAAAAATGCCCATCTATTTCAGAATTTCATTTGCTATTGTAGTGCATTAGTATATAAAAATCCCTGAATGTAGCAGCAATTGTTTCCTTTGAAAGTGACATTTTAAACACATCCATGTATTACAAATATCTTGTAATAAAATTAAAAAAAACATGTTTAAAAGGTTACATGTAAGTCTATGAGCATTATTAAACATGTTCTGTGTATACAGTGCTGCTAATAGTTGCTTTTTTGTGATTTGGGAAAATACTTCAGTGCTTCTTTGGTGATTCGAGGGTTGTTATGTATCTATGCCAGTAAATTTCTGTTCTTGCCTTTTTAATAATCCTATAAATAATATACACCAAATTTATCTAGCTGTTTGGTTTAGTGTAGCTTTTCTTGAAACTCTCTGTACACCTTAAACTTGAAAAGTTAAGTTTAGTGTAGCTTTTCTTGAAACTCCCTGTACGCATTAAACTTGAAAAGTTAAGTTAAAGCCAGCGATGTGTATGGACAAATACAAAAAATGAAAATGTACTTACGTAATATTTAATTTGTGATCTTTCTGAAAATTTACTGTTTTGCAAGTCAACATGTTAAACAGACTGTGATTTTACTGAGATGTTACATTATTGCACATTTGCTGCCCTTGACTACCTTGGCTGAAGTTTGCATTAACATGTTTTTATTGCAAAACTTTTGTAGAGGATGAGTACCATTTTATTCTCATTTGTCCATGCTATCAAAGTTTGCGCCGTCAGTATTTACACGAAAAATATAAAAATCCTAATATTAACAAGTTTAATACTTTGATGTCATGTCATAGAACTAATATTATTAGAAATTTAGCTGTATGCTCATATTATGCTTTTAATTTGAGAAGACAATTACTGGAAACGTAACAATTCATTGAATTGACCTTTCTGATGATGCTGCTTAGCCACGCCCATTATAGCAACAAGTACTCGTTGTAACCATGTGAGACAAACATAGTAAAAAAAATAGCAGCTATTAAGCAATATAGATGTGTCGTTTTGGATACTATTCCGTGTGATTTTTTCGCTGCAGTTTCATCCTGACAAAACATCAAAACAGCAAGGATTTAGATTTTTTTGTGAAGGATATTTTGCTAGTGTACAAGTTTATAATATGGACCAAAACATTGTCAGTGTGCGAGCGAAGTGCTATCGAAGCCAGAAGAAAAGTGAAAAGCCTCATAATGTGAGTTTCGACATTCGTGGCAAGGACATAATTCATTCATACTGCTCCTGTCAAGCTGGGTACGTAAAGTTATCCTTTCATTAATAAAATATCATATTGAGATAGATTCGCATGTTCAATTTTTTTTCATTTTTTTAACATGGCGCATTTTCAAAACGGTGCATTTTCATTGGTCTACACTGAACTCCTAAACTTAGTTATGATCTTAACACTAATACACATTGTGACAATGTCATGAAGGGTCCGTACCTGAGATGCAACATCTGTCTTAGTATACTTATTTATAAATACAAAGGCCAACGCAGACATAGATATTTGGTGTTGCTTGGTAACTTGAAACTAGTTGCAGTAAACTTATAATTTATCCCAATTACTTGTTTTGCTTTTACCTTTAGTTAAAATTTGTGTTTGATTAAATTGAATAAAAAATAATATCAACACCATTTCTGAAATTAGTTTACTTGTGGTTTTTTGATCGTATATTTTGGTTTGCTGGGCATTTTCACCCTATCACCGAATATCGGCCCCGTTCCCAATCGAGAATAGCCTTCATTCTTCCCAATTTAAAAAGATAATTCCAAACAGCTACAAAAAATTGGTAAATAAATCTAGTAAACATCCAAAATAGCCCTATATTACCCTTAATATTTACCAGAAAACAAAAATGTTCACATTACTAGAAAGATATTTAAAAATGCTACATATTTTACTTAAAAGAATTAGGAAACCGTTATTTAGAGCCATAATTAAGTAATGAATTGAACAGGCGTCAAATAGAAAAGAAAAAGAAAATCTGAAAATATTTAACTTTTATTCTTTCAATATTTTGTTTACTATTTGTCCTGCAATTATAAAATTGACACCATTAGGTTAATAATTTATGCATAACTTGTGCATTCATTCAAATTTGATCAGATTAACAATTAGCATAAAAACAAGTAATGTAATAGGTGTCAAAACAGTACATTTCCCAATAATCTGTATGCAGGTAGTGTACCAGTTTAGAATAGGGCTCTGAGATAAAGGGTTAATATTGTTACGTACAAGTAATGCATTTTGATGTGTGTAGATAGCTATTTAGCAAACCAACTCTAGCTAAATGCTTCCTTAGCTCTTACTGACACTTGAAGGATGGACAGGCAAACAGACAGACATAGATTGTCACAATATGACTCAGTAGTTTCTTGTGTAAGCTAAGAACTAAGACTAATTAATGATAAGCCAGACTGCTATATGTTCAATGACATTTATTTGCAGAAGATTGCACAAACAATAAAATATAGATCTATCAATGTAATAAAATCCTACAACAATTCATGGAACAAAGGCAACCAAAATAGATGAAGTTGTGAGTGGTCCAATTAAACTAAAAAAAATACTGTAAGGCATAAACAAAAAAAGGTTTGTTTCCGGTAACATGCCCAAAAAATATGGGTTGGTAGGTAGGGATTCTTTTCTTTTATGTTTTTTTTTACATATATTGGCAACACTGTTGTGAAAATTACAATATAGCACTAAGATTTGGATGCCGTAAAAACTTTTGAGTTGGCTGGTAAAAGGTTGGTCAGGTAACCGGAAGCAAACCTTTTTAAGTCAAGTATGAAGTTTCTATGTTCCAAAAGATTATTATTCAAGTAACTACATTAAATTAATAAACAATATCTCTGATAATTAATATTATAATATAAAACTGTTACTTAATACCAAACATATAAGAATAAGAATATTTTGTTGACCAAAAATTATTTAAATTTAATCTAACCTGTTGTTGATGCACAGCTGTGTGATTTCTTAATGCAATGAATTTCCTTTTATTTAATAAATAGATGATTATCTTAAGTACCTTTAAGGAATAAAATGTGTACTTACAGACATCAAAAATAATAACATATATCTAAATACTGGCAAGATAAATATAAAGTTAAACTGTTGATGTGTTCCAAAAAAACAATTTTAAATATTGTTAAATTGTCAAAACAATCCCTTAAAGTTGTCTCAATATACTACAATATTTACAATCAGTACATTCCAAGGAATGATGACATCATAAATTGATTCAGAATCAGAAACAATATTTATTTATTGTAGGTATATATACAAGAGTAAACATAAGCTATGTATAGCTTTTGGCCGACATTAACTTAACAAATAATAAACATTACATAAAAGCAATCAATATAGTAACATACAAGATGTAATAATAGACAAATAATGACAATTATTTAATTCTGAACGACAAATTCAAAATTGTTATTGTATATTAATGATGAAAGACAATGGTAATAAATATAACTTTAAACTGTACTATCAATCTAAAAAGTAAAGACATGTTACAGTACATGGGATGGATGGATAAAATTTGAACACATATTATAAGGTACATTACTAGCTACATGCATAGTTAAGATCTAAAAAGCTTACTACACTCAATAGCGCATTAAAAGGCAGACAGCACATAAAATTTAAACACAGATAAGGCATACAAGTTTTACGTACATATATACACATACACAAGCTACATTCTCAATTGACAAGGCAGGTTACTCAATACAAGATAAACTGGAAAATATATCCTACTAAACTGGCAACACAAACACAAAGCAGGGTTTAACGACAGAAAGAACATGAGCAACCCTCTCCGTTCCAAGCATTAATTAGACTCCTAAAATGGTTGTAGATGACTTCACTTCTATAATGTTCAGGGAGTTCCAGAGTTTAGGTGCATAGGAACAGAAAGAGTTGCTACCATAACTGGTAGTTCTTACCTGTGGAATATTGGCAACATTTTTGGGCCTACAATTAAAAGGATGGGTTTTAATATTAACTAGGTCATGTAGGTATGTAGGTGCCTGTTTATGTACAATTTTGTGGGTTTCTAATGCAATTGTCCTCATTCTTCTGAGCTTAAGAGATGGTAATTTTGACTTAACAAGTAATGTATCATAGTCTGACTTGCAGTCATCATAAACAAAACATCAAGCTCCCTCTTGGATTTTCTCAATTTTGTTGACATATGTTTCACCACAAAAGTGCCAGGTAAGGGGGACAATAATTAAAATTTGATAAAATAAAAGAGTAGTAAATGTTTGATTTGCCAAGTTTGCTGAAGTGTTTGCCTGTATGTTTTAGGACATTCAGTTGCCTAGGAGCCTTTTTGCATATGTTGGAAATGAATATCAAATTTGAGTTTAAAATCGAATGTAACAGCTAAAAGTTTAACATCATCATCACATGAAATATTGTTATCATTAAATTAAAATTGGTCATTAGATTTCTTGCCTAATGCAATGGCGTGGAATTTGTCTGGATTAGCTTTCATATGATTATCAGAGAACCATTGTATGAGTGACTGGCTATCAGACTCTAAATTTTGAACAACATTTTCTACATTTGAGTCAGAATAACTAAAGGTATTATCATCTGCATAGTTGTATAGGTTACATTTGTCAACAAAGTTTGAAAATATCATTAATAAAAATATTAAGAAGGACGAGGCCTAAAATAGAACCTTGGTGGACTCCTTTGTATATGGCTTTCAGAGTACTGACATGTGAACCATGTTTGACATATTTTTCCTATTGCTGAGATAATCCTTAATTAGACCTAGGGCTTGTTCAGAGACACCATAGCAACCAAGTTTCACGATCATTAGGTCATTTGGGAGGCAATTGAAAGCTTTCGATAAATCCATTAGAATAGCGGCAACAAATTTGTTTTCATCAAGGGATTTTTTCCAGTCTTCAGTTAATTCAAAAGTGTACTCTAACAGCCATATCCTGACCTAAACGCAGATAAAAATGGATTAAAATGGTTGTTAAAAAAAATTCTGTTAACTGAGTGTTTGATGACCTCTCAAATATTTTGGACATTATAGGAAGTAGACTGACAGGCCTATAGTTGCATTTGTCAAAAGTACTGATTTTCTTGCGAACTGGTGCTACCTGAGCTATTTTCAAGCTATTAAGGAATACAGATGATTCAAAGCGTAGGTTGACCATATTTGTTATTGGTTGTATGACTGAGGGTTTTGAGTACTTTAGTAATTTTGCTGAAATCCCATCATGTCCTGTTGCCTTTTTAGAGGATAATTTGTCAATTTGCTTACTAATAAAAGAATCACTAACAGGGTTAAAACTGAATCCATCATCAGAACTTTTGTTCTTGCAGATTGAGTTTAAACTTGGGTGATTTTCATCAATAGGAATTGAATCTTGACCAATATCTTTTGCCACATTTACAAAGAAGTCATTAAAACTATCACAGACCTGATCTTGATCATTGATAAGAGTTTCATTTTCACATAAGATTGTATCTTTTTTTAAAACAGTACCTTTATAAGTTAGAAATGGTTTAACTGTCGGCTAGAAAGATTTGTTTTTACAACCACCTACACATCTTTCAAGGAAATATAGATTTTCTCTTAAATTTGGTCACCAGATATCTTTGCTTACGATAATTTTCCCAATGTTTTGAAGTTTTATATTTATTATAAGTATTTTGTAACATTCGTTTTTTATACATTGCTTGTTTCAAGGTTTCATTCATGTAAGGAACAGGTTGATCAATAGACTTTTTTACTTTTCAAGGGAGCATGCTTATCTGTAACAGTATTAAAAATCTTGCTAAAATTATTGCACATAGTGTTTACATCATTATGTTCAAGGTTAGACAATTTTGACTGTAAATCTAGGTTAAAATCATCAGCATCAAAATTTTTAAAAGATCTATAAGTGCACCATCTTGTTTTGTTACTTGGAACATCTACCTTTAACTGAAAAGCAATCATGTTGTGTACATCACCCATACCGCAGTTAAAATTGCATACTTTTCCAAACAATGACTTACTATTTGTTATAATAACACCTAAAAGTGTGGGTTTTCCATGTTTTGTAAAACAAGTTGGCTTCTTTACCAGATTAGACAGATAAAAAACATCAATAATATCATTCAAAGGTGAGCATTTGGCACTTATCCAGCAAATAATAATTTAAATCTCCTAACAGAATATAGTTGTCATATTTTGAACTACATTTGTCCAAAGTGGTCATACAGTTTGACTGGAATGTATCGTTTGACATGCATGGAGGTTTGTAAGCCTCCAATAAAAGCCATTTTTTCTTATTTAGAATTTTCTACTTTATCATTTCTATCAGCTCACCAAAAATGATAGCTGTTCACCAGCATTTGTGCATCTGGAAAAGAATTATCAAGTTTTGTTTCTGAGATGAACAATATGTGTTAATTAAAAATTCTTTCAAATGGTCAAATTTGTTTCTCAACCTATTAATGTTTATATGAGCACAGATAATTTGTTTGGATAAGTGTTCCTCGATTGTTTAAGTTCATCAAAAATAGATGGAATGTCACTGTCATCCAGCGATGAGCGTGAAGAATTGTTCAGCAGGTCTTCGGGGTCAAACAAGGAGTTGCTAATATGAAAGTTTACACAGTTTTTGCACAGCCACAGGTTTTATGAGTTTAGAAGTTCAATATAATAGTTGGGGAAATTCCAGCACATTTCATGTGGCACCAATTGTAGTAAGCCTCTCAGAGAACTGCATGGTGATTGGATGCTATGGCCCGGTGGAAAAAGCCACAAGGGTTCTTGACGGGTCCCGGGTTAAGGGCAACATCTCCGGACAGCCATATCATCATAAATTCAATACTGAGACGTAGATCAATGGGAGTAGAAAATCTCCTCCTGGTATACTGAGTATGATAGTATACTTGTTAAAGAAGTGTTATATGTGATTCATTAAGGAATTGAGGTTCATCTTGTACCTTTGCAGTAAAGTTCTTGTCTCTGACAGAGCCAAAACAGCAGTTTTTGTAGAGCATTCCGATATTTCCATGCGAGGTGACTGCGTCGGTAGGTAGTACTGCATGATGGGTGGACATTTTCCATAATTGGGTTAAATTTACATCAGTAGCTGGCACCAAGATGAGCAAAAGAATGTTGAAATATACATTGTTTACAAAATTCTCAGTCCACTGGACTTTAGGAGCTTAAGCAATTAGTTTATATAAGCATTCAGTCATGCGTGATGGATTAACATGTATATAGCGTTCATTCACTGCACTTATGTGGTCACAACACTATGTTATCATGTATAGGTCAATATGTGTGTATGATTGTCCAAAACATAATCTAGTAATTTGGCATTAATAAACAGATCCAAACAAAGAAAGATAATATAAACACAAATAACTGAGCTATTTCCAAATACATCCAAAATCCAAGTTTATACACTTAAAGTTCACATTTCCACAATTCCAAAGATGTAAAAAGTTATTAAAACAGATTACTATTATTAATCTAAAATCCAAACTTTTTAGGAACACAAATAAACATGAATAATTGATTGACTAAAACTTGTAAGTAACATATTTGACAATCTGTGTTTTCATTTGGAACCAAAAACTTGTAAATATTTAGAAATGCTTGCTTTGAAAAGCCAGAATATTATTTTATGAGTTTATTGTGTTCAATTATTTATTCAATATCAAATGAATGTGATCTTTTTAGACTATGGATTGCCGTTTTAATTCAATAGCATTTAAAGCTGCTTTTGCAAGTTCCTGTACAGCCCGTTGGTTTTCTTGTCGAAGGGCTCTGTTGTCTGCAGCAAGGCACATGACATCCATAGGATCTACCCCTAAAAATAGATACAAAATTATCAGTATTTATTTCTTTATGTATTTTTTACGTTACAGGCAAAGTTTTACATTGAAGATATTCATCAGCCTGTGACAACATTGTGTGGACCTCTCCAGCTCCCCAAACATCCTGTAGTACCAAACACTCCTCTGCCTCAAACCATGACATACGAAGAATGTCATCAATTGGATGAAGCCACACAGGAACAAGCTGATTGTGCATTATGGGCAGAAGAAAGAAAAAATCGATTAACTACTTCACAATTTGGTTTAATAGCAAAACGGTAAAAGGTCACTGAGAAATTTGTTGAAGTGATCACAGAACCAAAGCCGTTTATCTCAAAGACCACAGCATATGGAAGAAATAATGAAAAAAATGCTGTGGCTAGATACTGTAAGAAAACTGGCAATCATGTACATAAATGTGGCTTGATAATAAACCCTAAATTTCAATTTCTGGGGCTTCCCCTGACGCGAAAGTCTGTATTGATGAACAAAAAAGTGGCCTTATTGAAATCAAGTGTCCATATGATTCACAACAAAAAACATTAAAGATGCATATACCTTGGAGACATTTTGCTTAAAAGACGAAGATGGAAAGATGCAGTTAAAGAAGCATCACAATTACTATTACATGTATCAGGTACAGGGCAAGCTCTTAGTTAGTGGGGCAGATTTTTGTGACTTTGTTGTCTACACAAAAAAAGACTTTGAGAGAATAGCAGTGGATAAAGATTTCTGCAAACAATTGTTGTGGACTCTGTCCAGTTTTTAGGAAAAATATTGTAAACATAAGTAATAAGAGTTTGTGCTTACACATACTACAAGTTTGAGAAGAACTCCCCACTGTGTATACAAGGATTGTTGATGTTGGGATGTTGACTTCCCTTGTCTGATTCATAGTCTGTTTCCGAATTTGTGTAACTAGCTGTTCGATTTTGATTTCCTTCAAACTGCATAAAAATAAATAATAATGTAAATGCATGTAACTTAAAATAGAAAACACACACGATACAGGATTTGCAGCTAAGTAGGTCTAGTTGATTGAAGTTAGCACCTGCACTTAGTGTTATGACAAACAAATAAACAGACTAATTTTGTGTAAACTTGGATTAACCATGTATTAAAATAACAAATTAAAGCGAATTTTCTGACGTTTATAAAACAAAAGATAACTATGGTCTTTCATCGAATATAATTTCACACAAATAAGAAGTAAATGGTGCACATGTATATCATACTTAATATGTTGTTATACTTTATATTTATTCATTTGTTTCACCAATGACAGTGTTAATTAAAATTAATACTGAATATAGCCTTGTGGTTGCTGTTGTTTGATAAGTAGGGCACCTTCTTTTTGATGAAGATGGTCTGTGTACCTTTGGAGTTGGATTAGGTGTGTAGGGATCTGCTGACACCAGATCTGGGTGTTTCTTAGTCAGCCAACTACCATTGACAAAATGCTGAAAATACATAACCGTGACATTAATTAACGCCATGTTTATGACTATTACTTGCCTAGTAGTAGTGTGTTACCTAAATGTACACAAAAGACTACAGTACTTTCCATCTGTATAAATAGCCTGTTTTTGTCTTGGAACATTATAGCAACTAAAATGAATCACAACAAATTTTCAAAAAATCATGTTTATGATTATATCATGGTGTATGTCAAGTTCCGGTAGTCGCTATAAATAGTACAAGTTGAAATATGTAACACCGAAATGATTCGTAGTGATTTTGTTTACACACCGTGTATATGGTACAGAATAATACAAAAAGTATTAATCGCCGTCTCATTGGTGCAAAAAGGCTGGGTACGAATCATACATTTTCCTATCACTTTAGCGAAATGAAAAACTGACACAATTTGTTTGGCTGATTTGTACCTGTCAATCAAAATCAGCAGAAAGGTCAATTATGTTAGCTTGGAATATGCTTAATTCAGTTGATATTAGTTCATGTTGTATATTTATCACAGAATTAGTTTTGTGGTAGTTGTCGTAAATACTTCCATTTTATACATTTTGATTAGTTTTGCATGGTTTTGTTTCAAGCAGAAGGTCCTAAAAATTCCACAAAATAGGAAATGGCCCTTTCTGTACCCATGAGTTTGTTTATTAGTCAATGATCATACTGGAATGTAGTTGACTTTACTTCATAAATATAATGCCCTTAGTTGGACCATGTCAGTTTAATTAATGTATGTAACATAATTTAAGAGAATTCTGAAATTAATGTCCAGTTTATACACCAAATTGAATGTAAGTAACTGTCAAATTTATCAATGTAAATTCTTTTCCATGAAAAAATGAAGTCCATTTGTATTATACTGATATGAAATGCTTTGAGAATAGATGTAAAATCCAAAACATTTACAAAAAGATATTTATTTATATGTTGTCTGTTGGTATGAATTTTTAATGAATAAATTGGTGTCCATGATTACCAACCAGTTGAATGTACATTTTGGGAGAGAGGGTATTCTTCTGATTATAGTCACCTTTCTGTAGAATAACAGTTAGATAATACTTGTAGAATGTAATACTTGTAGAATGTAATATTTGTAGAATGTAATACTTGTAGAATGTAATATTTGTAGAATGTAATACTTGTAGTGTGTAATACTTGTAGAATGTAATATTTGTAGAATGTAATACTTGTAGTGTGTAATACTTGTAGAATGTAATACTTGTAGAATGTAATATTTGTAGAATGTAATACTTGTAGAATGTAATACTTGTAGTGTGTAATACTTGTAGAATGTAATACTTGTAGTGTGTAATACTTGTAGAATGTAATACTTGTAGAATGTAATACTTGTAGAATGTAATATTTGTAGAATGTAATACTTGTAGAATGTAATACTTGTAGTGTGTAATACTTGTAGAATGTAATACTTGTAGATTGTAATACTTGTAGAATGTAATATTTGTAGAATGTAATACTTGTAGAATGTAATACTTGTAGTGTGTAATACTTGTAGAATGTAATATTTGTAGATTGTAATATTTGTAGAATGTAATACATGTAGATTGTAATACATGTAGAATGTAATACTTGTAGAATGTAATACATGTAGATTGTAGAATGTAATATTGTATTCATATTTGATTCTTTTCTTGTTGTAACTTAATAATATTTCATCATTATTTTTGTAGGAAGCAGTCAAGGCAGTACCATGAATGCTTGTAAACAAATGGATGCCTAGAACTACCCTGGTAACATGACGTAAGTGTACAATTTTTATCTCCTTTGAAATATGTTTTCTTCGTGCAAAATTTTCATATTTTTATTTAAATTACTTTTTATCTAAAGGCCTTGTTCTCTGACTTTTGATTTCATCTTTTAATGTCAGAAAAAATATGTTGAAATATCCACAGGTGAAATGTTGAGGCTGCCATTGAACCTTATGAAAAGTTATTTTGACCATAAACATACAGTTTACCAAGCTGTATAAACTTCCCTGTCAGAGTTTTACAAACAGGGTCTGAGATAAGAAAACTTGAGATCAATCTCAAATCTCATATTTTGTCTTGTTGTGTTTCTTAGTTAATTATGATTTTACAAGGATAATATTAATCATTCTATCATTCAACCAAAATATTTTTGGAATTAATTTGAGATTTTAAATCAGAGACTGTTTTCAAGTTTCCTGTTTCGCCATAGAATATGATGCAACAAGTTGTTTATAAATACTTGCAAATAATCACTGAGCACAGTTTATATTATTAAACATGCAACACTAGATAAAACAGATCATCAGGGCTTGACAAATTTCTTTCAGGCCACTTGTCCTGTAGTACAACCAGCCAAGAATTTTAACTAGTTCTGCATCAATTTCAACTCATCCTTTGTTTATTTCTACTTGTTATAATGAGTGGACGAGTGGATTTATTGAGCCCTAAGCATGTAGGAACTTTGGCGTAATATCTGTTTATAAATAACATGTTCTTTGTAACATAATTGATGTTTTACACAACTTACAATACATGCATGTTCCTTTGATTCTATCAGCTGTCTGAACCCAAATAACCAGAGATCTGAGTGACCGAGAGTGAATGATATGCTTGACATGTTATGTTTTCAGCTTAATTAATTATGGAACTCTGTAAACTATGATTTTTCTTATATTTCATATTTAACTGATAGGTGAATGTTGTTTCATTCCGTATAGTTGTACTTATTATGATTTTGATGTCATTAAGTTGTGTCACTTTTTAGAATTAAACATCTTGTTTTTCATCTCGTACACTAACAATAACATAAAAGCATATAACATGTAAACATATAAACAATATAACATATAACAAATAAACAATAACATATAAACCATATAACATGTAAACATAAAGCATATAACATATAAACAAAAACATATAAACATATAACATATAAACAAAAACATACAAACATATAACATATAAACATATAACCACATTTTCACCCATGACATTCACTCTTCCTCATACAACCAGGGCTTACACAGTTTTCATAACCAATCTCCCCAACCTACTTCCAAACTCTCCCTAACATTCTCCCTTTCTCCCTCACTCAAACAATGGTCATGGAACCATCTTCCACACAACTCCTCATCACATACAAACCAATTGATTCCCATTCTCTCATCATCCACAGTACCATGATCTCCACACACACCACACACACATACGAACTTGCAACTAGTAATACAGACAAGTCAGACATGTTGCTGGCTGCTTTCTTCTGTAATCTTAGCCTTTTCTTTTCTTCTCTTTCTAGCTTCTTTGCTTCCTTTCTAAGCTTAGATTCTTGTGCCTTCTTCTGTCTTCTCGTCTGTCTCTCCTCCGCCTCTTTTAATCTCATTTACTTCTTTCTTTCCTTTTCTGGTTTTCTTTTTCTGCTTCTGCTGATTTCCTTATATTAAAAGGTAATTACTCTAAAAGGCAACATCATTATAAAACATACATAGTGTTGATGCAGTAAAAATGACATCCTACATGAGAATTCCAAACCAATAAATGAAACATTCTTAGTGCAATTATAAGATGTCACAATTTGATATTGTTGAACTAGAGATCAATCTCATATTCATTCTCTCAATGGAACTACAAACAAATAATTGTATATATTACCTTTACATCAAGTGGCTGGAGAATGTGAGTGGTGTGACCAGGAAATCCTACCAATAATATGTCATTAGTGACCGCTGCTTCAACCACCTTCAGACTGATGTGTGAATCATGATTGTCCATGGTAAGTATCACTGGGCAGGCAGACCCACAATTTGATATGAATAATTCAGTGAACCACCTGTAGAGCAAATCACCGTTCATGTAACCATTGTCACTTTTTGCGAGCAGCCATGAATTTGGAATCCCATCATTCTACGTTCTATGTGGAAACGATCTTGGAAACTTTAATTAATGCTTTAATATTGATACTCATATTTTATTTCTTTAGCTGTAAAAAGTATGAAGTATGTGAACGTCAATATGGATGAAATTTAGATTCATTGCTAAGTTAGAGAACTGAAGAGTACATAAAAATGAATTAGCTTTGGACATACCTCAAAAATGACCATAGTTGGCATGAACTGTCCATCAGCAGAAATACATAAATGGGCAGTGACATGATCTCTTGTTGTTACTTGCTAGCGGAACACATGCCCAGCTCTTTTCTCAATCACTTTGGCACGAGCTGTCTCAGTGCCAGACCAACAGGTCTCATCACAGTTGAAAATCTGCAAAAGGTTATTACTTTTATACATACATTTGCTTCGTTAACTTTTCATTCATTTGATATCTATAATTTTCACTGTTGTTGTTATTCATTGGTATTTTGACAATTATGTGTATTACAAAAACACTATTAGAGTAAAATTGAAAGATAGATAAACATGTATTAATACATTTGTGACAACTGTTCAATTACCTGAGCGGGTTTTATCTGTCAAACCATATTTCACCAAAATGATAAGAAGGAATGTAAGAACTTCTCCAGAATTGACCAATTTAACATTGATGTCCTAGCCTTGTCTTGGTTCTCCAGTTTTCTCTCCGATAACTCAGGGTGTCTATTTAAGAATTTGGTAAAACATTTATTTGATGGTCCCTTGTATAGATTGAGCAGAGATTAGTAAGATTAGTCTCCCTTGTTTAAAAAAATGTGATGACCCGTTCTGTCTATTCACTTGTTTTGATATCAGTTGTCTATTTGATCTGACATAGCAATAAAATGGTTAATTGAAAATAGGTATAACTTGTAACATTTGTTCATTTCGCTACATTAATAGAATTTCGATTTTGTCTGCTGTCAGTATCTTTTAGACTACATGTTTACCGCATTAATTAGCCCCTTATATATTTATGAAGTTGCATGTGCGCACTTCATTTGTAATCCCCGGTGCGACCTAAGTATGTAAGTAAACATTGACATTACACATTTATATATTTTATTGTAAATACTTACTGATGCAGATATTTTTCGGTCTTGTTAGAAAGGCTTTAATCGTCTATGATACCAATAACTCCCGAGTGAAAATTCTTAAAAAACAAAGCATCTAGATGACGTGTACGGTCACTGTATGGCTACTTGTATGCACCTAGTGTATGACTACTTAATGTAAAAACATATTACTTCTGTATGTAATAATAAGACAAGATTTTGTTTTAAGATTTTGTTAAGCTAAAGAAGACATAGAAACAATTTAATCTACATGGTATGTTTATTACAAGATTAAAACATTTTATTGAATATTGTTTATAATCATCATTTACATAAAAATTCTACAATTACAATGCAACACCATTTTGTTGAATTCTCAAAACGCTGGATTTATGTCAGATTATCAGTTAAGACAATACTTACTAGTCAATTATTTGTCTGTCATGTTCATCAGATTTGTTAAAGCACATTAGTACCTGACATATATTTTAAGTAAATCAGAGGCTCCAATTTTCAGATTGCCTCCTTTCTAATCCATTAAGATGATTACTTCTTCATGTAGAATTTTCTTTGTGATTAAGTAATGTGCCTAATAATTAATTTGGTTCTTACACAATGTTCAAGAAGATAACTACTCTTCGGACATACAATGGCAAGTTGTCCCCTCCAAATGACAAATTGAATTTCTAGATATGCTGGACTATGGTTATGTACATTAATCCACAGTATACTAGTGAAAGTTCAGGTTTCAAAGAAGTTCCTATTTCCATTTAGATGTGTACACGTTTCTACTTTTTGTATTTAAATATAACGTATAGGCCTTTTCAGAAACATGATTTATCTGCCCTTGGTAGCTCTTCATTAGGAGATAAAAAACGCGCACCTGCTACTTCCGGGTAGTACTGCGCTTCTTAGATGCATGATTTTTAACACTGCATATATATCGTATCCTAATTAAATGTATGTCAAACTGGTTGCTAATGTCAAAATTACTGTATATGTATTTATATAGTAGTTTCCAATCCTTGTTATGTCATAATAGAAGAAAAAAACAAATTAAAACAGATTTAAAAAGCTATAATAGCAAAGAAAGTGTTATTATAAAGCTATTTAGAACAGAAATACTCAAAAGGTTGTGTATTAGTTTTCTAATATGCAATGAGTAAAATCATAGACACAAACCTTCACTAAAATAGCTTATTACTGAGGTGAGCACATTTTTTTGTGTAATAAGTTATACTGTCAAAAATAGTGAATTTCGCCACATGGGAATATCCCCGGAGGGAACAGGATATTCAAAAAGATAGAACATTCTGATTTAATAGACAAAAATAACTATGCTATCTCTCCAATGATATTGTTGGGTATGAAAGATCTTTGTAGGGAATGTACTGATGCCTCGGTTTCGAACTGATTCACGAGCAAGTAAGACCGGGATTCAGCATTGTAAGAATAATCAGTCCAACTTTGTGTTTGGGAACAGTGACCAAACCATGTTGTGTGAAAAACATTTGGTCTGACACTTTGGACCAACAAAGGGAAACACTGTCCTCCCAGGCTGTATGTTCCATTGGGCAGATGTGAGTGAAAAATCAACAAATTTACGGCAAATTATTCAATTTTTTATATGTACGTTCAACTTTTCAGGCATTATCTGATAAAGATGCAAAGTAATTTATACTTTATGATATTTACTAACACTTCCTACCGATAAAACATGATTCAGTCATTTCTCGATTGTGTCTTCAAACATTTAAGTTTCAAAATATTTAATGAAATATAAAGTTATCAAAGTTTTCTCGTAAATAGCAGTCAGGCAAACCGATGCTGTCTTTCATAGAACTGTTTGTTAAAACCATAAAAAGCATTGATTTACATTTTATGTAACGAAACAAGAATGTTTATCTTTATGATATATCTTGATGGCTGTGGTAACAAATTTGCAAATTCGGCGCACTTGTGTTTTTATTTTATCTTAGTAAAATCTGCAGCTTTAATATCAGCATGTTGTCAAATCATAGTCTGGGTGACACGATCCTTACTGATAGCAATTAATTAAACCGGAAAATCAGTATGCGGTCATATATATTTATACCACCCGTTGTTTTATGGATCTACACTGTTTTTACAGCCGTCTGGGGGTCAAACATGTTCTATATTTAATCAGTCATGGCATGTGACAAACACTAATTATCATTCTCACAATGTTTTGTTAAATTTTTAAGCGTGTTGAGAAACACGTATAAAAATAAAATAAAATGGCAGGTTCTATACACTCAAAAGTTTTTTTAAGAAAGAATTGGTCATTTTAAACGTCGATTCTTTTATATTTTATAAGACCATTAGATTGAGTACGTAATATTGTCACTTTTTAAAATAAGTGTTATGTAATAAATATTGTATTCTTGTAGATATGTGCGCCATTATATTTGTTTGATCTTGTATTAGCTCATATCTGTTATAGTGTCACAAATGAAATGTGTTTAGTAAGATGGTATCATTATTTAAAACTATTAAATCAATTCTAAATGTGGTCCAACATTTATGCATTCATGAAGTACTACTAGGAACTTAACGGAAATTTTAACATAACTGTTTTACACCTCTCTGATATGATGATTGACTTTTTGTCCTAGTTAAATGTTCTTCAAAAACACATTGAACAAGGTAGCATTATTAATTTGACTTCAAAACCATCATTATCAATACATAACATCTTTTTAAATAGTTGATTAATGTGTTTATCAATTATTTTCAATTAATGTCCTCATTGGTATCTCAACACATGTAAGTCTCAAGGCGCCATCATCAAAAATACTACCCAGTGTCCGAAGGAATCCGAATGAGACAGATTTTTTCAAGGGAGATAACCTACTTTCTGAAAAGGCCTATAATGGTGTGGCTCTTTAGAGGTTTTGCATATCATTCACTTGTTTTTGTTCTGTGACTTGCTTTATTAATTCACCTTCAGTCAATGTTAACTGTTTATTTCTATTACAGGAATTAAGATTACAAATTTCTCCACCTTGGAATGATGGCATGCCTTCTGTTATCTTATCAGTCATTTCTACCCAGTCTCCTTTGATTTTAAGTCACTGAACCCCAAATACAGATACAAGAACTTCAAACTTGCCTTTGACACAGCTGAGTAAGTTTTAAAAATTTAATGTTTTTTTTCTAATATTATTTATCATTATTTATAATGTCACACTTATAGCCAAAGTCATGGCGACTTTTCTAAACTTAAACTGTGGATGAAGACCCTTAGCATACACATAGTTTTTATTAATGATTTGTAACTATGCTTGCAGGAATCTTTAGCTTTTTGAAATTTTAAATTTAATGGATTTTGTTATTTTGGGGAATGGGGATTGTAGACCTTTAAGATGCTTTTTAGCTAACTTCCTGTTTATACACTGATGTTATACTGATGCACACTTCAGTGGTATAGATATTATATACAAAATGAAAACGTTCATATCATGTAGTATGATTTGATTCACGTCTGATTGTTGATGCTTGTTTCTGTTCAGTCTTTGGTTTTAGTATTCCTTGGTTGCCAAGAAACATTTTGTTGTGCAGTTGCTGTGTCTTATTCCGTTGTTGTAAATACATGATACATAAAGATACATAAAGGTCCAGTAATAACCTTGTGCTAACTTTTATTCCATGTTAAAACATTATTTTAATGCTATACTTATAGTATGTGACAAAATGTAAGTAAATATGCTTTCCTTTTTTGTTGATAGATGAAAAAAACAGAAAATGAAAAAAAAGAAAAATAACCTAATTGACAATTTCACGAATATAATACAGAGTTCTTAATGAATTCATGTACAAAGTATAATTATATGTACATACTACATGCAACAAATGGCGGAAAAAGAACAACTTGTCTGACACTGTAAACTTTGCATGTTTCCTCTTCACAATCATATCATCTTGGCACATGTCATATTGTACCAAACCAATGGTTTTTACCTCAGTGATCAAATGTTATTATCATGGATACCAGAATATTACGGATTTTGCATATAAAACTAAGAACTATGGTTTACAGTCAATGGTTTTCACTTTATGTTGATGCCTAATTTCCACATTGAACAGTTTTTGTTGATACATTACTAATGTATTTACTATGAAAAAAGCTCTATGCTGTGCCATAATGTATATAATTTCCCATGCTGTGATATTTTACCCGTCAAAACATTGAAATTTTTGTGCTGACGTGTTTACTATATAATACAGTCAAACCTGTGGACAAAGGCCACCCTTAGGAAAGGCAAAACCTTTATTGACAGGTGGCCTTTATTCAGAAGTCAGTTTGTTCTATATAATCAGTTGCTGTTTTTCAAAGAATGTTGTAATTAGAGTTCTCAAGCACATGTTTAACCATTAAAACAGATAACTGTGTCTGTCTACAAAATATTTCATTGGGTTTTTATTAGTATGGTGTCTGTATGACTGTAAAACATTTAAGAGTTATGGGAAGTAACTCATGTTTACAGTTGAAGCAAATCTGTACTAAGTAGCAAAGGGCAATTACTCTTGTAAGAAGCATGTCTGTTATAATGAGCCATGGGAAGTAATACTCATTCACTGTTGAAACAGATCTGTTAAAAACAGGAAAGGGCAGTAACTTTTGTTAGCAATGAATCTTTCTTATGAGCTATGGGAAGTTAGTCCTGTTTTCTGCCGAGGCAAATCTGTTTTGGATTGCATAGGATAGTAACTCTGGTTAGAAATGAGCCATGGGAAGTAACTGTGGTTGTAGGAACACTTGATATGTATTTAATGTTCAATATTACTGTAATATTTTTTTCATTTTATAAATGGAACTACGACTGTCCAAGATTTATTTGAAATTTCACTAAAATATTGCCTATTCATTTCAGAAAATATGCTGACTTTACACCATTGTTAGACATTGAAGGCATTCTCCATATGCAGAAGCCAGATTGGAAAAGTGTATTCTTATATGTTCAAAGTTTCTACAGAAAATTGTATAATCATGAAAGAAACAAGGTTATGTGTTAAAAATGTCGGGGACAGAAAACTATCAGGCGACTTGTTTAATGTTCTAAAAATGGACTGTACTAGTAATGTGAAAAAAATTCCTTAGATCTACTGTAATACCATATACAGTAAAACAATATTACGAGCAACAATATCATGAGCACCCGACTTATCTTGAGAAGGTTTCACAGTCCCATCATGTGTGTTGTTATGTTAATTTATTCTGATAATATATTAATAGGACTTTAATTGTATTCCTTAGTAATGTTTTATATGAAATGTTGAGAGTATTTTTGTATTCTCTATGATTGACAATACTTTGTAAATGCTAACTCTATAATTATTTACATATTTTGTTACCTTATTTGGTTTCATTGTATTAAAATCTGCATAAAACTTAAAACTACTTACACCATGCAATATCAGGGCTTTCATTTGACCCTTTAAACAGCATTTTGACTCTTGAAATCAGTAAAATGAAGCTTTTGAATCTTGAGAATTTGTTCCAAAGGGTCAAATTTACATTAAAATTAGAACGGTATTTCGTTGACACTTCAAATTATCATCAGCCAATGGTCGTTTTTGACCCTCAACTTTTGATGTCTTGTGAAAACCCTGCAATATACTGTGTACATGTTTTATATACTGTGTACATGTTTGATATACTGTGTACATGTTTTATATATTCTGTATATGTTTTATATACTGTGTACATGTTTTATATACTGTGTACATGTTTTATATACCATGTATATGTTTTATATACTGTGTATATGTTTTATATACTGGGTATATGTTTTATGTACGATGTATATGTTTTATATACTGTGTATATGTTTTATATTATTCTGTACATGTTTTATATACTCTGTATATGTTTTATATACTGTGTACATGTTTGATATACTGTGTATATGTTTTATATACTGTGTACATATTGTATATACTGTGTATATGTTTTATATACTGTGTACATGTTTTATATACTGTGTACATATTGTATATACTGGGTATATGTTTTATGTACGATGTATATGTTTTATATACTGTGTACATGTTTTATATTCTGTGTTCATGTTTTATATACTGTGTATATGTTTTATATGCCATGTATATGTTTTATATGCTGTATATATGTTTTATATACTGTGTATATGTTTTGCAATTGTGGTTATTGCTGTTTTGTATACATATGTTACTATTATATGAAGAGTTTTTAGTCTGTTTATAGATATGATTTCAGATGTGTTTTAAGTTTTACTTTTAATTGATATGCAATATTCTCAAAACTTGTGCATTTTAAGTGATTTTATTGATAGCTTTTATAGTCCAGTCATATACATGTTTGTATGTTGTAATAGGTTTTTAATGTCAGTGACTGTTTTATTAGCCATATAATCTTATTCTGTATGCTTTATTGTTAAGTTATTACAAGATAAGTATGCATTAAGTTCAAGTCTTGTACTTTTACAATACAACACAGTAGACTGGTACCTCCTACAACCAAGTGCCGCTTGAACTTACAATTAAGTTATTGTTGTCTATTTAAAGAGTTGTACAAGAATATTCATTAAGACTCTATAACCTATCTTAATGTAGGAATGGATCACGTAGAGGGGCTACCATTTTGTTTTATTAGAAAATTTTACCATTATCGGGATATATTTCTATTGTGGATATGCTTTGTTTAGTAACAGGTGCATTCTAAGTTTTTATCTAGATTTGATTAAAGGCTTGTTGCAATATTTAAAGCATTTGTCTGTTTTTTTCCAATTGGTTCAATCTTCTATCAACCCTAGTGTTTTGTTACTCTTCTGTATTTGCTGTTTGTCAAGTTGTAAAAAACTGGATTTATGTTTTGATGTTGTAGTTAACTACCAACAACTGTTGAAATTTAGATAAAAAATGTGTATTCAAGGATTGTGAGCTTAAATTGATATTTAAAGAACTTGCTGTTGACTGTCTAACAGTGTGTTCTTACACTGAACCAAGTATTTTGGCTTCTACAAGATCAATAAAGATCAATCAGATTACTCAGAGGTCAATGTTGTACTGACTTAAGTTCACTAAATCTTAGCTTTGGCTTCTGCTAAATGTCAGTTCATAAAATATCTTTATGTTGTACAAATAGTGAGAACAGGAATAGAATAGAACTGAGTTGTTTGTCATATTGTATCCATGGACATTATTATAAATTCTCATTGTGTCAAATTTAGAATGAAATTTACAAAAATGAACATTGCATTTTGTACTAAATTTATGGCAGGACATATTTCAATATTCAGTTTTATTTATTTATTAGTTGTTAGAGATAACTATACATTTATTTGTGTACGTCTATTTTTAATTTGTTAAATCAGTGTTTTATTGTACAACAGTGTTTCTAATTGTGGTATTATTGCATGTTTATTTTGTTTTTAAGATATTGTTACAAATAATTATTTATTTATAGACAGTTGAATTTATTTCAAAATAAATGATTGTGTCAAAAATATATTTTAATAAATTACATTTTAACTTCAGTTGTCATTTTGTTTAAGTCTTTTACTCCAATGCTGCTGCAGACTTGTCTTGTTTAAAATCATACATCCACCATTTTTTTTGCTCAGTGCTGAACTGTACTTCCTATTCTTAACATAAATTCAATGTAGTATTAACTGACCATATAACAACACAGTAGAATCACATGACATGTCTAAACTGAGATATGACTTTAAAGAAACATTAACACTAAAAACATTAAGTGTCTCATTTTTCTCCTTATTTTTAACTGTGACTAACTTCAACAGAATTTCTAAGTTTACTTTCTGATGTTTTAGTCCCCTAGTTCTCTTAACAGAATTTCCAGCATTCAGCACACACAGGATGTATATGGTTATAGGAAATCCATGTTTACAAAAAATGTTACATCACACACATCATCGGACCCATTATTAAACAAATTGATGGCAGGATCCAAGTTCAATGCAGTAATAGTGGACAGCCCCAGGTGTAACACATGCACAGTTTGGCTGAACCATGAAAGTTTCAAATGAAGGATGATCTTCAGAAATCAGAACACATAAATACAAAAATTTACCATTTCTTCATATAAGGAAACAATCTATAGATTCGTTGTTTTCATCAACAGCTCTGTGTAACTTTGGTAAACCAAAAGACGGATAGCAGATATACAGAAGTAGAATTCAGACCTATTAGTTTGTCTATAATGCAACATATGTTTAATGAAAAGTGAGTAGTACAGTATACACAAATATCAATGACCGAATAAAGTTGTTTGCAACGTCTAGATTTACCAAAGAAATAGTGTTTAATCAATACTTCGTTTATACTTCGTTGACTGGGTTTGTACAGGGTTTAAAGTTTGAATTTTGATGAATTGTATATTTTGCTACACTAAAATTTATAAAAAATCAACATCGTTTTCCGTCCCACCACTTGGATCCCGGTGACCGTGTTTTACACAATGCCTTAGTGATTATCACAGCATATAAATGTTACGGCGCCTTCCGGCGTGACAGCACGAGCATGTGCAGTTGATAAAAAGATGGATATAAACTATTGTGGAATACCTAAGACATATTGACCAGAAGTACGAAAAAGCAGAACAGACGTTCGAAAGCTATGAAACGAACTGCTAACATTGAGAAAAGTCGCCATAACTTCCTGAAGTGAAGCGCATGTGACATGAGATGGAGACTGAAAATGGACACGTTGACTGCCTGTACGAGTTTTAATTGCATTGTAAGTAGCTATGCCTATGAATAAGATATACGAGTTCAGACCATTGTAGTAAATTGGGTGCGAGAAAAATCCATAGTCATACCGGGACCCCTAGCACTGCAGGCGGACACTCAACCATGTTGCGAGAGTTAACCCTACAGCAAGGCTGTTTAAAGTGGCCCATATTCCTACAATCACTACACTTTCAGGGAATTTTTAAAAGCTGTACAGTGTCAGTGATCGGGAAAGAAATCTTAATGGGACCGGAGACCATACACATATGTAATGGTCTTAAATGGGACAATGGCACTTTCGGATGCAAAACCAGTGCGACTTTGAAAACCGATGTGACATTTCTAAAATTATGTATTTAAAATCATATATGGCATTTAATTGGACAAAGTTTTTGAAGCAACTTTTATTTAATGTAGGACCCGCATAATGCGTCTCTGTCACTTCGTGTAATTTCGCAGCATTCCGCCAATATGTTCGTAACCCATTCGTACAGGTTCGGATTCACTCCGTAATACCTAATTCAAGCTACTTCCAGGCGTCAAAATGGCGGATCGGAATTCTCGCGGTTGTTTTGCAAAGAAGAAAACATTAATGCAAGACAGGAAATCCTCTGACATGGTTCCACTTGATCACAATTATACCGGTGTTCTTCATTGCAACGGTAAGGACAGCTGTGTAAAAGATTGTGCGACAGATATTCATGCAGACCTTCCGAAAACTGCCATTCGAGACGGTTGGAAGACAGGTAGACGAATAATTGAACTTGGGATATTATTGGAGAATCTCAAACATTGTTCTAAGTGTAGGCTGGGTCCGGTAGCCTTAACATACAACAGTGTGATTGGTGAATTTAGGAAAGGACTCAGTGGCTTTCTATATGTAAGATGTCAGAATATAGACTGCTTGCATACAAACCATGTTGCATATGGAAAAACCCACCATGTCAAAGCCAGGGGTATGCCCTGTTTTGCTGCTAATACCAAGCTAGGTGTTGGTAAGTAGGTTGCTATTTATAATATTTATTGTTTTATGAAGCATATTTTGTACAGGTTTTCATTACTTTATTCTATACTCATGTGTAGATAATTTATTTAACATATAAAACTATGAATGAATAGAAAGATACTTTTCCTCTATCAAGTTGACATGCATCACAAGTCAATTACAATCGCATGATGAGTTGTCAGTAATGTATAGATAATTGGCAGATTGATTCACATATCATTATATCTACATTTTATTATTAAAGTCAGTCCTTACAGAAAATTTTGATTATCATTTCGATTGTTATTTATTTTTGCAGCCATGATTGATAGTGTTGAAGGACCAGGAAAAGTTAATAATATGTTGTCCACACTAAACATCCAACCTATACATTCAAACAACCTCAAGATAATGGAAAGGAGAGCTGGTGATTTTGTTGAATCAGTTGCTAATAATTCAATGAAAGCTGCAGCTGAAGATGCTTTCAAAAAGGAAATGAGGTATTGATATTTTATCTTTTACTGATTTAGATTTGTCTTCTCAAGAATCTAACATGTCACATTTATCAGTTTTAATGAAAAGCAAGTACTAACAACATCTCTGACTTGTATTATCACATTTTGTATTCCTGTGAATGTGGTTCTTTACAATGCAGCTATGTATGCAGATGTGTTGTAATTAACATGTGTTTGGATTTATTAATTTTATGCTTATTTTGATATACATGAATAATTATATTCCTCAGATCTGTGAATTTTTTGTGTTCCTTGTCATTATCTTAATAGTGATGTGGCAATTGAAGAAACACATGAGGCAAAGAAGAAAATGGAAGTGATTGATGATGATCTTGGTGTCTGTCTGATGTCTGACTCTTCACCATCTTTAAAGTGAGTATTTTTATTCATATTACTGATTTCTGCATCATTGCAGCTGTCATTGACTTGCCTGTATATGTTTACTGCTGTCATTTTCAACTGAGCCAAATTTCTAGGAGAACTAAATATTGGTAAATTACAGCACTTGAATTTGTACAGTGTGTTATGAATTGTACTTTATGTAGTGTATAAAACTGCTGTGTTAATAAAATATTTCTCTTCTGATCTATCAATATATATATGTATATATCACTTATACTATTACCAGTTTTCTTGTTAATATCATGATTCATAATATAGTTATGGGTTACTTGGTATGTGTGTACTGAAATGAACTCTTGTGTTTTAGAGTGATATTAAAACCCTCTACATCGACCAATGACTCACCTGGTGATGAAGTGCCTCCAAAGAAGCCAAGAAGTAAATGTCAGACTGTTGTTAGAACTGCCATGAAAGCTAGAAAAAGACTTATGCCGAATTACGCCTGCATGCTGCGTTATGGTATGTCATGTGCAGTAGACACAGCATGGCAGAAACGTGGATTTGACAGTCTTACTTGTAAGTTTTTCATCTGGAGTGGCTATAATACAAGTTTGTGTATTATTTGACTGTTATTAATTACTGTTTTCAGCACATTCTGGTTTACTTAAGTTTGTTACAAATTCATTAGCAATAAAAATAAGTTATAGATCTAAACATTTTTGTGTTGTAACAATCAATGTTTCTTTTCCATTCATGATTATTTCTCATTTTATTACCAATTTCATTGATAAATATAGGCTATGAATACTGATGCTGAGACATGTCCTAGTGCATTGAACTGACATTCATTCTCATATAATATAACTGTGCCACTGCTCATATATTAATTTAACCTTTGCATCACTTTACATACTGCTGGTAGAACATACTTATCACTAAATTAGTACCACAATAATTTTGATTGATGCTGAATTATGTTTGGGTATAGATGAAATATAAATTGCTCCAGGAACTATATGGTAACATTCATCAAGAGCATTTCTTTCTTCCTTTCAGCTCATACTTTCTTCATGAGCAAATCACAATATGGAAAGAAAGTGGTGAAGAGTCTTGTTAGCCACCGTCAATGCTCAACTTGTACCTGGTGGAGAAGGCATCGCCCAGACAAGCCAGTACGCGCACACCGATGTGTCCTTAATCATTCTGGGAGTGCTTGTCTTATGGAGAGCGCCAGTGGAGAGAAGGGTATTTTGGAATTAGCTGGTGATGGTACTCCTGTTGAGGTTTATGAAGGAGATGGGGATACAACATTATTAGCACGGTTGAAAGGAAATGAAAACATTACTTTGAAAAAAAGGTTTGATAAGAACCATGTAATGAAAACCATTGGGAAATGTTTGTATGCATTACAGTCAGAAAAAGGTGTAAAGTTAAGTAAAATTTCTGTCTGTCATTTACAGAAATGTATTTCATATGCATTTTCTAAAAACAATGGTGATGTTGTTGGACTGCAGGACAATTTAAGAGCTATAGTTCCTCATAATTTGGTGAGCATCATCTCTGCAAGGCAAGTTTTTGTGGCCAGATTAGAACATCAGGCGAGAATTACACTCATCGTTCATTACCGCATAAGCGCTGTTTAACCGGTGAATTGCTACAAAAGAAATTAAATGACATAATGCAGCCTATAATAGCTAAAGCCAATCAACTTGCTGATCTTGGTTCCAGTCAGCAGTGTGAACATGCCAACAGAGAGGTTACCCTAAGGGCCCCGAAGAACATCTATTTCAGTGGAATGGATGCATTAGATTTCCGTGTCAAGGCTACCACTGCTTTCATTAATGAAGGACGACATTGTATTGACCAGGTAGGATATATCACTAGTTTGTTGTTCAATGTTCATGTTACATAGTTATTTGTTGATTTGAGAACTTGTCTGTGAATTTTGGGGATTAAAGTCCAAGAAAAAAGTGTACAAATAACTGACTGATTAATTTATTATCACTGTATTATCACAGACATTATCTCACATGTATTTGAGTTTTACTGTTTTTATGACTGAATATATCCACAAGATATTGTATCCAAATGTAGTGTGTATGTTGTATTTTTCTGCTTTATGTTAAATGCTTGTATTTTCTTGTTTCATTTAAAATTGTTCTTGTTATCTTTTTTTGAGTTTGTTGTTGATGTTTTATTACAGTTATACAGTTTGTTGCACAGTTTCCAGATACCAGACAGGATCATTGTATTAAACTTGTAAGTTGGTAGATTTTATAGAACAGTAGATATCATCACAATTTGAACATCATAATAAAAGTATGTAATTGAATTCATAAGTATACCTGCAACTTTTTTTCTAATAGTTTGAACACATAGAATGCTTTTGTAAAATTTGTTGTTTAACTATTAATAGATAAGAATAATGTATTTAAGACAAATGCTTTAGATGACATTCTATGACAATAAAAGTAGCAATGGTTTATTGAAATCAGATTATTGATTTTGTTACTTGTGTTCTCACCCAGGTGGATTCAGCTGCTGGACTTTCCCCTGGAAAACATACTGTAGACTATGCAGAAAAGTGTGCCAAGAAGAGGCAGCACAGCCAAGATCAATTCAAAGTACCTTCTTCTAAACGAAGAAGAATAATCCTTAAACAAGAACGTGCTGTTACCAAGATGGCTCAGGAATCACTTGAAGGCATAACTTATTAGTCAGGTAAATGTTGTACTTAATTTTTGTATTATTTCAGTCAACAACAATGATGAATTTCATACAGCTTTTAAATGTAAATAGGTTTGTTTAAACACATTAATTTCCTTCTGTATATGTATATGATACTTCATTACTAAGTGTGTGTGTGGAAGATTTGGGCCACAAGTGATCTACATCGAAGCACTCCCTGACATGTCTATTATGCTAAGTTATGAAGGTCCTGGAAATGCCTCAATGCTACATACAAAGAACAGTAGCAACATATCTTCAGAGTGAACTTTTAGATTGAATTTGCATTTATTGTAAGTGAATATGTTTGATTTATAATTATGCATTTTTTCTAATAGGTATTGGCCATGATAAAAACGTGGACATCGACCAGTTACCAGATCCTGTACCAAGGGGAACTTTCAAACCAGTCCAAATAAAGGGTTCTGTGACTTATGTCACTATAGACCTTGAGATGACTGATCTAAGTGAGTTGAATTTATATTTATTCAAAATGTACACTCCACACTCAAATTGAACTTGCTTTTGAAATATACTTTATCATTAGTATGTACATTGTTAAGGTTTAACTTGTTTCATATCATTATTAGTGTGATAAATTGTTAAATCTTTTTCAGTTAGAGGAGATCTAATTCCACACATCACCCAGATTTCAGCAACAGCAATGAATTTTAGCAACTCATTCAATAGTTATGTTATTCCCAAAGTACCAATTAGCAGATATGCTGAAAGTGTTACAGGGATCATAATGACTGATAGTGACCATATGTTGTTGAATGGTTTATCAGTAGAAGCAGTACCTTTATACACGGTCATCTCAAAATTCTTACTGTGGCTTCAAAATTTCAAAAAGTTTTTCTGGTTGCACATAATGGGAGACGCTTTGACTTTATTGTATTGGTAGCACCATGTCGATCATGTGGATTGATTAATCATCTGTGTTTTAATGTAACTGGTTTAGTAGATACACTGTCAGTGTTTAAAACATTGTATCCGAGGATGTCTTCATACAAACAGGAGGATCTTGCATGGGAGATACTGAATAGACAATATCATGCTCATAATGCAGTAGATGATGTCAAATGTTTATTAGAGTTAGTCTCTGTTATGATAGATTCTGAACCATTGTGTCTAATTGATAATAGTTATACACCTGAAGATGTCATTTATAATATGGATTCCAACAAGGAAAAGATATAAATATTCAAAGTCTTTCAGTTTTAGTATCAACTGGTGTCATGAAAATGTCAACTGCTGAAAATGTTGCGAGTTCAGGACTAAATTTTGAACATTTGAAAGTTATTTTTAATCGTCAAGGAGAAGATGGTATTCATAATGTGTTAACAATGAAAAATTAAGAGGGCAAACCCCGTGTGACAAATGTAAAGAGAACATTAGAATCTGTGGTGCCAAAACTTGCAGCTTACTTTGACAAAAGTGCTTGATACTTTATGTATAGAAAATTTGTAAGATACGCTTAACTGTTATATAATGTATATTATGTAAATACATGTTTTATGAATATATTATACTGATTTTATGGTAAAAAAATTATGACATCTTGTTTTTCCGTAAAAAATCTTGTCCAATATACTTGTTATTGTTTCACAGATTTTTTTATTTCATGGACAATCTGTTATGATAATTAATGAACTGAATCATTAATAGTTACTAAATAATTGGAATGTAACATTCTTATGGCTTGAAATAATATTTAAATGTTAAAAATTATGTC
This sequence comes from Lutraria rhynchaena, assembly GCA_008271625.1. Classification (NCBI taxonomy): domain Eukaryota; kingdom Metazoa; phylum Mollusca; class Bivalvia; order Venerida; family Mactridae; genus Lutraria; species Lutraria rhynchaena. The sequence goes on from VIBL01000201.1 coordinate 594,268, forward strand.
AACTAGTGTTAGTTTGAAATTTTCAGTAAAATGCGGCTTTGAAATGTTTGGTAGATGTCCTTCTATTATTGTTGTAAAACAAAAAATGGACGGTAACAGTTTTTCATTCTCAAATATGTTAGAGAATAGACATTAAGGAAAATTTTGATACCCAGATTATATGGGTGCATGTCTTATAATTTGTGATAATTGTACTTAGAAAAATAAATTGTTACCCTCAACAGAAAAAATGTGACATTTTTGGATGTAGTTGTATCAACATTTTGATAAAAAAGTACCTCAAACACTACTATTAGAGGGTTTTGTAATCATTTATTTTAATCCTTAATTGTTACTCTTTGACAAAATATCTCCAGTTTGTGACATTTTTGATGGCTTGATTAAAAAATAGTCATATTTTGTAACACAATGGTGTTAAAAATGTGCACTTTTTTAGTCGAGGGCGTATACATACTGAAACTCAAATAAATACAAAACGAAACGGTGAAAGTTTTTTATATTCAGTATTTAGTTGTCTCTTATGATTCTGAAAAGAATAAAACCAGTTTTATTCAGATTCTTGATGAAACCTATTACGCGGGTCGTACCTTAAAGGAATTTTATAATATAGCATGTCTCAGTTATAACATTAAAATCATCTTTATTGTGAATATATATTTTTCCACACCCCTTAAAAAAAAGTGACTTAATTTGGTCAGGAGTGTCACACTTTATGTATACTGCAAAATGCTGTCAATTACAGCATACATGTATAATCCTCTATGTCTTTTCCTGGAAGCAGGTGTCATGTTTTGATCATGAGTACAGATCATCAGTGACACCAATGAACAGTTAATGAGCATATGGCATACATGTGAATGTCAGAAATGGGACAGAAAATGCATATTTTTAGGGAAAGCTTCTTAGCTAAATGGATTTGTAACTTTCATTGTCAACAACATTCATTATATTGGATGTAGCATTACAAGCACATGAAATAATAATTATTGCATTTCTTTAATGTATACAAACAAATTTTGGTGACAATTCAAGTCCGAGTTTCTGTGTTGTTAGCATTAATATGGCAAATTATGTCTTTTTGAAGTTACAATTGCTGAAAATGTTTTATTTGTTGTTGTCAGTTGTCAGATTGTTAACTTGATTTTGATTGTTAGTTAATATTCATGTTTGATTTTGCTTTAAGACAGAATATTACCTGTGTCAGGGGACATTTTTTTATGAAATTCAGGAGCACTTTTTGATCATGTCCCATCAAGGTTTTATGTTAGACTTTACCAAAAGCTTGCTTTGTTGTTAATTAACATCCTTCAAACTACCAGAATTTGTGATTCTTAACATTTTTATGTACTGTTGTATCCATACAATGAATTTAAACCACTGTAGAAGTGAAATCTTCAAGTAAAAAATTGTGAATATTTGAAATTTTCCAATTTAGTAATATATTTAAAGCTCTTAAACACTTACTTTGAATACCTAAACATATAATCTAACAGAAATCAACTATTAAATCACTAAAATAACATACAAGTGTTTGTAAGTGGGTAAATAGATCTGGCTGTCAGTTTCACTTTTTTTGCTTGTAATTGAACAAAAAAGCTTGAAAGAAATGATAATATGTTATGAATGATTAGCACCTGAATGATTTTGAAAACTTGAATGACTATACAACGTAAATTTATGACCCATGCTCATGTTTTATGAAATATATTTTTCAACATTTTTTTCATTTCACTTGCCATTTTTTTTTAACTAGCCCGTATGATGAAGTGACTACACGTGGTCACCATTTTGACTTCTGAGTCATAATATTTACAAATATCCAATACACGATCATGCCTAAGCAGGCAAATTAGAGAATGACCTATGGCTTGAAACGTGTCCTTATTTGTAAACAATTTCAATAATTATAATGTTTACTTTTCTATACAAGAAGATTATTTGAAAACTACAATAGTATATTTCCTTGTGCAATGTTTACAGTATCAATTTCCCCACTGGAAGTGAAGGATGCCGATTAAAAGTGAAGGTTTCACAGGAACAATACTCTGTCAGCACTTTCCCTTTTTAATCAAAACAAAGGCATTAGGTTGATTGAAATAAATCAATACCTCAATACATAAAAATTTTCTTGCCAATGTAGATGAAAAATTAGCCTCTTTATCACAATCCATGGTAGAATTCTTTCTTATGTGGCAATTAGCCAGATGAGATTCGTTACTGGTTGATTCTTGATCGTTTAAATTTTATAAAGTTACCGAACTAAGTTGTATGAATCAGTGTCTGTAAATATACAGTTTTGAATGAGTAACGCCTGTATATTTGAATCAAAATATGTTTTACTTCATTGTACCATTTTCATTCCATTTGTTTTTAAAATTCAGAGATAAATCTGTACAGCGAATCCCGCAGTCAACTTACGCTAGAATTGTGTCAGCTGTGTCGGTGTATAACAGAACTTACTCTCAGCGCATCATAATCAAGCATGATCAAATAAAATGGCACTCAATTGAAGACATTCAGGTATGCAAACTGTGATTTTCAACAATTTATCTTGATTTAAGCGTCAATCGGCATATTTGTTTATTTCATTTGGTTAAATTATACGTTATGTACTTAAGACCTTTCGAATGAATCTTGATAAAGGTGAAGGTTTTTCATGTTTCAAGTTATTTCGTTTTGTGATCACGAACAAACAATATTGATCCAAAGGTTCAGGGTGAGCTATTAGGATGGGTAGGTGGATGCTCCGGCGTCCGTCGTCCATCTTCTTCTGTCAACAATGGTCTTCTCCTCAGAAACTACCAGTTTGATTTACTTCAAATTCGCTGTGTAGAAGCCTTTTGAGGTTCTAACTGCAATTTACTCATATTATACCAGTTGGCCCCTTTTAGGAGTCACTAAAGCTAAAAATAGAAAAACCTTCAATCATATTCTCATAAATCAATGGATGGATCATCACCAAAAACTTGGTCTGTAGCATCCTTTGATAGACTTTTATCAGATTTGCTCAAATAAAAATGGTTGGCCCCTTTTAGGGGCCGCTTGAGCTAAAAATAGAAAAACTTTTAATATTTTCTTCTCATGAACCAATGGATGGATCATCACCTAACTTGGTTTGTAGCATCCATAGTTAGTCCTCTCTCAAGTTTGCTGAAATAAATTTGGTTGGCCCATTTTTGGGGCCACTAGAGCTAAAAATAGAAATACCTTAAAACAATTTTTTCTCATGATTCTATGGTTGGATTATTTTATGCTTGGTTTGTAGCATCTTTAGATAGTGTTCTGTCAGATTTGCTGAAATAAAAATGGTTGGCCCCAACATGGGGCTGCTAGAGCTAAAAATGGAAATACCTTAAAATGACTTGTTTTCATGAACCAGTGGTTGGATCATTACCAAATTTGGTCCGTGGCATCCTTCAATTGTCACGAATATTCCTTTGTAGTATCCTTTTATGGTCCTTTATCGAGTTTATTATTGTTCCCCATCATTTGCCCACAAGTGTACTTTTATTACCTTTTTAGTAACAAGTTAATTAACATTTATCAGAGCAACAGATAAGCTTTTTCAGTGAATTGGGTATTACTCCATTATTTCATTTTGAATTGGGTATTTGCTAAATATAATTGGGTTTCCTGAAACCTGTCAGTCTATTTTTATATCAATTGGGAATTTATGTCTAAACTGTACACATTTGGTTGTTTTTGAACCACATCGCTACAACGTTTGTCCGAGACTGTGAGGGACGACTGACAGACGAAAATGACTATATGCATGTGTATTCATGAAAATTGGTTTCAATACGCATCATAAATATTTGAATTGGGTATTTTGCTTCTGTGATTGCTTTTCGATACGCATCTGGAATAGTTTCAATTGCGTATTTTGTAAATTTAATTGAGTAAATACGCAAATACGCAGCTTATCTGTTGCTCTGATTTATTCTGGTGAGCGATGCAGGGCCATCGTGCCCCTCTTGTTTGGGTAATAATTTCTGTATGAACATTTTTGGTAAATAAAAGTTAGTTATGTAATCGTTTAGGTGAAATATGAATTCAGCATGTGTTGGATTTTTAAGTTGTGCTGTAATAATGTATAAAATGAAGGTTCTGTAAAGAATACTGCGTAATTCATGTTAAAAATACTCCCAACTCTTACCTACTCTCTGCTGTAATTTTCTTTTAAGTTTTCCCAAGCAATGTGCGTAAGTTCTATGAATATATATATATATGTTTATATATTTCAGTTGTTATATCCTTTGTTGCATTTAAGACAAGCCTGTTGTCATCCACAAGTTGTATGTGGAGAATTTCTTCCTTTACATAAAACGTAAGTACACTGATTATTCCATGAAGGTAGATTATATGGATGGAGAAATCTTTGCCTAGCATTGTATAATATGTGATATTTGAACTTGGTCCCAAGAACTAATTTCCACACCAGTCTGTCTGTTGGTAATGGAATTCAGTACCCAAGAGTGAATCATTTTGGAACTACAGCAAAACCCCTGATAACTAGACCCCTTCCAGACTGGGCCAGAAGTCTGGTTTTCTGAGAATGCTGGTTTTCAGAAAACTATTAATTATAGAAGAAAGAGCAGGGCTTGAAAAATCGTCCGAATTTCAGAGAACACTGGTTTTCAGGGAGTCTGCTTTTGAGGAGGTTATACTGTACTTCTAATAATGATAAAGTTTGTCCTAAATGTCTCACTGAAAATGTATGTCAGAAGGACCAAGATCTTGTAAATTATAGTCTTTACATGGACAAGATATTGTAGATATTGCTGGTAAATGAATGTTAGTCCTAGTGATATGTGTATACTCCAGAATCAGTATTTATTATCTCTTTCAGCACTATGACTATGGAAGATCTGTTGGAATCTCTAACAAAGAAGGCTAAACTTGAAGCTGAAGAGTCACACAGATTACTAGTTGCTGCCATTAATGGCAAGGCTGTCTACATATTATACATGAACAAGTAAGGCTGTCTTACATACTCCATCAACATTTGTGTTGTGTGTTATGCAATAAGAATGATCATTTGGGAATGGACATCTTGTACAATGTGATGGCCTGTCATGTGACATAGCATAACAAACAAAGTTTAGTTTACATTGCAGCTTGTCAATCTACACAAACCTGGTGCTTTTTATAGCATGATAATGTTTTTCTTGCCTAGGTCTCAGTCTAATTTTTGCATAAACCTAATTGATTGTACAGTAAAACCTCAAATAGCAACCACCTCAGTATTGCGACCACCTTGTTATAATGACTACTAATACTCAGACAAGCTTTCAATAACTCCTCTATGATTCAACTTAACAATCTCATAATTATGACAATAGGTGTCCCAAAGGTGGTCTCATTATCAAGGTTTTATTATAATTTACATGTCCCAATATCATGTAAGATCAATGTCCTGTTCCTTATTTGTTTATAGTCATTAATTTTGAAGTGTACATTGAATGTCATTATTTGTTTCTTTTGTAGTATTCTGAAGCAGTAGAGAAATACAGAGATGTACTGAGATCTGTTGAAGAACACAAAGATACATTGAAAACGTATGCACTGCAACAACTGCATACAATGTACAATTTACATGAAATTCTCTTATCTAAACCTAAGGGTGTGTCACCTACTCTGAGAGATGATCAGCTGGAGAAACAGGTGTTTGTTAATTCATATTCTGCATTCATATGTTAAAATTTTTGTTAGTGATTCACTTAAACATGGTATTTTTTAGTATTTATACTCATTAGTCAGACACTTGTTAGTTTTATTTATTAAATGAGTTTGTTTTCTTTTCTTTGTTCTTACAGTGTGTTGGCTTTTATGGTTAATATTGAATATATTCATCATATAATTTAACTTCACTGAAAATGCTTTACCATTATGCAGATGTTTACTCAGCTTCACTCCACTCCTGTCTAACTCTACTCTTATCTACTTCACTGTATATCCACTATCCTCCTCTCTACTCCAGTGTGCTTCTATCTTCTCCACTCCACTCCAGTGTGCTCCTATCTTCTCCACTCCAGTGTGCTCCTATCTTCTCCACTCCACTCCAGTGTGCTCCTATCTTCTCCACTCCAGTGTGCTCCTATCTTCTCCACTCCACTCCACTTCTAAGATCAATGTTAAACAGTTGCTAAGTGAGGTAAGAATAATGTCACACTGATATTCCATGTATTGTACTTCACTTTCATTGTCATAATGTCTGATGATGCATTTATCAGCTTCTTTGTTTGATACTTCCTGCAGACATCAACTTCTAAGTATGCTAAAAATACTGTGGTTACTGGCAAAAAATTTTTAATTACAGATTGGTGAATTGAAGGATAGATACATGGCTAAGGCAGTAGCTTATACTAAAAGTACGGAGGAGGCATTGAATTCAACCCAGGCCGATGTTAAAAAGTTACAAAACGAGGTAAGTAATATGCCTTATTGACTGTCCATATATTGTATTTCAGTTTGATTGTTATAATGTGTGATTGTATTTAATATTCATCATGAACTCTTATCGCTTTATCACAGAAATTGAATTCTGATAAAGTTTTGTGTTCATCATTTCTGATTCTTAACTTTTTATACCCCTGACCTGACAGGATGTAGGAACATATATAGATTTATAGTGGGTGGACTGTGGAATCCCCTTGAGCTGTCCATTCTCTAAGATGAACAGTTCTTATCAGTTTTCACAAACTGAAAAAACGTTCATGGGCCAATATCCTTATTAATATCTCAGCCAAGTTTGATAACCCATGAAATCACCATTTAGAGAATTATAGCCCCTGATTCAGCAAAAAATGATGAAATAGACTTTGTTTGCTGTCCAAGTTTAACATTTTCCATTCAGCCTTCTCTAGATAATTTTGATTGGCCTATTTTATGACAGTTTGGCACTCTTGCTATGTATGTGAGGTTTATAGGTTACTTTGTCACCCTTGTATACATGGCTTGTTTATTCACAGTTTACAGACTGTAGTGAATGTTGGCATGAAACAATTCATTTTCTACCATTTGGTTGATAGTAAGAAAAGGTCTTGCACTTCATCCTTTTTGAATATTTCCAGTATGGGAAAAAACCAAAATGCTCACAAGACACTAAATGTTCATTATATTAATTATATATAATATATATATATAATATGAATTAATGGCTTCATTTTTCTGTATTGAATCAAATGTTTGTCAGATGCTCTCCTCAAAGAGAGGAACTCCTGTAGGTTGTTATTTCCTTCCAGTCTAAATCTGTATTTGAATAAACAGTCATACCTGTGTTTGAAGCCATTTCTGTGTAAAGGTCACCCTTTGAATAAAGGCCGTTTTATGAAATATCATCATTGATTATTCAGAACACTGACCTCCAAATAATAAAGGCCTTCTGTCAATAAAGGCCATATTTTGTCTTCCCTAAGGATGGCCTTTGGTCACAGGTTTTATTGTAGGGTTAGGGGATTAGGGTAAGGTGCTTGTAGGTGCTTGTTGCAATTTGAAATAAAATGTGTTTAAATTAAATGCTTGTCATGATACTAAAACAGTTCAACTTAATTCATTTTTTGTCTTTAATTTTCTCATTTAGTTGTCGATCCACTGCTGGGCTACATTATGCTGTCCACACACAGTTATCAGGAATAGAGAAATCTTACAATGATGTATTGAAGGTGATGAAGGGTTAAAGGGGTGTACCATCTCAGGATACAATCAGCAAAACTCTAGAATGCTGTCTAAGGCATGTGGATGAGATCTTAAAAAAGTGAGAGTTTGTACTGAGTAATAATTCATTACTTTTTGTATGGGCATGTTTCTGCATTATGAATTACTGTTCAACTAAAATAGTGCTGTATGTTATAGATGGTGAATTATTTATGAAATATATACACTCAACTATTGTTAAGGCCAATTCACGTAAGGCAAATTTTTCACCTCATCAAAATAAATTTGTATTTCGTACACTGAATTCTTAATGTACATTTACATTTCATTATCCATAGAACTGTTTGAGTATTATATTTTAACATACTCTGTGTATGATATTTGATATCTTGTTTTATTTTTAGTTGTCCATTCTGTAAGTCTGAGGAATTATTTGAACTGTATGAAGCAAAGCTGTTTTCTTTTGTTGAAAAGTAAGTAATTTATAATCTATTTAATTTGTATTTGAAAATGATTTGTTTAAGATAGTTAGAACCAAATGGTAGAATGCATATTATCATTATCCTCCCTTTGTCCTGAATTACAAATTATTAGATCCTATAGATATAACATTCAGTATCCAGTGTACAAATGAGTTTTTTCTATTACAGAGGTATAGAGAGTCAGATGGACCATGTGTGGTACCAGGTTAATACTCGTAGACAGGGTACCTGGGCTGATAGTGAAGTACAGAAAGCTTTGAAAAGTATCCTGTCCTTTGCCAAACCTCATAGAGGTACATACATAGAGTTCTTGTTCTTTGTATCGTTTATTTGACAGATATACCCTATTTGTCTAAGGGGCCTCCGTTGTCACGTGGTTGTTGTCTGACTAATAATCAAATCCCACCCACAACCTCAGTTCGAATGTGAGGAAGCTGTCTAGCTTACTGAAGGTTGGTGGTACTAATTTTTAAATAGCTGAGTGTAGTGTCCTTCATACAGTATGTAAGTTTGTCTGTTGTACTTGCCGTAACATATTGACATTTGTGTGGAGTGATGCATATTTTGCTTACAATTTACGTTTGGGTTTATTTCAGTCTCTAAAGATTTTATTGAAGAAGGCGCACTGCACTTGAAGTTGTTTGAAGCTATGAGAAAGGAATTCAGGGTACATTTTTCTCAACTTTTTTAAACAATATTTAACATAGTTTGTTAAAAACTATCCCGGCAACTGTATTCATTTTATATTTATTTTTGTTATTATATTATTATTATTATATTAGTACTGATAGTGCAGAATTCAGGAAAGATTAAAAACCTTCTGGTATATAAGTTATAGCTCGATGTTGTAAAATGCTTTGTGGAAAAAGACATTAGAAAAGCAAAAAATAAACAAATTGTTTGGTGATGGGTATAACACTTGAAATTTGAAACTTGGTTAGTTAAGGATTTTTTTCTGAGGACGGTGGAGAAATTTGAATGTTTTGTTTTGAAAAACATCTATTCCAGAAAATGGGGAATGTGACCAAATTTTGCCAAATATTTCAAGGAAAAAAACACTGCTATATGTCAGTAGTTTCAAATTCTGTCATTCATAAATTACCTATTTCATATTGAAATGGCTCATAAATAATTGTCTTACAATAACTCTGATTCTTTTGTCATAATTTTATCATTTATATTAGAGTATTTTAAACTTTTAATTATTTTTCAAGGATGCATAAAACTTACGTAAAATATTAAATGTAAAGGCAAGTAATACTATTTGCTTGATTAATTCTTATTACACAATACAGTGAAAGTCAAGAAGCATCATAGGATTAAATTGTTTATCAAATGACTAATAATATTAAATGAAACTGAAGCATTTTATGTGACATCAACTAAAACACTCATGTTGAATGTGAGGAAAGTGGCTGCTAAGATACATAAAAATAGAGATTTATACGGAATAACCAAAACAATAAGTTAATATTGAAATCTGAAGAAAATTCTCCTGAGGGTAATCGAATTTTGAATTTGAAAAAACTCCAAGAATTCATCATGAAAATGACATCACATTGTGCCAGTGTTAATTGGGAATTAGTTTAGCCAGAGATGGTCAAGATGTTGTCTCTAATTTGGGTGAGAAAAGGAATGGACTGTATTCCTTAATAAAGGTTAAATGTAAAGGTTGTGGCTTCAATTTTTGTCTGGAAAACAGTAACAAACTGGATTCATGAAATCTTGATGAGATAAATGTGAGAAGTGTTTGGGGTTCTATGGTTACTGGAGGCAGGTGTTCTTCTATGAATGAGTATATGGGGACATTGGGAATTCCTGGAATGTTTGAGAGATTCAGATAGAGAACAATAGATTGGTGATTTTTGGGGTCAGTGTTAGATGAGGAAATGAAGAGTGTAGTGGAGGAGGAGAAACATTTTGCCATAGAGAATGAAGATTGTTTTGAGGGTGTTCCCACTATAACTGTAGTTTGTGATGGAGGTTGGTCAAAAAGAAGCCACAGGCACACATACAATACAATAGCAGGCTGTGGGGTTATTTTTGGTTTAAGGACCAATAAGCTATTACATATTGGTGTGAGAAATAAACTTTGCTATATTTGTAGCAGAGCTGAGACCAGAAATGTTGAACCTGAGCTGCATACATGTTATAAGAACTGGTCTGAGTCTTCTTAACCTATGGAAAGTGACATAATTTTAGAATGTTTAGACAGTGTGAGTCTAAGTATGGAGTTAGATACATGTACATGATTGCTGATGGTGACAGCTCTGTTTATGCTAGCATTGTTAAGAACATTCCTCATGTCCAGAAAATTGAATGTGCTAACCATGCTACATAATGTTCATGTGTTAATTTAGAGAAACTAGTTGTTGATAAGCCACATTACAAAGGCACTGGCAAGTTAAGTGTAAGTAACATTAAGATCTGACATTCTTAATGCAGCTAGACATGTAGATTTTTCGGATTTCACGATTTATGCTCAAAGAATTTTTGCAAATACACTTCAAATGAGAAAGAAAATAATGATTCAGAAGAGATTGATTTCAATGAAAATGACGATATTATAATTAATTAATCAGAATATTGGAAAGACTGCCAGTACATAAATATGAATGAAGAAAATATTCTTCATCGAGGGGGAAGAAAGGTTTTGAGAAGCATAGACTATGATCAGTTTCTAAGAGATATATGCTTCCTCTTAAACCATCTTGCAGAAAAAAGTCATCGTCTTATTGATAATTTTACCAGTAAGTTTGAAACCAGAAACTTGTTTATTTGCTTAAATGCCTATGTCTATATAGAAAACATGTTCAATGGTGTTGTCCAATGAAACAAATACATACATATGTAATACATGATTATGACAATAAATACAAAAGACAGGCAAAAGTAAAGAGTCATGGTCATTTGATGAAAAATTAGAACAGTGAAAAATAGCCCTCGAAGTAATATGACTTCAACCGTCATTTAAGTGTTATACAAACTACTTTCTCACTCTGTTGATTTAATGATTTACACATCTGTGGATAGGACAAGTTATCAAAATTAACTCCTTTAGATTTTGGTAATAAACACATTTTACTTCCACGTTTACTCCTTTTATGAATGTTGTGACAAGAAATGTTTAGACTATTTATAAAACACAGCACAGACGGATCAAGCTTAGCTAAACTTCTGTTGAAATACACAGTTAATCCAATATCCATTAATTGCTTATGGTCATACGTGTAGGATTTTGAAACACCTGATTATTCACTGAATGTTTATGTGTAGTAACAAATTCATGTTGAAATTTTTCATGATGTTGAACATTTTCTCATGATGTTGAACATTTTCTCATTGTAAAGCAACATATACCAGGTACCATTGTTGAAACTACCAAATTAAACCACCAACACAAGCAACAGATAGTCATAATAAGTTGTGCCAATTACTATAATACAAAATTAAAATCCATGAAAATACACAAAAATAGCAGAGCACAAAAAACAGGTCTACCTCAGTCGGCAACCTTGACCTTTTCAATTTATTGTTATATTAAAAGGGAATCAGCATTGAATATTTGACTTTAATTTTGTATTTGGATGTATGTTCATGGATTTTTCTATTTTTTGTTATTGTTTATCTAGAGGAGATTTTACTCAATCCAATTAAGGAAACTCAGGTTTGTGACGTTTGTGATGTTCTATGTTTCACAGTATTTGTAAATTCACAACTCTTCAAATTTCCAGATGAAAACAGTACCAGTAAAGTAGGTCTAATGATTGGATTTTTAGTCACTAGTTTTTACAAACTTTGTTATCTTTTGAAAAGATCTATATATCTTTTTATTTCTATTGGATTTTTTAGTGCTATAGTTTATGCTGGTTACATATAATTTATCATGAATTGTAATATTAGCACCAGCATGTACTTAAAGTCATATTAGTGTACACTGTAATTAAATAAACATGTGTGTATTTTTTGTATGTTTTTACATTCTATGATTTTATTTATTTGTATTTTTAACCAGGAAGAGTTGGTAACATGTTGATGCTATTAGAGAACATATATGTCTAGATAAATTAGGGGTTATTAGGGCTGTCTTTATGACTATTTTAGCTGACTCTGTGCTTGGAAACCACCAACATGTTTAATTGTTTACTCTTTTGTAAAACGTTAACCCTTTCTATAAAATTTGAATGAACACAGAGGGTTTACGTCTGTGTTAAGGAATACCACTGATGATAGAGGAATGATTCCAAATCACAAGAAGACACTAGTTTTCATTCTGTGAATGTATGAAAAGGTGCAGGTTAGAGGAGGGGTTGGTGTATTTGGTCCTCAACCTATAACCCCCCCTCTCCCCGGTACATCACATGATATGATCTTCTACTAGCCCCCTAAGCTGAGTCTTATCATTTTTGTGTTGTCATAAATGTTGTCTTTAATATCATGATAACAAAACTGAGATTATTTATCCAATCAGTGAGTGTTTTTACATTGTAACAGTAAATTGTTTCATATTTTACATTGTATTTCATGTTCATCTTATTATTCAGTGTTAATATGTAACAGTAAATCTGATGATCTGAAGTCTAAAACAACAGACATGAAGTCTCTGTATATTTTGTTCAATTCCTCAGCTTATATGGAATACTGGGAAACATTTTTATTAATTTTGATGAACAGTCAGGTAGTTAGGTTATAAAATTTGAGGTTAGTAAAAGCACTGAAATCTTGATTCTATTCCTAAAAGATTTTGATTAGATGAATATTCTAGTGATGTATGTAAATATTTGAATCAATTTTATACATGTATTTTATTGCAGAATTATTGCCTTCATTTGAATGTTCAAATACCATAAGCTATTGCAGGGGTGTAGAAATATTTTCATGTAACCGGTAAGTTATTTAAAGTGGGGAAAAAGTAGCCAGTGAGAATGCTTAAAAAAACATTTGATTTTCTGGCTTCCAGCTTATTTCTACACCCTGCTATTGGTCAAGATTACATGAAGAATTATGTGTCATAGTTTAGTCCTCAAAACTTCTGTTCTTCTTTTCTTTCTTCCTGCTTAGGTTTGATAACTTTGGTCTTAAAATGGTAGTACCTGTTCTATGTATCTTAATCTAAATGTAAATGAATCTTAACAGACATTTTGTTATATTTGTAGGACGAGAGCAAGTATTATGTGACACATATGGAGATGCGTGGCTCTTATGTCCAAGGAAACATCTGTACAAGTTCTGTCTTATCAGAATGCTATAGAAGTCTTGAATGTAAGAATATTATATGTTGGTTTTTGGTCCCATGAGAATCTTAACAAGATGGTTACACTTATAGATCACATCTAGTCCATCTATGAGAAGGGGGCCACTCATTTTAAAGACCATATGTTGTTTAAGATCATATATATGTATGGGATATTGGAGTGTGAACAAATTTATGAAGTAATTTTTGCCAGCACATTGTGCTTTCAGCAATAACATTAAGTTATTTTTGAATATTTTGACCCTGAAGGTTTTTGATTGATATTTCAGAGTGAAAGTAATGAATGGTTGAAGACAGAGCTATTGTTTGAGTTTGTTTCGTGGATATGTGTAAAAGATTTCCCACTTGGAGACTGCACTGACCAGGTAGAATGGGTGACAGATATCTTGTTAAATATGCAGACAGGGATAGATATCCAGAGAGAAGAAGGTAAAATCATAGTGTTCATATATAACCATAGTGGTCAAGTAAAATCATAGTGGTCAAGTAAAATCATAGTGGTCAAGTAAAACCATAGTGGTCATATATAATCATAGTGGTCATATATAATCATAGTGGTCAAGTATAATCATAGTGGTCAAGTAAAATCATAGTGGTCAAGTATAATCATAGTGGTCAAGTAAAATCATAGTGGTCAAGTAAAACCATAGTGGTCATATATAATCATAGTGGTCAAGTATAATCATAGTGGTCAAGTAAAATCATAATGGTCATATATAATCATGGCCAATTCTTCTTCTTATTTTGATGGTTTTATTAGTTAAACTCTTCACAACACTGAATTATTTCCCCTTAGATAACTTTTTTCACTCACAAAATATTGCATGACCATGGATTATACATAAAACATTTGTGTGTATAACTTAATTGATAGTTTTAATTCTTCTAGATTGATCAGTCAATGTCAGCAAATTGCAACCAGACTTATGTTTATATTTTATTTATTAAAAAAATAGTAATGATTTTATTTGTTCAATAAAAACAGTACTTGTTTTCTAAACATACTGTGTTATGATACTATGGTAAAATGAATGAATGATACTGTGAGAATAATGATTTTATGATTCTGCGAGAATAATGATTTCATGATACTGTGAGAAAAATGATTTTATTATACTGTGAGAATAATGATTTTATGATAATATGAGAATAATGATTTTTATGGTACTGTGAGAAAAATGATTTTTTTGGTACTGTAAGAAAAATGATTTTATGGTACTCATGATACCACAAAAATACTTTGTATATACCTTTTACTATAATTTTGAGTGAATTATTTTTTCAGTTGCTAACTTAGGTATGACTTGCATGAATAAATGTATATAAAACTCCCATATACTACTTGCACTTTTCCTTGTTGCTAATAATTAGATATTGTACCCCCCTCCCCCTAAAAAAATATTTTAGAATCTTAGATTTTAGAGATTAAGAACATTTTTGTAGATGAAAAAAATGATTAAAAGCAGATCAATATTTTTTTGTTAAACTCTATTGTGAAAAAAACACAATGAATGGTTATGTTTGATGTTGTATCATGTATTAGATGTTTCCTTCTTTACATTAAAAATGTAATTTTACTGGTTTTAGAATCCTAGTAAGTGGATTCGTCTTTTCACATATTAGAGGTCCACTACTGGCTTTTATTCTGAATATTGAGACCAATCCCAGTATTAAAGTATCTGATTGGCTGTCCTAGTGCACGTCAGAAAATTAACCAATGACAGTGTTACATTCTAGGAATAGCCCCAATAGTCCCGATTTTATCACTATTTATATTTATTTTCACCCCACCATTCTTAAGTATACTCCTGTTGCTATCACCATGTATATATTGCCAGTTTATTTTCCTGGTTAAGGCTTTTATGAATTAATTGCTACATTATAATGTAATACTTACTTTTCATTGGTTGTTGGGATAATTGATTATTCCTGATAACTCAGTTATAAAGTAGTACTGCTCTGAAAGTTTTATGCTGAATGCGTGGTAGTGGGTACGCAATCTTCTATTGGGATTTGATGCAATGACCAACCAGTTGAATTACAAAGTTACTATATAGAAAACCTTAAAAGCTACTTGATTTGAAGTAGATACCATAGTTTCTGTGAAAGCTGCATTCATTGATGTCGCCATATTTTTGTGGCCTAAAATGATAAATACCATAAAATTGAAGCACATGCTTTTTTTACAAGTTAGAATGATAATATTGTTGATAAAAACAGGCACTCATTTTCATTTATTCCTCATAATTATATTTGTATAATCGGTATAATGAGACTGTATTTTTTACTTAAAAATTGGAGTTACTTCCCTTATTGTTCTTTATATAGCTAGAATTACCTCCCTTATTGTCCTTTGAATGGGTAGGGTTATCTCTATACCTGGATTTTAAGCATTGGAGTGACAGTTTAGCTTTGTGATTCACATTTGTTGTTTGTTATTATTGTGCCATGTTGTTTGTTGTTTGTAATGACCTCAACTTGAATGCACACCAACAACGTGAGGACCAAACTCCATTCTGATGACTTGCACGCGAGACCTCACATTGTCTCCACTTGTTTTCATCTATTGTATGTTCCTCGATTGTTTTTCTAAAAAAACAGGCAGTCCTCAATTTGACATGTTTTCGTGACATACATGCACATCTTACGCACATTTTTATATATCACGTGACCTTAAAACTGTGCGTATAGCTCTGTTACGTAGACTATGACATAATTACTGCTTTCATTCGGATATAAACAAGGCCTTATCATAGAGCTTCTATGACCGGCAATGTACCCATATGATACATAGTCGTGTTGGTACGGTTTAAGACCATATCAAAGTACCTTGAAAGCCTTCGTGGTCTCAACAAGTCTGAGAAGTTCTGAGATAATTGACATAAAAAAATTCGCGATTGTAGCCACTTAAGTAAGTTTTAGACTACGTTCGAAGTCTTAGGACCTGGCATGTATTCTTATGATACAAAGTTGTGTTGCTATGGGTATGGCCATCAGTTACGACCATATCCCAGAATCAAGATTAGTGCTATGGGCACACTATGCCACGGGTAGTCACGATATACTGATTTGACATAGAAAACTGTAGTATTTGAATGTTTTTATTGCATGCAGATTCAAGCCCCTATTACCCGGTATATGCCCATGGTAATTATATTAGTGTTGGTATGAGTCATGGCTAAGACCTGTTAGAGTACCTTTAGGAGTGCTTGATGTCCCAGCATGTCTACGTAGGTACTAAATATATAGAAAATATCCCTCTTTCGATTTTGTTCGAGGTATGAGCACCATCGACTAGATGTTAACCCATATCATACTTTATATGGGTAATGGCATTCGTGTAAGGTCATATTCGAGTACCTTTGATAGCGATATTGGTCACACGAAGTCGCTTTGTACGGTAATGATAGAAGAGTTCCCTATTTCCCATTATGTCGAAGAAATACACCTTGCGCCGAGTTCACATAAAATTATCACTATGACCTACCCTTATAACCTGCCATATAATATGACAAGTAGTTGTGTAGAATGGTTAATATGGTAAACGCTTGAGTTCATATTCAAGTGCTTTGAATAGCACTTCGATTGACATTGTGTCTAGGAATGACACATACAGATTAATTACAGACAATCTCGCCATTTAAGACATTTTGTTGTCAATACGTTTTCGAACAGATTCGAGCCCCTATGACAATAGATATACTCGAATGGTACATGGTCGATTAAGACCATATTTTAGTAGAATGGCAGTGAATGGTGAATATTTATTATTTACAAATGATAGTAAGTAATATGTTTTAGACCTCATCTGGATGGAAACCTACGGCTTTGAACTTGGTATGTAAATGTGTGATAAATATCTAACTAGGTACAATATGTTGAACTGCATTATACAGAAAACATGGTCGTATAAACTGTCATAAATATCATTTTCGACCCGAATTTGGTCGGGTTTACAGCTCTTTTAAAATTATGCTGAGAATGCCCAAACTAAAATATTCTACATTTACATATGTAAAAGTTATAAGTGCAAATTAATTTTGTGACATACAAAAACATCATAAGTTACTATTTTGACATGGTGGTACTTAAGTCCGAGCTTTGAAAACCATATCGCTTGAACCCAAGACTTGGGAAGTGCCTTACATGGACATATTTGAAATGAGCATTACGTTAATGCGTATTCAATTTGAAAAAAGATGCAGTTTTGCGGAAGAAATTAATTGTCAAAGTACATGTATATAGTAATTTCGTTAAAATTCAGGATTGATTTGTAAAAATCTTGTTGTCTATCAAAGGGTGTCCTTAAATCATACACTTTAGTGTTTATGTGCAAAATAAAAGGCAAAAAAGCCAATATCGCACTAATTTAACACAGATGACTACTTTTTGCACAAAACGAGTTTCGGTACAGCAAATATGTAACCTATAAAGTTGTCAAAATTTGGATTTTTGTGGTTTAGAGATACGGTCAGGGTACCAAAATATTATTCCCAGGATGACCATCGGTGTTGCGTTACAAGATGCTCTCAACTTTGACCTTATTTGCAATGATGACATATTTACTCAAGTGTTTTTGTACACCGAATTTAGATTCAAGTTTCTCATTAACCGTTGTGTGTAACAAAACGCGGTTTCACAGATTTGTTTCTGACATCAATGACCATATTATTACAATGTTTTTACAGTCATAATCAAAAGTGAATTGTGTACCCAGGTATTTGCGTGCGTGCGTGTGTTGTTATTTGTGATTATTGTGACAATGTAGCCAAATCAAACAAGGGAGGGGGCGTGCGTGTGTGTGTTGTTATTTGTGATTATTGTGTCATGTTGTTTGTTGTATGTAATTATTGTATCATGTTGTTTGTTATTTGTGATAATTGTGTCATGTTGTTTGTTGTATGTAATTATTGTATCATGTTGTTTGTTATTTGTGATTATTGTGTCATGTTGTTTGTTGTATGTAATTATTGTATCATGTTGTTTGTTATTTGTGATTATTGTGTCATGTTGTGTGTTGTATGTAATTATTGTATCATGTTGTTTGTTATTTGTGATAAATTGTGTCATGTTGTTTGTTGTTTGTAATTATTGTGTCATGTTGTTTGTTATTTGTGATAATCGTGTCATGTTGTTTGTTGTATTACTTACAGAAGCAAAAACTGTGGATGAGGCTGCTGAGGCCCAGAACGCTGCGGTAATTGATTTTTGTACCATGTTAAAGACACTTCCTTCAACAACAGCATGATTTTTTCCAGCTAATGATTTAACTATTAATTTAAACTGTCTAGAGCAACAACTTCTCAACAACAACATAATTCTGGTGTGGTGCCATGGAGAGTTTGTACTGCACTGGAATGTTCTTATTTTACAATGTTACAAGTACTAGCAACTTCCAAATTATTATTTGTTTGAAAAGTTCATTGGCTGCTTGTCATGATGAAAAAAATTGTGGTCTAAGTGGTCAGGGATTCATTACTAAAAATGTAATTTAACTAATATACCTAAGTAATTATGGACTTACAGTAATTGTACAGCTATATGTAAGATTGAATTCATTTCACTATTAACTATCATGAATTAACTCTCTCATTTAGGGGATAAAAAGGACAAAAAAAGGCCACCAGCGAAACCAAAAGTGCCATCAGATAAGAAGAAGGATATTGTTTCTAAGGAACCAAGCAAAGTTAAAAAGGTATAGTATATTAATAGTACAGTATATTAATAGTATGGTATATTAACAGTATAGTATATTAACAGTATAGTATATTAACAGTGTAGTATATTAATAGTCCAGTATATTAACAGTATAGTATATTAACAGTATAGTATATTAATAGTATAGTATATTAACAGTATAGTATATTAACAGTATAGTATATTAACAGTATAGTATATTAATAGTCCAGTATATTAACAGTATAGTATATTAACAGTGTAGTATATTAACAGTATAGTATATTAACAGTATAGTATATTAATAGTATAGTATATTAACAGTATAGTATATTAATAGTATAGTATATTAACAGTATAGTATATTAATAGTCCAGTATATTAACAGTATAGTATATTAACAGTGTAGTATATTAACAGTATAGTATATTAACAGTATAGTATATTAACAGTATAGTATATTAATAGTCCAGTATATTAACAGTATAGTATATTAACAGTATAGTATATTAACAGTATAGTATATTAACAGTATAGTATATTAATAGTATAGTATATTAACAGTATAGTATATTAATAGTATAGTATATTAACAGTATAGTATATTAATAGTCCAGTATATTAACAGTATAGTATATTAATAGTATAGTATATTTACAGTATAGTATATCAACAGTACAGTATATTAATAGTATAGTATATTAAAGTACTTGCAAGATTTCCAAATTATCTGTAGATTGGAAAGCAACCATTTACCTTCAGTAATGTATTTAGATTTTATGGAATATGATAATGCTGATTGTTACAATACTGACAATGACTATCTGTACTGATCAACTTATATATGTTTTTAATGATGAAAATAAGACTTTGTATTCAAATAACTTGTATGAATATAGTATGTCTGACAAAGTAGGTGATCTTGATAAAATGTTAAGTGACACCTGTATATTGTCAATAGACGAAATTTTGAATTTTTTCCAAAATGTGTTGATTGACAGTGGTAGGCAATTTGTGACTCTGAAAACATAAAAAACATAATAATAAAGGAAAATCTTGGTTTGATAAGGACTGCAAGATATTAAAGCATAAATGTACGAAACTTTTAGAAAATTCGGAACCAGTCAGCATGTAGATGAACTAATAGAATATCAAAATGCTAAAAAGCAGTATAAAAAGACATGCAGACAAAACGAATACAGGCAAAAATATGCAAATAAATTGGACTCTAACATAATAATCCAAAACTTTTCTGGAAAGAAATAAAAAAACTCACAAAATGAGAGACAACAGAATCAAATATTTCAAAAGAGTCTTGGTATAACCAGTTTAGCAAATTGTTGTCTTGTGGAAATGAAACTAGGTTGTCAAATGAAATGGAAAATGATCATCAAAATGAGAAAAATGATGAAAACCGTTGTGAAACAGTGGATCTGATTATGAAATCACCTGATGATGAAATAATTGAAAGTATTAAAGAATTAAATGTAAATAAGGCTTCTTCCGGTATTTTACATGCTGAACACTTGAAACATGGTTTACATTTTATCCTTCCTTTCATTTGTATAATCTTTAATAGACTTTTTGACGGAGGTGAGTTTCTTACATTATGGGCAACACAAGTTATAGTACCTCTACATAAAATAGGTGATACAAATTGTGCTGATAATTATCGTGGTATATCATTATTAGATATATTTGGTAAATTGTATTTATCCATTCTTACGAAGAGGATTACATTTTAGGTAAATGCTTACAAAACACTTTCCGAGTCACAAGCTGATTGATAATGCTTTTATACTATATTCTGTAATTAAAAAATATTTATGCTGTAAGAGAAAACCTGTTTGTGTAGCCTTTGTAGATTTTAAGAAGGCTTTTGTAAATAGACAATTGCTATATGATGTTATATGCAGAACTAGAATTTCTGGCAAATTATTGTCAGCCATTGAGGATATATACAAATCTGTCATGGCTTACATACGTATCATGGCCATACTGATAGTTTTTCTTGTCCTACAGGTCTACTCCAAGGATGTAAAATGAGCCCGATTCTATTTATACTTTATATAAATGAACTAGAATCAGAAATAAAAAATGGTAACGTCAGAGGTATACAACTTCATCTGTTTGTGGTCTTCAAAGGGAACTAAAAATTTTAAGCAAATTTCGCAATGATTATAAATTAACTGTCAACATAGGAAAGACTAAAGTGTGGGTTTTTAAAAGCAGTGGTAATGTATGATCCAAGGAAAAATGGTTCTAAAGAGGGGAGACATTAGCGGTGGTAAATAACTTCACTTACGTAGGGTCTTATTCATGAACAGATTGTCACTTTACAAGATGGCTGAAGCTATGGTGGAAAAGGGGAAGAGAGTATTTCTTTACATATTTGTATCTTTAGCCAAGCTAGGCTGTATACCTTATAAAACTTTTTTCAACATATTTAATTAAAAAATTGTATCAATCATGCTGTATGGTTCCAAATTGTGGGGCTTGAAGAAGGTATCTTCATTTGAAAATGTATGCCTTTGCCTGTAAAAAAATTATGAATGTTAGTATCTAGAGTTCTAATAATGCTTTATTGGGTGACTGTGGTCGATTCCCCTTGTACTTATCAGCTTCCAAAAGATGTATAAAATACTGGTTATGTTATGGAACATGCAAACTGTTGATCAACCAAATGTGTTTCTTAACTAATACATAAATTGCTTGAAGGACCAATATATGCAACTGTGGTCAAGTTCATGCTATGATTATTGTAAATTGCATTATTACAAATCATTTAAACCGTCCTTTGGCATAGAAGAATATGTGATGAAAATATTGATGTGCTGAAATTTAGACAATGTTTAATAAGTTTTTGTTCTTGTGGTCATAACTTAATCAAAGAACAAGGTCGGTGTTATAACACTGACAAAAAATTTAGAGCATGTTTTTATTGCAAATCCTCTGTAGAGGATGAATTCTATTTTACGTTGGTTTGCCCCCTTTATAATGATATCCGTATGCAGTACATAAAAGAGTATTTCTGGAAAATTCGGACTCATTATAAATTGTTTCGTTTGTTTGCCAGTACAAACATAGATACAATTAGAAATTTGGCAGTTTACTTGTATTATGCATTCAAAATTAGAAATTTTGTGTATATTTTAATCCATGTTTTATGTGTATTGTATTGTAAATTGGTATATTTCTGTAGGGCCAGTGGCCTCCAAACGGTATGAATAAACTGCTAAACTGGTATGTCTTGAAAAGGGTAAAGGTGATGGTGATGATGAAGCAGGAAGTGAACTCAATACAGAGGGTATAGTACCACAAGCCAGGGAAGCAATTGTTGGTAGGATCTGCTTGTTTTAATATTTTGCTGTACTGGGTTCTATTCTTTGTTTCCAGAATATTTTAATCAGTTATGCCAGAGAGTTCATGTAATCAATTAAAACTCAATTAAAAAGAAATGTTTACTTCAGAACTGGATCATAATAGCATATTGATTTAGGATATGTGGCAATTTCAATTGTTTTTGATAATGTGTAATTTTCTTGTACATTTTGAGGATTATTATTGAAGAATCTTTCCTAAAAAGCTTAAACTTTATGATTACTTACAAATGTGTTCTGTTTTGGTTGATTTATGCCCATTTTTAATACATGCTAATACTTACCATGTTGTAAGTAGCTGTCCACTTCACATGAATGTTCAGCAATTGATGACTTTAGACATAAAAATGCCTTCAATCAAATCTTCATACAAAGAGTTCAAACTCATTCATCCAAGTTACATATACCTAATAGACCTGGTGGGTACATTACCTGTGTAATTTACTGAATAATTATAGGATTATCATTGAACTTTTCTTTCTTATAGGAGTGTTGCCTGCAGATCCATCTTTGAAAGTACAAGATGTATCAGACATTAAGATCTTAGATGGTTTGGTTTGAGCTCAAATTCTTTTGGCAGAGATTGTTGGACGTAGTTTACCTCAGTATGCTGACCATCTCTTCATGGCTCATGCTTATCTCATGAGAATGTGTCAGGTAAGTCTATATTGAACCACTTCAAACCGATTATAATTTGATATTTTTTCATTTTATATGAGTACCAAGTACAGTCAGACAAATGTAAATATAGACCACCAAATGAAAGGCCACTCTTAAGTCATCTTTTGATGATATAAGACCATTGAAGTTCACTGACTATTGCTATTGCAGTAAATTCTGATTTATTTGTTTGATTTTTATCTTAGAATTAACCAATCACCAGCCTGCAATCTTAGTCTTGCCTCCAGGCTTAGTTTTATACAGTCGGTTACAAGACATTTGTAGAATCATTTTACGAGTGCTCTATTGACCAAATCTGTGGCATTAATCACTAAGATGAGCATAAGTCTTATTGGTATTTTTCTCCATTTAGGTGTCCTGTATCAGGTCCATGTGCGATATTTTAAAAATTTAATATTTTGCCTGTTTGCACTTTGATACTTTTTTTTCAGGTTTTTGAAGCCTTCAAGAATGACTTCATGACAGACTCAGGAATCAACAAACATACCATACTTAAACCTGTAAGTTAGTTTTGTTTCCCACATATGGGGGGTAAATTTATTTTGTCTTTGTCAAATAAGAAGATGTCTTGGATCCCATTTTTTTGTGTAAATATATATGCATATAAGTATGCATATGATAGATTTAAAACACATTTATTGTCTCAGGTTCAGCAAACAATCATGGCACAAGGCTGTTAGCTCTGAAACGTAACACATTAATTACCAACTGTTTAAAGTGAATCATGGGTCCAAATTTCTCAGCTTTATTTTTATCTCGTTTTCCAACCATAGTTACCACAGTTACTGTTAATGTTCATACAGATCAGATCATATGATTATTGTTTAATAAGATTTCACTGTGATCATTGTACATACAACAATTAGTAAATACTAAAATGCATTATTATATTATAATATTTGTTTTATTTTTCAATTTTGTCTATGTTTGACTATGAAACATACATATGGTTTGTAAAAGAGGAGTGCTAAAAATGTTTATTTTGAAGAGAAAAATTTCTAACATTTCATTATCCTAATAATATGGCAAGATTAAACTATTGTTGTAAATTAAACAGGCTTTGTATATGCTGATTATCTCATTTAATTAGATAATAACTGATCACTAAATGAATTAAGTAGATTTAGACTTAATTCTCACTCTCTTGAAATAGAAACAGGTAGATGTAAAAATATATTAAGAAAAAATAGGATCTGTAAATTGTGAAATTTGAATCAAGTTGAAACAGAGTATCACTTTTTATTATATTGGGATAAACACTATTGGTAATATTTCTTGGCCGAGTATCGGTAAATTTATATCTTTAATGTAATCCTGTAATAAAACAGTTTTCTTGAAAATTGTTAAATTTATTCATGAGGCTATTAATCTTAGAAAGTTATGCCTTCAAAGTATTTAATTACTTTACTACCATATTGTAACTCATTCATTGTTTGATTTGTAATTATTCGTGATGTTTTTTGTTAATTACTCATTATATGTGCATGGACTGTTGAATATGTTTAGCAAGGGTGAGTGTGTGGGGATTGCCTTATTTACATTTTCCATTGTTCATCTGTTGTTTTGTATACATTCATATTTATTGTAAATGACCAAAGGCTCTTTATTTCATTGTTTTTTTATATGTACCTATCCTGGTTATTAGCCTTACATTTTGAATTCATTACTTTTGCTGTTGACATAAAATAAAGTTTAAATCAAACTTCTGTGTCTATATGAACTATAGTTTAGGCAGTTTTCATATTGTATATATTTGTCTGCTTTTGTTTAATATGCAGATTTACTGATGTATATGAACTTTGATCGCAAATATTAAATCCATGCCTGTATACAGTCTAGCACATGAGGCACAGTTATTCTGTTACTTAAATCCTGTGATACTTGCAACAATGAAGAATCTTGTCAAGCTTATGATATTTATTTATTGTTTAAATTTCTCTCCCAATCTTCAGACAAACTCTGCTTGTAATCACGTACATGTACGGACAACCTAACGGTGGAAGATAGGTGGACTAGTGTAGTCAGCCTTGACTCTGTCTGCTTCTTCATTGAGCTGTTAATTGATATACATGTGTCTATATACTATCACATCTGGTAAACCAGACGTGTAGTGAGCAAACCTGTCCAGTTGCAGCAATCTATAAGGTTGTACCTCTTAGATCTTGCTGGAGACATCAAAATGAATCCAGGGCCTGCTCCTAATGTTGACAAATTCGCTAACTACAGTCAGTTCAATAACCGAGGCCTTCATTTCATTCATTTAAACATTAGGAGCCTACTTCCTAAGCGCGATGAAGTCTGTTTATTAGCCAGGCACACTAATGCTGCCTGCATATGTCTATCAGAACCAAGGCTAGATAATACTGTTTTTGACTCAGAAGTCTCCTTCACTAACTCTTCTATTCGCCGCAAAGACTTGAACCACAGTGGTGGAGGAGTTGTTATTTATATATGGAGTGATATTGCTTTTAACCCCCATGATGATCTTGACCATGTTCAACAACGATTTATCTTATTTTAGTGTCAGATTGTGGGAAAATTACACAAAGTGGGGTTGTTGATTGCTGTTTAAGTGACTACTTATTGACTTTTTGCACAAGGAAAGTTACACGTGATACAATTGGAAAACATAATACTGTTGACATTCTATCTTTAAAGAAATACAAGAAAGATACCTTCCAGCAGTCACTTGTAGGGGCAGACTGGTCTGATGTGTTATCAAGTGATAATGTTGATTCTGCTTGGCACTGTTTTAAGAATTTTCCTGTCTATTCTCGATAATAATTAAACGTGTCCGCATTAAACAATGAATGGAAGCATGGATTGACTCAGATGTTCTTCAGTGCATTAGAGACAGAGATTCTGCCTTTGCTGAACATAAATGAAACAGAAATGATGAAAATTTAGCTGTCTTTTGAAGACTGTGAAATAAATCTCAGTCATGTATATTTATTGCCAAAAAGAGCTACTTCATATCAGTGTTTAGTAACTTCAATGATTCGAAATCTCTGTGGGATCATCTTAAGCAACTGGGGCTGCCATCCAAAATGGGCCAACCTTCAACTTCTATTGACTTGAATATTGATGGTGAAGTTTGTTTTAATAAACTAAAGATTGCTGTTAAGTTTAACCTACATAAGTTGCTGCCAAACTTGATGAAAAACTACCTGAAAGTCTTAAAAACTTTGGTAAAAGTTTTGATTTTAATTTTTACTCATCCAAAGGTGTCAAACCTGATAATTTTAGATTTTCCCTAGTTATTGAAAATAAGGTCTTTGAATACCTGAACAGTAAAAATAAGGCCACCGGGCTTGATAGTATCCCCTCTCGATTTGTCAGGGATGGTAGCCCTATTATTGCTTATCCCCTTTCACACATTATCAATTTGTCTTTAATCCAGTGTAGTGTTCCAAATAGTTTAAAGTCTGCTTGCGTCATACCTTTATTCAAGAAAAATGATAAGACTGAAGTTGACAATTATGACCTGTTTCTATCTTAAATATTATTTCAAAAATTATAGAGAGTGGTTTATGACCAACTTGATGATTATCTTACTTCTGAAGATCTTTTATTTAAGTGTTAGTCTCGGTTTAGAAGTAAATTCTCAACCGAGACATGTCTTATTCATCTTACGGATTTTATTTGTTTTTATATGAACAAAGGAAATTTCGTTGGGATGATTTTACTTGATCTTCAGAAAGCTTTCAATACTGTTAATCATTCCATTCTTTTAACGAAATTGGAAGCCCTTGGTCTTTCTGAGTCAGCTGTCCGATGGTTTACTTCCAGTTTGTCAGATCAACATCAATTAGTAGATATCACCGGAACATTTTCTTCTGAGGCCAAAATCGAATGTGGTGTTCCTCAGCGGTCCATTCTGGGAACTCTTCTCTTTTTAATTGACGGTAACGACTTGTCTGCAGTTGTTAAAAACAAGTTATTATCATATGCAGATGACTCTGCCTTATTGGTTCATGGCAAAGATATTCTTAAAATTGAATTACTACTTAACCTTGAATTTGAAACTGTAAGTCAATGGCTGATATGTGACAAACTATCATTACATTTGGGCAAAACTGAATCAATTTATTTGATTCCAGTCACAAACTTAAATCTCAGCCTAAGCTCAATGTCTCATGCACAGGTCAATCATTTGAAGCCAAAGACTCTGTTAAGTATCTGGGTGCAAACATTGATCAGAGCCTCTCCTTTGGAAGCATGGCTTTGTCTGTTCTCAATAAAGCAAATGGACACCTTAAGTTTTTTTTCAGAAAGGCAAAATTCCTTTCTTATCATACCTAGAAACTACAAATTCCTTTCTTATCATATCAAGAATCTACTGGTTATGTCTATTATTCAGTGTCACTTAGATTATGCTGCAACAGTTTGGTTTTACTCAATTTCACAGACTTTAAGAAATGAAATGCAGACAACACAAAACAAACTATTCGATTTGTTTTGAATCTTGATTTGAGAAATCAAATTGTAAAAGAGCACTTTTTAAGACTTGGCTGGTTAACTGTATCTAAAAGGGTTGATTTTAACATATTGTGTCATGTTTTAAAGATTAAAGCTAATATAGCACCATCATATATGCATGAGTACTTTATTCCTGTGATAGACTCCCATCATTTCAGTACCAGCTTCAGAGTTACGTCAAGTTGCGTTGATGAAGAACATTTTAATTACACAGTAAATGGCTTGTTAATCTGGATTTAAAATCATGTAAGCTCTCGGTATCCCTAATTGGTTACAGTTCATTCCAGAGCATAATTCCTTTGTAGGAAAAAGATCTTTTGCCAAATCCTTTGACCTTGGGGATTGTAAAGCACCCACTGTCTCTGAAAAAATGTTCTTCATCACATAGTACAACACAGTCTGTATTTTGTGTTCTTCGTTATCTATTAAAAAACAGAAGCTAAATTATTCTATAAATCGTTTCTATATTTTTATGTCTACCTTAATGTGTTTTAACCAAGAGATGTCATTTCAGAGGTTTATTAGGATAAGATAGAAATGTTATATAAGTTATGTTGTAAATGCACTTATCTTTGAAGTTTTAAATCATATTTTGATTTTGAAGTTCATTTTGAGATGACCCTTATTATTGTTGATATGCCATAAAACACCAATAGACAAACAAATAAACTAATGACGAATTTTCTCTCTGAAATCGATTCTATCTAGTAATAAAATAGTGCTAACAAAATATTAATACCTTACTCAACGAACTTTATGGTATGAAAAGATATATTTTTATATTACACTGTATTGTATGATATTGCTGATATTTGTTATTATCAATATTATTATTTATAAATGATTAAATCTTTAGATTAAACACTTGTATATTATTCATATTCACTGAAAAGTACTTCAATGATGTTAAACATGTACATTTGTACACTACATATAAAGGGTCTGAAAAGTCTGGGGTCTGAAATGTCTGGGGGCCAAGATGTCCAGTGAATTTAGGGTCCAAAATGTCTAGGAGCTGAAATGTCCAGATACCGCCAAAGCATAGGGTCAGTTGGGAAACCATAAACATGGCTATTTCTTTTCTGGCACCATCCAAAAGATAAATGCCTCCACGAAATGTTGTGAGATATTTTTTCTATAAAACAAAACACTTTTTCATTGCTTCTTTGCTACTTTTCTTTGCTACTTCATTGCTACTTTTTAGAGTGAAGACAATGTGCATTCTCATCTTGGTAAAGTTTTGGGTGCTGTAAAATTCAGGGATGTCTGGACCGACACTGCTGTAATATTTATCAGACAGGTAGGTGAAGACAGAGTTATGTCCCCTTAATTTGTTTTTATGATTCTTGGTCCAGTTATTATTATTTAACTGAAATTACATTTTACTTTCTCAGTGTAACCCCTTTATCCCTTTATTTGTACATTTGAACCCTGAAGGCTGAGCAGAATCATGGTTTAGAGGTAGAGCATCCGACCTTTGATCCGAAAGTCCAGAGTTTGAATCCTGACTTTGAAGGGTTTCGTTCATGAACTTCACTTCACAATCCCATTTTTTGGATGCAGTACTGGTATAGTGTCGAAGACGCATGCTCGAGCATAATTAATATAAGCAAAATTTCTTGTTTCACAATTGAGCTAAAATATGGTTTTGTATTTAATACATGTGTGACAGTTATACAGATTAATTACCTTACTGAGTGAAGGCGGATGCGGTAGGGAACATTATGTGTTGCAGACAACACCAGTTGTTTGTTAGTATTAGATTATGTTTTGACAGATGATAATCTACAAAGTGAACAGTAAAGGTTAAGTGCAGCGACAGTACTTTTGGTTTCTTTAAAGGCGTGATGTTAACATCCTATAGAAATATTACCAGAAGTTAAAGATAATCCAGGGCATTGCATGTTTAAGATATTTGCCAAAACTTTGTTAGTTAACAACAAATGCCACTTGCAACATTCACCCATGTAAAATTTAAAAACATTATTTTGTATAAGAAGAGGCCCCTCTTATTTGGTTTATTTTTACGTGTTGATCCCTTATTTCCTGAATGTTGATGGCATGTAATTAGTATGGATCAGATATGCATGCCATTTATATTTGTGCTTTTTGCTATAAATAACATATTATCTGGAGTAAGTCGATTCGCAATTGATATCAATCAGATATTATCACAGTTCATCAGCTTCAGTCTAACCCACAGTATTTGAAATGAAATTGTGAATGAACATAATGAGGAGCTAGAGCGCTTTTTAGGAAAACTTTCAATAATTAAGGTATTTTGACTATGATATATAGTTTTTCCCAGAATTTTTAGGCGATAATTGGAGATATGGGACCTTTAAGGCTATAAAAAGTTGCAAAATTCAGTGTTCAGTAATGCTTACTATGTTGGTTGACTTGCATTTCTTGTCATTTTCAGATGTGTGTCCTGGACTAAGCGAATGAAGTGAATGAAGTTTCATCCACAGGCAAAAAGCAAGGTTTAATTGATTTTCTCAATTTTATTGTTTATTTTGTGTGTCCACAGTTTACTGCTGATGGTGTCAGGGAGATTAGTATTCTTTAATGAAAGTCTTGCTTCAGTTACTAATATATGACACAAATAAGGTGACTTTGACTTTCAAACATGCATCATCTACATATATTGTGCCAATGGTTATAATTGTGGTGTACCCCGCTTTAACGTACCTGTCATCCACTGGGTTGCCCTCTATTTGTCAGGGACCGACACCACTGGCTATTAGGGGTTAGCCAGAACCCTTAGTACAACAATTACAAAAATAAAAAGAACGTCTAACTGGTTTAAAGTATATTTTAATATCCAGCCTAATGCTTCAATTTCCAGTCTGAATAAATAGTGATGATTCAAATGTAGATGTGCATATCAATAATATATTAAATTCGCAAACAAGTAATATGCAAAAAGTGTTCTAAATTCAGTAGTCCTTAATTGATAAATGAGGACCAAAAATAAACTTTGTAAATTATGCTTATTACTCTATATTCAAAAGTCTCTAATTGATAAATGAAACAATAATTCAACTTTGCTTATTATGCTAACTATCTTTTTTCAAAAATCCCTAAATTTATCAAGGAAAAAAATGAAAAACAAAAATTAAGGCTTTGCAAATGATACTAGCTACTCTATATTCAAAATCCCTAACTGATAAATGAAGAGCAAAACTTATACTTTACAAAGGACCCTGCAGCAACAATCAGAAGTCTGGTTGAAATATAAATAAATGTAAGTTGCCAATCCAATCATAAATTACATGAAAAACACAGCCAAATTGGTTAGAAGATTCAAAATCATTGCAAAAATCATTAGAATCGGCATGATCAGTTTTGTTCAATTAATGAAATGAAATACACTGATATGCATATGATTTCTCAAATAATTTAATTAAATTCAAAAATCAACTAAGTATCAAAATGTCAAATAAATGAAGTATAAAAGTGACAATCTACAAAGTAGCAAAGTCTTGAAAATGCTTCCAAAAATATTCTAAATATCAAGAATTAATGTGATTAGAATCCTCTAAGTATCTAAAATATAACATCAACAAAGAATAGAAAAACTCTAAGTGTCTAAACTATATTAAATAAAAATAGTAATTAAGTATTTACCAGATTAAAGTTCAGCTCCTAGATTCAGTTGCAGAATGATCAAAAGAGCAGGTGCAAGCTATTATATACCAACAAATACTGTCTTTGATTGGTCAACAACCAAAACTTATGTCACTTTATGATTGGCTGATAAGCCCTGGTCGAGATGCTTTTCAATGCAATTTCAGTGATTGACTAGTCTTGGACAGAGCTGGAACTGATAAGCTCCACCTAATTGAATTGATTAGCTTGTGATGACTCATTGTTTTGACAAACATGTAAATAACTAATTAGAAATACCCTGATCTGTAATTAATCCTTAATTATTGATCAAATCTTAAAATACAGACCATCATCTTAATTAACACAAAATGCTGTTCAATTTGAACCTAAACATGACTTTGTAACTATGAAAACTAAGGATTTAGTAATTTACCCATTCGAATAGTGCTTCTATTAAGATAATAAGAACACAAATGTGGTGTTAACAGGTGACTATTGTACATATCACATAATCAAGATACTCATCTTATATTAGTTTGAGATCATTCTTACCCAAATAGCAGGTCACAATAGCCATATGAAAGAAACTTATCTGCTGCATTTTCTGAAAAATGACTATGAAAATCATTATCTTTAATATGTTGTCTTGTTTTCTAAGTACCATTTGTATTGGCAACTTTGCAATCTGGTTCCCGGGGTACATAGGCATGTATCAATGAGGCACATACAGTTAGTGGTATTATGGCTGACCTGGATACAACTATTATGTTTGCCACAGCTGGTACCCTTAACGCTGATGGTGATGAGAACTTTGCTGATCATAGGTAGGATAAGGCCAGAAAAAATAACAGCTATGTTTCTGATGATGGAACCAACTCTCTTTGCACCTGCTCAAATTTTTTTTTACTGTGTATTGTGGCTCCTAAGTACAAAATGCATGTTTGTATAGCAACAGCGGTCGGCATCCAGAAAGGTGTCAGCTCTCTCACAGGAACAGTTTTTATTTGATCTTCATCAAACTTGGTCACAGTGTAAAATGGCATGATATCTTGCTCAATTTCAATAACCAACCGACACATTTCAGGCATTTTGAAGTCATGAAAAACTCTTCAGGTGATTGTAAAAACTCACAGTGTCAGGTTGAAAATCTCTTGACATGTGTCAATTATGGTTGATAACATTTGCAAACTCTATTATTTAATATTTGTTGCATTCTTTTCTGTAGGGCAACCATACTAAAGACAGCTAAGGCTTTGGTTGAGGACACTAAGACCCTGGTAGCTGGCGCTTCTTCTAACCAGGAACATGTGCTAATGCTGCACAGATAGAGATGAAGACTATCACTCGTCTCACTGATGTTGTAAAATTCTGAGCCGGCTCCCTCGGTTCAGAACAGCAGGAAGCACAGGTATGTAGGCTCCCTGTTTAGCTTTTATGTAGAATCTGAGAGTTTTGTGAATGATCAATATTTACTAATGTGGAAGCTGAAAATTTGTCAAAGATTTATTTTACTAATGTAGCATCTAAATGTTTTATAGAGCATTAATTTCTACTGTTCAGTCAAGATTTCATTAGAAATTGATATTATGATTTGTAATGATTCTAATTTTCTGTATAATTCAATTATCGCAACTAAATATTTTGCTAAAATTTTGCATTTCTTTTGACTACTGTCAGTAATTTGCATGCAACTCAAATTTACCAAGGGGGTTTACTGTATTCGGGTCTTACTGATAAATCCCGTGAAAGACGTAGCTTCTGCTCTGTCAGATTCGATCAGTGCAACTAAGAATGCTTCGGGCAAGAATGCACGGGACCCTGCCATGCTGCACTTGAAAGAATCTGCTATGGTAAGACAGTGTTGCATTTTGGGATTTGCGCCAATATATTTTTATCCACATATTCTACTTTCAATACACTCTTTATTATTTGTTGCATACATGTAGGGTAGCATTTTTATTCAATTCATCCCTGTATCTAGTTTCAAATGAAATTTCAAATTACGTAAGTCTGACCATAGGCCATAAAGAAAATGTGTGAGGTTTTTTGTGTGTCATTTGGGAACAGCTAACTAATGGTTGTGCTAAGTTAGTATTGAAATACACTCATTATGATATTGAAATTATACTGGCTTAATTTAGGCTTCTGAGGTTAATATGATTAAAAAGTTAAAAAATTTGTGGCAAAAATTGAAAGGGGATTTTGAAGAAATTTTAAAGACCAGTCTCTGAAAGCTGCCTTGCCATTGGTCAATTTTTAGACTACAACTGGAATTAGCCAATCAGAGACTAGAAACTGGTCTATTGTATTTATAGATGCTCTTCAGGAAATGATTATTGGCCTTTTACTTACTATGATCTTTTGATAATTTTAGTAGTATGATTCGTGTTATATTCCTACGACCCCTTGAACATTGTAAATATTCTAATTAATATACCCCAGCAAACACATGACGTCGGATAGACGTCGGATTGTCGTCGGATTTTGGTCACGACCGTCGGTGACCAAAAATCCGACGTTTTTCCGACGTCGCATATTGACGTTGGATAGATGTCGGAAAAAGTCGTCAATATGACGTCGGTTTTCAGTCGGGAACATGTTTTGTCATTACTATTTGAGAAAACTAAGATACGGCTTAGAACTAACAGCAAGCATCTTGTTTGTGGTTGTTGAAGCAGCAAAGGTACTTAAATCCGTTTTGATCATTATTTCCCCTATCGGTGCTGTTTTTAGATTTGACCCAAACCTCACAATTTTGAATTTCGCGGTATTTTTATTGAACTCCTTTAAATGTGTAAAAATCTGCTTTAAAATATTTTTGATATTTATTTTCGAATTCTCGTTGTATATAAACCTAACAGGTCAAATAAAAAGATTAAACCAAAAAAATACGACCAAAGAAAATAAATTCTCGCGCATGCGCAATGGTTAGCACATGCGCAGTCTCGTGCGTTTTTTGAACGGCTCCATTTTCAACAAATCAAGCAGTTTCGAGCTTCTCTGATTCCAGAAATCTTTCCATCAAAAAAGTATTTGGGGTTATATATATGCATGCAAACAATGTATTGTTGCTCAGTTTCTTTAAATCAAGACAGATAGCATGTATTGTCTCTCTTGTTTTGTGCATGCATGGATGAAAATATTTTGCATGCATTCCCCACCCACCCTAGGCCCAGGGCGTTGAAATTAAATTTTGGCGCATTGAGACAATCCATAGGAATTCGAAGTTTTACAACCAGTTGTACTCTCGTATTACGCCTGCCTTTATTTTGGATTGGTTGATATACAAATAAACTGTTAAACTGTTAAATTGTTTTCATTTGTAGTACTCCATGAGCAATCAGTACACATATCACTCATTGGTCTGGATTGTAACTAACTGACCTAATTTCGTGTATATACACAACTGGTGTGGCAGAAGTAAAATGGCCAGTGTTTTCTGAAAAAGTGTTCCATTTGGTTGGTCAAAATGGTCGAATTGTGGTTGGATAATGGTCAGGTTTAGTCGGATAAATGGTCAGATATGGTCGGGAAAGCGGTCGGATTTTGGTTGGATAATGGTCGGGTTTTTGGTCAGAAATGGTTAGATTTATGGTCGGATGTTGGTCGGAAATTCGATCATAACCCGACGTCTATCCGACGTCGGAAACTGACGTCTAAAAACGTTTCATTTCTAACAATTTTCCCGACGGTCATCTGACGTCGAAACCCAACGACTATCTGACGTCAATCTGACGTCCTGTGTTTGCTGGGACTTGTCTAGTTCTGTCACCTTTACCCAGATTATCTTTCTGCAGACTTTAAATCTATCTGTTGGTGTTCTGGCACTAACATTTATCAACTCCTTATTCCCCAAACTCTGATAAGCTCAGGTTTCGCAGGGTTTCGCATGAACAATATGATATTTAGCAGGTTGCAGATGACCATTGTTTCAGAGCAAGTTTTAGGCCAGACAGACAACATCATAAAAATTAACGTAGATAAAGAAACGTGAAATTACAAAATTATTTTTCAAGTGGTTTATCCAGGACATTTTCAATAAGTGAAAATAATTAAATCTAAATAAGATTTAAAATTAATATAATATTAAATAAATAGCAAAATAATTGGATAGACTTAGAAAAGGGATTTTTGATTACAAAATCAAGGTAATATTTAATTGTCTTATTTTTGTAATAAGTGTGATATTATTGTAGTAAGTAAATTTACTATGTTCATCGTCAGGAATAACTATTTTAATTATTGACTATTATTTTTAATGGACTTTCAGACAATTTTAAATGTTCTTAATTATTATTAAATATTGTATATGTTAAATAGTTCTAATGTCTGATATCTTAGTACTAGTCATGTACAGCTGTTATACAAGTTTCATATAATCTTTTAGATCCCAAGAGGGGAGGTTCTTTCCTTACACAACTACACGTGAAAAATTGTATCTCTATTTTGGAAGACCATAAAATCTATTTTCAAGAAGAAGCATTTATGTTAGACCAATATCAGGCGAAAAAATCAAGACACCAAATTCAGATCTCTTTGATAGTGTTAATGGAATAATTTATGAACATTCATCCAATCAGCAGGCGCCTTTAGTAAACTCTTCAAGATACAGTGATTTTAAAACATAAGACACTTTCATTGTCAATGATTTCTATACTTTGTTTGTATTATTTTCTTTTGCATGTTGGTTTGAAAGTCCTTTAAATTTTATTATCACATTTTAGGTATAATCGTCTTTTTTTATCTACTTTTTTGTATAATCATATCTATTAACTTTTTTGAGTATTTTTGTAAATAGATTTCTGAAACTTTAAATCTTGTTCTGTTATTTAAAAGGCTTAGTCCGTAACAGTTCGTGATTGTTGATAATTAATTATTTGGTACCTGTTCTTAAGATCATACTTGGGAACCAGAATTTGGTTCCTCCTTGAGATTAATGTAAGTACCAGGCTTTGCTTCCCATTTCTGGAAATTATTCAAGTCTGGTTCCACTTCTTGAGATTTCCCTAGGAAACCAGTCATTGGTTCCTGTCACTTCAGATCATTAGTCTCAACTCTTTTATAATCTTTTTGATATATTTATTTTGTACTGAAGATTTATTCTGTTAAGCAGGCTTCCTGAAAGTTGCTGGACCATCGGACATGTCAGGCAAATTTCGAGCAGGTCCAATAACTTATAGGCAAGTACTGGACCAGATGTCCAGCAGTCAGGCACAATCTACAGCATTTATCTCTTATTTATAATATATTAGGTCAGACAAATTTTCATTTGGTCAGACAGAAATTCTAACTTTGCCTGACCAAATGTCAGGCAGTATTCCAGCAGTTTCGAGAAGCCTGTGTTAAGTAAATATTTATTTTGTACATTTCAAATTTTGTGTTCGCACTGACAGATAAGTTTACAGTTACTTTTGTTTGCATTTCAAAGCTGTGGAATTTGGGCTGCCTCTGTGTTGGAAGGTCAGACAAAAAAACAAAATCCTTCAAAATCACTGCCATGTGATAATGATACATCATTTTACAATTTATGATACAAATATTAATACAAGAATACAAAAACTTTTTTGTTGTGATGAAGGATATTCACCATTATATTTATCTGCAATTTTCACTTTAGTAGTACACGCCCATGGGCTATTTCACAACTTCCATAACAGGTAGAATAACACACAGGATAATATTTCACAGGTGATAATATGTGTAGTTAGTATATAGTCCACTTTTATTATGACAATTGCAGGCAGTCAGTGTTAATCAACATTTGCAATGCACATACATAATGTAATTCTACACCTGATGAAAGACCTGCTACACAGTGTGTTGAAGTTTTACACATTTAAAGTTTGAAAAAGGTATGTGATAAATTCAATAAGTCACTACAACAGTTTTAAAATTCTGTCAAATAGTTCATAATACAAACCTGTGCAGATGTTTGTGCTTTTCTAACATAACAGCTTATCTACTGTTTTTTTTTTTATTTCTGTTGCATTTTCACATTTTATTCTCATATTGTTTTGTATTTCTTTGAATCATTTTCTGCAGATTATTCTAGATCTATTATCATTGAATCATGGCAGACTCTTATATTTAAAGAAATACATTAGGCTATACAAACACATAGAAAAAGTTATGTACGAATGCTTTGAGTTGCAGCAGACTTAACCAGCAAGTTCTTTGTCGACTTAATTCAACTTGGCCTCAAAGACATATCCAGTGATTTTTTGCGTAAAATAGTGGCTGAATATTGGCATTTTTCCGAATGACAAAATAGTGAATTGTTAATTTTCAAAACTACCAGAAGCTTTCTGAAGGCTTTCATGTTGTTTTAATATTCTGTTAATACAAATACACAAAGTTTAAAGAAAACGTTTTTTTTTGTTTTTAGATCAAAACAAACTCTACAAATGAAAACATGTCCAGGGTTCAACTTCCCCCTGACAGCTGCTGGCTGGAGTAAAGACAACATGCAGACAATTTCAGGTAAGTTGTTGTTGTTGTTCTTCTTCTTCTTCCAATGAAATTATGTATCACTCAGGGCTTTCATTTGACCCTTAAAAAGTATTTTTATTATTAAAATCAGTAAAATAAAGCTTTTGACTCTTGAGAATTTGTACCAAAGGCTCAAAATTACAATAACATTAAAGAGAAATTTTGTTGACTCATCAAATTATCATCAGCCAAGTGTCACTTTTGATCCTCAACTTTTGATGTCCAGTGAAAACCCTGATTATCATTGTTTGTTACTGTGCATGGTTGGTTTAGGATAAAGATATTGAAACCTAATATTAATGGTAAAAGTTTCATGATCTACTTGTAGAACATGCAGTTACTGTGAAGTGAAAATATTCAAGCCAATTTGAGACAATTTATTATGTTACAAATTGAAGATTCTTCTTTGGTTTATTTTATTATTGACTTGTGACTATTATAACAAAATTTTAAATTACCCCTTATGCATGTTTTGCGAACAATCATTACCTCAGTGCAACAAGATTGTGTCAGCATGAAAATGTCATATTCTTTCCATTTATTTGGTGCAACAATGTTTTACTTTGTTTAACTAAGTGATATACCTATATGATAATTGTATTAATACAAAAATGACCAGGTCCCGATTCCACGAAAATACTTAAGTCCTCTATCATACTTAACTTTCCTTATTTACTTGATAGGCTACTTAGCTTAAGTCATTAGTTAAATAAATAATCGAAGTTAAGTAAGACAACAGACCTAAGTATTTTCATGGAATCGAGGCCAGAAGGTTCAATCTGTTTAAGAATAAAAAACCTAATATCTTTTTAATTAGACCACTTCTACTGTGATATTACTTGCTGATAGTTGAATTGATTTTTGTGTTGTTATCCTTTTTTATCTATTTTTCAAGATTATTTCAGTACAATTTTTTATGTTCAGTGTTCAGTGCTGGTTGAGAATTCACTTATTTTCTTTTTAATAAAATAATACATCATCTTTTTATTATTTATTTCATTTACAGAAGTATTTTAGATGCATTTATTTACTTCTTCCATTTAAAAAATGTTAATAAATTTTTGAAAAAATATTTATGAAACATCCTTGGCCTTGAGATACAACACTGTTGCATCAAACAATTTAAACATTAAAATATTGTTTGGACAATTTAAATTAATAACAAAAGTTCACTGATGTATTGTAAGTATATTAAATCTTTTTCTACAAAAAGTCAATTTTGAAAAAGATGTCAGATACAACTTAGTTGCACTGAGATGACCATACGTCATTTTCAAATGGATAACGCTGCCCAAGGCAGTGAAATGGTCAAAGAGGATTATTGTATGTGACCAATGGAGACTGGATGGACCAGGCTCTTGTATTAGACTGGGTCTAGAAAGTGTGGGTGAGAAAACCACGCAGGATGACGAAAGTCTTTACTGATGTTGGATGTATTCCTGCTCATCTTATCCTGGTTGTGAGGAGGATGTTAACAGAGGGTTGTAGGATGACACTTGCTCTCATCCTGGGGGAATGGCCTTGGTTTCACAACCCCTAGGCAGGTTCATCGACAGGCTGGTGGAGGGAGTCCTTTAACGGAAATGGACTTAGTAGTGTGTGAACACCCTACATACATGCTTGTCCCGTGGCAGAATTTGAAATCCCGAGCTATATAAGATCTGCAAAACACTTGTTGACCTCTTGGATGAATTGGACATACATATCATTGTTAAAGCCTTCAAAAATGTTGTATATCTTACAACTTTGATGGCACTGAAGAAGATACTAGTATACTGTATGAGGAACAATAATGATGATGATGATTCTGTACTAAGTATTTAGAAATCTTAAACACCCTTCTCAAAATGTTTGCACAATTGCTCACATTGTTCATTGGACACTTGACCATAATTAAGAGATCAAGGTCACTCTTTGGTTTCTGTCAGGCATTCAACACCTCTCTCTTTTTCTTATGACCCTTGGTGGTCCCATTAAAAATGTCAAATGAAAAAGCAATGGATAAGCGAAGCGGGCTTGACATGTTGCTATTTGGTGACTTCTAGTTACATTTACATCTTAAGTGTACATTATCTCATTAAATGACTTAACAGTGTTATCCATTTAATATTGATGTGCACTACGTGACTATTAGATATGGATGCACCAAAAAACACCATTGAATAATAAATAGATGATGATGATGATAATGATGGAGACTGCATTCAAATTGCATGTTACATTGATATTGATTTATTTTCTGTACCTTGGTTCTTAAGATTTACTTGCCTTTTACCACAAGTAAATATGACTTTATTGCAATATTTTTGAAGCACACAAGTAAAATGGTGCCATTTTTAGCTCACCAGAAGGTTCAGGGTAAGCTGTTAGGATGGGTAGGTGGATGCTCTGGCATCTGGCATCAACAATGGTCTTCTCCTCAGAAACTACCAGTCAGATTTACTTCAAATTTGCTGTGTAGAAGCCTTTTGAAGTTCTAATTGCAATTTGCTCATAATATACCCTTCTATGAAAATTTGACAGAAATGTTGATTTTCTTCCATATGTGGAGAAGTTGCAGGCTCCTTGTGAAAGGGACAGTTAATACTGGTTTAGTATACAGTTCAGGAAAACTGGTTAGGTGAACCAGTTGCCATATATAACTGAAAAGTTGTGGAAAAAAGGCATTAAACCCCAATGACAATAAGTCACATAAATACAACAAAAAAAGTAGAAATACCTTAAAATGTCTTTTCTCATGATTCTATGGATGGATTATTACCAAACTTGGGTTTTAGCATCTTTAGATAATGTTCTATCAGATTTGCTAAAATAAAAATGGTTGGTCAGTGGCATCCTTTAGTCAACACAAATGTTCCTTTGTAGTATCCTTTGATGATCCTTTAACAAGTTCTTTTATTGTTCCCCATTATCTGCCCACAAGTGTACCTTTATTACCTTTTTAGTAACAAGCTAATTTACATTTATTCTGGTGAGCGATGCAGGGCCATTGTGGCCCTCTTGTTTATATTTTTTGTCCATTTTGCTAATTTTCTTTGCTCAAAAAGTATCATAGTTTTGTACATGATAACTTTGTCCTAGGACATGTATCTGACCTGTTTCCTGAAATGCTGCTTGTGATGTGGTTTTAACAAAATGACTGGGCTTATAGGGATGAAGTTGTGGCCTTGATCCAAAATGCTGAATGTAAATGGTCCCATAAGATAGGGATATGCTCCCTTAACAGACAAAAGTGTTGTCATTATAGTCCTAGAAACTTCAGGACTTAGCAAATTTCTGTTGTGTTTCCTTTAAAACAAGACTGATTAACAGATTATGGCATGTTAAAGCTAGATCAGCTGCCTTCTCCTGTTCAGCATTCAATTTCAGTTTTAAGCTTTATGCATTGTCCTGTTTTTGTTTACATAAATAGAACTGGTTACCATTTCTGACTATAGATTTGTGCTCAAATGCGGAGCCAGTAATCAATGGAAACCAACAACCAATTAAAAATATTAATATCAACCAATCAAAAGTCTCATTAGTCGAATGTCACATGGTTGGCAAGATGGTTGTGGAAACTGACCTATTCAAAATACAGTCCTTAATGACAAGTTTATGCTGACAATAGTACATTTATCAGTAATTCAGGGCCCTTTTTCCAAAAATTGGGAAGGGGCTTTTAGCCTTTTACTTTGAGAAATTCAAATGTGATTTTCAGCGAATTGGGGCAAGACTTTCAAGACAGACTTTCAAGATAAAGGGAGAATCATATTTCGACATATTGGGAATTTCAGCATTGTATTCTGGGGACATTTTTTTCATCAAATTGGGAAAAAAGAGGCTTTATGCAATTGGTACCTCACCGGATATTGGCCTCTATTTTAGAAGGAAATTGGCCCTCTATTTTGAGTTAAAAAGTTTTATTATCTGTTTTGTACCCAGGGGACACACACATTTGTGTATTTGCGAATGAAACATTGAAATACATGGGAACATGGATTTGGGCGTAGAGGTTAAACAATCATTTCTGTCACTAAGAAATTTAAACAGTATTTTTGTTTGTATATCTTTTACCTATTTTACTTTTTAGATAAATATATTTTTAACAAATTTTACTTTTTCAATAAGTGTATTTTTACCTATTTAACTGTTTGGATAAGTATATTGTTTACCTATTTTACTCTTTAGATAAGTATATTTTTACATATTTTATTTTTTAGATATATATATTTTTTACCTATTTTACTTTTTAGATAAGTATATTTTTTACCTATTTTACTTTTTAGATAAGTATATTTTTACCTATTTTACTTTTTAGATAAGTATATTTTTACCTATTTTACTTTTTAGATAAGTATATTTTTACCTATTTTACTTTTTAGATAAGTATATTTTTTACCTATTTTACTTTTTAGAAAAGTATATTTTTACCTATTTTACTTTTTAGATATGTATATCTTTTACTTATTTTACTTTTTTACATACATTTTTTATAAGACTTTACTGGGGGATTAGCAAATTGATATTTTGACCACAACATGAACAATATCCTTAGTTATATATGGGAAGTCACTCAGTGATTAACCTTTATTGACATTCATCTGGTGGAAAAAAACTGTAACAAAACTAAACATAATTCCTCAGAATTTATAAAGGTGGGACAGTGTCATTATAAAAAAACTTACTTTAAGTGCGAATGGACACAGTACAATATGTAGCACCAGGATAGTACATGCAAAAAGGAAGTGCTGCTTACCTTCTCATTATATATGTACAGTACAGCATAAAACTTGCCAGGCACCCGAGTCACTAATGTCTGAAAGGAACTGCTAAACTATGTGACTAATATTGAACTAAAAAAGAGCACAAAGTTACAAAAAAGGGGCAAATATGTGAAATAGCTCCCGATAATATTTCACAAGGGTGAAACATAAATGTCTTACTGGTATTAGAATACCATTTCTGACACGAAACAGCAGGTGTTTGTTCTATTACTATTTACCTGCAATAGTCATCAGATGTATATTGATGACAGTATGTATATCAACTAAGCACTAGGCTTAAATGATACAGGCAAGTATTTGGGTACTAGTAATGTTCAGAGCCCAAATTTTGAAGTAGAATTTTTAAGCTATGATGTGCAAGAATTATGATCACCAGTGTATTGGAAGAAAGTCATTGATGAGGAGAAATAAAAAAATAATTGACATGTGTATATTTAGCCATATGTTTGTTGTTGGACTTTTCTTAGGAAGTGGTCAGTGTGATGTACCACTGAGAGTTTTTAGTTCCTTATAGTCCATAGTTTTTGTTTTGACAGACAGAAAATTCAAACAGACCATTACTTGTTGCCTGAGATGGAGATGGCACTTCTTTGTAGTATTCATCCATGATGCTTGTTTGTGTACTGGGTAATTCAAACAGAGTGAGTTATGACACTAATCCTTCTGTCATAAAGTCAGTGTGAATTTATGTTTAGTGTAGAACTATACAGGATTTTCTTCCATTTTGAATCTGAATAAAGGGTGTATGGTTTGTGTATTCAACAACAGTATTAATATCTTACATGTACTTATTAAACATAAATTGTTCCAAATTACTTATGTTAATGTTAGATATGTTAATTTTCTAAAATAATGACATGACTGTGTGTGTATCTTGGGGTACAGTTGTACATATATCCTGTGTAGTTGTCAATAAGAATTGTAATAGTCTTGTTTTTGTCTACCAATGTCAAATACCAAATAGTATAAATGTATACTTGTGTATGACAGTTTACATATTGTCAGTTTAATCCAATTCCTGAAAATGTAGAAAATACGAGTCCTGGAATGAAGTATCCAAATGTTGCCGTCTTACAGAATCTATTTTCTGTTTTTCTTCCTTTCTGTCCTGCCTTTCCTCTGTGGCTGGAAATCTGGGTTTTTATTCCATCTGTCCTGAGTTTTGTATTTAACACTTTGCTAATCTTGCATATGATGGCACCCATTCCCTCTATGATGTTGTCTGGCCTCTCAGGTACAAAAAGCTTGGTATCATCATCCCTAACACATAAACACTGTCCTAGTAGGCACTAGAGTTGCCTGCCAATGCTCGCTGAACATATCATAAGGAATTCAGATCTTTTCAGGGTTGTTAAAAAATAAGGGGACAAAATTTCATGTTTAAAACCAACATACTTTTTGAATGGATGCAAAAAGAAAAAAACTTTCTTGTTGTATAAGACAACTAAATTATTAGAACAAGGGTACCAAAAATAAATTGACATGAAAGAAATTTTGACTTAAACTTTGATTTTGATTTGTGTGTGACGAATTGAAATAGTGGTAATAATTTCAAAATGTCTTCAATATAATCTTTTTCATC
The DNA here is from genome assembly GCA_008271625.1 of Lutraria rhynchaena. Lineage (NCBI taxonomy): Eukaryota > Metazoa > Mollusca > Bivalvia > Venerida > Mactridae > Lutraria > Lutraria rhynchaena. The sequence continues at coordinate 638,325 of VIBL01000201.1, forward strand.
ATCATCATCATCATCATTATTCTGAAGTGCAACATCAGATGCATCTACAAGAATTCCTCATACAGTGAGTCGTCTTCAGTACCACATAGTAAAACATCTTATTGTGAACATCATTATCACAACACCTGACTTGTCTCGAGGAGTTTTTTGAGTCCCATATATTTAATTCTTAGTTGTTAGAATACAATCCAAGAAAACTGGATAGGTGAACCGGTCACCGAATATAACTGAAAAATAGTTAAAAAATGGCATTAAACCCAGTGACTATTTCTTAGTTGTATATGATTTTCTGTGCTTATTATGAGCATCGTTATCTCAAGCTTGCACCTCATACAATGATATTTATGTGCCAATGAGTGCAAGTTATACAATTAAAGAACAGAATTCTAATTGAGTAGTGCCTTGTTAAAAACTTATTATGTAAATTAAGTTACAAGAAATAGAACCATAAGCATTATGTTAATGAAGTAATACATAACTAATTAATCTCATGTATATTTATTTGAAAACCATTTTTGACTTTACAAAGTAAATTTCACATAGTAAAACTAGCTTAATTTAACAATCAACAAACATGTATGCTTCTCTCTGACTTTATTTTATGTAAACATTTAGTAATATTATATCACTATGCTTGTTCTGGCACACAGCACAAAACTTATACAATGAACAAACATGTCCCTTGTTAGTACAAGCACCTGATTTATGTCAGGCATTTAATCTATTCTGATGACTCCTCGAGACAATGAGGTTTTACTATACAACATTTCATGAAGGCTTAAACATCAATAACTGTGTCCATTTCATCCCAAGAGTCGACTGACCATTTGCAGATCTCAACAGCTCGGGTTTTGCCTCCGGTTGTGTATGTATGTATGTTTATATGTATGTTGGCTGTCCACATACTACTCCGTTCATTTCCGTTGGGGTACCCTTCATCAGCTTATCGATGGGCAGGTCTAGGGGTTGTGAATCCGAAGTCATTCCACCCGGGATGATAGCAGTGTTGTCTTACAATTCTCCGTAACATTGTCTTCACAATCAGGGTTTGCTGAGCATGGAATGCATTCAAGATCAGTAAGGACTGTTATCCTGCTTGGTCGTCAAACCCACACTTTCCTGACCCAATCCAATACAGAGCCTCATCCATCCAGCCTTGGCTAAGTACATAACAATCACCTATGGCCATTTTGCTGGCTTGGGCAGGGTTATCCTTTAAAAATGACATATGGCAGCAGCTTACCCCCATCTGCAATGCAATTTAGAAAAACATCACTACTACTTCAAAATAATGATTAAAGCTGCAGGAATTTTTTTCTACAATTTTATAGTATAAATAATATTCTTGCACAAGGCAATTAGTATTTTACTACCATGACAGAAATGCAATAAAATAATATTGAAATAATAATTCAATAAAAGGTAAAATGTATTTAAAATGATTTATATACAGTGCACTCGAAAAGTCCTTGGACAAACTATTACTGCTGTTTTTCTCATAAGATAATGTTTAAAGAAAAGTGTAATTTGAAATGCTTGTAAAGTACAAACACATGAAAATGTGAAAACATTCAGCTCTACCGAAATCCCCCACTGTCTTATAATCTGGCACCGTAGATGATCTTTCAGCATTTTGTATGACCAACACTATCCTATGTGTTTTATGTCACATGTTTTTGAGACTAATCAACAAAAATTGATTTTAGGACAATCACAATGTCTTTGCTGGAAGTCATTTAGAAAGTACAGTTTATACTTCAACATTTAAGTAATTGTTCCAAGCTATTTTTACATTAATTTCTATATTTCCTTACAAATCCTTTAACTGCATGATAATGAATTTTGCTTAATTCAAGAGATTATGAAATGAAGTTTGTTAGTAAATGACAAATTATATGTTTGTCCTAGGATTTTGGGGGCACTGTATATATTTACTGATTTATGAAATGGTGGTGAGAAGTTTTCCTTTAATATATTTAAACATAAGGCCTAAACAATAAATGGTTTGTTTCCGGTTACATTCCCAAAAAAATATGTGTCGGAAGGGTAGGATTTTTTCTTTTATGTTTTTTTTTACGTATATCAGCAACACTGTTGTGAAAATTTCAATATAGCACAACCATTTGGATTCAGTAAAAACTTGAGTTGGCAGGTAAAAGATGGGTTGGTCAGGTAACCGGAAACAAACTGGACACTCATCTCCAACAATCCCTTTGGATTTTTGGGGGTCCCACACAGAAAATGCCAGGGCCAGAGTCGGAGGGGCTCCTGAGGATGGTTACTCTCAATGCGGGTCCCCTCGGCTGAATATCGCATCAGGGATGCAAGAAACCTGTGTCAGGTAAATCCCTGGAATGCTTTAGGTTTGAATGATTTGTTCAAAATGTTTGATCGCTGGTCGAGAGTTGCTTCACTTCTTACATCTAAGCAAACTGGTTTATCTGGTTAATCTGATTATCTGGTCAAGGTATTCCCCTTAATATCATTAAGAAAAAAGTATGCATCTTTGATTAGGCATACTTGGTTTTCTGGTAAGATAAAATATACTTCAAGTGTGTATTAACTTGCATTAAATATAATTTGCAATTGTGCTCTTTTTTTAGACCACAGGATAATATACACATATCAATTATGCATGATTCAATCAATGCTGAATGTCTATGCATGTTTAATATTTCCATCATAATCAAACGTTCAGTCTGTAAATCAAAACTCAAAGTCCATGAAATGTCCTCCAGGTTCAGTTCATGAAGGAAAGTCATTGACACACACAATTTTATTAATGATAAATAATAATTTTTCTTCTTCCGTATGTTCTTGTTCTGCTTCTGTTGCTGGTCATGGAGCGCTTCAGTTGGTGTTGGTAGGGAACACTCTGGTGTGTTCATTTGTCTGCCTTTGTTTTTCATCTTGCCTTTAAACACTAGGAAATTGTCCATTTGTTGCTGAAATGTTATTTGCTCTTTGGTTGGTGTAGATTTCTCCTGCCCCATGAAAATCATGTGCTCCTCAGCTTGGATAGGTTTAGGCGACAAAGAAGGACAATTTAATTGTTTGGTTCATGTCCTATTCGCTATCCTCCAAGTCAGAGAAATGATTGTCTGGAAATGTATTACATGGCCTTTGAACTTGTCAACTGCATACAATTTTGGAAGCATCTGTCTTTCAAATCCTATGCTTTCAGAATGAGGGACCTCTCTCCGATTTATCAATTTGTGAGTCATCCTCAGACCCTCAATTTCTCATTAACACAAAATAAAGGGCCCATGCTATTCAACATAAACTTTCTAATTATTACACTATCATCTACAGAGAGTAGAATATCTTTAATTAGCTCACGAATAGTGTTCTCACTGTCCATGTGATTTTGATTCTTACCAAGTGCAGGAATTACTTTTCCCCTCAATGGGACCCCATCGGCCATGAAAATGACTTTATCAGCAATATTGTCTAAGTAAATTTGCCACATACCTCCAAAAATATGAAAAAGTTGTTTAAGTAGACAATTTCAGTGATGGAGATGGTCAGTTAATCCAAGTACTTCATGGTTGCTAAGTTCCATGATATATCTGACCATTCAGCTTTCCAAAGCAGGAGTTAGGCATTTTTTGCATCACACTGCATCCAAACTTTGACCCATTGGATTGGCTGGCTAGCATGTATTTTTTGAATGATAGGTGGCCAGAAAAAGCATTGCCTCATCTACAGAAACTTCTTTGATAAGAGTATGAATCTCTCAATGAAGCGTAACTCTTATCTGTAACAATATGTCATAGCTTTTATACATAACTTTTCAATGAACAAATGAAAGCAAAGTATACATAATAGACTACAAGGCCCCTTATATATATACCTAGTTGTCAGTAGGGCTGCAATGGGTACCTGAAATATCCAAATTACCCAATTTCATCTTGAAATTCATGAGTACTGATCCAAATTTTGTAATTACAGTTCCTGATTAGATAGAAACAAAATGGTAGCTCATGGTTAAAATGTTTTTCTCCTATCTTAAAGACTTGCTTGTGCAACATATAATGATTATGCATTTCAAAAATTTTATTCAGAGAAGCACAAAATTTTAAAATGGTATGTTTTTAATGTACATTATTATTATGATGATACTTGAAAGGAAAATCAGAATAAAATATGTCAGCGCATCATTATAGGTTTCAATTTTAGCTTGGATTTTAATTATGAAAGCACAATACAGACTATTAACACAGTAATATTTTGTTATACACTCTTATTGTTGTTTCTTATTGTAATAATTCATCAATCTCTAATACTTGAATGTTTAGTTATGAACATTTGGTATTTATGACTAAAACTGTCATTCTCTCATCTTTGTGTTCTGTAGAGTGATAATGTTGAAAGAGAAAGCAGCCACATTTTGCATTGCTGCATTGTTTACCAAATTGCTCCCCCTTAATTTGAAGACATTAAGCATGACAGTTAAAATGATCTTGTATTGAGTGTTGTTGACTTATTCATTTTCAATTACAAATGTCATGTTTCTAGGACTTAAGACCAAGAAGTTAATATGGTTGATTTTTATGAAGTATATATTACAAAAATGAAGAGGTGAATGCATTTTTTCGACTACTTCTTAATAGCAATGTTACAATTGGATCTGATCCTAAGTATTCGGATATATACAGTATTCATGATCCAATCTGAAGAAATTTGGATTTGTTGCAGCCCTAGTTGTCAACCAGTTACCCTGGTTTCCAATTTGGTTATTATATTTAATGTCACAATAATTTACTTGCTTGCTAAAAACAAACTTATTACAGATGAATGGTAGATCTCAAGAAAAGATGCTAAAAACACAATTATTACAATTGGCTAATCTTTAGTTGACTAACTTCAAAGCCTATCAAAAATAATTGCATAAATTTCTTTAAGTATTAATTAGGGATTTCACTGGTTTTAAGAATGAAATACATATGCAAATTTGCAATTTACAGATACATATAAATACTACAAAATGCATATGTTACATAAAAACGAAAATACAGTCAAACCCTATGTGTGAAACCACCTCCAAATAAAGACAACCTTGTGAATAAAGGCCATTCTTTGAAAAAACATCCTGGATTTTTAGAACAAACTGACCTCCAATTAAAGGTCACCTGTCAATAAAGGCCACAAATTGTCTTTCCCAAAGGTGGCCTTTGTTCACACGTTTGACTGTACACGAAAATATGTACAGAAATCCTTGTCATACCCCCTGCCTACAAAACAATGCTCCTTCATTGTATTTAAAAACAATGCATACACAAAGATGAATGATATGCAAGTAAACTGAAAACTGATGTTAGGTTTAAACTGAAAAATGAAACATTTGTGAAAACATATAAATAAGTAAATAAATGACAAATAACATAATCTATATACAAGATAAACAAATCACTCATTTAGTCACTGTATTGTCCAATGAAACATGATCAAAATGTAGGCCTCATTGTCTTGGACAGCCTGTATATTACCGTATATTCCCTTGTAAAGGCCCCTCCCCTAATAAACGCCCCCCACTTTTTGGACAAAAGAAAACAAAAGTAACTTACCATGACAGGCTATTTTAATCTGAGATGAACAATAGAAATTAGTAGAAAAGTAGACTTTTTAAATCCAAGGAATGACACAAACACATTTTCAAAAATGTAACGCCCCCGGGGCATTTATTAGGGAATAAACAGTAATAATCATTTATTTAACAATGATTGTCCTGAATCTGATTTAGGGTAAAGATTGTTTTCTTACATCAAATGATTGATGACAAATGTATGTTGCCAATTTCCACTGGCTGGGTGAACATTACCTTCCTGCATAAATAATGCACTATAATTAAGTCCTTGTATGATATTGCTATCTGCCACCAAAAAAGACTATAAAACAGTATGAGACCTGTAAGTAGACAAAATGAACGTTCCCAGAAATCAGAAGAAAGTAGGATATTTTCCTGCAGTAAGAATAACCTATAGCTTTAAAAGTCACAAATCAGAAATGACTCCAATTTATAATTATAATAATTTTCATCTAGCACCAACACCACTTACTAGAATGCTTGGACACTTATGCAGTTGTTGCATTGGACCAATCTCAATCCATCCATATCATCCAACATTGATTGACCTAGACCTTGAACAGATTTGGACTGATTATGTGTTAAAGGGGCTGTTGCATAGTTAAAGAGATTTCAGTTTTGTCTAGTACCAACACTGCTTACTCGAATGCTTTGATACTTATGCAGTAGTTGCCTTGACCTGTTGATGTCCAATCTGAACCCACCCATATCACCCAACCTCTATTTAACATTGACCCTGAATGGATTCGTACTGATAAAACCATTACCACTTACAAGAATACTTTGATACTTTCACAGATGTTTCCTTAGACCATTCTCAGTCCACCATATCACCCAAGCTCGCTTTGACATTGACCTTGAATGGATTTGGTCCAAACCTCTACTGGACAGCCAAATACTGATTATTGTTATAATAAAAAATTATTTGTGTGACCATTTCACTCAGAGTCTTTGAAGTTCATATGATGATAATTTTTGTTGAGCCCGCTTGCAGTGAGCTTGAAATAGTTGTCAAAATGGCAGTTCCATGTATGTGCGTGCATCAGTGCATCCGTCCATGTGTTAGTTCATCCAACTTTGTCCAGACCATAACTTTCATATGCATCAATGAATTTTAAATTGATTTGGCACAATTGTTCATGTTGAAACAGTGTGTCATGTACAAGACTCAGGTTCATATCCCAAAGGTCAAGGTCACACTTGGGGTTTAAAGGGCAAATATTGGCATGTTTTACCTTGTCCAGACTGTAACTTCTTTCAGCATTGATATGTTTTATAACAACATGGCATAATTACTTTCCTTGATGAGACAGTGTGTCATGCACGCAACCCAGGTCCATGTCTTTAATGTCAAGGTCACACTTAGGGTTTAAAGGGCCAAAATTGGCAGGTTTTCATATGTCTGACTTATTAAGCAGTTATGTTTACTTACAATTTTGCTTTTACTTTTACATATGGACCTCATGTACAATTTACATTGACAAGCTTGCCACCAAGGCATATGCATTTATTAAACACAATGTCTTGTTTTTCGTTTGTGATTATTCTAGTTTTCACCGTTTCATCTAGCACCTATAGGGCTTACTAGAATGCTTTGAAATTTTCGCAGTTGTTGCCTTGGAACAATCTCAATCCATCCATCTCAATTTGACCTCGACCTTGAATAATGATTTCATAAGCACCAGCATACTTTCATGAAAGTCTTTTTTGAAAGACTTCAGCTACATGTTCAATCCTGACCAGTACTCAATGTTGCCCTACTTGAAAATTAGATTCCTTAACATCTCTATCATTAAGAGCTCTCTGTCTTACTTGCTGACCCAACTTATATGCTTGTACCTGTAATTCTGTAATTGCTGAGTAGGTTTTTCAACATGGTGTGTAACATTAATGCGCAAGCTTTCTTTTGGTATTAGTGATGTATCTATTGGTAATCTCATTCATCTACCAAACAAGGCTTTATAGAGTGTAAAACCTGTTGTTGCAGAAATAGAATTTCTGAAAGCCATCATAACTGCAGGAATGAAATTAGACCAGTTATCCTGATTTTCATTACACAACATTCTTAAATCCTGGCCTTAAGTTTCATTAATTCTTTCCACAACACTGTTACTTTGAGGGTGAAAATAAGAAGTGTGGTTTCTTGTTACTTGAAACATTTCACATACAGCATTAGTAAGCTCAGATGTAAAGTTTTGTTCTTTATCGGTGACCTTTACGTCTAGATCTCCATACCTTTAAAAATGTCTTCAAAACAAAATCTTAGCAACTTCAGTAGCCTCTTTAGACCTTTATGGAAATACTTCACACCAGTTTTAAAATGAATCCACTACCACCAGAATATAATGAAACTTTTCTTTAGTGAATGGACAGGGTCCTGCAATGTCTAAATGAATCCTGCTGAAGCTATGGGGTCCTACAGGGAATGGACATAAAGGGACTTGTGTTTATCATAATGACAATTAGTGACATGATTCTCTATTTTAACGTACTATATTCTTTGGTCACTAGTACTTAGATCCAATAGCAAAATAAGTTTTATCAAAGCCTAAATGTGCATGACTATCATGGCATGAAACAGTAACATCCTGCCTTAAACTTTAAGGCACTACAATGTGTGTGTAAATGGACTATCTTGATTTTTCTTTTCCTTGTTATTAGGCTCACAAATTTGATGAAGAATGTTATTTTTAATGAGATACTGTTCAGCAAGACTTACAAAAGCTTTACTTAATTTGACTTCTACAGGCAATTGATCTTTAACAAGGTAGTCTAAAATAGGTGCATGCCCATTGTTCCTTGGGCAATTTTAAATTGGTATCTTTATTGTCGATTTTTTGAGTATGTACTTGTACTACTTCAGCATCTAATTCACAAGTTGGCTCAATAGTTTATTGTAGAGGAATTTCTCTGAACAACAGAATTCTGAAAATATTCAATTTCCGTTTGCTTTAGCTGAGTTGGTTCATTAAAACTTACATTACTGATTTACAATTCGATAATCTGTTGATCTGTCTTTTTGTACCCTCATACTTCTATGAAGTCCAACAGTATATAAGTATTGTTTTTAGCCAAGCTTACGTTTTACATCCAAATAATAGCTTTGAAGCTTCATGCCCCAGCAACCCTTTCTACCAGTTAAATCTTTAAGCTTTGAATCTCCATACCTAGATTGTCAATACCTAGAGAGTGAATTTGGAATTTACAAGATAAGGATGATATTGTTTAATTGCTTTCATTCCAAGTGCCAAACATTCTTTTTCATGCCTATTTTATTTCATTTCATGTGTAGTGATGGACCATTGTTCATTTAGTTTTCTTGCTATTCTATGAAAACGCAAATTGTTCCTTCTAGAACTATTTTCCTGTTGATGAAGCTTATTTTGCAAAGTAGATATCTGATCATGAAGTAAAACATTTTCTTGTTGCAATTGTTCATATCCAGTTTTAAGATCTTTTACAGTAGTCAAAAGAGAATCAATTTTACCATTCATGGAAGAAATTTCAGATGGAACATTTTTAGCTCACCTGAGCATGTCATCCATCGCCCACATCTGGGGGGTTGTTAATGCTCTAGTGGTCACACTTTTAAGCGAATCTTCATCAGACCTGTTGAGAATGTTTGTCTCAATGATATCTTGGACAAGATCGAACATGGGTCTTCTTGGATCAAAAACTAGGTCACGAGGTCTAATCATTGGAAAACCTTGTTAACCCTCTAGATGTCACAGTTTTGATTGAAGGTTCTCTAAACCTTGTCAAAATGCTTGTCTTAATGATATCTTGTACAAGTTTGGACATGGGTCATCTGGTGTCAAAAACTAGGTCACCAGGTCAAATTACTGGAAAACCTTGTTAACCCTTTAGAGGTCGCAGTTTTGATCTTCACCAAACCTTGCCAAAAAGGTTGTCTTAAAGATATCTTTGTTGGGTCGGACATGGGTCTTCTGGGGTCAAAAACTAGTTCACCAGGTCAAATCACTGGACTACCCTTATAACCCTCTAGTGGCAACAATTTTGATTGGATCTTCCTCAAACTTTGTCAGAATGTTTGTATTATTGATATCATGAACAGGTTTGAGCATGGGTCAACTCAGGTTAAAAACTTAGTCACTATGTCAAATCACAGGAAAACCATAGAAGTTGCAATCTTTACTCAGGTGAGCAACAAACAACCATCTTGGCCCTCTTGTTGTTTTGATCAGTCAAATCTTGTTTCATAGTTTGTAGAAAGTTCAGTACCTTGCATTTCATTGTTATATCTGAGGTTTTAGACAAGGTCCAATGGTTGTCTCAGTCATAATATTGAGGTGGATTCATCGTAAATGCGGAAATTGTTTGTTGTCTTGTACTCTTGACTGTACACTGGGAGCATGCGTTCAGTGATGGATGATTGTCGGAAGTTTTTCTGTTACAGGGACTCTGTATAGCCTCATTTGGGTTTTAGGGGTTTTGCAATCTTTATTCGAGGCTCCTTTTCTCATACCTATCCCTGTCCTTGGACCAGGATTAACCTCTACGTCCCCATATGAAATCAAAATGGCTGCCAAACAAATGACAAACATGATTGTTAATTTCCATTCATTTTTCACTGTAAGTATTAGCACTTTGAGTTTAGCTTTTGATTTATCTGGTTGATTAAAACATCCTACTTTAGCTTGCCACTGTTTGACACTTATTCTCATGGTTTAAACATTCAATTTCCAATTTTTTATAAAACACGATTTCTCGGCGTAGCATTAAGGGGACATATATACTATCATATGGACAACATAGAAAAATTTAACATTGACATAAAGCAAACTAAATAATCAAGTGTTTTCATGTTTGTAGAAGGAATTGATTTTGGCAACATTACTTATTTAGAACAATTTGGAACATATTTTTGTTAATGAAACACCCAAAACTTTGTTTTGTCAAAACATCAAGGTATTCTGACACAGGGCCAATTTTTGGCCTAAATGAACTGAGTGAACCTACCCCTTTTCTGTCAAAGTTGCATAATCCTAAAAATTACATGACTTGTCTTCTTTCCGAGTTTTTGGCCTCGGAAATGACTTGACAGCATCAAATTTATCAGGGTTGAGTTCTATACAATTCTTAGAGAAAATAGGACCTAGAATATTCTACACACACCATTGCAAACTTTCATTTCTTAGGCTGAAGTTTTGCATTGCCTTCTCTATGTTGAATAAAAACAAGATCATTTAGCATTAAATGTTCCCTACAATTTGATGAATGAATTAAGATATCATTGACATTAACTAGAAAAAACTTACATTTGGCACCCCTGAGAGCTTGAGAAATAGCTGTTTGAAAAGCAATAGGTGCATTCTGTGAACCTTATGGAAGCATTTTGAAATTGTAACTGACATCATGGGTAACAAAATGTTTTAAGCTTAGTCTCAGGATCCATTGGAATTTGATGAAAACCACTCCTAAGTCTAATACAGAGAATACTTCTGAAGAATTGTCTCCAACAGAATCAGTAATATCCCCAAACCTAGGCAAGGGAAGTTAATAGGCTCAGCTACTGCATTTGAGTGTCTAAAATCAGCATCAAAGCTAAATGTTCCATCTTTCTTTTACAAAGAATAGCTGATGCTACCTACATAGAATCAGAGGATTCTATTATACCATTCTCCAGCATGTCATTAACTTGCCTATCAATTTCTTTATTAACTTGAGACACTTAAATTAAATTGTCTTTCACCAGTGGCAAAACTGGTTTCAATTCTATGATTATGCAGATTATGCACCGCTTAGTTCTGGAGAATCAAGTGCAAAAATATCCCTATTTTTGGCAATAAAAGTCTTAAAGCAGATTTTGGGAAGATATTAAAATTCCACTGCCAAGCTCATTTAACAATGAATCCATCAGAGCTTCAGAGATAATATTAACAGAGTTTACTTTTTCATAATTATCATCATCATCCTCTAGATTAAGTTTTTCATCATCTAACAGTCGTATTTAAGTTTCATCCCAATGGCTGAGCACAAAACTATGCTAACTCTGTTTTTCTGGAGAATGGAAAATCTGTCCCAATTTTTCCTTTTTGTCTGTTTACAAAACTTCTTTTATATTTAGTGCTGGTTGTTTAAAACTTATAATGATCATTCAAACTATTGTGTGAAGCGCTAATTGTTTTAAATCCTATATTTGAGTTCGCCATCATTTTGCACTGAAAATCAATCAATTCTTTTAAAAAATCTTTGTGCAAATCTATAACTTTGTCAAGTTAGGCATAGTTTTGTGCTGAAATTTAATGAATAATTGAAAATGTCTTTGTGCAAAACTGTTGCAGTGTCAAGTTAGACATACTTGTATGCTTTAAGTTTGTGTTGTTTCCAACCAATTAATGCAAAACAAGGGCAAATCAACATATGTATAGTTTACAAGTTCAATTTTAGAACTATTTTTCAAATCTTGAAGCAAAGAAAAGACAAAATCAGTTTTGAACATAATCGAATATATTCTATCAAACATCTAATTAACATGATAGTTCATAGTTACATAATGGCAGTGTAATCAAATAAATTTCATTAAAATATTTTTGTTTAAACAAGCATTAATTATCTTGAAAAATCAAGAAATTATAACATAAAATTGCCTTAAAAAATTTAACACATACTTAAGAACAATGTCTATAAAAACTGTTAACAATTATAAACAATGAAAATGATCAACATCATGAAATTTTCACTAGTAATACATAGAACATGTGATGGGCGTGAGGAATAACACCTGACTTAGATAGTAATATCAGATCCCTGTATTTCTTAACGTTATTTTAATGTAGTCTTTAAGCAGTCTATGAAACACAATATTCTCCACATTGAGTACTTTTAGTGATCTTATTTTCTTAGCTGAAACAAGATAATGAACTTGACCATTATAACCATACTTGATTTTTTACAATATTTGGGTTGCTGGACTCTTTTTAAAGACCTTATATCAGTCCAACAGATCTTGTTTCTGTCAGAGTCAAGGTAAAAATTTCTATGAAATTTTGATAAAGATTTAAAATAAAAGAGATTGGCAAGTCCATTTCCTTAACTACATATGGATTCATTTGACGGGCAGTTTTAGTAATAGCAGCCTATTGAGCAGTAGTATAAATGCAAATATATGGAGTGATTTGATCTTCTAATGCAAGCATAGACTGTGTCATTCTTGATACTCCTGTTCTGCAGATTCTAAATTCAATTTCTGAATGTACCTGAGCATTGAAACTTAATGTTCATTTTTTGTTTCTTGTCCCACAGTTGTCTGAGTAAATACAAACTGGTTCTTTCCATGCTTTGCCTTTCAAATAAAAAATCAAAGACACTACTGGATATTTCACAGGCTTTCATTTAACAATTGCTTCTTAAAAGAAGGAAGGAATCGCCCAGTATCTTGTCTAGATCACTTTGATGATTTCTTGACAGATACATGATAAATCATAGCTGTGCAGCTGTTTGCTACAAACTGCAGTCATTGTCCAAAATACTTTGTGTGACACTGATGGCTCGCTGTTATAGATAACATTCTGAAAATAATGCAAAATATTAAAACAGCAGTTAAAAATGTCCCCTCATCCAAGCTTTAGTGATGGATTTATTATTTTTACAAACAGATCCTTGATAATATTTAAACATGTTAACATCTGACTTCCAACCAGCAGTATCTGTTGTTTTTAGTAGAGCACTGACCCCTTGATGCATCAGAAACAGATGCAGATCTGAATGAATGTGCCTTGAACATGGACACATCAATACTTGACAACTGTAATACACATTTTAACCATCTAACTAAGGTATTAGACTTAACAGTTTTGTAAGTCTTATATGATATAAACAATTGGTCTTCATGATGAAATTCCTTTGTAAACTCTTTGCATTATAATAATGTGAGGCAAACACACAACTTTTCAGGTCATCCTTTAAGAAATTATGTTTGCTGTAACATGACTGACTTAGAAAAATTGCTTTTTAACTCCAACTTTTTAACCGTCTCAGTAAAGTTTTAATTTTTCTTTTTTATTATATAGCAGTTGCCTTCCGACTTTTTTTTCAAAATAAAAAAATCCATACCTACCTACTCACTGAAAAAATGTGGGGTCACATTACAGCAAACAATTTTTAAGGATGGCCTCATCCTCCAAATGATCCAGTTTTACACTAAAGTTACTCCTTTTCCCCTGTCTGTGATGTCTTCAATAGATAAGGGAAGTAAAAATCAGCATAACAGTCATGTACTTTCATGAAATTTAAATTCAAAGAAACCAGAGTCTGTACACTAGGAGCAGAAACTAGTGCTATCAGAGCTACTAACATATTGGTAATTGTCTTGAGATCCAAGATAATCAGAGGAAACCAAAGAGCTAATAGTTTTAGTACTATAGAGACATTCCCAAGTAAACTTATAAGTGGAGGTTTGTTCACTTAAATTCGTTTTATAAAATGTAGTATCAAAACTGGATTATTACACCATTTATTGCCAAGAATCACCTTCATTTGTAAAAATGAGACCTTGTGGGTATTAATTTCAGAATAGACTTGTTCTTATCATGTAAAGAATAGAAAAACTCCAATACCTTACTTTTAGTTGTTCTAATGGAATAAGGCCACTGTTTGTTGATTTTTCGTTTCTCAGACCCACCTATCTTATTTTTAGCAAAAAATATAAATAAAATTGAAAATCCAAGGGTGACCTTAAACTTATTCTCATGACAGATTATAATTATGGCACCAATGTTTGACACTTTACTTCCTTCATAATTTATGTGTTAATTTAGAAACTTTTAACCTTCAGATTTTATTGAAGCATGCCTAATTGATTCCATAATAATTGAAATGGGTGATAATTGAAGAAGTAATTGATATTTTTAAAAGGTCTGTTGATGAATCATTTTTAATTGTTGAACCATATCCGAGTTATAAATGGTGTAACTATATTCGCTACTGTTTTATACACAGAATTTTGCAATAGGGAGCACAAACCTTAATGTAAAACTCTAGTTTTCGATTTGTTTAAAATAAACTTTCGGTATTTGTTTAGCCATTGATTTTTATTTGAGATAAACTTAAGTCATTAATGTTGCCTTATATTAAATGTTGCTTGCAATTGGTCAAGGACATATAAATTTTAGGGAAAATGTCATTTTATTTTTTATCTTTTTCCCTCCCACCCAACACTTGGCATGAAAATGTTTGAGAAACAAAAAGCGAAAAAACAGTGGCCAAAATAGATATAATCAAGATAATTCTTTTAAGAATATCGTCTAATTTTTTACAGTCTAACCCATATTATGGCCACCTCCAAATAAAGACTGCCCTGTAAATAAAGGCCATTCTTTGAAAAACCGTGATTATTTAGAACAAACTGACCTCCAAATAAATGCCACCTGTCAATACAGGCCACATTTTGTCTTTCCCTAGGGTGGCCTTTGTTCACAGGTTTGACTGTATTACCCTTCTAATTAAATGCTTGTAATCCGCCAGGTGATGGATAAAAGCAAACATGTTTATCAATCTGAAAATTGATTCTGGATGTAAAAAATATCAATGTCAGGCTCAAAGAACCCTGAACTTATTTGTCTAAAAATATCATTTTAATCCTCAATCACTAAAACCCAGAAAAATTTCTTGAGTGTCAATCTGCAGCTACATTATCACATCCTCTTAAATATGAATTGGACAAATAATCTTTTCTATCTATGCACTACTCCCAAATATCTTGTGCTAACTGAGTCTGTTGCTTCTTGAATTGTCCAATAACCATTACCATACTGTTCAGAGTCCTGATCAAAGCATGACCAACCACTTGATGCATCAGACTGATATGTGAATTCAACTTTGATTGGACATATTCTCTTACCATTCTTATTCCTTACATTCAATATCCACCAGTGTTACTCTGAAATACACCTTCTCTCGCCTCCAAGGGGTCCACCATTCCCATGTGATCCTTTCTGAACATGAGGCATGTGATGGCTCAATCCACAACTGTAACTTCCATGGTATTTACTTCTTCCCCTATAATATTCTCTACCTTGAGTGCCATACTGAGCAATGTATTTTTCTTTTCCAAGATTGTTACCCAAACTTACACCAGCATCATGATTCTTCATCTCCTGGAGATGTTACCAAACAACATAGTTGTAACTGGCATATTGACATTGCACAGGCTTTTATACCTTATATTAATGTTTGATCTAATCAAATAATGTCGTCTAATACTCAACCTGCATTGAACCTGTCCCAGTAAAGTGAGTGAGTTAGAAATCAATTTTCTTGCTTCATTGTTACCAGTGATTTGAGGTTTAAGAATTTCATTTAATTTCAAGATAGGCACAATTCCTGTGGCTAAAGTACTCTGTATGTCATAAAAAAGCCTGTCATAAGACCTTAATCTTTTGTCAAGAACTTTCCACATTTCTTCATTCACTGAAGGAGGATTGAGCATGTAACAGTTTTCTGGACAAAGCAAGAGCTCACACAATCATCAATATCACACTGTGTGGTACATGCAGCATCCACCAGTCTTGCTAATGATGTAGTAAATGGTTGACCCTTGGGCTTGGCTTTTATTTTTTGAATCTATCAGAAACATTTTCTTTTCCATCTGAGAAAATATCCTTTACCAAATATCTTGACAAATTAATAGATTTGGGTGCTTCATAAAGACATTGACAAGTATTTTTTTTCTTACACAAACAAAAGTTTCAGCTCTTGCTACATTCAATCCTCTAGACCTTTCTCATGGATAAAGAACAATATGAAATATGAAATATAAAAATAACCTATTATCTTTTCTTAGCATCTTTGTTTCTTTGTTCAGAGCTCTTGGACAGGATTGTCTGTTCTCATCCTCAACATGACTACTAGCTTCTTGTTCCTGTTTTTTTCAAACTGTTTAAAGAAATGGGTGGAATTTCATTGGCAACAACAATTATGTTTTGAATCTGTAACCTGATCCACTCAGCAACATTCCTGAAACATATACATAGTAATTATCAAAATATCTGGTACATTAGGTTAGCCACACAATAGATACATATACAGTTGACTTGGACAGTATAATTATTTATAAATACACTTGTATTTGAATGTAAAACCAGGATTAATGTTATGAGTACCTACTTTCTATAGCACTTTGGTTTAATCTTGACATGAAATATTTTATGAATGTGCAGTGCTCTTTATTGGTGTTGTAATTTCTGATTGAGGTTTACTGGTTAGATTGTTGTGTATCTAATTTTGTAAACCAATCACAATCCATCATTTGTACCATGTGATTACTCAGTAGCCTACCACAATGGACACACATGCTTTTTAATGTATTCCATATTGCACTGTATGGTGTTAAACCTGTCAGATTCTTTGTGAATATGTCCTGAATGGGAATCCTTCCAAGCAATTCATGATTATGATCCAAATAGAATAAGTCAATTTGAAATCACATTGACTTTTACGCATATACATGGTTTACACAATTATATGAAATAATCAGGTTATTTAACAGTGTTTTGTATAAAATTAGATATATTGGTACTTCTACAGTAAAATCTTGATGATGAGACCACCTTTGGGTCCCAAAAAATCTTTTGTAATAATGAAGTTGTCTTATCAGGTTGATTTATCTGGGAGTTATTGAAAGCTAGTCTGAGAATAAGTGGTCATTATAACAAGGTGGTTATAATGTTGAGGTGGTTGCTATGTGAGGTTTTACTGTATTTGTTCTCCTACTGGATCGTTTTTAAAGTTAGATTCTTGTTCAAATATATCACTGTCATACCATACTGAATTAAGTTTTATTAATGTTATGCTTTTTGAGTCATAAATAGTTAAATAAAAGCATAACTAATAAGTAAATAGAAGTTTAGAACAGCCTTTTAAACACGACTTACGTAAAAGTTACAACTGATGTATAATTTGCATCATTTATTTCAACATTTGATAAATTTAAGTCACAAAAATGTTACAAAATAGTTATGCTCAATAAAAGTTGGTAAATAATGTGCAATATTCTGTGCCTATTTAAACAGAAAACAAATTAGTCACAGTCACATACAAAACATACCTAAGTTACAAAAAAGTTACACTATGTAGTAACAAATAAGTTATAAAATCCAAACACATACAATTAAGACATATTTTAGCTACTGAAAAATTACACTTGATTCACCAAAAGTTACATTTTAGGTATAATTGAGTTACAGAAAAGGTTACAGAAAAGCTGCACTAATTAGTTACTAAAAGTTATAACGTCCAAACACATACAAGATATATTTTAGTTACAGAAAAAATACACTAGAGTTACACACAAGTTACATACTACTGGGTAGGCATAATTAAATTACAGAAAAAGTTACAGAAAAGTTACACTGATTAGGTAAAAAAAGTTGCAATGTTGTTATAAAAAGTTATGCAAAAGTGACACTATTATTATTCAAGACAGTGTTTTCATTAAATATCATAGCATTAAAATATTCCATAAATAATACAAAAAAAGTTGTAAAACCAGAATCATTTAAGCAACATATATTTTAAACACAAATATTAAAAAGTACCATTAACTACATGTACTTGCCAGAGTTCATAAGAGCTCTTCCAAGCTGTTCTGTTTTTCTTTGCTTAAAACTGACCAAAGCACTCACTTCTCATGGACAACTTGACTGCTGCTTCAGTATCATTCTCTGGAAGATAAAAAACATGCACAATATGTTTCAATAATTATACCCCCACACATTAGACATTAGATTTCCTTGTGCATATCTTAAAAAGAAAAAATAAGGATTTATTTTCATGGAGTTAAGCACATTTCTTATTTGTCTGTAGACAAAATGTTAATTGTACCTCTTCTTCTAAATGGCTTGTTCTAAGTTATTAAGCTTTTAAAAAAGAGCTCTGTGGGAGATTATAATTTTATCACCTTCAGTGATAGTTCTAGTTTTAGCTACTTGTCCAACAGAAAATATAGTCTTTGTTGTCAGCTTAGATCATCTGTATATGTTTGAATGTCTTTGGTAGGCAACGTTTAATAAAGCATTAGTATCCCAAGTGAAAGCAAATGTACAATTAGAGCATCTGCTGATGCTTATGTGGAAAGAAATTATTGATTCTTAATGAAGACTAGTTTATTGATTGGCTCTAGAAGTTCTTACCAACAATAGTTTTAGCAATCTGTTTGTTGAGACCTTCTTTTCTGATAGCCTCAGTCCTTTCCTTATTAACTCAGTTGTGTAGAAAATGGACATCAGATAGCTAGAAATAGCTAGAAAGTGTCCCATTTGTCTTCTTGCTTACTACTCTGATGTCCTGGTAAACAAAAACCCCACTGTTAGGCATCAGTTCCATCATCTAAAGATGATAAAAATAATGATTTAAAGAAATATATTAACATATTTTAATGTACTTTTTTGGTTAAAAAATGAATGGCAAAACAATTAATGCTACAGTGTGAAACACAGTCATAAGCCAGGCCTATAATTGGCAAAGAGACAAAGCAGTTAAAACAACATAAACATTAAATTTAATGGTTCATTTTTGTATCTGATAGGTGCAATTGCCTAAGTGAACTTAAACCATTGCATTTTTTTTTAATAATACCAGCTCTAGGCAGACCATCATATTGTGTCTGCTAGTCATCTGTTTTAAACAAATGCATTTAGTCATTATGAACATGACATAAAGAGCATTGATTTGGTTCCTAAAAACACATTTCTATTAAAAGATCCTTTCTCATCACTATACATGTTTCCCAGAAAATCAGTTTAAGAATATGGGAAACCTTCAGTAATGAACCAACAGTATCATATGGAAATCAGACAATTGCTCAATTTCTGGTATTTGAATATTGGAAACAAAATTGAATAAAGGAGTGTGAAACATTTAGGATCTAACCTGACACCTGCCACTGTTCTAAAGATGTCCTTGCTTCTCGTAGTTTCCTTCTTAATTCAAACAACTCCCTGGTCATCAGCTTAAGTTCTTTCTCCTTTTCTTTGTGGGCATCTTATGCTTAACAAGCTTATCATGAGCCTCAAACTGTGAAAAAGTCAAAAGCAAGTTATTAGAACATGACAACATCAACATAATACTATAAAATGGCAATGAAGCCTTAAAGCAATGTGTGTTGAGTAAACTAATTAAAACATGACAACAAACTGCTAATTTAGGCTTGAATTATCAGAATTGTACAAATTCTTTCTGTTTGAGACACTTTTAAGTAAAACTTTTCATCACTTTGTTTTAAGCGTGTGCATGCACATGAAAGTATAATTGTGTTATCAATTTCATGTACAATCAAACCTGTGAATCAAGGCCACCCTTGGGAAAGACAAAATGTGGTATTTATTGACATGTGGCCCTTATTCAGAATTCAGGACTGAATCCCTGGAATCTGCAAGTGCAAAGTTCCAAATCAATCACCATGTTTCAGAAATGATGTTTTACAAAGTTAATATTCAATCCCATTCAAATAAAACATACTTTAGTAATAATAATTTTCTTCATTTAGTTTTATCAATGTTGAAAAAAATATAACTTTTTTCAATACCTCTGCTAAAGAGAGATTGGTATAGGTCTGCTTTTCTACTGTTTGTTGCTGTGGTTGTTGAAAACTTTGGGGCTGTCAAAAATTTCCAAAACAATGGTTGTTGTTGAAGATTGTCTTTGTCTAGAATTCGACTGTTGAATCTGGTGTTGCCGAAATTGTAAGCCTGGTGTGGGTTGAATTGTGCAATATCGAAACACCTGTGCTGGAAATCTGGTCACAATGGATGGAAAGTTGGTCGATACTTGGTGGAAGTGGCTGGTTTGGTAATTGTTGTGTTGTGGGTGATGTAATGTAGTGAACTGGGATGGACAATATTGTTGGAAGATCTAGGGATGTATTGCTGAAGCATTAGTGGCTTGATTATCAGGGGCTAGACCTTAGTTTAAGGAACTACTCTGCAAAAGAGAAAAAAATATGTGTCAGTTTAATTAGAGTAATCCTTAATTCTAAGTTGTATAATTTGTATCATGGTACACTACATAAGTACTATCACTGACAAAAATCAGAGTATTATAGACAGCGTACTGCATTTCTGATTTACAGTAAACTTCTTATGTAGACACCTTTTTATTTTACACTTTATACCCTTGAAATGGAACCTAAATTTCTCTATGTTCTTTTCTGATTAAGGCTAAAGCTGACATAATGACAAAGAGTGTACAGTTTGATATAATGTAGATAATCAAAAGGACCTTGTAAAATAACTATAAAATTAATACAAAGATAAGGAATGTAGCTCTTGCCTGTAACAATTTGTCATAGCTTTTATAAGTAACTTTTTAATGAACAAATGCAAGCAAAGTATAAATAAGTTATTAAGTTTGTTTCCCCGTCCTCCAGGATAAACCAATATGAGCTAGCATTCACTATCATTAACAATGTAACTTTTTGTTTATTCTTATTGCGTTTTTATGTATAACAAAGATTTGTACTATCTAAGGGAAGGCCATTAAAATGAATGTTTGTATGTGTGTATAATGTTTTACTTATGTAAACTGTAAGCTAACATGAGCTATTACAATTGTACTAAGTTAGGATTAAGATATCTTTATTGATAAATAATAATAAATAAGAGACTACAAGGCCCCATATATACACCCAGATTGTCAACCAGTTACCTTGGTTTCCAGCTTAGTTATTAGTTTCAACAACACAATAAGTTTGTTGCTTGCTATGGACAAGCTTGTTACAGATGAAGGGTTGATCTTGGTGCTAAAATCAGAATTATTAGAATAGACTAAACTTTGTATTAGTTGACTTAGTGTAAAGGTTATCAAAAATTAATTAATTGGTTAGTTGGTTGGTTAATTGGTTAATTAATTAGTTAATTAATGAGATTTTAAAGAATAAAATTATCAGTTTATAACGTTTACATGAAATAATATATTAAGTAAGGAACTAATAAATAAAAGGCAACATTTTTTTTCAAAAAAACACAAAAATATTCAGTTTACAAACTTGTATAAATACTACAAAAGTAATATACTCCAAAAATAAGTACAAAATCCTTGTAAAAACTTTTTAGATACATTTCCAATGAGGCTGTTTGAAGACCAAAGCTGATTTACTGATGGTTGCTCATGCATTAATCCCATAAGTATGTTGACCACTAAGAGGGCCTGCATTTCTGCCACAGTCACTTCATGAGACTTATCATCAAATACTTCTCCTGGCTGAGTCGAGCAGAAAGAGTAAGAAAAAGTAGTCCAGAGTTGAGGGTGTTGCTGTGTCCTAGTCTACTGGAAGACTTAGTCCATTATCTTTCATGAATCAACCAACCTGAAGATACAATAATGATTAAAACAGTATACTGTTAAACTTTGATATTGAGACCACCTTTGTGAGTCAAAATATTGTTTGTAATAATTAGGTGGTCTCATCATCAAGTTGATTATTGAAAGCTGGTCAGAAAATAAATGGTCATTATAACAAGGTGGTTATAATATTGAGGTGTTCACTATTTGAGGTTTTGTTCGTTCCCTAACATTATCTCTAATATTTGAAAGAAAAATGTAAACTAGGACAAGGTACACATGAATTTCAACAGACATGTCAATTCAGTCTTAGCTTCATTAATATTTTTCTCATACCATATCTATTATTAATTGGACTTGCATTGGGAAAGTAAAAACATGCACAGTTGATATAGTGAACTTGCTTGTCCATTCGGTGCCAGCAACAATTTCTTCATCAAAATCAATATTAGTTGTGAATTTAGTTCTATATGTGACAGACTAAACCCAGAATAACTCGGTCTGGTTAGATTTACTATAAAAATTCAGCCATTATAAAAATTTCTGAGAATTACGGAAGCTTTTGTCAATTAAACAATGTAATCACTAGAGTGTTTTTGCTCAAACTGATATTCAATTGTAATTAGTTACATGATATCGGTTAATACAATTGGTTGAATCATATTGTTCTTCTGTTAGTTAGCCACACCCATGTGAATATTAATTCTGTTGGTATGCATTGGTCTGGAAAATTGTCACATGTTTAAGATTAAAAACAATAAAATGCCATAAAACTCCAAGTGACATACATGTAACTTCATTCAAGCTTGAGGTCTCTTAAAGTCCTTGTCTCATGAAACTCCAAGTGACATACATGCGCCTTCATTTAAGCTTAAGTGCAGGATGAGTGGCATTATTTGCATGAAACCAGAGGCCCAGCATGTAAACACTGCATTTGTTCGGAATGCATACCATGCAGATGCTTTTAGCTCTCCTGAGCACGTATTGCTCAGTGAGCTATAGTGATTAGTCAGTCTGCATCGTCCACACCTGGGGGTTGTTTACATTCTAATGGTCACACTTTTGAGTGAATCTTCATCTTTGAAAAACCTGGTCAGAATGTTGTCTCAATGATATCTTTGACAAGTTGGAACATGGTCATCTGGGGTCAATAACTTGGTCACCAGGTCAAATCATTGAAAAACCTTGTTAACGTTCTATGGGTCGCAGTTTTGATTGGAGGTTCACCAAACCATGTCAAAATGATTGTCTTAATGATATCTTGGTTAAGATCGAACATGGGTCATCTGGGTC
Organism: Lutraria rhynchaena; assembly: GCA_008271625.1. Classification (NCBI taxonomy): domain Eukaryota; kingdom Metazoa; phylum Mollusca; class Bivalvia; order Venerida; family Mactridae; genus Lutraria; species Lutraria rhynchaena. The sequence continues at coordinate 661,504 of VIBL01000201.1, forward strand.
AAAAACTAGGTTACCAGGTCAAATCACTGGAATACCTTGTTAACACTCTAGGGGTCACAGTTTTGATTGGAGGTTCACCAAACCTTGTCAAAACGCTTGTCTCAACGTTATCTTGGACAAACTCGAACAAGGATCATCTGGGGCCAAAAACTAGGTCACCAGGTCAAATCATTAAAAAACCTTGTTAACCCTCTAGTGGCCACAGTTTTGATTGGATCTTTGTTAAATTGTGTTAAAATGTTTGTTTTCATGATGTTTTTGGCAGGTTTGAACATTGATCATCTGGGGTCACAAACTAGGTCAATAGGTCAAATTATAGAAAAACCTTGTTAACACTCTAGGGATCAGAATGTTTGTATTTATGATATCATGAACAGGTTTGAACATGGGTCGACTCAGGTTAAAAACTAGGACACCAGGTCAAGTCACAGGTAAACCATAGATGTTTCAATCTTTACTCAGGTGAGCGAAAAAGGGCCATCTTGGCCCTCATGTTTACCTTTTGACGGCGCACAGGCTGAAGAGTTACTGGATATGGCAGCTGACATCGTGAAAAATATTAAGATTTGAGTAATTTATTTCCACTTTGCTGAATTAAAACTTGAGTCTTTTTGAGAAACGCTTTAAAACGTTTTCACTCAGTTGAGTCGTTTATCTGACTTGAGCCGTAACTTGAGTAACATAATAAGTAATAACCTTAGATTGTTTGTGAAACCAGGCCCTGGTCTTTTCCTGTTACAATTTACTGCATGTAGTTACCTGTTATAGTCTGTGTGATAAACTGCAAATTTTGTTAACACTATTGAATGGATGCTGTAATCTTGATCTCTCATCAGTAAGTTTATGCAGATTGAAATGGTCAACTATAGTTTTTCTGTAAGATATTTACAGTCATCATGAAATATGTAACGGATGTAATCCACAAAAGTTCTACCTTTGTAACTTGTAACTCTTAATTCTAAAACTTTTGGCACAGAAATTAATTATGGTGCCACACATTTAAACAAATGAAATCATTTCAAATTTGTCCACGAAATCTAAAACTTGATGTAAGCACTTAATGAATATACAGTAGTGCTTCATCAACATTTTGTTAATTAGTGCACAGCTTCTGTATGATTCGCATGTTCTACCTACAAAAGTCCATTGTCATCACTAATCCAGTCAATTTAAGGTAAATTTTAGCCAAATCCTGGATAAAATGATGCAGAAAAGATGTATGGCTCATTTGAAAGTTTAGACTTTCTGCAATATCAGGATAAAAATAGGAAAAAGTTGGATTGGCGTTTTTTGTTTTAGAAATTTGTTTGCTCCCACAATTTTGGTAGAATATAACATAAGACTTGTCTCAAATTTGTCAAAATTCAACTGATGTGATCAATGCAAGTCTGTGCAACTATAACCCTTATGTAAGTAGGTCTTTTTCAGACATTCTGAAAATTTAGGTAATCTATTGCAATGAAAAGATAGACTTGTAACACGGTAATCCGGGTTCGAATCTCGGTTGCGGCAGGTCATACCTTTCTATGAAAATTTGACAAAAATGTCGATTTTCCTCCATATATGGAGAAGTTGCCAGCTCCTTGTGGAAGGGTAAGTTAGTACCAGTTAGTATACAGTTCAGGAAAACTGGTTAGGTGAACCGGTCGCCGTACATAACTGAAAAATTGTTGAAAAACAGGGTTAAACCCCATTTTGTATATAGCCATGTCTAATGAACCTTATCCAAATTCAGCAATTCTTACTCATATAGGCAAACCTGACAACACACCTGATCACCGTTTGCTAGAAAAACTTTTTCAATCTTATTTTATTGGGCGCTACTGAGGCTAATGTTTCACATCCCATTTGGTCAATGAATCTATGATATAATAAGTTATTGTGTCCTGATAAAAGTTCCCCTGGTTGCCATAATTTGATCCCTTGAAAAATTGTGCCAGATTAGATTTTTAGCTCACCAGAACTAAAGTATCATTCTTAGATAGTCATCTATAAGATTTGCACAAATAAAAATGGTTGGCCCCTCTTAAGGGCCACTAGACCATAACATAGAAATGCCTTTAAATGTCTTCTTCTCGTGAACCAATTGATGGATCATCCCTAAACTTGGTTTGTAGCATCCTTAGAAGGTCCTCTGTCAAGTTTGCTTGAATAAATTTGGTTGCCCCCTTTCAGGGGCTGCTAGATTTGAAAATAGAAATACCTTAAAATGACCTCTTTTCATGAACCATTGGTTGGATCATCACCAAATTTGGTCCGTAGCATCCTCCGGTCATCACTAATATTGCTTTGTAGTATCCTACGATTGTCTTTTATCAAGTTTATTATCATTCCCCATTATTTGCCCACAAGTGTACCTTTATTACCTTTTTGGTATCAAGTTAGCTTATCACTTATTCTGGTGAGCAATGCAGGGACATCATGGCTCTCTTGTAATGGCCCTGGTTTCGCAAAAATCTGAAGTTTGTGGTAACAACATGTACATCTACATGATACTCCCAATCAATCAATACTGATTATAACTGAAGTTTGTCAACTCCATCAACAGTTATTTTGATACAGGGCATACTGTGGGGGGGGAGGATTTAATGTATGTTTGCAAATCTGTTTTAGGCTTAATGGCTGTGGCTGAGAGAAAACAGACTGTCTGTTTAGGATATTTGCTTTATCCTTTGAGTTAGTATAAGTTTGACCTTCAGACTTGAGGGTGCTACTCCACAGTTTTCAGATTTGTTATGTTTAACAAAATTGTAGATTTTTTTGTTATGTCCTGGTTGGGAATCCCCAATTGAATATAACTGACTCTAAGTATGACCAATATGAGTTTGAATTTTTCTTTGGATGATAGCTCTTAAAGTCTTAAATTGGGGATCGGATTTAGGAGCTACATTTTTCTTTACAAGTTTGGCAAACAATTTGTCACGTTTCCATTTTTGTTTTAGTATGTCAGCAGTAACCCAGGGGAGATTTTATTTATGTTTGGTAATTTTAGTTGGTATATACAAGCCACAGAGTCTGTGGAGTTTGTGCTTAAAATCGGTTCAGGCCATGTTTGGGTCTGCATGTTCGCAGTCCCAGAACTTACTGGAAAATTTGTTCAATTCAGATTTCATTTTTAACCAGTTGGCCTTCTTATAGCAGTGGATTTTCCTTTTAGGTTGGGCGGGACGACCTCTATTTATGCTTAATTCATTGAAGATGATATCATGATCAGAATTTCCTAAGCTAGGAAGGGATTTGACATTAAATACCAGGGAGGGTAGATTAGTAAGGAATAAATCTAGGACATTATTATTTCTTGTGGGAATTTTAGCCAGTTTTCATACAGAGCTTTAAATTTACAGGAGTTCTTGAGAGAATATTAAAATCACCTGCAAGCCATATTATGCTGTTTTTTGGGACTTTCTGCAGGGACAACCATAACTGAGATTGCGCATCTGGATCATTTTCATGGGGCTTGTAGAATGAACCAACATAGATATTTTGGGAACCAGGTTCCATGTGACATGTCACATTACATGTGATTTGTTTTTCCTTTTGGGGGGATGTACTAATGCGCATGTGCAACTACAAAAAAAGGCAAAATCTAATTTAAATAAAATGATAATCAATGCCAATTTTAATTCAGCAAAATACAAAAATAACAATTGCCTTTTCCTCTATTATCATTACAATACGAAATTAAAACAATTTATCAAGTAGACTAGTTCCAGAGATTCAAATCGGAAATTAACCCAAAGGACAAAAAATCAAGCTCAATTACTGACACTACAGTGTCCTTTGTAGACAGGTGTCCTTTGTTTGCAAGTGTGATGAAGTGGAGGATAAAATTTAAAGTTCTCACTAAAGATGATATTTTTTGACACATTTTTACTGGGAAAAATACAAAACAAACCAATATTAAGATATTGGTTTGTTTTGTATATTCATCATTCGATTCACAGAATGAGCACATTTTACAAATAAAGTCTCGGAAATTCAGTGTTTGATGTATGGGCTGATAGTTGCATTAAAAAATGTGGCAAATCTGCAGTCGGCAAGTGTCCATTATGTAAGGTCATTTAAAAGGAATTTTTTTTGGGGGGGGGGTCATTATAGTGTCTGCTGTAGACATGTGTCCGTTGTTGAAACGCCTTAAGATGTTTCCACTCAGCTTGGTCATTTATCTGACTTAAGTAACATATCAAGTAATGACTTAGGATTTTTTTTGTGAAACTGGGACCCAGTTTTTGGTCACTTTCAATCTCAAGTCTTAAAATTTCACTGATCGATAAATCATTATTTTGTAAATCAATCAATTCATCAGTTGTCCAACAATTACGCCAATTTGAAGTCTGATTCTTAGTGAGTGATTGAACCCTATTTTTATCTAATTTATTATGTTGAACAAAATTCACTATTATCAATAATTCACGCTTTGTAACACAGTAATTTCTATGACTTTGATTTAAGACATTACTCCCATAAGTAATCATGTTTTCACTACTATTCTGTATTAAGAATAGTACTCCAGAAATTTAGTTACCAATAACATCAGTATCCAATGTAAAACTTCCCCTATTAATATCAGGAAATAGTATCTAATATAAAACTTCCCCCATTAATATCAGGAAATAGTATCTAATATAAAACTTCCCCTATTAATATCAGGAAATAGTATCTTATATAAAACTTCCCCTTGTTAATATCAGGAAATAGTATCTAATATAAAACTTCCCCTATTAATATCAGGAAATAGTATCTAATATAAAACTTCCCCTATTAATATCAGGAAATAGTATCTAATATAAAACTTCCCCTATTAATATCAGGAAATAGTATCTAATATAAAACTTCCCCTATTAATATCAGGAAATAGTATCTAATATAAAACTTCCCCTATTAATATCAGGAAATAGTATCTAATATAAAACTTCCCCTATTAATATCAGGAAATAGTATCTAATATAAAACTTCCCCTATTAATATCAGGAAATAGTATCTAATATAAAACTTCCCCCATTAATATCAGGAAATAGTATCTAATATAAAACTTCCCCTATTAATATCAGGAAATAGTATCTAATATAAAACTTCCCCTATTAATATCAGGAAATAGTATCTAATATAAAACTTCCCCTATTAATATCAGGAAATAGTATCTAATATAAAACTTCCCCTATTAATATCAGGAAATGATAAAACAGGCAGGCTTGTCTTTGAAAACCTTCATTTTCTTAAATACCACATTTAGATTATATATTTTTTCAGGTAGGCAGTGTGATTGGTAAGGCAATTTCTGAGATTTTCCTGTAAAAGCTTCATATTCCTAACCATGATTCAACTTCATGCTTATTTGTGGGACAAGCCATTCATTTATACATTTAGTCGTGTCTGGGTCACCTTTAGCACTGATTTTATGTCCTTAAAACACTAGTGTGAAATAATTTACATTTTTGTGATTTGAGATTAGCTTCCTTAAAACTTGGCAATACAAATTTATGATTTTTAAGAGCTTCCTCAAATGTTTTACCCATGATTAAAAGTTTTCCAGAATTTTCCAGAACCTCTGGTTTTCCCCAGGTCTTTTATTGTTTCCATGGCAATGAGGTTAAGAGATCCGGTTTTTTTTTAAATTTCAGCTTTCACCCACTTTCACCATTCAAAACAGCTTCCTTCAGTCACTGAAAAGATCCTGGGCCATTTTTTAACACAAACAGGTTTTACTTTTCCTGATTTACATGAATTTTATTGTGAAACTTGTGAACAAAGGCCACCCTTGGGAAAGACAAAATATGGCCTTTATTGACAGATGGCCTTTATTCGAACGTCAAAATAATCAGTGATGGTTTTACAAAGAATGGCCTTTATTTACATGATGGTCTTTATTCGGAGGTGACCACTAATGCAGGTTTGACTGTACCTACATTTCCCATGCTCTCATCAATCTCAGCAACTATAAATGTATACTGCATTGAGATATGCTCTATTGAGATATTGAAATCATTCTCATTGACTCCTATTCTTTGAATAATATTAAAATATCTAAAATGTGTTTGCGCCATTCCTTGGATTTAAAGTGTTTTCTACAAATTCTATTGTTCATCTCGGATTAAAATAGCCTTTCATTGTAAGTCGCTTTTGTTTTCTCTTGTCCAAAAAAAGGGGAGTGGGCATTTATTAGGGGAGGGGCATTTATAAGGGAATATTCGGTAAATGAGTATTGAATATTTAATAATTTATCTAGCTCAAATATAGTCTGAAAATGAAGTGGTCTTTATAGTGAGGTAGTTTTCCTAGAAGCTGTCTCCAACTGAAGTTTTTTGTATACATTTATGCACAACATTTGGTTTGTTTTAAACTAATTATATAGACAGTTTAATTAAAAATGAAACACATTATGTATGGTCTACTTTTAATCAATTATCATGTAACTGGGCATTCATTTGACCCTTAAAACAGCATTTTGACTCCTGAAATTAGTAAAATAATGAAGCTTCTGACTCCTGAGAATTTGTACCAAAGGAAATTTCGTTGACTCTTCAAATAATTATCAGCCAAGGGTCATTTTTAACCCTCAGCTTTTGATGTCTGGTGCAAACCTGTGTAAATAATGATTTATTAATGATAATTTGATAATGCTCATTGTTTAATGGATGTCCTCACCATAGATTTATATAATGGGTTTAACTTTCAGTGTTTACAATATCAATTTATACAGGTATGTGTTGAAATAAATCTTTGTTTTCATAAGAAAGTTGGGTACTGCATGGAAACACACCCTCTCGTTTGTGACAAGACAAGATTCAGTGTGTTTTTTAAATTTGTAAAGCAGTTTTTTATTGGTCAACTGAATCTTGTTTTGTAGTTACTTGAATATAACCTGGTAATTCATTGGATAACATATTGTCCTTTCAGGTTCACATGACTAAAAGCGGGAAAAATCAGACGCTAACAGGCAAGCATGCTGGTCACACATGGTTTTTGATTGAGAAGCTTTTTGAAGGATTTATGGAATGGAGTTTACTGGTAAGTGGACTTATTACAATTAGCTTTTATGTATCAGCTTACGTAAAGTTGTATTGAAAGTATGGTTGTTCCATTTCTAGTACAAGTGAAAAGTTTTGTTTCGTTTTATTTTTGTAAAATGTGTTGTTTGAATATAGTCCTTTTTTAACAGCCTAGTTGTTGGGTTAACTCTTTAGTGATGTGGTGCTACAGGTCCTGTGTTCAATCCCGAGATGGGACTGTAGAATTTTCAGCTGGACTATTTATCAGAATAGATAGAGCTATTTTACTCACCCATGTGTCAGCATTGCATTGGGTTGAACCTTTTACCTGCTGTAGTATAAATTCTAATAATTATCTTCTTTCATTTTTGTCCAATCAATTTAATTTTTTTAGGTTTTGGGCTTTTTCAACTTATTTTTGCACAAAAAATATTTTGTTTAATAAAATTTGATGGATGGATATTTTTCAAACAAATTTGTTACATTGATAGTTTGTATGAAGGTCTTGATGTGACAAATATTTGGCACCACTTGGGTTGATATCAAGAAGGTCATGTCATAGTAAGTAAAATTGAAATAGTTTTTGGTCAATTATTTTGGTTTGTGCGCATATTTTTCAATCATTTTTTAACTTTGAATCAATTTTATTTTTATGGCCCTGGCATCTAATAATTTGACCTTGACAGGTTGGACCCAACCTTGATTTGACCTCTGCCTTGTACAGATTTGGACTTACAATGTGTTAAATGGGCTGTTTCTTGGAAACTAGGTCCATCATTTCGTCTAGCACCAACATAAAGCAATTAAGTTTACCAACAACTTTGCTTCTACTTTTACACATTGACATCATTTATGCAGCCTCTTGTTTGTGAACATGCATGCGTCATTTTTTATCGGTCATTTCCATCCGATAGTGTTACAAAAAAAAATTTCTTTCATTTTTATGCCCTCTTGTTTAGTGTCTGTTACCTTTTCTGAGTAGTAATTTTCAATGATGTTAATTTATAGTGTTGAAGATACTTCACATTGTACTTTAAATTGTTAAAGAATTCACTCTGACACAGTAACCTTAGCAACATAATTTTGAATATCTTTTGTATGTACCTGTTTTCATGATTGTAAATCTGTTGACGTTCACTCAAACCTGTATAATAAGGCCATCTTTGGAAGTGAAACAACTAGACTTTATTTAGGTGATTTATACTTTGAATTTGAAATTAACTGCTGTTACTGCTTCCAACGGGATACTATCACTGGCTACGGTGGGCAGGTGATGTTTAGAACCAATGTTTCAGTGCTACAAAATTGCTTTCTCGATTATTGTAGATAATTGTAATATAATATTGTATTTATACATGAGCGTAAAAAAGAAGAGGTTTGTTTCCAGTTACCCATTATTTTGCCCTCGACTTGTAAGTTTTTTACTACATCTGAATTGTAGTGCAATATTGCAATATTCCGTACAGTGTTGCCAATATATGTAAGAAATAAATAAAATTAAATAATCCCTACTTACTGACCAATATTTCTTTGGGCATGTAACTAGAAACAAACCTTTTATTTTTTTAGGCCTAACTGAAGTCAAACTTGTTTTTTTTTGTTTTTTTTTTAATTTAAAGGCTGGCATTTCTACATCTTGTACAACCTTTATTTGCTCATACTAGTATCTTCTTACAGGATATGGAAATAACGCAAGAACAAGTGTGTGCTCCCAAATCTGTTTTAATGATCAGTGTAGGGGTTGACCCCATTAGAGGTTTTCATGACCAGACAACTACATAGTCTGACGAATAATCTGAGAAAAACACCTTTGTCTCTGGAAAAGTCTAATTGCTTCCGGGTACACCACATTGTTCATATTTTAAAATTGTACATTAACTTGTTAAAGAATTTATTGGGTCTAGCCTTTATTTATGAAAAACTGATATAGTAGAAAACCTCAATTATCTGAAATGGATACATGTAGGTCTGAAATATTTTGGATATTCTATGGTTTTGGATAATCCGTGATTTAGGAAATCAATACTGTGTTAAAGTAAAGGGAGACCACTCATTAATTTAAATAAAATATTAACAACCAAAACCACATGCTATATTTCATTATTTACAATAAACAATACATGATGAACATGAGCTTGTCTGACATAAATAGTAGGTAATTATAAATAAACATATCATCAATCAACTGGTGCTGAAAGTAAAAGTTGAAAACAATTGTACACTTCATATACAAAGCAGACATAATGGTAATCATGTCCGTACTCTTTTACCAGAATTGTTGATTTATATCAGTTATGTGTTGTATTTTTGTAGCATTTTGTGACATTTTGGAAAAACTCTGAAAAATAATGTGAATACTTTTATTATTCTTTGCAGACAGATGTTTTGTGTAATGTTGACTAATATAGCAAGCAGCTTACTTGAGCAGAGAACTAAATCTGTTGCATTCTTCTTTCAAGCAGAAATGTACATCATCTATGAGATATTGACTCCATGAGATTTTGGCTTTCATCATGTTCGTGAGCAATCCAAAATGCTGGTTCTGTGGGCACCTTGACACACTGATCATATACTTGGCTGAAACCACTGATGGTGTTGGTTCAGTCGAGGTCCTTACTGGCTCCTGCTGATATGATGTACAAATCTCCCTTCTCAGTAAGTGTTCTTGATTCTATATTTCTGTACTTGTACAATGATTTAGTTAACATAGTTATGTGTAGTAAGGACACTTGACATTGTAAAGAAACTTGGTATAATAAGGACACTTGATGTAGTAAGGACACTTGGTGTAGTAAGGACACTCGGTGTAGTGAGGACACCTGATGTACTGAGGACACTTGGTGTAGTAGAGACATTTGATGTAGTAAGGATACTTGATGTAGTAGACACTTGATGTAATGAGGACACTTGATGTAGTAGAGACACTTGGTGTTGTGAGGACACTTGATGTAGTAAGGACACTTGATGTAGTAAAGACACTTGATGTAGTAAAGACACTGACGTAGTAGAGACACTTGATGAAGTAGAGATATTTGATGTAGTAAGGACACTTGATGTAGTAGAGACACTTGGTGTAGTAAGGACACTTGATGTAGTAAGGACACTTGGTGTAGTAAAGACACTTGATGTAGTGGGGATGCTTGGTGTAGTAGGGACACTGCTACTACAGTATCTTTTGCTCACTAAAGCACACTGTATGCGGAATCCATTTTGGATTATTTTTCTATTCTTTCACAGTAGGTTTATAGTCAGTTGATGTCTATTTAATTTGAGATTTGGTAGGATGTACTTCTTAAAGAAACACTTGTGCCTGTCACTTGTTTCCTTGAAAATTGTCCAGAGTTACATGCAATTTAGTTACAACATAACAGAAACTTTTTAAGCTGCTTTAAGTCTCTCCACTTTTTCTGATTACAGGTTAATAATGACTCCATGAGATCTTGGCTTTCACCATGTTCTTAAGCAGTACTATGGGAAATGCTGGACACACTGATCATGTACATGGCTGAAACCAATGATGGTGTTGGTTCAGTTGAGGTCTTTACTGGTTTTGGCTAATATGATGTACAATTTCCCTTCACAGTAAGTGATGTTGATTCTGTATATCTGTACTTGTGCAATGATTAGTTAACATAGTTGTGTTTGGCCATTTTGGATAATTAATAAGGTCTATCTTTTGATCACCTGTTTAAAACAGATTAATATGTAACTTCACCATCTGCTCCATAACTTGTGGATTTGCTTCAGTTTTGAGTTGTAGTTTTGCTTTCATTGTTGAGGTTACATCATATATAATTGATAAACATATTTCACAAGCTCGTACCTCATGTAAGTTTTTTTGTTCACAGAAATATGTATTGACTCCGGAAGTTTCTGGGTTTCTTTGTGGACGCAAGCAATCAATGGTGGAAATAAAGCTGTGATGGCTGCTTAGTAATTAGACTATAGACTTGGAAAAGGAATTTAAGATTATATACAGTAGAAACTTGTTATATCGAAGTTCCAGGGACTTCATAAAATTGTTCGATATAAACAAACAACTATATGTAAATAATCATACTAATTTGACAACTGGGTTTACATTTTAGAGCAATCATCGGTGTATTGTAAAAATTATTTAATAATGCTATTTTGTGTACAGGATAGGGACAAAACACGACAGTTATAATTTTGATGTATTTTAAACATGCAGCATTTACGTAAAAGATGTAAATAAACAAAAAATTACGAACTTATTTCCACGAGCTGATTTTATAATCGCAAGCATGATTTTTATGTAATTGTTATTAATTAAAAATCAATATCCGAGTTCAGCACAAAAATATCTGATCATGTGAGAAATTAATATGTGTTTATTGGAGGAAAAGGTGCAAAAATCTTCTTTAATATAAAAAATTTTCGAGACCAATTCGAAAAAAGTGCATTTTTTTAATATGTAAAAAGGATAAAATTTGGGACTTTATAATTATATCCATGCAAGCGGGAATTCAATACAAGCGAGTTTGATATAATGAGTTTCTACTGTACTTTATTTTTGTTACATTCAGTTTTCTTAGTGTTGGTTTGTGGCTGTGAGTCTATCACTGTTGCTTTGTGGACTGTGTTTTTAAGAGGCTGGATGCACTAACAGAAATACAGCACTGTACAAAAAACAAACCCATCAACATGACTTCTACTCACAGACAATAGTGACGGGCATGTCAAAGTAAAAACTGAAATCAAAGATGCCTTACTCATCACAAATTCTCTTTCATTGAAAACCTGTCTAGGAATACAAAAATAAAGAATTATGAAGCACCAACAAAGGGAATGATGGTGCACATTAACCAGTTCAAGCACTGGGCTTGTATTCAAAGGCATTTTCCTATGAAGGAAATTTTGGGGTTGAGTTGGGCGTCTGATTCTTAACTTTGACATGCCTGTCACTACTGCCTGTGAGTAGAAGTCATGTTGAAGGGTTTGTTTTTTGAACAGTGTTGTATTTCTGTTTACTATGATGATCCAGATTTTTCTAAATGTTGCATTTCTTGCGATGTTTATTCTTGTCATTGTATATTGTGGAAATAAACAAATACCATGCTTTGTTAGTTGGCATTTTTAAATACATAAATAAATGTAGGTGTGTCACTTGATTATTAACACAATTCAAGTAATATACATTGTTAGTAAACTAGTGACTGACCTAAATTAGAACTGATCAAATATTGTAGAAAGACAAGAAAATAAAATGAACAGATTTATTTGCCTGAATATTTCATACTATACAGAAAATACATAATTACAGCACACAAGAAAAAATTACTACTAGTCAAAGAACAGAAAATGTATATAAGTATTTATAAACTTCATACTATAGTCAGAAAAGCACAAATACATAAAAACACAAGAACAACAGCAAACTGGTAAATATACTGAAAGACATGAAAAAAGCAGCAAGGAAATTTTGCATAAAAAAAAAAAGAAAAAACACCAAAATTGAAGGGAAAAAAATTTTGATAAGTCCATAATCTGTTCTGGACTTTTCACATGCCACAAATTGTGAAAAAATGGGTTCTCCAGTTTTACGGATGTACCTTGTAAATAGCCGTATTAAATACCCATATAATCTTGTATTACAATAAATCTCATGAAACATGAAGAACAACAGATCTTGGGTTATATGTACATTTTTAAAGATGCTGTAGTCTGTTTTCATAGACATATCACAACAATGATGGCACTCAAGATCTTTGAGTCTAAAACTGCCATCTTAGCAATAATATGTCTTTGAAACAGGTTACAGTGTGCCCATACAACGTGACTTTGGCAATACGGCAAGCTGCTCGATTCTAATGCCAAAAGTGTGAACTACTAGTGCAAAGTAATGTTTCTTTCTGTTTGTAGATGTTAATCATGCCGAATCTTCAAGAAAAAACTTAAAGCATACTATTTTAAAAAATTCTACAATCATCCCACTAAAGGTGGTCATCATCTTTGTGCTTTATTTTATTTCTGTTTATCTTATTATTTCAATTATTTTCATCTATAAATGTACAACACCATTGAATATGTACAACATAGACGATAGGCGTTTAAACAAATATAACTGCTTTGATAAATGAACAGATTTAGCCCAAAAACGGGAGACCTGTATTTTGCCAAACAAAATTAAGGAAAAATACATTCTCCCAATTTTAGGGCAACAACTATTCATCTATCAAAATCCATTACATTGCACTTGTAGTTCACACTTTTGGCTTTAGCCTTCGCTTTATTTGGTCATATTCAATAACGGAATTAAGAAAGCTGCAGTTGTGGTCCAGTGATTAGTGCACTGGACTTGAAACCCGGAGATTCGGGTTCGAATACCAGTCACAGCAGGTCATACTCTATGAAAATTTGAAAATAATGTTGATTTTCCTCCAAATGTGGAGAAGTTGCTGGCTCATTGTGGAAGGCTAAATCGGTACCTGTTAGTATATAGTCCAGGAAAACTGGTTAGAAAAAATGGTTGTCTTAAAAATTGTTGGAAAATGGCGTTAAGCCATAGTGACAATAAGTCACATAAAAAAAGAAATAAAGAACTAACATGAAGTTGAAGATTTCAAATCAAGCAGTTTGATAAACTTTGCTTGCCGTATTACCAAAAAAATGACATCCAAGTCACGTGGTATGGACACACAGCTAAAACACAGTTTTGGTGCTGATCACGTTTTTTCATTATATCAATGGCACAGTAAAATATACAAGATGGGAACTAATTTTACATTACCCATCTCACTTTTCTGAAAATTTCAAGAAGCTAGTAATACCTATTCTTGAGATATGAATTGAAACCTGCTCCCAAAATGGCTATTTTAAGTGTTGTGTAGACACACATTTTGTATTTTAAATAAGAAATGATGTATAAATTGGTGTGATTTTATACAGATTTCTGTCCTGCAAATTTTGTTGCTTGAATTAATGAAATCAGTCAGAAATTATGCGCAGTGGATTTGTTTAGAAGCAAAAAAATCAAACATACTTGTTATATTCCAATAATTGGGACAAAATAACAGTAAATTAAAATTAAATTGGCATTAACCATACCATTATTTATTATGGTGAGTAAAAAAAAATGTTTCAGGGCCAGCCCAGGTTTCCACATGAATGATTGTTCTTTCATAAATATTGAAATTCAAAATTCTGTAGTGCCTGTAACCATTAAAAGTATATGTTGCAATACTGTCATTTTCATTGGCTGATGAGTATTCATTTTATGGGCTAATGAGTATTCATTTTATGTCTAAATTGGCCAAAATTTGTAGTGCTATGAATTAACATCATTGAAAATTACTGCTTAGAAAAAGTTACAGACACTATACAAAAATGAAAGAAAAAATCTTTTGATATGCCATAGGATGGAAATGGTGGATAAAAATGATGCATGCATGTTTATGAAAAACTTAATAACTTGATTTGTGCAAGGAAACATTGTAATTAACTCCAAGGAAATCAAAAAAATTTATTCCTTTGAGCAAGTGAGACTACTATCAGCACCAATACCATGTTTCAGCCTACATGTAACCTTTATAATAACTATCTGAGATATGAAATTCATTTTGGGTGGCTTGAGGGTCAAATAAAATAAAAGATAACACAAACACACAGATGTAAACTGTCTGAAATTCTCAGCCAAACAGAACATATCTACTTCCATACTGATCTGGTTATTCCTCTCCAACAATATAGAACCTGAAATCACAGTAAAATTTACAAATAGAGTACAATATAAAATCAACTGTAATTCATGGTATTATTTTTTAACAAGACATAGAAATTCCATGAAAACCAGGTTTTCAAAAGCACTAGATTATATTTTTTTATATTAATTGCAAAACAAGTTTTTACAACTTGTATTAATCATGCTTGATGACTGCTTCCAGGACAGACCAACTGACTGACAACCTGGTTATTATATTGTTCTCACATTTTCAATGGAATTGTCCTACATAATTATTTGGTATTAAAGGGAATAACTCATGAGAGTATAGTTACATGATTGTAAGAATTGTCTCCCTTGGATGAAATCTTGGATTTTTATTTCATGTTTGAGTAACAGTGACCTTGACCTTGGACCTAGAACCACCAAATACAATCCTAAAGTAAGTCTTTAGGTAAGCGTGCTATATAAAAAAATTATTGAGAACCTGTCAATTAAAACAAAACTTATCAAGTTTAAACCAAGTGTTGTTGCCCACTGAGCACCCATATGCAGCAAACTAATAACCAGCTTTTTCCTTCAGAAAACCTAATCAAAAACCATCCTGACATGTTAGGATCTTAATCAGTGTGTTTTACTCTAAAACATTTAGTAACAAATCCAACAAACCATTTAATACAAGTGTACACAAGATTTTGTCTACAGATGGGCAGATGGATGGACAAGATGATCACAAATTGCCCCTACATCATTAGATGCTGGGGCATAATAAAAAGAAAACCTGTTTTCTTTAAATTTCTTTTGATTGTTTTGTATTAGAAACAGTGATAATATAGGTGAGTATTAATGTTATATATCCACTATTCTGTGATTTTTTCTCATCATAAGGACTATAAAATTTCTAATTCAGACATTATGTTGGGAACACTCTAAAATAGTTTAAATAATAATATTCTTTTTTTATTTGCTTGGCTGATGAGTAAAAGGTTGTTTTTCACAGTTGCATTATTTGTACACATAATAATGAAAAACAATTCTTGTCTTGTCAAAAGAACAGTTGTTTGCAGTCTGTAGCTAATCCATTTTATCTTTTAAGATTTCTTTAGATGGACTGAAAACTTGCAAATTATTTCACATTTGTTATTGTTTTACAAGGGGAGATTAATCTTAAAACACAGTCAAACCTGTGAATAAAGGCCACCCTTAGGGAAAACAATATGTGACTTTTATTGACAGATGGCCTTGATTCAGAAGTCTGTTTTTAACAATCAAAGGCAGTTTTTCAAAGAATGGCCTTTATTCACAAGGTGGTCTTTATTGGAGGTAACCACAAATACAGGTTTTACTGTATTTGCATTTTATTAAAACAAAAAAATGAATTTTATGATAAAAAATACTTTATCGAGAGGTTTGTTGACCATTTAGTATTTACCGTCATACATAGAATTATTAAAATGGTATTTTACTTGTCCAAACAGCCAACATCAAGCAAACAGCTATCTTCATCAAGGCAGATGCTGATTCAGCAACACATCAGTCATCAAAATAGACACCTGGAATTGACAAACCACGAAACAATGTTAAAATCTACTTCACAGAACATTAGAACAAAATATTGAAATCATTGAATATACATGAATCACAAATGACATTACATACAATTCCAATTCAGTAACTTAAAATTTCACATAAAATATATGTTTTCACATACAAACAATTTTAGGTGAGGCACACATTCTTAATTACTTACATTGTCTAAATTAAAGCATATTGTTTAGAATATTCTAAGCAAAGTATGAGGAGTTTACAGATTACAGCACATGTATTTAAAGTATGTATACATCTCAATGTATAATTGAGCAATATTGCAACTTGTATTAAAATGCAATGTTAGACACACAAATCTCATGGATCACAAATACAGGAGATCAATATCTAAAAATGGTGAAACGTGTAACACAGTTTAACAGATCACAATTTGGATGGAATGAACATGACAGAAATGACCAGAAACAAAATATTAATATAAAAAATATTAAACACCATTTGACTACTCTCAATATGAATAACACTTCTGGAAATATATGTCGGGACAATATCTTATATAGCAGCTTTCAGAATGAAGTTAACCTAACTAACACATAAAAACTTCGATGCTGAAAGACCTATCACCAAATGTATGCAATCTTTGAGTGAACATGATACATCTGCCTTCTGCAGAATACTAGAAGCAACACTTAAAATAAAACAATAACCAGATCATTTTCAATTAAGTTCATCGTAAGCAAGATTCATTTTATAACTGAGTCAGTAACCTTCCCTCCTTGGAGCTTGAAACTTTAACTGAAGATACTTTGCAGATAAAAGAGCTGAGTTTTCTTACTACACAATTCATCAGTTTTCAATGATTCTTTCTACAAAAACTTTCATCCATACTCCAACTACAGGTCAGAAGTCTTCTCTTCTTACTGGTTTCTGTTTGAAGAACTGATGTAAATCAAATGTGAAGACTTCTACTTCACTCCCATAGTAGTTTAACCCTTTTCAAAAGGCATTGTGAACAGTACACAAATTGCATGACTCAAAATTCAATAAGCCTTGGTGTCCATCTGCTTTTAAATTTCAATTAATTTTCCTATGAATAGATTTGTTCATGTTTTGCCCATCAGAGGAGATACCAATCAAGTCCTGTACAGGAAGCCTCACTTCATTGCAAGCCCATGGAAGAAGAGCCTCACTAGCAATGTCTGCTGTAGTATGTCCAAACTTCAGTTTTCAGGAACCTGACAAAAACTTCTACATGATTCCAATACCTAATGAGTAAGTCCATTTGTCAACATTACTGTTGTAGTTTCATCAAACATGAGGACAAACCTGAGGTTATCATCAACTATTTCTTTCACGATAGCTTCCAACAAGTATGTATCTGAGACAATGTATAAAGCTTTTGTTTTTGATGAAGAGAATTGTTCAGCCACTTGACATTTTAACATTTTGAGAAAAAGTTGGCCAATATTATCAAAGGTTCTGAACGAAAAGTCAGAAGACGAAACTTAGTAACACCACAGCAGTTTTTATTCTGAGGCCTGGTATTTTGGTGATAGTGTCAGGTTCATAGTTTCATTGGTCTTTTTGTTTGCTGCTGCACAAGAGGTACAAAACTGATTCAACCTGGCTGTGGTCATCTCAACTGTTTTTACACTTACTGAAAGTTTGTCAGGTTAAGCAAATGATAGCTTTTAGGTGCTTGCATCTTTTCTAAACCATACTGTTCGTGCTTAAATGTCTGCTGTGTTAATTTACCTGATTGTAACCACTATTTGTGAAAGGAAACTCCTTAAAGCGATTGCAATAAGTATATTCATTCCTCCATAAAATCAGTTTTCATTCCTTAACAACAGGGTACTACATTTTGTAGATAGTTTAACAGCTAAAACACCATACAAAGTTTGGCAATTTTAGGTTACATGAAATATTGAACTACATAGTATGCAAAATAAGCATGTAAATCTAACTACTATTGTACCACACTTATTAGACAATCTGTACAAACATGGTACTTAAAAAAATTTGATATTTTTTTTCAACCCAACCTATCACATTGTGCAGGTGCATCCATTCATTCCTTTTGTAAAAAAAAATGAAGATTAGTATATTAAGCTCATTGACATGAAGCATTCCTAGTACCATAAAAACATTTGCAAGTTAGTAAATGATATTAAGTCAGCTCAGGAGGCAAGGGTTGCAAGGCCTTTCAGTCTTAAAGTAATCTTGTCTATAATGCTAGAATTCTTACAGAACAAGAATTAAAAAGAAAAATCAAAGCAAATAAATTTATTAATTAATGCAATGAATTCTTAATACAAGAAGACTGCCACAGCCATTAAAACAGAAAAATATTCTTTTTGCCCTTCAAAATAATTTTTCTGACTTTTCAGGATTTTCATTTTTCACTGACCAATTTACAAAATTCCTGACAATTCCCTGACCTTGAAAAAATATCAGATTTCCCTTACTTTACAAGTCTCCTCTTTCAGCGTTACTGTCAAACCTGTGTTAGCGGCAACCTCCGAATAAAGACCACTTTGCAAATAAAGACCATTACATTGTATTTGAAAAAACATCACTGATTATATAGAACAAACTGACTTTTGAGTAAAGGCCACTTGTCAATAAAGACCATAATTTGTCTTTCCAAAGGGTGATCTATGTTTGCAGGTTTGACTGTATACTGGACAAAGATGTTTGTTTTTATGTAACATTGTCACTGGGGTTTAACGCCATCTTTCAACAATTTTTCAGTTATATACGGCAACCGGTTCACCTAATCAGTTTTCCTGGACTGTATACTAACCAGTACTAACTTACCCTTCCACAAGGAGCCGGCAACTTCTCCACATATGGAGAAAAATCGATATTTTGTCAAATTTTCATAGAAGTTTCATAGAAATTTTCATGACCTGCCGTGACCAGGATTCGACCCCAGATCTCCAAGTTACAAGTCCAGTGCACTAACCACTGGGCCACGGCTGTGGCTACTGGACAAAGAATGATAAAAATTGAATTCGCAGATCATATCTTGTAAGTCAATTTTTAATTTTATAATTTACTCAAACTTATTTAATATCAAATACTAATTTCGGTGTATAATGTTGCTCTTTTGAATTAAAAATAATAATTGTTCCCCTTGCCAAGCGTTTTTTTCCATAATATTGCTATTTTTGTAATTTGAACTAAGTAAACATTTTAAACTGTTTAATGTGTTATAACTATATCATTCACAACTGGATCTTGAATAAATACTGTGACTTAACTATAACAAACGTTGTACTTATTACATCCTACATAGCTGTCTCAAATAGAATTCCCAGTGCTGTCTGCTTCCATCTATCTATTCTATGTGTGACAGACAACATGTCATAAAAGTCATATACAACCACAAGTGGGTCAGAAATTCATGCACTAAATCTGGTGTGTGACAGGAGTTGAAAGAAGAATTAAAATCAAAGATTGGACTGATTGATTGAAAAATGTACAAAAATGAAAAAAGGGTCATAAATCTGCCAAAAATGATCAAATCACAAAACCCTAACAACATGCCTTGGGTCATTTGATGTCACAGAATATTACATGAGAACAAAAAAATTTGAATCACAAAACCCTGACAATATGCACTGGGGTACTTGGTGATGATAGTTATGGGAAAGTTTGGTCAAATCCCTTATGTAGGAGGAAATGCACAAACAAAAAATTATGGACACCAGACTGTCTGCCTGTTGACATTCACCAATCATTTTTAATTCGTACCCATTCCTAATTAAAATGTAATAGTATAAAGGCAGTTGAACAGAAAATGAATGCCAAATCAAAATATGACAAAGATAGACAAAGAAATGAAAAACAGCTAAGAAACAAAGTATAATTCAATATTAACTAAGTCATTAACAACAGACTGCTGATCAAATTATATGCCTAGAGGCTATGACTAAAACCCACAAGCTGTGAAACTCCTAAACAGGCTCCAGCATCCAGTTATCACGTTGTTCAACCAGTAACAAATTACTGACATAAAGAGATTCTGTTGTACAGGGAAGATTGTTCTTGACTTTGATAAGACAAACAACCTTAGAGACTTCAATGTTACCCCAACAGTAAACAAAGAGCTATTAGTATGTAAACAAAAACAAGTCAATTAGTATGTAAACAAAAACAAGTCAACATCCAATTACTTTATGGTCAACATACATTCATACAAATTTGTCCTCCAGATCTTATTGTTCATTCTTCCATGACATAGCAGACAATTTGAAAACAGGGGAACTTTCATAACTTGTAACTGGAAGGTACAAGCATTTAAGGAAGTAAATGAACCATGACTACCTGGTTCTACACACATTTGCTGTGTCCGCCAACCTAAGCAAAAACATATCTGGTGGATCAAGTTGGCAATCCTGTTTCATCTAGCAATCCTGACTGACAGAATTAAGAAAAAGACCTACAAGGGCAAGGAAAATTTCTTACCATATTTCATGGACAAACTCCAATGCTAAAGAAATATGTAATTGAACCAACTAATAACAAAACGAGAGGGTCAAGATGGCCCTTTTTCTCATCTGATTAAAAATTGACACATCTATGGTTCTCCTGTGATTTGACCTGGTGACTTTGTTTTTAACTTGAATTGACCCATACTCAAAACTGACCAAGTAATCATTAAAACAATCATTTTGACAAGGTTTGGTGAAGATCAAATCAAAACTGTGACCTATGGAGGGTTTACAAGGTTTTCCAATATTTTGATTTGGTGCCCTAGTTTTTGACTCCAGATAACCCATGTTAGTAACCAAACTAGTCCAAGGTATAACAAAAACAAAGGTTCTGACAAAGTTTGATGAAGATTCAATTAAAATTGTTACGTCTAGAGGCATTAACAAGGTTTTCTTGTGCATCAACCTAGTGATCTGGTTTTTTACCGAAGGTGACCCATATTCACACAATTTTACAAGATCATTAATATAAACATTCTGACAAAGTTTCATGAAGATCCAATCAAAACTGTGTCTTCTAGAGTGTTAACAAAATTTTCATGCTATTTGACCTGGTGACCCAGTTTTTGACCCCAGATGGCCCATGTTCAAACTTGTCAAAGATATCAATGAGACAAACATTCTGACCTGGTCTGATGAAGATTCATTCAAAAGTGTATACACAATCCTAGGTGTGGACGATGGACGACAAACGCCTGAGTAGACTGACTGATCACTATAGCTCACTGAGCACTACGTGCTCAGGAGAGCTAAAAGACACTGAACAACAACTGCAAGAGTGCAAAGCATGTCTTCAAGATGGCAACTAGGTGTTACAAGACTACCAAAATTTATAAATCTCATCTATGACATTGTTAAACATGAAGTATAGAGGATTAATCTGCAACACTGGGTGCTAACAACTGCAAGTTGTATAATTGCTCCCTCCAAAATCAAGTCCCCATTGATAGATGGGCAGCAATGTCAGATGATGTCAGGGATAAATGTGAGCAAAGAATTCATGCCAGTTAGAGAAAACTGCATTCTATCATTGTTTGATATATGTTGTTTGAAAGGTAAGTGCATATTGTAACTTGGTGACAGTGACATCACCTTTATGGTCTTAATTTGCCATATAACCTTTATTAAGAACCATAACTACAGGTTTCCCTAAAGTTACTGGACAGTTGGACATGTTTGACAAAATTCAAGCAAATTTCTAACTTTGCCTGACCAAATACCAGGCAAGTACTCCCGCAGTTTTGAGAAGCCTGTAACTACAGTCTATTTTACATTAATAATTTCCCATTGCAAACTGTGTCAATTATTCAATATTTATAATTCATTCTACGTAGAGATAGATAATACAGTGTCATCAACCAAAGATAAACATTTGTAATTGTACAATACTAAATGATTCAAGTCAATAATACATAAATAAGAACCTATATCATTAATGACTGAAACAAACAAACGTGGAGACGACAATTTACTTTGATTTAACACTATATGATTAACCATTTAAACTACAGTCAATTTTGCTCATGCGACCATGTGTATCAAGCGACCTTGGCCCTTTTTCGCTCACCTAAGTAAAGATTGCAACTTTTATGTTTTTCCTGTGATTTGACCTGGTGACCTAGTTTTTAACCTGAATTGACCCATGTTCAAACCTGTTCATGATATCATTAATACAAACATTCTGACATAGTTAAACAGAGATCTAATCAAAACTGTGACGTCTAGAAGGTTAACAAGGTTTTCCAGTGATTTGACCAGGTGACCTAGTTTTTGATCCCATGAGACCAATGATCAAACTTAACCAAGATATCACTAAGACAATCATCTTGACAAAGTTTGGTGAACCTCCAATCAAAACTTTGATCTATAGAGGGTTAACAAGGTTTTCCAAAGATTTGACCTGGTGACCTAGTTTTTGACCCAAAATGACCAATACTCATATTCGAACCTGACCAAGATATCATTAAGACAAGTATTTTGACAAGGTTTGGTGAAGATCCAATCAAAACTGTGAACCCTAGAGCGCTAACAAGGCTTTTCTATGATTTGACCTGGTGACCTAGTTTTTACCCCAGATGAGCCATATTCTTATTTAATCAAGATATCATAGAGACAATCATTTTTACAAGGTCTGGTGAAGATCTAATCAAAACTGTCAACCCCTAGAGTGCTAACAAGGTTTATCTATGATTTGACCTGGTGACCTAGTTTTTGACCCCAGATGACCTATCTTCGACTTGAATCAAAATATTATTAAGACAAGCATTTTGACAAGGTTTGGTGAAGATCCAATCATAACTGTGGCCTCTAGAGCGTTAACAAGGTGTTTCCATGATTTGACCTGGAGACCCACTTTTTGACCCTAGATAACCCAAGTTCAAACTTAATCAAGTTATAATTAAAACAGACCTTCTGACAAAGTTTGATGAAGATTCAATCAAAATTGCAATCTCTAGAGCATTAACAATGTTTTCTGGTGTGATGACCTAGTGACCTAGTTTCTTACCGTAGATGACCCATATCCGCCTAATTTTACAAAATCATTAATACAAACATTCTGACAAAGTTTCATGAAGATCCAATCAAATCTAAGACCTAAGAGTGTTCACATATTTTCCATTCTATTTGACCTGGTTACCTAGTTTTTGAACCCAGATGACCAATGTTCGAACTTGTCCAAGATATCACTGAGACCAACATTCTGACCAGGCCTAATGAAGATTCGCTCAAAAGTGTGACCGCTAGAACATTAACAACCCCCAGGTGTGGACGACGGACAACAGACGACGGAGTAGACTGACTGATCACTATAGCTCACCGAGCACTACATGCTCAGGTGAGCTAAAAATGAGTTTTAATGTTCATCAAAATGATTAAATTAAATGTACATCAAGTTAGTCAGTCATCATGGTTTGAAAAATGAATTATGAGAAGGAATTGACTAAGGACGAGTTGAAATTGCTGTAGAACTAGTTAAAATTATTAGCTTGTTGTTCTGCAGGATGAGTAGCCAAAAAAATATTAGTCGAGCCCTGTTAATTTTTAAAAGTTTTAATGTCTGGAAAAATGCAAGGTGTTTAACTACAATTGAAGGCAGAGCACCTTCACTGAACTACACAGATGATAGCATATAGACTCCATTGTTGATGCTGCTCAGAACAGATTTGAATGGAGTGACAGAAATTTTCAGTCTGTTTGAAGTTTATTAAACTGTTGCAGAAATGGTTTAATTCTATCTTATATACACTTTCAACTACTCATTTCTATGAACACTGTTTTCATTAGCAATCATCAAGTAGAATGACTGTTTAAATATATACCCTGTCTGCATACAGTTTTTGTATAAACATTTATCACTAATTATTGTATCAACTGCATCATGAATCTTAGGCTATCATAAAATTCTCTATTTGCTCATGTTTCATGAGACGTAATCCACTTTTGGCGGGAATATTTAGTTTGTAAGACATTTTATCGCGTAGACTGGTCACTTCACTTTGAAATTATTCATTCTGTTTGATTTGGATTAACTTAAAAATAAGTTTAGATTGTTAAACTTATTGAAATGAATATCAGACCATATAGTGGGTGTAGCAGGATACCTTACAACGAGTAAAGAATTCCCCTTCAGGCAGTCCATCAACCAATAAAACTTACAAACTTACGATAGAATCCACAGCCAAGTCAGAGTTATATAAAATGTATTAGGAGAACTAACACAGATAAACATCAAGAATAAGTGACATTACAAATTATACAAAGGAAATACGTCATACTGACAACAAATCAAAATATAAGGAAGTTTATCACCAATGAGCAAGAAGCCATAATGAACAGATGCTATATGCATGGCAAACTATGTCAGAGTAATGTCACTTCCAATTATAGTAAACAAGACGGCCATGATGGCCCTTTTCTCACACCTGAGCAAGGATTGCAACTGATTTGACTTGATGACCTAATTTTTGTGACCCCAGATGACCATGTGAAAACTTGTTCAAGATATAATTAAGATAAACATTCTGACAAGGTTTGGTGGATATCCAATCAAAACCGTGACTTCTAGAATGTTAACAAGGTCTAGTGATTTGACCTGGTGACCTAGTTTGTGACCCCATATGACTCATGTTCAATTTTGTCCAAGATATCATTAAGGCAAACATTCTGACAAGATTTGGTGAAGATCCAATTAAAACTGTGACCAACAGAGGGTTCACAATGTTTTCCAGTGATTTGACCTGGCAATCTAGTTTTACACCCCAAATAACTCATGTTCAATCTTGTCCAAGATATCATTGGGACAAACGTTCTGACAAAGTTTGATGAAGATCCAATCAGTTTTATAATCGTAATCATGGACACTGACATTTTTACATAGCAGTCAATAATTAAATACCGATTTCCAATCATAGGTGTTTATTGGCAAAAAGGTGTGAAAATTTCTATTGTTAGCCGGCGACTTAATCGGTTCAACATAGATGGTCACTTTATAGTTGAAAATCTTTTCTACATCATTCATGTGTTAAGTCAATATAAACTCACCAAAATTCAGATTATAAAACATATGATTTACTTACCACCAATGTCATAATAATTTCTTGATTCTGCTAAATAGTTTTCTTGGTTTATCTGAAATATAAATAGAGAGACATCAAATAAAAAATAAATAAGCAGTAAATATTACAAAACAAATTTATTTGGTTCTCTTTTGAATATGTAAAATTCACACTGAAGTTGTGATGACAAAATTGGAATATTAGAAAACCAGTCAACAAGTCTAACACTCATTGTCTCTGTGTAGTCTTCTTAGTATAGTAATGCAGCACACCAAGACTGATACCCAAATCTTAGTTGTACCAAAGACTGGTTCCCAAATCTTAGTTGTACCAAAGACTGGTTCCCAAATCTAAGTTGTATCAAAGGCTGGTTCCTAAATCTTAGTTGTATCAAAGACTGGTTCCTAAACCTTAGTTGTATTAAAGACTGGTTCCCAAATCTTAGTAATTTTAATGCATATTGATTTCACAAAAGGACCAGCAAAGTCAACTAAATGCCGAATACAGATAGACTTACTTAAGTTTATCAGGGTTGATATTTGATCAAGTTGCAAATTCATTTTACAAAGGTCATAGCATTAACATTAACAATACAACAACCTTCTGATGTTGTATCTTACATTTCCAACATGTAATCAATATCTGATCTTTGGTTGGTATCATCTAGTTTTTTTTTATCTCCATTACAGTATAAAAGAACCCTTCTTCATTAACTAGAGCTCCGCAGAGTGAAACCAACGCTCATCTTTTTACATCATTCTATTTAATAAGCAATTTTGATCAAAATTCTAAGTTAAAAAGGGGGCATAAAAGTGTTGTGGTGATATCTTTTAAGAGCTAATGGTGAAGCCACAGGTCCATTTAATATCTTTATAGCTCGTTCCAAAGTCATAGAATAATGCTGCTAATTCAGCAGAAGTCAAATCATACTCTTTGAGGACACATTAGCACAGACATTATAGTTATAAGCATTTACACAGTCAACCATTAGCATGCATGCAAACCATTATAAATGACAATCTTTACAATGAAAAATTGATGTCAAAGTCAAATCCAGTTTGGATCATGTTGGTGGATTAAGAATGGTCTAAGGTGACAACTGTGTAAGTAATAAAGCATTCTAGTAAGCAATGTGGGTTTTGTAAGCCCAAATCCATACAGGAGGGGGCGGGGCATTAAAATACAAATTACAAATTACACCATGGATGATATTAGAGTATTCAACTGATTTAAACTGACCACACAAAATATTCATTATGAATTTTTATTTTTTTATTTTTTTAATACTAGCATTGAGATGACATTAATTCATTGAAAATATCCAGAACAAAGTGCAAAACCCTATTTTGGAGAAAGAATGCATAATAAAGCTATAAAAACTAACATACCTTGGTCTACAACATAATTTCATTACTTGGATATAAAAATGACGAAAACTGTGAAAGGAGGTAAAATATCTGCCTACCATGTGTCAGTGAGTTAACAACTGACTGAAAAACTGGTTCTCCTCAAATACTTGTGTACACTTTTTCAAAAAACATGAGAATTTCATGGTAAAAACCTATTGACAAATGGAGTTACAGGAAAGCATTCAACCATTTTAAACTGAACACAAATTATTGTGTAGACAAAAGGATTAATAGTAAAAATACTGAATAACCCTTGTACAATAAATTGACCAGGGTAAAATTTTATGTGTACATGACAGAGGATAAAGTGTATGTTTAACGGAATTTATGTAACAAGTACCAAATAACATGCTTTTTTCACCCCTTTGGGAAAGGTGGTGGGCCCTTAGTAAGGGCGATATAGTATGGTGAGAAAATAGTGTGGTAAGTGAGAAATTATTCTGGTAAGTGAGAAAATAGTATGGAAAGTGAGAAAATAGTGTGGTGAGAAAAATCATGGTAAGTGAAAAAATAGTATGGTATGTGAGAAAATAGTATGATTAGAAAAAAGTGTGGTAAGTGAGAAGATAGTGTGGTAAGTGAGAAAATAGTATGATGGAAAATTAGTATGGTAAGTGAGACATTAGGGCAGTGAAAAAATAGTGCGGTAAGTGAGAAAATAGTGTAGGGAGAAAAAAATGTAGTGAGAAGATGGCATGGTAAGTGAGAAAATAGTATGGTGAGAAAAGTGTGGTAAAAGAGAAGATAGTGTGGTAAGTGAGAAAATAAATTGGTGAAAAATTAGCATGGTAAGTGAGACATTAGTGTGGTAAGTCAGAAATTATTGTGGTAAGAGATAAAAAAGTGTGGTGAGAAAAAAGCATGGTAAGTGAGAAAATAGTACAGTAAGTGAGAAAATGGTATGGTATGTGAGAAAATAGTATGGTAAGTGAGAAAATAGTATGATGAGAAAAAAGTGTGGAGAGAAAATAGTATGATGAAAAATTAGCATGGTAAGTAAGACATTAGTGCGATGAGAAAATAGTGCGGTAAGTGAGAAAATAGTATGGGAAGAAAAAAGTGTGGTGAGAAGATAGTGTGGTAAGTGAGAAAATAGTGTGGTAAGTAAGAAAATAGTGTGGTGAAAAGTAGTGTGATAAGTGAGAAATTAGTGTAGTTAGTGAGAAAATAGTATGGAGAGAAAAAATGTGACAAAGCATAAATACCCCCCCCAACATACAATTATCAAGGAGTTTAATTTTTTTGGTCAATTTCAATGATTTTTTACCCAAAGTGTAATTCAACTGGACAGGAATGTTCATTAGCTACGATTATATCTTATTGAGAAATAGTGCTGTGGTACATAAATACAGCTTATGATAACAGTAGTATATAAAGATAGCTTATGATACATAAATACAGCTATTATAACAGTGGTACATAAATACAGCTCATGATAACATTGGTACATAAAGATAGATTATGATAACAGTGGAACATATACATAACTTATGATGATGCCAGTAGCTGCAATGGATCAAACATTTCCTACACAATATTCATTGTTTCTGTGTAATAGTTTAGTAACTTTACAAGGGCATACGTGTCAAATCTAAACTTTATACAGTTCAACCCATTATTTGATAGGAAATAGGGTCTTTATGCACATCTGCCTTTATATACAGTATAACTCCTCAAAACCAGACTCTCTGAAAACTAGAATTCTCTGAAAGTCAGACATCTTTTCAAGTCCCCTTTTCATTCTCTCCTGTAATTGATAGCTCTCTGAAAACTGGGATTCTCAGAAAACTGGACTTTTGACCCAGTCCTGATGAGAGGTTCAGTTTTTCGGGGTTATACTGTATTTCATTTAAATCTGATTTTCATCCCTTCCAAGATATTCTCTACATGCAGATACATATTGTGTGATACACTTGTAACTAAACTTCCATCATCTATTTCATAACTCATAATGAATTCACTGTATGCATTAATTAGTTATGATTGTGAAATGATTTAAAATACTTTAGATTTTAGATTTTTTATTACTAGTGCATTCTTTGGTTTAAACAATATGTAAGATTAAATAACATTAAAACAACTGTAAGGAAATGCCAAAGTTAATGCCTCTGCTGCACGGATTAAATCAAAGATAATAGTAAAATGCAAACAAATCAATTATTTTGAAGGAATACTACATCGTATTAAAACATTAATTCAGTTTTACTTCTAAAACATAAGATTTACAATATAATTTCATCTTAATGTATATGTTATGGTAATTATTATTAACACAAAATTTATATCAGCTATAGCATCATGCATTAAATGCATTTATTGTATAGATCATTTATATGTTGGTCTTAAAGTGATATAAAATATTACAGATTTATTATTACTTGTAAATTGTTTGGTTTAAATAAAATAGTTAATATCTATAACGTACACAGTGATATACAAGAAAATACAGAAATGAAGGAATTACAAGTCAAAATGTGACTGGCAGTAAGGACAGGACAGAAATAATCGCACAAGTAGTTTACCGTAGTGAGGTTGAAGCATGAGATAAAAAGAATGATGCATGCATGGAATGAGTTTTTTTTCTGCAAATAGAAACAAGATCTGCACATTTTTCCCAAGTATTTTTAAATATTCAGACATCAACTGATTTAATTCTAGATCACTACGAACAGGGAGTTCATGAATACATAAAGCTTACTTGAATTGACTTCAAGGGTCTTAATGATATTCCAGTATAACTTTTTACATTTAGTACTTGTTGAGAAATTTTTTTGTCAGCTAAGGAAAGTTGTCTAAAGTCATAAAAATCTTCTAAGGACATTTCTTTGACATTATATGGTGTTTTGGATGAGCCATTTGTACAGTAGCTTCTTTTTGGTTGTATTGGGGTTTATCGCCATTTTTCAACAATTTTTCAGTTATACAGTAGCTTCTAATTCAGGGCTATAATACACGGGCTTCCTGTCTCTAGCAGCTCTTTCTACAGAAAATGTAACTAGTAACCCAGAGATCATCTTCTCAGGAATAAATCAGTGAAATAGTTCTCAGATTCACAGTCCTGTGTACATATACCTCAGTGCAGAAGTAGCAAGCTTGATCTCCTCTTTTTGGCCATTATTGTTCAATAAAAATTGCATGAAGCGGGATTTCACTGCAGAAATCCTTGAATGCCAAAATATTTTTACAAAGTGTTTGGATTACACTTGCATTTTCGATTCTAGACAATTCAAAAGCAAAGTTTTGGCTGTTCGCATAGAGTCTTAAGTTGTAATTCATGTAATCAGATTAATTGATGAGATGCAAATAGATTTATTAAGGCCCTGAGTTCAGTTTTGGATCATCAAGTAGGCAGAGTGCCTAATATTAATAATATTAAGTTGACTAGTGTTCACGTATATCATGATATTATATTTACATGTGTTCATTTAACATTGGATATAGATTAACCACATAATATATAATGAAGTAGAAAGTTTATGTTTTTAGTGGAATTCAAATTTTGTGAATGCCTGTTATAGTAGAATGCAAAGTTTTGTAATATTAAATTACAGTGATAAAGTAGAATGTTAAATGTTGAGTGGAATGCTTGTCATGGCAGAATGCCAAGTTTTGTAATATTAAATTACAGTGATGAAGCAGAATGCTAAATGTTAAGTGGAATGCTTGTCATGGCAGAACACCGAGTTTTGTAATACTAATTGTAAATGTAACAATTGGAGCAATTAAAATTTTTTGTCACGGACATTAAGTCTTTGGAAAGAAAAGTTCAACCTGTATAAGGGAGATAAATCTTACAGCCTAGGTCGAGTTTTTGTCTGTCTGATTGGACTGTCAGACTTTATTTGTGCAGCAAAGTGGAGTATTTTCATTGTATAATGATTTGAGCATTAATATTCAATTGACATCTCTATTTTACATTTCATAGATGTTCTTAAAGTTGGAATCTGGAAAGAGTTGGATACTATTCAAGCCCACCCAGAGCTTAACAAGGCTCATCAAAATATAAGAAGCCTTCATATGCCAAGTCAAAGAATACTATAAAAGCTAATGAGTTCTTTTTCAAAGACTTTTGTAGGTGGCATCACAAATACAATTTTTGTCCACTTCCAGCCTCTCCTTATCATGTATCGCTTTATTTCTCTAGTTTAGCGAAATATAACCCCTCTCAGTCTAAAATTCATAATGTATTATATGGGATTTCTCACGCACATGAACTGGCTGGTTTGCCAAATCCATGTAGATCTTCTTTGATGTCTTTTGTTTAGGACGGAATTTTAAGGTCAGTGGATTCTAAGAGTAATTCCAAAGATCCTGTTTCTGTTCATGATTTAATAATTATCGCCAAAAAATATGGAAATAATGATTCTCTCATAGATAGTAGATTTGTCTCGTTGACTTTACTGAGTTTTTCAGGAGTTTCATGCTTTAATGAAGTTATTTCGCTGAGGCGCAGTGACATTATTTTTAATTTGAATAGTGTTTTTATCACCATTCGCAAGTCTAAAACTTATCAATTGAAAAAAGGCATTACTACAGTTATTAGTAAAACTAATAATATTATGTGTCCTGTCCTTGCATTGCAAAAATATTTAGTTATAGCTGGTATTCCAGATAATTCTGATGAACTTTTGGTTTGGAAAGTTTCCTTTTTAAAGAAAACCAATTCTTGTAAGTTGAGAAAAGGGGAACCTTTATCTTATTCTTGGGCCTGAGAAATATTTCTTTATCGTTTTTCAGAGTTTGATAAATCATTCTTTAAGATCTGGTGGAGCGACTGCTGCTGCCATTGGGGGTGTGTCAGATAGATTGATTTAAAAAAAACATGGATGATGGAAGTCAGATAAAGCTAAACATTGCTATATTAGAGAAAATGACGACATGAAACAATCAGTTACTAAGAATTTAGGATTATAATCACGAAGTTACTATCGAATTTACAGGGAGATTATTTGGTATTTTCACAGTTCTTTCCGCTCGAGATGTATTAAATCAATGCCTATCAGACCACTTCTATTTAGCTGTTTGTTGTTTTTTCTTTTGTTTTACAACTATTGGTTTATAATAATTGAATTATAAATAATTTATGTTTGTCTGAAGGTACTGAAAGAAAACATAGATACAAATACACTAGTGGTGGTTCAATGGCAATACTTCTTCAAAAATAGAATTACTTGTAAAGACAACTTATATTCTGTTAAACATCTGTTTCTGAAAACCAACATTTAAAGGGCATTAAATGAATAGTTTTACTTAAACAAATAATTACTCAGCTTTCTCTACAAAAGCTTTCTGGACAATCCTCATACTTAAAGAAATAATTGCTAGGCTTCCTCTACAAAAACTTTCTGAACAACCCTCATGAATGAGAAACAACAAGCACTAAATCATTTTGTCAAAAAAAAAAATCGTAGTCAGCAAGAGCAATCAGTTGTAACCAAGAACCTTCAAGAGATGATGAGTTGTACATCTTTAATCAGAAATATTAATTCTAGACCCTTTAACCATAAATCTTTAGTCTTATCCCTTTAATCAGACTTCCTGATTTTAGACCTTCTAATGTGTATCAGTGTTGTTTTTTGCATTACTGTGTTGTCAGTTGCGCGTGTCAGTGTTGTTGTTTTCCTGTGTGATTGTGTTGTCAGTTGTGTGTGTCAGTGTTGTTGCTTTTCTGTGTGGCTGTGTTGTAAGTTGTATGTTTTGGTGTTGTTGCTTTTCTGGGTGACTGTGTTGTCAGTTGTGTGTGTCAGCGTTGTTGCTTTTCTACGTGACTGTGTTTTCAGTTTCGTGTGTCAGTGTTGTTTTTCTGTGCAGTTGTGTTGTAAATTGTGTGTGTCAGTGTTGTTGTTTTTCTGCGTGGCTATGTTGTCAATTATGTGTGTCAGTGTTGTTGTTTTTCTGCATGGCTGTGTTGTCAGTTGTGTGTGTCAGTATTGTTGTTTTTCTGCTTGGCTGTGTTGTCAGTTGTGTGTGTCAGTGTTGTTGTTTTTCTGTGTGGCTGGGTTGTCAATTATGTGCATCAGTGTTGTTGTTTTCTGTGTGGCTGTGTTGTCAATTGTGTGTCAGTGTTGGTGTTTTTCTGTGTGACTGTGTTGTCAGTTGTGTGTCAGTGTTGTTGTTTTTTCTGCATGGCTATGTTGTCAGTTGTGTGTCAGTGTTGTTGTTTTTCTGTGGGTCTGTGTTGACAGTTGTATGTCTGCATAGTTGCTTTTGGGTGTGTCTGTGTTGTCTTTTTTATGTCTGTGTTGTTGCTTTTGTGCATGTCTGTGTTGTCAGTTGTGTTTGGCTGTGTTGTTGCTTTTGTGTGTGTCTGTGTGGCAAATTCTATTCTTTTAAAGTATCCCAAGAAATAGGGTGTCCCGAAAAATGGGTTGGTCCGCTTGCGGGGTTGTACAGTATCTTGAAAACCAAATACAACTCAGTCTTGGATCTTTGTCACACACTACCTGTTCTGGAGGCAGTATCAAAGAAGACACTTTTTAAAAATCTCTCAGAGATGGTGAAAATATAGGACACAAGGTCTAAAATATAGGATTTTATAGGATTTATAGGGCACTTTCTGATATATAGGACACAAGGCCAAAAATACAAGATTTTATAGGATTATAGGACGCGGTTAACAGCCTGAACCTGTGAACAAAGAGCACCCTTGGGAAAGACAAAATGTGGCCTTTATTGACAGATGACCTTTATTCAGAGGTCAGTTTGTTCTAAATAATCAGCAACGGTTTTTCAATGGATTGTCTTTATTCACATGGTGGTCTTTATTTGGAGGTGGCTGCAAACACAGGTTTGACGATACATGAACTTGTATTAAATATGACGGAATATGTTTGAATTGGTTCAGGGAAGCAACGGGTCATAAAATAAGTGTCTCTGGTCTACTATTGAAAGAGTGAGTACACAAATACACAAGTGAGCTAGGAGTGTCAGAGTTCAAAGCATCTAATGGTTGGTTGGATAGCTTCTAAAAGAGAACTGATATCGTGTTAGAGTTCATGGAGCTAAGGTCTATCAAAGAAAATGCTCATAGATGAATGACAAATGATCACAACAGCTGGATGTGGTTCTACACGACCAAGCAAACAAAACTGTATAAAAATGTACAATAAAAACTTACATAAGTTCATGTCCTACAATCAATTCTTGTTAATGAATCTTGTCAGTGATTCTTGTGTTCAGATGTTGTCCTGAAATAGACATTAAATTTACACTTGCATGGAGACAGGCAAGCAACAAATAATGATTTTACACCTGAGGTAATTTATCCCTCACTTGCACACAAGCTTTAAATTGCAGGACTTTGTGGCCAAAAACAATGAGTTTCTGTTCCACACTGAATTTTGAGATCAGTACCATTTGGAGCCACATTGAAACAAAATATACAGGAAAACACTGTGGAGCACTCACACCTCATTAATGCACACATTAAATTTTGTTTACACAATATTCAATGATGTGCAACACAGCATTTTGATGCTCAAATTGCTTATATTGTATAATATGTGAATTATATTAACTATAAATCTAGTGTGTCATTCATTTAGTATTTAGTGTGAATTAAGAATTTTAGGTTAAATAAATACATTTTGTTGCTTTTCACGTACTTCTGAATTTCTCATAACTTATAAATTTACTTACTTATTTATTTATAAATTTTTCATGTCAAAATTAAAGCAATTTGTAGACATGTATTTTACTACAGTTTGATTAATGCAGATTATTTGTTTTCTCAGTCCCCTGTACCTATCCAAGTCATAATGATTATCTTATTAATAACAAGTCTCCACTCATAATACAATATAGTTCTTAAAAATAATCAATGTAGGCAATGTAGACAGTGCAAGAGTATGACCTATCACACCAGGGTCTACTGACTGTTGCACGTCAGAGCATGAATTGTACAAATGCTTTCCTTGGGTGATCTTCTACCAACATTATTTGCATGAATGCCTGAGGCAAAGATTCATTTTCCATACTTGATGAACAATTCAAAAAAATATGATGAAATAATGGTCATATGTAAGAAATTCAACCCAAGAATGTTCAAACATTTCTCTTAAGTACTCAATCAGAATACAGTAAAACCCCTGAAAACCAGACTGGGCCAAAAGTCCGATTTTTTCTAAGAATTCCAATATTCAGAGAACTATTGATTATAGAAGAGAAAACAAGAGGGCCACAATGGCCCTGCATTGCTCACCAGAATAAATGTTAATTAACTTGTTACTAAAAAGGTAATAAAGGTACACTCATTGGCAAATAATAAACTCGATAAAGGACCATCAAAAGATACTACAAAGGATTATTTGTAATCGCTGAAGGATGCCACAGACTAAATTTGGTAATGATCCAACCACTAGTTCATGAGAACAAGTCATTTTAAGGTATTTAAATTTTAAGCTCTAGCGGCCCCTAATTTGGGCCAACCACTTTTATTTCAGCAAATCTGATAGAAAACTATAAAGATGCTAAAAACCAAGTTTGGTAATAATCCATTAATAGAATCATGAGGGAAGGTATTTCTACTATTAGCTCTAGTGGCCCCAAAAAGGGGCCAACCAAATTTATTTGAGCAAACATGAAAAAGGACAATCTAAGGATGATACAAATCAAGTTTGGTGATGATCCATCCATTGGTTCATGAGAAGAAGATGATTACAGGTTATTCTATTTTTAGCTCTAGTGACTCCCTAAAAGGAGCCAACTGGTATAATATGAGCAAATTGCAATTAGAACATCAAAAGGCTTCAGCACAGCAAATTTGAAGTAAATCCGACTAGTAGTTCCTGAGGAAAAGACCATTGTTGACACCAGACAATGGACGACAGACACTGGAGAATCCACCTACCCATCCTAATAGCTCACCCTGAACCATTGGTTCTGGTGAGCTAAAAATGGAGATTAAGGATTCCAAAATACAAAATTGAGGTTTTGATAAATTTAATTAAAACATTATCAAATAAACATAAGGTAACATTGAAAGAGAGTCGCTAATAGGTTCATCACACTTTTGCTGAAGAGCAATCGCAGTGGGCCGTCCATTTTGCAGACGACTGATCAATTCAATTTGTGGTTTAACAAAACCATATCATCATATAAGAATAAAAAAACATTAAAGCAGATATGGTTATGTGGCTAAATTTTTTTACTTAGTCCAATTCCAGGATAGATTTTGGTCTTTAAATGGAGACATACAAATATTTACAGATAGTGCGGGGGTATAGGAATGGGTTTTGGTATATAAAGGGCATTGATCTCAAGTTAAGGGGCCAATTAGTTGCCACAAAATGGGATATACAAAAAGTATTGCTTGACTAAAAATTTTTCCAATTTTTGTAGCCATCATTGATTGGGGGAAAATTTGCAAAATAAGAAGATAAAAATCTTTTGTGATAATTTAGCAGTGATTCAGGTAGTTAATTCAATAACAACAAAATCAGAATGGGTTATGTCGATTATCAGGGGATTAAGTATGAAAAGTTTAAAAATATATACATTTATGCTAGCAACACACATGCCTGGCAAATCAAATGAAATTTGCATTGCATTATCTCATTTTCAGATGGTCAGGTTCAGGTAGTTCTGGCTAGCCCCAAAAGCAGACCAGAAACCACAAAAAATACCAGATATTGTGTGGCCTATCTTCAGCACAGATCCAAATGCATACTATTAGAAAGCATGAAAAGAATACGAAAAGCTCATACATAACAGCAATAAATGCCTTTTACAATTTTCAGCAAAAATTGATTGTTTTGTTTTTAGGTGACTTATTGTCACAGGGGTTTAAGGCCGTTTTTCAATAATTTTTCAGTTATATACGGCAACTGGTTCACCTACCAGTTTTCCTGGACTGTATACTAACCAGTATACTAACTCATCCTTCTACATGGAGCCACCAACATCTCCACATATGGAGGAAAATCGACATTTTGTCAAATTGTCATAGAAGGGTATGATCTGCCCCGACCGGGATTCGAACCCGGACCTCCGGGTGACAAGTCCAGCACACTAACCACTGGACCACGGCTGCAGCCAGCTAAAATTGAATTTCATAAATGTTTGTCCCTTAAAAATTGAGCATGTAATATATTTTATAACATACAGCTTTGATTCAGGCAGATCACCAAGGACTATTGATACTTATATTGCTGGTATAAACTACTATGATAATATAAATGGTTGGTACAACATTTCAGAAAATTTTGCAGTTAAAAATTCAAAAAGTCAAAGGATAAGCACTCTCCAATAACAAGAAAAATCCTAAATAAAATAATAACCCAATCAAAAACATATGTATTGATGCTTTTGAAGAACACCTGTTTAAAGCGGAATTTACTTTAGCATACTTTGGCTTATTTAGGATTAGGAAGATTGTTTCA
Source organism: Lutraria rhynchaena (assembly GCA_008271625.1). Classification (NCBI taxonomy): domain Eukaryota; kingdom Metazoa; phylum Mollusca; class Bivalvia; order Venerida; family Mactridae; genus Lutraria; species Lutraria rhynchaena. The sequence continues at coordinate 698,565 of VIBL01000201.1, forward strand.
AATTCTAAAGACTGTAAAAATGTGTTCAATTTCAGTATTTACAAATTTTAACCAACCCTAAAAGCTTAAGGATAATGTTACATTATACAAAGAATAACCAAAATGGTATACCTTTTCAAATAAAGCTACCACATGACCAAGATCAATTAATCTGCCCAATAAGAGCCGTGGAAAAATATGTATTGATAAGACCAAAAATCTAAGCTATCAAGATATCAATTTACAACAGTTTAACAAACAACATTAAATAGTTTAGACTACACTAATAAGAGGTTTCGAACTTAAAGCTTTAGAATAGGTAGGGCTACTGACTTAGCAAGGAAAGGCGTGCCAAATAATACTATTATGAAATTAGGCAGGTGGCATTCTGAAGCATATAAGTCTTGCATTCACTAATTCTGACTGCTTATTTATATTAAAGTAATCACTATCTAAATGTTATGGCTTTATTGTTCATACAGATATCTGGATACTGGGAGATCCAATCCCATATTGGGCTGGTCAGTAGGCTAAACAAGTTAATCAGGATAATCTGGAAGAAAAAGGAAAAAAAACATAGGGTAGTGGGGAATTAGGGGTATGTCATGGTATGATTTTGTTCATAGCATTCAGTTAGAAGTATTGTTAAGACGTGCACCAGGGATAATACTGATTACTTTAGGGGGAATGACTGAGCAAATACAGACACTAAGGACATAATGAAAATTATAAAAGAGGAAATAAGTTATTTAAGAAGTGCATTTGAGCAAACAAAATTGATATGGGTGGACATTTTACAAAGAATAAATCGGGGGGGGGGGGTGACAATTTAATTTGAAGATGGAAGCCAAAAGGAAAAGAATACACAGATGGGGTAACAAACAACATGGAGACAAAATGGGGGATTTATACGTTTAGACATTGATATTAAAACACCAGGATTTTATTGGGAAGATGGTATCCATTCATCTAACATAGGCCTTGCCATGTATGTGAATGGAATTAAAGAGGGGATATTGACACCCCTAGAGTGATAACGTAAATAAAATATTTATCTAGATTATTGTCCTTGGTGCCTGTCTGACTGGATACAGCCATATTGAGTACTTAATTTAGCCACAATAATATCAATCAGTTAAACATTAAATGATTATAAAATTTAGTAGTTTTGAATTGCTAGTTTTACTGTACATCAGTTGGATAATTAAATTTAAAAATGTTTTAACAGCCTTCGAGTGTTTGGTTTTAGAAGTTTTTGGTGAAACCCTAAGTTTAGTGGCGGAAAATTCTTAAGGGGACAGACATGCATGTATTGCTCATAATTTAGGTCAATATTACCTCAATTGGTGTAGCGTTGGGAAGCTGTAGAAGATGGTATGGAACTGCTATGCAAGGACTCAATGCCCAATATATTGGGCCATTTCTAAATTCTTTACATATTCACTCTGATTTTGTCCAATTTTGAATTGGACTCGGCATGGCTACATGCACATTAACCAGCGTGGATTGTTATCATTGTATATTTATTAATTGGAATGATATTTGAAAATAGCTTCCTGCAAAGTAAGGAATAATGAAATTAAATGCGTTACTTGGGAACAGCTTCCCGCCTAAGTAGCTACTAATGGTTTTCAGAGTGTTACTTGGGAACAGCTTCCTGCTTAAGTAGCTATTAATGGTTTTCAGTGTGTTACTTGGGAACAGCTTCCTGCTTAAGTAGCTATTAATGGTTTTCAGTGTGTTACTTGGGAACAGCTTCCTGCTTAAGTAGCTATTAATGGTTTTCAGAGTGTTACTTGGGAACAGCTTCCTGCTTAAGTAGCTATTAATGGTTTTCAGTGTGTTACTTGGGAACAGCTTCCCGCTTAAGTAGCTATTTATGGTTTTCAGTGTGTTACTTGGGAACAGCTTCCCGCTTAAGTAGCTATTAATGGTTTTCAGAGTGTTACTTGGGAACAGCTTCCTGTTTAAGTAGCTATTTGTGATTTTCAGTGTTTTACTTGGGAATGGCTTCCCGCTTAAGTAACTATTAACAGTATATAATGGTTTATTCTGGAATAGCTTCCAAATTAAGGAACTAGTATTAATGCTCAGCACTTATGTGAATAGCTTCCAAATTAAGGAACTAGTATTAATGCTCAGCACTTATGTGAATAGCTTCTAGCATATTACATATTCATGCATAACCGGCTGTTATTTAATGTTAATTAATAACATCTGCCCAGGTTTTATCTCAAGTACAATCAAATTGATATAATGTTTCTAACTAAAACATACATGTCTGTCTCTAGTGATCACATGTCACGGCCATAACAAGCCAATTACCTATTGTATTATCTCCCCTTGTTCAAAATGTTATATGTAGGGTAATTAAAACTCATATCTAACTAGTTGGTTGTAAAGTTTATGACAAATAAGATACTATTATTATAATAAAGCCTACATAAAAGGTCTATTTGTAATTAGTTCTGAAAAAAGTTCTTACTATGCCATTGACAGACAAATGGACAAAACAATTTCAGCCTCTTGCGAAGATGTATCTGTCAACCCATCACTGATTATTGATATGAATCAACTAGAGTTTACTATGGCATCTTGTCCCAACTTGTATCATGTCAGCAACAGATGAAATAAACATCTGACATTTTTTTTGTCGGTTAGATAGGTGTTCCAAAGATCCAGTATTCACTTACTGCATCCTACAATGGCTGTCACTGTACATGTACCTGGATATGCTTCATCAGTCAATTCGTAATAGGCCCCAACCTTTTGGCCAAAAGAATACATACTCTGAAAACATAAAATAAAATGTTTAGATTTTAAACGGAAACAAAAAGGAAGTTTTATTTACAGACAATCAATATAGATAGTATGTTCATTCATATGTTATTTGTGTATTACACAAAATGAATGCACACATAAGGTATGGATTATTTTTAGTACATGGGAAGTATTACAATACAAGGAACACAAGTTGAAAATTGACATTATTTCCATGTATCATGTTTGGTTACAAGCTAAATCATTCATGCTTGTATGACTACTATAGGTTACATCAATTCTTCCAAGAGCTATTTGTACAGGAGAACATGATCCTATGCTGATACACTTTTAGAAAAATGTATAGACATTCAGACAGTACCTGCTCCTTTGTATTCTTCTGTATTGTGTGGCATGTATAAAGTATTAATGACATATGTAGCACAATGCTAAAAACATAAAGATGGGGGAATAAAGGCAATCAAAACTCACTATGATGTTCAGACTAGCCTTAATTTCATTCTAGTCCTCTGATATTGGTATGCAGCTTTCTTAATGACTGTGTTTTATATTTAAGATTTTTTTTCAGAATTTACATTCATACATCAACTAATTTTGAAGTATCAAAATAATATTACCTTCTTTCTTTACTTCACTTCTGAGTTTTGTCAATTGTGTTGTTTTGTTCATCTTTCTCTGTAACAGAAATAATACACTCAAATAAACATCTGGACTATGCACACTACTTGCTTAACTACTATGGTAACCTATTTCCTTTTGGTCTCATATTAAAAAAGACTAAACATACAGGTACCATTTATCATATAAATGTGATGTCCATAGTTTCACAATGCCACATTTTCTTCACATATGCCATACATCTAATTTTACATGAACCTACATTTTATGAAAACACATATTCTAAGTATCACACACTCCGTGTGTTTTACTAGAAGTTTGCAAAACGTTCACACAAATTTTTCAAGGTTTGATCCACCTACAGACCAATGAATCTGAAAAGATTTTAGTGCAAAACTTATTTGACTTTGTTTATCCTTGTTCTGTCACCAACCCAAAGAAATAGTACATAACAAACATGTTCTAATAACCCTTTACCTCACAGCCCCTATTCCATTTGCCTACTACATACTGATTTGTAGAAAAGATGAACTGATAACCAATAACTAATACTGGCTAGTACCAGTGATAGCCTTATCTTCATTCAGTTATTTGGATCAGGTACTGTTTTTGATACATGTGTTTTTCAATTGGGTCAATCTTAAAAAATTGTTCGCCACTTCCGACCAATACTTTTTGGGTTGGGTCGGTAGGTAGGTAAATTCTTACTTTTCTGTCATAAACATATATAAACACTTGACTTGAATTCAAGCTATTACAGTCCTAGTGATAAAAGACAAAAATATTAGCATTTTAATTATTCATTGAGTACATGTTTCTTTATGTATATTTGTTGTAATATAAAAGGACTACTCACTATACAAGCTTGTGGATTGTTAAACAAGTTCATCTGTGATTCAAGTAAAGTTGAATCCCCTTTTAAATGTGACATCACAGACAGGAAATGCATAATAAGGCTATGAATTCCTTGAACACGCAGGTGCTGACCTGGTGCTGAGATCAGGTGTCCTGGTTTAAGTTGATTCTGCACAAAGCTCTTCATTAACTCCTAAAATGATAAAACAACAAGAAACTTGATCCAAATAATTATATATAGTACTATCTGTCATAAAATCACCTAAAATGATAAGAAAATCAAACAAAATTTAGTTCAACAAAATGACAAGAAAAAATACACAAATCCACAGACAGGTGTTAGTATACTAAAATATGTAGCCAAAGTCAGCCAATACTTTCATATTAAGTCATATTGAAGTTCAACGTGTGATGTTAATTAATACACACAAAATGTATTGGACAGAAAACTCACCTTGTTTTTTATGATATCACAGCCAGCCACATAATTGGTAAATGCCTCCTGCACCTAATAAAATGAATAGTTTAGTTATTCAAAGATTACATTGAAATATAAAATCATAAATGCTGCTTCAAATACTAGCAATAAGCTTCAAATACTGCATCAGTCTCCTTCAAGTCTGGACTCAAAACTAGTAAACATGCCCTAGTAAGGTTCATATATTAGTAAAAATGTTTGAATATTTACGCATGATTTAGCACAGCACTACAGTACGTTGCCTTTAATTTAATATCTATGTTCCAAATGAATGCCAACTACTTCAGTACCTGTGACTTGAGGCTTCTTTGCTGTTGAGGGTGAGTATTTGAACATGTGATTTCTCTATGTACAGCTAACTATAACATTGCTTCTACTCTGACACCATTGACACGAAGTTCCTACAATCAAATGAAAAATGACATTGACCTGAATAAATCTCAAGTTATGCAGACACATGAGTATTAAAACAAAATATTTGGATACGTGTGCACATTTAAGTACTTTAAAACTTAACCATTCCTATCACTTCAGCTAGTGATATTGTTAAAAATCTGGTGTTTAATCATTTCATAATAGTGTAGTATGGTGCATTACAATTCATTATGTTATGCATGTAATTGATTTACAAATGGAATTTATTAGATTTTTTATGGATGTTATTTATGTCAAGCTCATTGTGTAAGAACAGATACTTGTTATGTTGTGATAAAGGGAACACAAACCTGCAGAGTCTCGTCTAAATGTTCCATAATGATTAAACACAGCATCACAATAAATTCAGAAGTTTTGCCAGAATGCTGTAACATTACCAACTAAAAGAGGAACAAAACCGTTTGCCCTGATTTGAACCGCACTCTTAATGTCCCCCTTTGGCACAAAAACGCAATGCCTCACATTCTGTAGGAAACACTACATATTCACATCAAGCAGCACCTTCGTTAGCGCCACACAATTTTTAATGTACGGTTCACCACATACAATGTACCTGTCAGACACTTCAACAACCTATCATAATTAAGGAAAACAATAAGACCAACATATCAGTATTTTATAATATTACAAACATTGATTTAATGCAATGGATATCTGAACATAACTTACTTTTCATGTCAAAGAGCCTGCCAGCTATATCATTCATCAAAAACCTCACCTATGACAGTGTTAACACCTGGTCTCTTAGTACATATGGCTTCTATTAGTTAGCCAATAAATAAAGTTTTATTTATGAAAAGATAAGAACATACCTTGTTCCTATTAACATCCTTTCTATCAGATAGCCAGTGAATAAATTTAGCAGGGTGGGCACATGCTTTCTGGAACACCTCAATACCATAACATCTAGATAGATACTTTACAGCAAAAATCCTAAAACAGTGAAAAAATGATCAAGTTTAATGCTGGCGCAAATTATCTAATTCTTGTATATAAACTTGTTAAGAAACAGTTATTTCAAAATATAAAAAATCCACAAAGGATTAAAATAAAGCACTAAAATGTTCTTAAAAAGAGAGATGACACTTTGTATATCTATTCTGTAAAATTAATCATCTCTTCTGTTAGCATAGAGGAGAAAACTGCAACTTCATGTTTGAAATTGGTTAACAAGTTATTATCAACATTCCAAGAAACCCAGACTAACCTAATCCATTTGACATGTGACTCATCACTTAATGTCCAAGCAGTATCAATAACTCATCAAACATTGTGATCAACCTGTCTTTGATCTGTACTATTCTTGATCACCATAGCAATATATTTCATAGCAACAGCCAATCCCATTCTTGGATTTGCTAAATCATACAGTTTTCCTACAGTGAGTTTATCTTCATTTATACTGTGCTTGGCATGTTGTAATGCTGAATAAGCACACAGGGCTTCATGATTCCTCTCAGCATAAACTTGGTTTGCTTGTTGAACTAACTTGTCCTGATGAATATTTTAACAATCATAACCAATACATTTATCAATTTATCAATACGAAATCATTATGTTAACTAACTTCAGTTATTGCAAACATTTATACTACATATAAACTTATTTGTTCCAGCACTTACGAAGACACATGGAAGGTGAGATTTTTTTATATATGTGCTTTTTCCTAGGAATTCTTTTATATATATATCTATATATTTACCTACATATTTACCCCAATGACATTGATCATGGTAACAGCAATCCAAGAAACAATTTATATATGTCTATTATTAATATAAATCTCCATCTGTTGGTAGGATATTTTACACATCAGGAAAGATAGTGAGTGAATATAGTGAGTATGAAAATAAGCTGCTTGCCATAAAACAAACAGCAAGTTAATACTTCAACCCTGAAGACAAGCTTAAAATCTATAGCAATTATAGCAACTTAGTAAACAATACAATGGATCAAACAATGCAATTAATTGGTAGATTACATGGTAATTAGACTGTTATACATTGTTTAACTACAAAACTGAGCCCTCTACAAATGCAGAACACACCTCTGCACACTGTATAATCAACAAAATAAGATCCATAAACACATATTTCTATATACTGTCTTACCAACAAACTGAGCTCTATAAACACATATTTCTATATACTGTATTACCAACAAACTGAGCTCTATAAATACATATTTCTATATACTGTATAACCAACAAACTGAGCTCGATAAATACATGCTTCTATATACTGTATAACCAACAAACAGAGCTCCATAAATACATACTTCTATATATTGCATAACCAACAAACAGAGCTCCATAAATACATACCTTTATATACTGTATAACCAACAAACTGAGCTCCATAAATGCATACCTTTATATACTGTGTGACCAACAAACTGAGCTCCATAAATAACAGCTCCATAAATACATGTATATTTCTGTATACTGCATAGCCAACAAACTGAGCTCTATATAGTTTGATGCAATTGATCTCTTGAATCTTTCTTTATGTAACATTCAGCATGTTGAAGGAAATTAAGATATTAAGATATTCTTGAACTCCTCACTGAAAATATCATAAACTACAGAGTAATAATAATGTAAAAATAAAAGAATGTAAAATTAAAAGAATGAAAATTAAAAGAATGAAAGAATTAGCTTCATCAGACAGAAATGTACAATACTAAGTAGCAACACAGTTTTAAAATGGAGAAAATTTAAAAACAAAAATGTATCATTTCTCAAATCATCATAATATATACCAAAAAATAAAACAAAATCGTCCATTAAGTATTCCACATTTTGAAATAGATCCATATTTGGACTATTCACTTATTTGTCTAGAAGGAACAATAAACTACCATAACAATCATCAAGTTGTACAAGAAAAAACAGCATTTCCTACTCTAAAAAATAAAGCAACATTCACAATCAAAAATAGATAAAGATACAACCATTTTTTATGATTATGATAAAAAATTTCAAACAATAAAAAACAATGCTCCTACTATACTTAAAAAATCTAGTTATGTACCTAGTCTTCATGAGAAGTTGAAGTAAGAAAGATGAATACAGGATTAGGATCGATACCTGCATCAAACAGTCAACTCTCGTGTTTGCTGTTGTTGTTGTTTCCCTCATGAAGTCAAGAAAATATATCCAAGTAGTTTTTCCACAACATCAGCAGAAGGAGCCGTATTGTCAGCAAAACATAATTGATTAACAACAAATGTATTACATCTTTTCTGGTAATTATCAAGTTTTTCCAGCTTTTCTCTGAAATAACAATCAAACTATACAACAAAACAATCATGGTAAAAATATGGTTGTTTTGTGAGAGTTAGTTTATACCAATTTATTTTAGCTCAATTGTGAAACAAACAATTTTGCTTCAATTAATCATACTTGAGTCCTGGATATTGCACCAGAACTTCGCTCGAAAATGGGATTGTGTTCATGAACAAGACCCATTTGAGCTGGGATTCGAACTCTGGACTTCATATAAGAGGTCAGATGTTTAACCTCTAGACCATGATTCCTCCCTTTTTGTGAGAGTTATACATGCTGTTCTTAATATAAAGCTAAACAGTAAGCAGTTGAACACTAATTGTGAAATTCCTTATTATTGGCAGCTTTTTTGTACTAAACTCTGAAACTGTTCTTTGCCTTAACTTTGATGCAATATGCAATTTTAATACACTTCACACATAGTTGTCTTCATTATAAATCTACACTAATGATAACAAAAAACACATTTACCTATTATTATCTTGTCTGGTTGGATTCCAGTTATCTGGCAAAAACTTATGGCACTTTGCTCATTGCATTACTGTAACTACCATGTCAAAGTAACATTGGTCACACAGTACATTACCACACTGGTCTTTCTAACACAAACGCACATGAGCAACATTTCATTTCACTCCTACAAAGCATTAATGGAAATCACCACTTAGATATATACTAACCAAGATACATAATTGGGGTTTGTAGTCACAAGCATGTTAAATTCAAAGCTGCAGTATCTGAGACACCTTAGACAAGTGTTCTTCAAAAGAACTTTTAAAATTCTTCCTGCTGATGTTTATTCACCATTTTTGCATTTTATGAAGATAAGAATCTAGGAGCAAGAAATCTCGCAAAAGGTCAATATCAATATTATTTTACCAGATAAAAAAGAATGATAAAAGCTTTACGATCATAAAACCATCCAAATGTTTGAAGTCACAGTCATCACTTAAATAATGAGGAGTCCCTATCATGGACATTAATAACTGCTTATCAAATGTGGTTAAGTTCAGAAAAAAATCTAAGTAACAGCTCAGACAAACAGTCAAATAATGCCTGATTAAATAACTCACTGAGGTACATGCATGACAAGGTGGAAAAATATTTTCATGTAATACTTAGTTGAAAGACAAGCTATACCTATTTTTATCACAATTCGCATAAACGGTAATATAACAACATGATTTTACACAACGGTAATAAACAGCATGATTTTACACAATGGTAATAAACAGCATGATTTTACACAAAGGTAATAAACAACATGATTTTACACACAGGTATTAAACAACGTGGTTTTACCCAAAGTACTGCTTCATTGCCTGCTTGTTACAACAAGAATTTTATGATTTTATGCAGGAATAGTTATAGAAACATCACTTACAGTCCAAAGTGGCATGCAATGTTTAATTGTGATTTTATCTTCCCTCTCAGGGGCACAGATATACTCGAAAAATAACTTCACAACAAGTACACGACTCCATAATACTCTGCAGAAAACAAATAATGCTTAAGTTAAAGCGTATAAAGATTACAAGACTTCTTTAACATCAAATTATTGCAGAGAAATATGAATACTATGGTTAATGCAAACATGTGGAATAGGGTTAATAATCAATTTACTGATAGCAATACAACATTTAAATCATAACAAACTTACTCAGCCCTACACACAGTCTGGTCTCTGTGATCTTTATACAACATTTATAATACAACAAACTTACTTAGCTCTACACACGGACTGGTGCTGTGATCTCTATACGACATTTGTGATACAGCAAACTTACTTAGCTCTACACACGGACTGGTCGCTGTGATCTCTATACAACATTTATAATACAACAAACTTACTTAGCTCTACACACGGACAGGTGCTGTGATCTCTATACAACATTTATAATACAACAAACTTACTTAGCTCTACACACGGACTGGTGCTGTGATCTCTATACAACATTTATAATACAGCAAACTTACTTAGCTCTACACACGGACTGGTAGCTGTGATCTCTATACAACATTTATAATACAGCAAACTTACTTAGCTCTACACACGGACTGGTGCTGTGATCTCTATACAACATTTATAATACAACAAACTTACTTAGCCCTACACACGGACTGGTGCTGTGATCTCTATACAACATTTATAATACAACAAACTTACTTAGCCCTACACACGGACTGGTGCTGTGATCTCTATACAACATTTATAATACAGCAAACTTACTTAGCTCTACACACGGACTGGTAGCTGTGATCTCCATACAGTTTGGAATCTTCACCATGGAGACTGATAACTTTTCTACCACAAGCCTGTATCTATGTACCTTGTTTAACTATCAGGATTGCCCAAGTTGTACATTGAGCTCTTCTTTCTTTGGGGTAAAATTTTCTATCAGCCGACAAACAGCACAAAATGTCTGAAAATAATTTGATTAAATTATTTTACATTTTCCAACATCCAACTTGATTTCCATATCACATTAACAATATACCGCTGTCCGGTTTCTGTTGTTTCGGATTAATAATGTTTTAACTACACTCAGGCCAAACATTGTTCATAGCGCAGAAGTATGTCAGTTGGGGAGCTAGACTTGTATGCTAGATGAATACACACCAAATAATGCAGTAGACCACAGCCTGGTGATTCTTGAATAATTCTATTACTTTTGTAGAGAATAGATTGATACTCAAGTTGAAACAGCAAACAGTTCATATGTGTAATACTTAGCTCACGTCTTGTCCTAATTTACGTATCATATTTTTGAAGATTCTCTTTAAAACATGTATAAACAGACTACACTTGCATTTATATCAAATGAATTACATTGAAACTATGCCAAGGCTAGCATTGCACTTTTCAGAATGTTTCTACTGAAGAGGGCAAACACAACATTTTGAGCTTGTCTGCCTAAGATCACAAACATACTTCCTATCCATAATATTTTTTTAAGTACATATAACATGATACATTGTATGTACAAAATCTTGAACAGATTCATTCATAGCTCCTTCTAAAATTGATTCATCTGCAAACTTTGTGATAACATTGCCAACTGGATCTTTTTCTAAATTTTCACAACTTTTTAAATGATCTCATTATCTGTTTCATCTTCATCTTTATAATGAACATTAAATAAAACATACATTATAGTCTCTTATTGCACTATCACACATCAGTACTAAATTGTTCTAATGAGGGCAGAATAGAAAGTAGAGGACAATTGACCTAACATTATGATTTAAGTTTAAATGAAAATACATGTCTGATATAAATATCAAAGCATTCATTCTCAGAAGTAGCACTTTAATTACAGACTTGCATACTTTGTAAAATAGTTTAGTATTCATACAGATGTCATAAAATTGAAATTGAAATATCGTTACATCAAACAAAATACCTAAAAAAAGCAAAAAAAGTTTGAAAAACACATGTAATACTTGTAAACATATAAAATTTACTTCTGTAACAAATGATAAAGAAGATTTCATTAACTAATGCTTTCAAGACACAGAGATAATATTCTATAAACAACAGTAATCTGGTTAGCTCAATGATGGCTACATATTCAATCAGATGAACAAATAAGACATGCCCAGTAACCAACAAGATTTAAATGTAATAATAAAACATTTACCATCTTCATTTGAATGACAAGTTACACTGGTTGAATTAAGAATGTCTGCTATTTTTGGAATAATGAACCACGAGAATGGAAAACAGGAAAGGAATGTCCGTCACAACCTGTTGTCATGACAACAACTTCCTTCAATTCACTCTGCCTAGTTGGTGACTGTAAGTCTTATACTGAAAGGTTATAAATCATGTCCAAATCAGTTACATACTCCAAGAATAGTTTAAATGAATTTTAAATGATTCAGAATGGAGCATTTTACTGATTTCTTGCTTTTTCTCCCATATCACATCATTTCACATCACATAGGAAGGGTCATTTGGTGCCTTCAAGGTTTTAACAGTGGAGGGAGACCCTAGGCACACCTAGGTAGAACCAGAACCTTCCATAAGCTAGCTGGACAGTTTCTTCATATGTGAAATTCGGTCCCAGAGTGGGATTCAAATTTACAGCTGTGATGTGCTTGTGATAACCAGTCAGAGACCTTAACCACACAACCACTGAGGCCCCATATTTTTCTGAATAGCAATACACATTGTACATTCAAGAATCGAAACTAAAGTCCTTGTTTCCATACAGTAAGTGTATCTTGTAAGATGTATAAGTTGTCATTCGTATCTAGACATGTTATCACCCCAGCTAATATAGGGGCAATGTTATTCTCCAATGTCTGAAGACACAATCGTCTGTAGGAAAGAATAGTAAAATATAAACAGTCAGATAGTCATCATCAGAACATATCAAATAACTTACTGATCATTAGTTGAGAATGAACAATTGCCCAAAGTCATAGTAGATCCTATATCACTGTGGGTACATTAAGGCAACAAATATTACATATATCATATCAGGAATTTTAAACATAACTGAAGTACAAGTTTACTGAAATAAAGTCACTCTATGTAGGTAGAATTAGTTGATTGGGAAGGATGCAGTTTTGACCAAAAATATCTTAAAGGGTTCCCCAGTATAATAATCTATGAGAATTAAGTGACCCCTGGGCGGGGCCAATTTCAAATCTGGGGAATAATTTGAAGAATATTGGTAGAGAACAACACAACTATGCAACACACCAATATCTAAGCTCTAGGCAATGTGATTAAGGCCAAGATTTCCCCATAGAATTTACACAAAACAAGTGAGCCAGGACCGGGCCAATTTTGACCCCAAGGGCATAATTTGAATAATATCAGTAGAAGCCCACAAGACAATGCTACACACCAGATACCTAAGCTCCAGGGCATAATGCTTTGAACAAAAAGATATCTAAAGGTTTTCCCTATTAAAACAAGAGACTCCAGGGTAGGGCCAATCTTGATCCCAGGGGGCATCATTTATTAAATCTTGATAGAAAACCATGTAAGGATCATTCCTGTATAGTTTGATTGAAACTGGCTGAGCAGTTTGAGAGGACAGTTCACATGAAACAATAGTTGACGACACATGTCACGCAACACAAGATGTCGGACAACACAGAGCAATCACTACAGCTGACCATAAGCATTTTGTGCTAAAAGATTAACTTGATAAATCTTCAGGCTATTCTACAGTCCTTGTAATAAAAAATCTACAGACCTGAATGTTCCAGCTTTGTTTATAATGTCATTTGAAGCAGCTTCATTTACCAACCAATGGTGAGCCAGGTGGGATTTTCATTCCTTCTTAAGAAGTTTGGTAGTCAATGAAGATACTCCATGGAGAAAAGATGCTTGATCTAAAATTGTATTATTGTATGGTTCAAACATGTTCAACATCTTCATGAAAAAAAACGTATAATTTTAGCATTAATAACTATACAATGGAAACAGATTATCATAATCACATAAAAATATTTTCTGTTATTCATCTATGAAACCATTCTTACCAACATAACCCTTTTGGGGCAAAATTCCAATGATGTTCAGAGAAATGTAGAATTTTAGTTTTTAAAATCATCAAAGCATATCTATATTAGTTCAATGTCATAACAAAGATATGCTAACTTTGAGCTTTAGTGGTTCCTCACCCATTCTGGCAGCATGCTCCAAGTTACTTCAACTAGTGTTAATACCACTGGTTGCTCCATGTTGAAAGCTCATACCATCTTCAGTTTCCATTGGCTCAGTTGTATTGGCACTATTTAGATATAGTAAATATACATAAATAATTAAAATCGTCAAGGCATAAATAACAGCCAAATTGTCATACAAGATAAAATATTTTACAAAAAACACAATTTTTTAAGGGTGGCCTCAGATATTTTGATGCACTACACGTGCAGAGGTCTTAGTACACACATAAGCAATGTTATGACACATTGTACACATACAAAGAGACGTCATAATTCCTAAAGTATGCACATGTGGAATGCATAGACGCACTGAAAACCCACAAATACAGGCCATAAATAGCAATGTAGTTTTTCTTCTGACAGGTATACTGAATGTAAGACAGTTAAAAATCTTCCACATCTTAGGTTTCATAACCTATGAACCAATACAAAATGTTGACAATCTACATTCAAATAGATGCTAACACAGAAATATAAACCTTGAATCATATAAAGAACATTATGTCAAAACAGCAACAGTACTGAAATTTGAAATAACATTAATGTCCAAAATTAGCATCTCATAAAAGGAGTGGACATATTGTGAGAAACTTCAAAATTTTTACAGGTTTCCATGATAGAAAATGATTTACCATGAGATTTTTCAAAAACAACGACAATCATTATAGCAGCTGCAATTTGTTTTACCAAGGTTCTATTTTGTTGTGTGATCAGTTTATTTACATAATAATCATAATCAAACGGTACCAACACACTGGATTAAATTTATATATTTTAATAATGAATTAATGAAAATAATCGTTATGATAATACACAATTCATATGCACTGTTTTAATTGTCTAATGGTGCTAATTTATTTCAGTGAATTTAACAAATTAAACTGACTTTTTCAGGTTATCCAAATCAAAAACAAAATTAATAATTTCCAAGTGAAGTGACCAGTCTAAGAGACAAGAAGGTATATGTTACTTAAGAAGTCTAATTAGAGAGGCAAAAATGTAAAGATATTACTGACTTACATACTAAATTTCTTGCCAAAAGTGGATTACATCTCTTGAAACATCAGCAAATGGAAATATAATTTTTTGTTTTAGCATGAAATTCCTGATACACTTGATACAGTAATCACTGATAAATGTTTATGCAAAACAGTATGCAGACAGGGTATATATTTAAACAGTCATACTACTTGATGATTACAAATGAAAACAGTGTTTATAGAAATTAATAGTTGAAAGTGTGTATAATAATAAGCATCAATTAAGTCATTCCTGCTACAATAGTTATTGTCCCTTGTAACATAGTTACCACATTCATGGATGTTAATTTATGTTAATTAATAATTAAAGTTGATTATTTTGATACATCAATGTGGTGAATAAGAGCAGTAGAACATATTGGAATGTTATACAGTATAAAATATTAAGTTAACCGAGATTCAAGAACATATACATTTTGGACCAAAAGCAAATCTTTGAACTTTAGGATGTTGTTGAACAAGAGAGTGTACTTAAATAATTATTGATAATGTTTAAATACATCTTGTCAGAACTGAAATATAAGTTAAATTTTCCAGCTAATTTTAGCCAGTAACTGGAAACAATGACCATATGTGTTGGCAAGTGACTTAGTGGAATTCACTATTTCACAAGATTACATCCGCCTGTTTGATTTGGCTGAAGTAATATAGAAGTATGATTTTCGTTGGCTAATTATGGCCACATCCCATCTGTCATAACATTTCATTAAGTGTAAGAGATTTGAAAAAGAGTCTGGTTAGTCCATCGTAGTGTGAATGTTAGTATCTTATGATTTTGCGTTTAAATTAAAAATCCACTATCCGATTGTTAAATTTTAAAATTTTAATTGTTGTTAAATTAAAAATACTGTGGACAATAGGACTATGAAAACTTTAAAAACTTGTGTTATGTTACACCCTTTTAATTTACATTGAAATCTATGTGAAAAGTCCATTTTTAGAAGATTAAAGAAAAAGGAAGATTCATTTCAATGAAATCTCATGGTAAAAAGATGCAAGAACACAATACCAATCTATAGAAAAATATAGGTCACCACATAATAAGAATTCACATTTTTCTTATTTCAACAAGGGCAACAACTCGTACAAAATTTTCAAAACGTGACATAAAATAATTGAAGTACCTAGAGTAACTATCAAAGAAGTTATGATAATTGGGAAATACTATTTTTATAATGTTACTATTTATGAGTGGTATAGAACAGATAAGTAAAATAAGTACAGTTTTATGGATATAATACCTTAAGCAGATAAATACCTTGATGGCAGCAACTAATACTGTTTAGGTGTCTGCATCAGAATCACAAGATAAAAAAGGACGTGCAAATGAAATTGACAGACTGTAATACACAGTGCCTGATTCTGAAATGTCTACCTCGTATTTTATAGCACTGGAAGACCAGTGGAATCCTTACAGCATACATTTATTAGTCAAATAAATCATGAGAGCTTATACCAACTAACTGAATTTGTTAGAACATTTATAAGTCTATCCTCTAATGTAAGTATCTACCAGCATGCATAGAAAATAACCAATGATAAAATCATTTTCCTTGAAAATATCATATTTCATGATGTTTATATTAGTTCTAACAAATGTGAATCAAATAAAAAAAATGTTATCTATACCTTAGCAGTAGATTTTCCCCCACAAACTTCTTGCTATGAAAAGTTCTCCCTTGGAACTTAAACAGCAGTATGAATCTGAAAAAGACATTATCATGCTCAATATTTTAAGTATTTCCATTTCCATAACATTATTTCTTCAACTAAATAATTCTTTCCAGTTTCTAAGAGCAGTCACAATTATTAGAACTATTGCAAAAAATGTAATCATTGCATAATTTGTATTTGACCTCTGGATAACCAGTGAGTTACATCTTGAGAAAAAATTGACACTTCTTCTCAGGCAGGGCATCCATGACATCTGGTGTGTTATTATCAAGAGCTGACCAGCTGGCAGGGAAACAATCTTCTTCCCAACTGTTAGGTGAACTCAGGCCAATAGCAGCAAAATAATAACAGATGAAAAGCTGTCAGAGCTTTGCATCAGCACATTCAGGTTATAAGTGACACAAGAAACAAAAGTAAAGTGAACATACTTTGTAATAATTTAAGAACACAACAAAGGCACATAAAACTACTCATTTTAAATGCTGTGTTAATTCTAGCCATGTATGTAATTCATGTAGTAATTACTGATTTTAAACCTAACGCAATTGATACTACCTGTAGCCAAACTTACATCACTTAAGACATCCAGACAATTCTCTTCAAATCTGGACGATTTGGAAGTACCTAATACAGGAACACAAGTGAAGATTGACTGACTTCATATACGATATAACTAGAGCTCAATCACATTCATGTAAAACATGAATTGAGACCACTTTTTCTCACTGAAATACAAACACACGTTTCTAATCTATGAATAGCACAGCCAGACTATGGTCTGGTATCAAATAAGCGAAAAAAGAATTCCAATTGGCGAAATTTTGCTAAATATTGATCAGTATCTTGTACAGATGAAATTGTCAGGCTGATAACAAATCACAATCTCAGGGTGTTTAATGTATGAAGTAATACTACGGTGAATCCCCAAGTACATTTTTAAGCATAATTTCTAAACGGCAGCTTAGTCAGTGGTATGCCTCAGATAGCAGAACAAAATGAATAAGAGGTTGGAAGATTACCATAAATTGGCAAAATTGGGTGCACAGTTTGAATATAGATAAAAACAAGTCATAAACAAACAAATTTGTTACCTATTTTTTTTTTTTGTTTTGTTTTTTGGTCAATTCAAAACCATTTTTGGGTCAATTCATAATCAGTTTAAAATCACTGGTTAGTTCATAACCTTTTTTGTCAGTCAAATCGTAACCTCCAACGCATTGTCAATACTCAAATAATTGTATGCAGATGAAGCTGATAATGAGAATATTCATTGGGAAAATGTCATTGTTTGTCAAAATTCATGGTTTTGAGATGGTCTTGGAAACTAAATTACCCAATACATGTATACAATCTATGTGATGTTGTTCGATGTAAATAATTTGAATGAAATTAATAATTGAAATGAATATCAAATAAACAATAAGTACTAGCTCTTGATGATTCATTTATTTCTAGTTCCATTGTTGAATATAAATATCTTTTAATCTTTTTGGAAATATATTAATGAACGATTTACAATGTTCAACACCTTGATGTATCCAGATGAAATAAAAGCCTGTGCTTCGAAGGAAAATTCTTTAGTTTTGGCACCGATTCTAAATGAATGTGATTTTATACAATTTCAGTCATATCCTATAAATGAATGGTGTTATTCAAATGCTTATTGAACAAGAGCGCTAAGATGGCCCTTTTTCGCTCACCTAAGCAAAGATTGCAACTTCTATGGTGTTCCTGTGATTTGACCTGGTGACCTAGTTTTTAACCTGATTTGACCCATGTTCAAACCTGTTCATGACATCATCTATACAAACATTGTGACAAAGTTTGAGGAAGATCCAATCAAAACTGTGACCTACAGAGGGTTAACAAGGTTTTCCAAAGATTTCACCTGGAGACCTAGTTTTCGACCCCAGATGACCTATATTCAAACTTCTTCTAGATAACATTAAGACAAGCATTTCAACACGGTTTGGTGAACCTCCAATCAAAACTGCAACCCCAAGAGTGTTAACAAGGTTTTTCTATGATTTGACCTGGTGACCTAGTTTTTTTACTCAAGATAATCCATGTTCGAACTTGTCAAAGATACTATTAAAACAAACCTTCTGACAAAGTTTGATGAAGATTCAATCAAAATTGAAACCTCTAGAGCATTATCAAGGTTTTCCGGTGTGCTGACCTAGTGACCTAGTTTTCGGACGGAGATGACCCATATCCGACAATTTTACAAGATCATTAATACAAATATTCTGACAAAGTTTCATGAAGATCCAGTAAAATCTGTGATTTCTACAGTGTCAACAAATTTTCCATTCTATTTGAGTAGAATGAGTGATGACTATATCTCACTGAGCACTATGTGTTCAGGTGAACTAAAAAGTGGTAATTTACAGCCAAACCATCAGCATTATGAAATAAAGTACCCTGTTCTATATTGTACATAGAAAAATAATTTTGTAAAGCTGTGACGACACAGACATTTGGTGCTGCAGTACATTGAGGGACAAACAAAGTAACAGGCTGTGTACTGCATTAATACGAATGAAGAATTATTTCAACACCCTGAATACCTTCCAGAGTAACATTTTTTACATCCTTAAGTTTACATAATAATTAATTACCCCAGTCCCTCACATACCGCTCCAGGTCACAGACCAATTGCATATAAGCCAGAAATCTGTGCATTGGATTTCTGGCAATAGATATCTATAAACATATGGAACACTGTCAACCATTGGTTGATTCCTAACATTTTATATGATTTTGAGTAAGGGTAAATGGATATGTCCAGGCTGTTGGAGGTAGATTAGCTTCACCATGACATCATCCTTCACAAACCTTGTTTGTTTTGGTAGTAAGTCTCTCAATTCCACAAACTTATTAGCCCAAATTTTGGATTTGATGGTATCTGGCACCAAAGTTACCAAACCTAAATTGTGTGTCCCCAATTGATCCAATCAAGGAATACCCTCTGAAAGTTCCAAGATAGTGTTAATAAAGTTAATACCATGATTTGTCTCAGGTTCCTCATTAATTATGACATCAACTGGCAGCATTTCCGTTGTACACCTTTGTTCCTCTTGTTCAACCTGGCTGTATGCAGTTGTAGCTGACCTGTTCCCGCCCACCAGATTAAGTTTTAGGTCCTCATCTACTACCATGGAGACAATGGAAGCTGTGACTTTATCTGTGCTGGATTTCTTTGTGAAGGTGCCCACCCTGGGATTGTCCACTTTTCGTTTGGACCCATCCTGTACAAAAGATAACTTTTATTAAGCCTATGTTAAATAATAAGAAATCATTTCTTAGAGCCATTGACATAAATATACGGACGCAAATACAGGCAGTCAACAAGTATTATAGGTTATTTGCACCAAACAAGAGTAATATAATACCTTAATCAATTGATTAATAATAGAAAGTCACAGACTAATAAATGCACCCCACTATACTAAGACCTTTTACCAGTACAATACATACATTTTAGACTGTCACAGATTATTACAGGTGATTCTCACCAAACTATAATCATAATGACTTTACCAAAATGCCAATAGCAATCCTAGACAGTAGCCGACAATGGCAGGTGATTCGCATCAAACTAGAATAATATAAAACTTATTACCAAATATACATAGTTATTCTAAACAGTCAGTGACTATTGTATACAGGCAATTTGATCCTAACTAGAATAATGTAAAACTTTTCACCAAATAGACCATAGAACTAGACAGCCACTGACCAATTCAGGGCACCAAACTATAAATATATAATAAGGCTTATTTCCAGTATAATGCATGTATTCTAGACAGGCACAGCTTAATACAGACAGTTGTCACCCTAGTCCAACTAATTAGACTGTTCGAGATGGGGAGACATTTTTCTATTTGGCCCCGACCCTCACAAATGAGGGGATGGCCCTTCTGAATTCATTTATGAAATCCGCCATCCAGAAAGCCAAATAAGTAAGGCTATCACCCTACTAGAGTAATAAAAAACTGTAAAAATTATAATAAATGAGCTCTGGGTAATCACTAGCTAACATTACCAGAGCTTCCTACCTCACTAAAATAATGGTCTAGAGGTAGAATGTCCAACCTCTAAAAAATATATATCTAAAAACAAAGAACAATATCAAGTAATATTTCACGGATAAATGGACCCTTAACTTACTCTTAAGTTTAACATATCCACTTTCAGTCAATCATCAACCAATTACATTTGTGAAATACCAATAAACACTTCTTTAATAGCGTAATAAAATAAATACATAGGAAGTTATGAAATGACCGATGATTTGAAAAGGTTACGAATAGACAAGCAAAAATTGTTACCAATCGACCAAAAAAATGAGATTACGAATTGGTTTGGTTACGAACTTACCGCAACCCCACAGTTTTTATCCTCAAATATTCTCGGAAGACGGTGACATCAATGTCCTCTTGTTTTGATCGTTTACATTCGGATTCATCTTGCATTCGGTAGAATGGAAGTCCGAAAGTAAAACCCAATAATGCAGAAAACACTCCGAAAAAAATGAAAGAACTAAGTACGCCATAATTAATAACTTGCACGATTATAGTAGCTTTTTAACTAGTATTTGTACAAAGCCAAGGGAGGGGCGGGGTCAAGTTGACTCCGCCTTTAATACAATGAACAATGAGTCAATATTTGCTGATGTTAAACATACTAGTAAAGTAACATTAAATAAGATGTTTCAGCGTGAAATACAGGACCTTAGTGTCTATAAGCGATTGTGGGGTGCTAGAGATCGAGAGAGAGAGAGAGAGAGAGAGGGAGGGAGGGACAAAGCTAGAATGCAACAGAAGGAAGTGTCTGGTCAATGTATGGAGTAACAGAGAATTTATTATGTTGACTGTAAATTGTATCTACAGATTTTTTTTAAAATTTAAGTACGTCCGATTTTCTTTAAGTCAAGGATAAAAACACATGGTGTATAGATTTATATCGTCCAGCAAGTTGTGACTTCATCTCACGCCGCATTCATTAGTACCCCCCCAGAACCAGTGTCCACGACTTTTTGGATAACCCAAGTGCATCTTGTAATGAACTCAACACTTGTTTGTGGGTAACTGACTTTATTCTCTGACTCACACCGGTAATGACTGCAAACAACTCTGAAGTACATTCATACATTCTGTTTAAGATTGCATGTAATATGTGAAGTAATTAACTTACATAAGGGGAATAACAGAGACAGTCTTGTGCGAGCGTCTATGAAAGTTACCAAAAATATCGATATATAGCACTGAAATTATATAGGAAACAAGTAGAATATTAGTACATGAAAAATCATTTATGATAAAAAATCTATTTGGACAAATTAAGTTTCTTTGAAAAGGTTTTCATTTGCAGAGTTACAATGAGTAACCACTGGTACCACTCCTTTATAAAAACAGCCCTGTCCATCAGATTTATGGTGTTCCCCCTTGAAATGAATAGAATAAATTAATGCATGGGGGAAAATAAATACATACATAAACCAACCCGTTATCGTGCTGTCTATAGTTATATAAATAGACGAAGCCACGGATGAATTACATTACAAACAGTTACTTGAGTTTTTATAATGAAATGTATTCATCACATTACTACATTGCTCGAAGTAGAGCATGTAACCCTCGACTTCCATTGACTTATAAAAGCCTGTGGAGATTACCATACCACCCTTCCACCAGCCTGACATCAATGTGAAAACCATTTGTATCTGCTTCTCATAGTCATAAATATCAACGAACCCAATGATCGATGTCAAATGAATGCGTCCAAGCCGCGGATGTCGTTTATTTATCTTATGTATAAGACTTCACTTCATGAAAAACAATGGAATTTTAAGAATTAAAGTTGTTCAACAATAATATATGTATTGGGTGACTTGTGTAGTAATTTATTTTTTTTTAGATATTTTTGTTGAAAAGAATGTGCTGCATTATCCTAAGATCTAATTGAATGGTATTTATTTCATGGGTTTTGTTTACATATTTCAAGGACGATATTTTGTTGAAAACACATTAAATTACTAATGCATCAGATTGTAATGCACAACACACATATTGTGGCTCCCGTTTACTTATTTGTATTCAACATTTTATTTTATGCAGCTCGAGGTGCGGAAATTGATGTTGTACATAAACGACCAGTAAATATCACGGATGCTCTATTCATTTATTTGTTGAATAAAACATCTAAAATGGTCAATATTTATGACGAAAATCAACGGCATATAGATCGCGGGTTTTGTTTACCTTTTTCATAGACAATAGTTCCACTAAATACTCCAGATAATGAGCTTATTTAGATGAGAATAAATTGTAAAGAACTACGCATACTTGTTTGTTAGGTTTGGTTTACATTGAAATATACTAATTTTTAGAAATTTTGGAGTTAACATTGACCAACAACAGTATATGTATCGCGCGACATGTTTAACAATTTAATTGAAAAAAAAATACAGTAAAACCTCTCATAGCAACAACATCAATATTACAACCACCTTGTTATAAAGAGCACTAATCTTATTTTTGGATCAACTTTCAATCACTTCCCTATTATTCAACTTGATATTGAGATCGCCTCGCAAGTACGACCGATTTTTCGGGTCCCGAAGGTGGTTTTAAAAATAAAATAAAGTCAATCTTGCCGTCTTATTGCTTTAAAGACCATCTAACGAATTACCTCCCTTCAACTATCTCTCTGAGCCAATACAGGAGGCGACAAGAGGCAAATTCGGCACACACGCACACACACACACACACACACACACACATATATTATGTACAAGACTTCACTAAAAACATCTGAAATTTAGCAATATACGTTGTTCAACAAGAGAACATATATCGCCCGACATGTGTAACAATTTATTTCTAGAGGCGCATTATAAATATCTAAGATCAAATTGAATGCTGTTTACACCACGGGTTTTGTTTACATATTATTATGTTGAAGACACATAAAAGCATACAACATATTGAAATGAGCACCATATTGTTTACTTATTTTTACACATTGTATTAGATTTCATTATTGTTCATTTCGAAATGAA
Organism: Lutraria rhynchaena; assembly: GCA_008271625.1. Lineage (NCBI taxonomy): Eukaryota > Metazoa > Mollusca > Bivalvia > Venerida > Mactridae > Lutraria > Lutraria rhynchaena. The sequence continues at coordinate 722,465 of VIBL01000201.1, forward strand.
GAAACTAAAGTTGTACTCGGTTAGTAAATATCACGGGCTCCTCATGTTTTCATTTATTTGTTTTGTTGTTGAAAAATTTCCAAAATATTTAAAATGAATGTGCCCAACCCGCGGGTGGCGTGCATTTATTTTATATACGAGACTTCGTCGAAAAACAATGGACACTTTGGAATTATGATTGTATAACATTAAACATCCATGATATGGATACTTCTACTTGCACTAATGATCAACAAGGGAACGTACATAAATCCAGATCGACCAGCAGGAGGAAAACAAGTAATCGATGTCAACAATCCAGCTCTGTTCAACAACATAATGAAACAAATCATTCAGCGGAAGTTACACAACAAAACTGCAAGAAGAATGCTAATGATATAAATCAAACCAATTCTCGTATTGACTCTGGTTAACGGTCCCAGGGGAAGGTGCAGATTAATTTTGCTTTATTGAATATACAGTGTTTGATTTCAAAAACATGTAATAAACTGCAGTGTCCTGATGTATCACTAATTTTTCAAACAAATGATGTTATTATGCTAACAGAGACATGGTCAAATGATCTACAAAACTTAAGTGTTGAAGGGTTCAAACGTTTCCCATTACATAGACTAAAGGGCAAACGATGTAAGCGTGATTCAGGTGGTATTATAGCATACATACGTGATTATCTTGTTGATGAAAATTGTATGGTTTTACAAAGTGAAGATGATATTTTATGGTTACGTATTAATGGCTGTAAATTTTTTCTTGATGCTGATTTGTACTTAGGATTGTGTTATGTAATGCCAGAAGGAAGCAGTAGATACAATAGTGTTGATCAAAACTGTTTTAATAGATTATTAGATTCAATTGCCACTATAATAAACAATACAAATGGAAATTGTCACATTTTACTTTCAGGCGACTTTAACAGTCGTACATCTGTTAACAATGATTTTGTTATTTTAGATTCAAACGAAGATTTTATCTATGTACAAGATGACTATAATGTTGATTCGTTTATCCAAAGAAATTCCCAAAATAAGGGACATGTAAACAGTAACGGTAATAACCTCCTTGATTTGTGCAAGCAAACAGGTTTGCGCACAGTTAACGGTAGATGTTGTCAGGACGCATATGTCGGTAAATACACGTTTATTGGTAATAGAGGTTGTAGTGTGGTAGATTATGTCATTGCGTCAGAAAATTTATTTAACCTTTTTACATCATTTAATGTCCACGACCCTAATCCATTATCAGATCATTGTCTCATTGAGTTTACATTAGAAAATTCGGTATGTATAAATGATCTTGAGTATGAAACTACTGAAAATGATCACACTGATGATATTAACTGTAAATATATTGATAGTAAGTACACATGGTGTAACGATAAGAAGGAAGAATACATTAATTCTATAAGTAATGATCAGTTTAAGTTCAATATAAATAAACCAGTAGAAAACGTTATCAGCTGCACAAATTGTTCAGAAATTGACTCAAATTTAGAAATGTTTTCTCAGTTGATGTCTGAAACAACGGATAAATTGTTCAAGCATCCTTTGCTCAATTACAATCATAAACATACATCAAATAAGTCATGGTTTAACGATGAGTGTGACACGAAAAGACTTCAGTTTTTTCGTGTCTTAAATCATTATAGAAAAAATTCCTCTGATGAAAATCGTGAACTACTAGTAAAGGCACGATCTGAGTATAAAAACACACTGAAATATAATCGTAAAAGGGGTTTTAAGGGGTTTACGAACATCTTAGAAACTTATAGATACAAAAACGCCAAATTATATTGGAAATTGTTAAAAGAGTCATCTCACGTAAAAGCACCGGACATTCCTCTGACAAGTTTTGAACGGTATTTTAGGGCTATCAATAATCCAGATAATCATTTTTTTTAATCCTGACGAAGATGTCATACATTTTAACGAACGATTTGTTCAAGGCGATTTTCACGTCATGTTTAGTGAGCTTGACTCAAGTATATCTGAAAGTGAAATTTTAAAAGCAATCAGTGAAATAAAGAATGGAAAAAGCTCTGGCCCAGATAACCTTTTAAGCGAATATTTCAAACATGGCAAAAACCAGTTATTACCATATCTTATTAATTTGTTCAATATTGTATTTGATACAGGATGTTTCCCAAAAACATGGAGTGAAGGCTATATAATTCCGTTGCATAAGAAAGGCCCTGTCAATAACCCAGAAAACTATAGAGGAATAACACTCTTGAGTGTTTTAGACAAACTCTTTACACGATTTTTAAATAATCGTTTAGACAAATGGGCACAAAATTACAATGTTTATGTAGAAGCTCAGGCTGGGTTTAGAAGTGTAATGGGAACCACAGATAATATATTTGTTTCACATGGTCTTATATCACATATGATTAATTCTGGAAAAAAGTTGTATGCAGTTTCGTAGATTTTAGCAAAGCTTTTGATCACGTTGAAAGAAATAGTTTATGGCATAAATTAATTAAGATTGGAATTAGAGGTAAAATGTTGACCATTATAAAAATTATTTATTCGAATATCAAAAGTTGTGTCAAATATAATGATAAACTCAGTAACGATTTTTCTTGCATTTTAGGTGTACGCCAAGGGGAATGTTTATCCCCTTTTTTGTTTTCTATGTTTTTAAATGACTTAGAAGATTATTTAAGTTTGAACAATTTTGAAGGAATAGATGTTCACATGACTATTCATTATCTTACTTTACGCTGATGACATCGTGATCTTTTCGGAGTCAGCTGAAGGTTTCCAATGAGGTCTTAATTTGCTATTTAATTACTGTAATAGATGGAAATTAAAAGTTAATGTTAAAAAAACTAAAGTACTTATATTTAGAAAATCGGGTTTATTATCGCGCAACATCTTATTTACTTTCGGGGACCAAATTGTTGAAACTGTAAATTCTATTAATTATCTAGGTATTGTTTTTCCTTCGGGTGGTTCTTTCAGTGTAACGCAGTGTTCTTTAGCTGGTAAAACACAAAAAGCGATATTTACGTTAAACTGATATCTTCTTAACTTCCCTTTCGTTACAGTTAGTCATAGATTAGAACTATTTGACAAATTAATATTACCAATAATGAACTATTCTTGTGAAGTATGGGGTTTTCATAAAGCAATGAATTTAGAACGAGTGTATAGCCAATATTGTAAACGTGTTTCAAATGTTAAAAGGTGTACTCAAAACGATTTTGTGTACGGTATTTTAGGTAGGTTCAACTTGATACATTATCGTTATCTAAGATTAATAAAATACTGGTTAAAAATAAACTCGTGGAATGATCTTAAATTCTGTAAAATTATATACAACTTACTAAAAGAAGATGCTGATCTATACCCGAATAAAATTTCTTGGGTTACATTAGTCCGAAATCTATTGTCAGAGTTAGGATTTTATGATGTTTGGTTAGCACATAACGTAGGTGATTCTAAAATATTTTTTATTGTTTTCAAACAACGGCTTATTGACACTCACATTCAAAACTGGCGTAGTCGTTTAATAGATTCAAGCAGGGCAATATTCTTCAGATCTGTTATTAATTTTGAACATCAATTTTATCTCAAATGCATTAACATAAGTAAACATCAAGTGACAATGACAAGACTGATAGTTTCTTCGAATAATCTAAAAATAGAATCAGGTAGATGGCATAAACAAAGGAGTATACCACTAGCAGATCGGAAATGTTTAATTTGTAATACAATTGAAGATGAATACCATTTTATTTTGGAATGTTCTTTGTACACAAATCTGCGCAATAAATATATCAAAAAATATTATTGGTCACGGCCCAGTATGATGAAGTTGATACAATTATTTGAAAGTAAAAATGAAACCGTAATACATAACCTGAGCATATTTATATTCAAAGCTTTCAATGTCGAGATTCTGTCACCTGATTTTACGGATGTAGTTTAAATTGCACTACAGTATAGGTAAACTTATACATACGTTTATCACTTAAATATTGCTTATTTTATGTTTTCAAATGTAAATGTATAAGTGTTTTGTGTTATTGGTGTAAATGATACTTACTATTCTCGTCATCAAATTTCATTATATGCATATCAAATGAAAGTTATTTATATTTGTTTAATGTATTTTTGCATGCTCTCCTGTATATGTATTACAACTATAAACGAATGTCTTAATCAACACGACATTTGCATAATTATGATTCTTTATAAATATTCTACCCATATTTATATGTGCATTTATATACATTTCAATGCTATATTTATATCATATTTAATGTCATCTGCAGTTTAAACTCTTGTAAAAAATGTTCACCTTCTCCGCTGAAAGTGTTTGTCTTCCTGTGTTTTTTTATGTATATATCTTCTTTTTCCAAGCTTTGTTAATAGCTGTCATAACTATTACTTGTTAATTATTGTAACTACCAGCAACCGACTGTTGCATCTATGTTCATGAACTTGTATTTTGTACAAATGTTCACATGGGCCTACGGGCCAGTGAATTTGTAAATAAAACTCATATCATATCATAACATTAAACAGTTCGAAATAAAGAAACTAACGATATAAGTGTGTATATTTAAAATGAATGCGTACAAGCCGCGTGCGGCCTGTGTTTATCTTATATACAAAACTTCATTGATTAACAATAGAAATTTGGGAATTAAAGTTGTTCAATAATATTATCTACTTTGTTTACACATTTCATGGAGAATATTTTGTTGAATACAAACAAAATTATAAATAAATCAGTTTGAGTAATATACATTTTATGTACAAATATTTTTACAGTTCGAAATGAAGCAATTAACATTGTAGACGGTTAGTAAATATCACGACCTCTTCATGTATTCGTTTCTTTTCTTTCGGTTGACAACATTTAGAAAATGGTCAATATCAATGACGAATATCAATGGTTCAAAGTCGCGCGTATTGATTAATATTTTCATACACATGAGCTTGAGTAAATGCTTAATTATAGAACTTATTTGATGAAAATAAATGGTAAACAACATGTGTATTAAGCATATTTCTTTGTGGCATACGCTTTTCAACCAAACATCTCAAATTATAAACGTTCATCAATGGATAAACGATGCACAATATGATTGTGTATATTTCAAATGCATGAGTCGAAGCGGTGTGCGGCCTGTATTCATCTTATATACAAGAATTCATTGAAAAACAATCGAAATTTCGGAATTAGTGTTATTCAGCAATCCTATATGTATCGCGCCGCCCGTGTAGTCATTTATTTTTAGACGCTTTTGTTCGAAAAAAACGTGCTACAATATATACATGTAAGGTCAATTTGAATTGTATATGGGTCGCCGGGTAAGTTTATATGTTTTACGGACAATATTTGGTTGAAAACATACTAAATTATTAATAACTCAGGTTGGAATGACCAAAATGAACGTTATAATCGTTAAATTATAAGTGAATCAACTTGAAATCATGATATATCATTGTAACACATGCTTATAAGGAAAACGTCACACAAACGTTTTTGTGCATTATTTATTTGCTAGGCATGGTTTTTCACTGAAACATCCTAATTTATAGACGTTAATCAATGCTAAACGATGCACGATGTGATTGTGCATATTTCTAATGAATGTGTACATGCCGCGTGTGGCCTGTATTTATCTTATATACAAGAATTCAATGAAAAACAATCAAAATGTATCGTTTTTCACTGAAACAACCTAATTTATAGACGTTAATCAATGCTAAACGATGCACGATGTGATTGTGCATATTTCTAATGAATGTGTACATGCCGCGTATGGCCTGTAGTTTTCTTATATACAAAAATTCTGTGAAAAACAATCGAAATTTAGGAACTGAACTTGTTCAAGAATAGCATATGTAATGGGTGACATACGTAATGACTTATTTGTAGACGTTTTTCTTAAAAGGCAGGCACTGCACTATAAATATCGAAGTTCAAATTGGATGCTATACACGTGATGTGTATGTATTTCACGGATTCTATTTTGTTGACAACACAATAGATTATTAACACATCAGGTTGAAAGAGCTATATACATGTCGCGGCTCATGTGTACTTATTTTGCATATAATATTCATTTCATACAGTCCGAAATGATGAAACTAACATTGTTGACGAATAGTGTATATCGTGGCCAATCTATATGTTCATTTATTTATGATGTTTCGCTTGAATAAAGCTTCAAAATGGTCAAAATCTATGACGACAATCAAGGGTACAAAGGTCGCGGGTTTCATAGACAATACTTCGACTAACTGCCTTAATTAATGAGCTTATTTGATGAGACTAACCTGTAAACAACAAGCGTTCTGTTTGTTTCACATGCTTATCACACAAACGTCCTAATTTATGCATGTTAGTCAATGGTAAACAATGCGACTTTTGACTGTGCGTTTTTCAAATGAATCTGTACAAGCCGCAAGTGGCCTGTATTTATCTTATATACAAGCATTTAATGAAAAACAATCAAAATTTCGGAATTAATGAGGTTCAACAACCCTATATGTATCGCGCCGCCCGTGTAGTCATTTATTTTTAGACGCTTTTGTTCGAAAAAAAACGTGCTACAATATATACATGTAAGGTCAATTTGAATTGTATATGGGTCGCCGGGTTAGTTTACATGTTTTACGGACAATATTTGGTTGAAAACACACTAAATTATTAATAAATCAGGTTGAAAAGACCCAAATGAACGTTATAACCGTTAAATTATAAGTGAATCAACGTGAAATCATGATATATCATTGTAGCACATGCTTATCAGGAAAACGTCACACAAACGTTTTTGTGCATTATTTACTAGTTAGGCGTGGTTTTTCACTGAAACATCCTAATTTATAGACGTTGATCAATGCTAAACGATGCACGATGTGATTGTG